>JABACO010000001.1:11037610-11245712 GCA_013339895.1 Ephydatia muelleri | reverse complement strand
GCTTTTGTTTCTGCATGGTTTGGTGTACCCTCTTCTTACAACGGATTGTGGGGCAGCAATGTGAGTCCACTTTGTTGAGGGAACTGACTTGTCTGCTGGGCTGCACATGAGTACGTACGAAGCAAACCATCCTTCAGTCAAATTATAGTTTAGTGGAACGTTTCCATCGTCAAATGAACGCTTCATTGAAAGCATGCACAACCACCCCTGGCAATTCAGGAGCCCTTTGCTTGAACAAGTTGTTTGTGAAGCCAGAAGAGTAAGACTATAAGGCTTGGTGTGTGTATGTGTTAATGTGAGTGTATGTGTTAGTGTGTGGTTGCTTAAAAGTGTGTATAAAGTTTGTGTGTGTTTGCATAGACATTTCATTACATGTATGTGGTACATGAAGACCTTACAATTGTGTGCTATGTAAACTGTGTTTAGCCTATTGGACTGCCTGGGGTACATGTACATGTTAGCAGTTTTGTAGGGAACAAATTGTGTACATGTACACGTAGGCCCCCCATGCAGGGTAGGTGCATGTACATGTAAGTCCAGGGTGGTTCTATGAAGGTACATGTATATGTAGGTCCAGGGATAGGCCCATGTAGTCACATGTAGGTCCAGGATAGGCCTAAGTGGTGCATGTAAGTCCAGGGTAGGCCTATGTAGGTACATGTAAGTCCAGGATAGGCCTATGTAGTCACATGTAAGTCCAGGATAGGCCTATGTAGGTACATACATGCAGGTCCAGGGATAGGCCTATGTAGTCACATGTAAGTCCAGGATAGGCCTATGTAGGTACATACATGTAGGTCCAGGGATAGGCCTATGTAGTCACATGTAAGTCCAGGATAGGCCTATGTAGGTACATACATGTAGGTCCAGGGATAGGCCTATGTAGTCACATGTAAGTCCAGGATAGGCCTATGTAGGTACATACATGTAGGTCCAGGGATAGGCCTATGTAGTCACATGTAAGTCCAGGATAGGCCTATGTAGTAGGTCCAGGGTACTAGTATAGGCCTATGTACATGTAGGTACTTGGTAAGTCCAGGGTGGTACTGGTGGTGATAAACACATAGGCAAAGGTGAGGAGAGTGAAGGTGAGGATAACTATTCAGATGAAAGTGAAGTTGACTTAAAAACTGGACCCTTGCAAGACAACTTTGATAATATTCATTATGTGGTAGGTTCATTGTGCTATGTAAACTGTCATTAGCTAATCTGATGTTAGGCTCTAAGAGAACAAACTGTGTATGTTTTAAAAGCACACACTGTATACATATGGGACAGTTTCCACGAAAATTGCCCCACGGTTAAAATGTTATAAAAATGCATCGCGTTTGAATCGCTATACCTTCCTAACGGATAACGCTATCGACTTCCTATTTTCAAAACTTCATACTACTACACCATTTCAATATGAAGTGTTGAAAATAGGAAGTCGATAGCGTTATCTGTTGGGAAGTTATAGCGATTCAAACGCGATGCATTTTATAACATTTTAACCGTGGGGCAATTTTCGCGGAAACTGTCCCATATGTATATACAACCACACATAATTTGTGTGCAGAGACATGTTTAGGCATTCTTTTGGGCCACAAGCATGAGAACTGATGCCATAAACTTTGCTAGTACATTCAGATTGGAGGGGGGTGGAGTGTGCTTTGGGCCTGATGCTTTTGGCCTTAGTGGTCATTTAAGATGCATGAAGTCCTGATACTTTGTAGTCTTATAGGGTTCTCTGCTAGTATTTATTTTAATCTTTGTACTGGGGAAGAGCAGCCAGGGCCAGGAACCCAATGCTGAGAGTGGCTATTCTTTGTTCCACTATGTTCAGGGATTTACCACCAAGTTTGCAACAGGGGGTGGGTTTTGGAATATAGGGGGTGGACAAAAATAAAAGTCTTCCCAGCGCACCATGCACCATTAAACGGCAGTTTTAAGAATAAAACCAGGGGGTGGGTTAGTCAAATTAGGTGCAAACCAGGGGGTGGGTAGGGGGTGGATAAATAGCTGAATTGTTGTTTCCACCTCTAAATATCATGTTAACATGAGAGTCTCATGTTTAACAGAAGTGTTCAAGCCACTTCAATAAGTCAGCAAATGTGTACAAGCCACTTCAATAAGTCAGCAAATGTGTACAAGCCAATTCAATAAGTTAGCAAATGTGTACAAGCCAATTCAATAAGTTAGCAAATGTGTACAAGCCAATTCAATAAGTCAGCAAATGTGTACAAGCCAATTCAATAAGTTAGCAAATGTGTACAAGCCAATTCAATAATTAGCAAATGTGTACAAGCCAATTCAATAACTTAGCAAATGTGTACAAGCCAATTCAATCAATAACTTAGCAAATGTGTACAAGCCAATTCAATAAGTCAGCAAATGCGTACAAGCCAATTCAATAAGTCAGCAAATGTGTACAAGCCAATTCAATAAGTCAGCAAATGTGTACAAGCCAATTCAATAAGTCAGCAAATGTGTACAAGCCAATTCAATAAGTCAGCAAATGTGTACAAGCCACTTCAATGGATGTCCCCTACTGCTTTGCTTACCACAAACCACTCCCAGATATCTCAGATCTGCCTACAGCACCGACCCTCCCACAACACTCCTTGTCCTGAGCATACAGTGTATTTGGTAGACATGGATACATTTGCTGATTTATCTAGTCCCAGCAATATAACTGAAAACAATGACAATGAGGTATCCTCCCATGAAGAAACTACTATTCTAGATACTGTGGCGGTAAAAGAATGTACAACATCCTGCCTTCCATTCCCTTTGCTTCCAGAGGCGTGGTATGAAAAACAGGGAAAGCTCTTTAGTGCTAATATTGCAAGGGCCCAGTGCCATAAAGACAATCCCATTAAAAATGAAGGCGAGCTCTTGTCTATGGATAGAAGCACTATTTCAGTCTCAATGCAAGATAGTATTGCAATGCTTTTGGAATCCATAAGTAAAGAGAAATTGAATCTTAAAAAAGTAGGATATTTAAATAAGTGTGTTGAAGTGGGAAAATATATTTTAGAAAATGGTCCAATTGTCTCAACGCAAAATGTTGCAAGTGTGTATAATTCTGATTCAAAATGCAAAAAAACCAGGCCCAGTACGAAATATTATGTAAACATTTCAATATTTTGCAAGTGTATATATCTGGAAAGGCTTACCTAATAGGTGACCCAACACCAAACGTTGTGAGATTGCTTTCTGATGTAATATCTGCAATTGATAAAAATCAAGTAACAAAACAAATAGTTGAGGAAAGAATAAAAGGTGTGTATGCTGAATCTTTGCAATATATCGACACACCAAGAGACAAACAGGTCTTAAGAGGTCTCATATCCATGATTACAAATATATCTTTTACTTCACAATTAGAAGATAAACTATGCCACAAGAACTGCAAACACAATGGTATAGGACAGCTGATAACCGCACAACTATGAAGAGTGCCAGGAAATTACTTTTATCCTTAGCTCCTGAAGGTTACCGTATTAGCTTAAGTTCTTGTTATAATTACACCATGAATTATCGTGTGGGAATCAGCTCAGGCTGTTCGACACCACGATGGAAAAGGAGTGAATGCTGCTCTATCCTAAGTTTACCCCCCTAGGATTGAAGCTGAACAAGTTGTAATAAATCTACACTGGTCAACAGCAAATTTAATTTGATTGTTGATTCCTCAGCCTGCCAACAGAATTCTTCAATGGTTATATCAAAAGATGCCAAATCTATTGTCTGTGGTGACATAGCTCCTGTCCAAAAACCTGGTCGATCATGGAAGCCCAGAAATTTGCCAGATCATAGCTGGGATCAAAGCAGAGTGAATGCCATAACCCCAATGACGTTTCTGTTTGTAGATACTATCATAACTCAAAGAGACATACATGTAGAACCTCTTAATGCTGAAGGAGTAGTACACACTGATAATGTGATGTACATAACTCGCACTGGTCAAGCTGTAAGTTTAATTTACCTTTCTTTTATGAACCGGATATGGCATTCAAGTGTGCAAATGTTAATGTCACTGCCTTCGTTGGATGTTTATTCAGAAATCCTGTTACAGGTAGGATGAAAGAAGACATAGTTCTGGTTGTTGACAATGGGGCCGTCAGAACAACCTTGTAGTTATATTGTGCAAATGCTTCTGGTTAGATTGCTAAATTTCTTAATTTAAATAAGATTTGTCAGGTAGCTTTTGCGGAATATCATTCAAAAAGAATTTTGTGGAAAGGGCCCATTCTGCTGAAAACTTTGTATTGTCACGTCATGGACCCTTCAATAGTTCAACTATTCACCCTGCTTCAATACCAAGTAGTAATGAACATAAGGCAAACATGGAGGCTATGGCTCAAGAAGTCAAGGACTGTATCAATACTGCTATTTTTGCTGGAAAACCACTACAATGTTTTAGAGGTCTCCCAAATGAAGATTTTATTTTCAATGATGAAGAAAATTTGAAAAACTTCCTAGAACTGTCTGAGGAAAGAAAGCTTCTGGCAAGCCCTTTAACCACAAATTATGGACCTGTGTTAAAAATTCATTGTAAGTACTTTAATAATGGCATGGCAGTTTAAAAGAGGAATTCAGTGGTTGTTATATAGATGATTATAAGGTGTTAAATAATAAATATGCTGGACATAAAACATGCCATGCTGATAAATACACAACTTGCATTGTTTCACCTGATTTTCCTTCAAGTCTTGTGACAAATATTCAACCCCTCCCAGACTATATACGATGGATTCGAACCAAAGAACTTCACTATATGTCCCTTAATGAAAGGCACATTTTGAAAAACGGTGTGTGGAATGACATAGCAGAACTTTTTCTACCATCGCTAATTTTGGAGATAGTAAGAAAAATAATACAAACCCCTCCTGATGACATAATGCTATTAATAGCACTTCTGGCCTGGGTTAAACCTGATGAAGTAAAGGATATATGAAGAACAAGGACATTGAAATGATGAGCTGTTTAGATAATGATGTTCAAAAGGAAACATGGAAATTACATCCTTTATACAGAAGCAACAAAAAATCTGATGTTGAAGAAATGTGTAAGCGTATGCATCTTCCTATTCCTGCTGGATATACTACTAAGCATAATGTAATGAAATTAATTGCAAATAAAATAATGACTCAATACCCCAAAACAGCTATTTTATATTCTGGAAATCTTGCTCGGGTTCCAGCAACCAGTGGGTCCCCATACGAATGTGCCAAATTGTTCATCAAAGCTGTCTTCTGAGGGGATACAACATACTGTCCAGAGGATGAACAAATGGAAAGTGTTTTTTTTGAGGGGGGGGGGGGGGGGGGGGGGGGGGGGGCAATTAGAGGTTGTCCAAGGGGTGACAAGTGATCAACATGTTTGTGTCCAAGGGGGGGGTTTATGCTATTTGTCCAGGGGGCTCTCAGAAGAAGGTATAAATGATATGTCCAGAGGGGGTAGTGTGAATTTGTCCAGGGGCCAAATTGCTTATAATTAGAATAATGTAAAATCTATTCCGGTTAAAAGCTCACTTCACAGAATCCACTGCATCCTTGTATTCTGACTCTTGCTGCAATGGTGAAGAACAGTCTAAAAACATGTCAGCTTGGGTGCTCACATCACACCTGGGGGGATACAACATACTGTCCAGGGGGTGCTGCTCTAACATGAGCTGTCCAGGGTGGTTATATTTATAAACGTGTCATCCGTGGGGTGTACGATTAATTAATGGAATAGCCCAATGGGTGTTTTCTGTGCCGTTAGTGGATGCTTCAGTACAGCTTACAAGTGCGACAACGGGATTTCGTTCCACCGTTTTTCCTTTAGGCAATGCTATTCTACTCAACCTTGTGAGCTTTGTATGAAATTGTCATTTCATAGCGTAGACGTAACTGTGTTCACAGTGGCTCGACGCGCTGGGCCTCTCGCTACCCATTAAGGAAAATGCGCGAGTTTGTAGCATCCACTTCTGCAAGGAAGATTTTGTTGGCGTTGAGGGTTACGCATCTTTGAAGCCAAAGCTGAAGTCCGATGCTGTTCCATCGCTGTTACTGTTCAATGACCCAACCTTCTCAAGAAGAGAAAAGTAGCTACTGCAACGGTCATTCCACAACTTGTGGCCCCGATTCTGTTCGGTTAGCTACGTATTTAGAAGTGTACCCGTCTTTTTACAATCCCACGCATTGTACTGCACGGAATTCAGTAGTCCAGAACTACATAGTCACTCACAGTGTACTAGTTCAGATACTGACCATCCTATGTGGCTCTACTACTGTCCTTCTTATCAGAACCTAAGACAAAAGACATTGGCACACATTACAGTAAGATATTCATTTATGTAGGTTTACTTTATTCAGTGTTGTGCCATGCGCATGTGGTCTTCCAAACTAGTTGCTCAAGTCACAAGCAGTGATGTTGCTATACAATGTGGTATGAAATTTATAAATTGATGTGCATAACAGTACACAAGCTAGTGTTCATATACAGATCTGGTGGAACAGTGTGATGTGAGCACCCAAGCTGACATGTTTTTAGACTGTTCTCACCATTGCAGCAAGAGTCAGAATACAAGGGTGCAGTGGATTCTGTGAAGTGAGCTTTTAACCGGAATAGATTTTACATTATTTTAATTATAAGCATATTTTTAAGAACTCAATCATCAGATGTTTCATACACGGAATGCTGTGATGATGACCTTACAGTTCAAACCCTGGAAATTTCAATCGATAATGAGTGCCTGCCAATTGAAAGGAAGTTGGCTACTGAAAGGAAGTTTATTGGTTTTGAGTCTTGCCTACAATCTTTGCTAAAAAAATGTTCTTGTGGTCATGATGTACAGTTGAAGACTTCAACTAGAGGTACATTATTGGTAGTGAGTGGCTTCATGTCCTGATGGGCACGAGCTTCACTGGGAGTCACAGCCATTGCTTAATAGCATGGCTGTAGGCAACCTTTTAATATACGCTGGTATTCTGTTCTGTGGTCTTACCTACACAAGGGTGGCTAATATGGCTAATGTCTACATATGGTGAAAGGTCCTTTCATAGGCTTCAGAAGGAATATTATTCCCTGTAATACACACTGCATATGTTCACCAACAAGAGGCATTGATTGCATTCTTAGAGGGCAAACATCTATATTTGTCCGGTGATGGTCGCTGTGACAGTCCTGGGTACAGTGCAAAGTACTGCACTTACTCACTAATGGACAACGCCACTGACCTTATACTTGACTACAGTTTGGTTCAGGTTACTGAGACGGGTTGTTCAGTAACAATGGAAAAAGAGGGTCTAGAACGTTGCCTCACGAATGTGTTGGCTAAAGATGTTCTGGTCAAATCCATTACTACTGATAGACATACAGGTGTTAGTGCCCTACTGAAGAGAAAATACCCCACTATTGATGATGTGTGGCACTTGGCAAAGAGCATTGTTAAAAAGCAGGAAAAGCAAAAAAATGTAATGCACTGTTGCCATGGATGCATTCAATTTCCAACCATCTTTGGTGGTCTGCTCAAACATGTGAAGGAAACCCTGATCTCTTGTGTGCTAAATGGACATCAATAATTTTACCATATCACAAATGTTCATCTATGGGATGGTAATTATTTGATCATTGTGCACATGACACATTATCTCCAGATGAAGAGCAAACCAAAGGATGGTTGGAACGTAATGGACCAGCGCATAACTTTAGTAAAGATTGTTAAAGATTCAAGGTTGCAGCGGGACATAAGAAAACTAACACACTGGCTCATTGGAAGTCTTCCATTCCATGTTAACTAAGTACTGCCCTAAAAGACAGCATTTTAGTTATAATGGAATGCAGGCTCGTACTGAACAGGCCATTATTGATCATAACAACAATGTAAAACGAGAGCAAGCTACAACAGCAAACGGTATATACATGCATGGAACATGTATATGTATATGAGGTTTACATGTATGCTTTTTTATGTGTCCAGGTTCTATGAGATACAATATTGCATTCTCTAAGCAAACCAAACAATGGACTGTGAAGCCTATTCAAGAAGACAAGGACTATACATACCTAGATGACTTGGTTGAAGATGTGCTATACCAAAAGCTACACAACACTGACCTGTTGGATTTTGACACTCCATAATCTTTAGGTTTACCACATAATATTGCTCCCATCCCACCCCCTAGTAAAGACTCACTGATTGCTTCACACACTTCTCGATTCCCTGTTTGTGATGTTTAAACTACTACAATGCAGAATACTCTTTAAACCCTACATAAATATTGTCTGGCTCTGGAAACCTTCGTCTGATAGTAAATATCACACAGGATGGGATCACCTTTCTCCCTCGTCGCCCAAGTCTAGTTTGATGAAGCCACCAAATGAATTGCCTGTATGCAGCATGCCGGTAAGATTCTGCAGGAAAATATATCTAACGAGCAAGTAGTGAAAAGTTGTAACAAATACCTGTTAGCAGAGGCAACTGAAATTCTTTCCCCTATCATTGCCATGGTTCCAGCTAAAGCGACACGAAGCACTAGCGGGTTTAAGCATACTGTGGCAAATTCAGGGTGATCCACAATGCAGGTCAACCTGATCGATTCTTGTGAGAATATACTGAGTACGTCCTCCAACTCACGGCAGCACACACACTCACGCTCGGTAGCTTGCGGAATACACTGCGCACACCGAACACCACAATGTATGTCCAAGACGGCTCTCAGGTGGAGGGCTCTCGTGCTCTTCGATATCGCTATCATCGGTACTGTCTTCAACATGGACTATTGAAGTTCTTCGTGTAGGTTCAAATGAGTATGGACATACCGCCATCATTAATAAGACTACAATACAACAATAATACGTTGCAATTAATAATTGGATCCAAGTGACGTGCTATGACGCAAAACTTTGTATGCCTATATCTTTAAAAGTAAACAAGTTTAAGGTGTACGAATTGGACTATAAGCCAATCAGGTAGAGTACATCCATTTAAGAAAATTAAAAAAATAATGAAAAAAGCCAGTTCAGCCTCCCTTTAAGTCAATGAATTCAGAACACAACCATGAAATTAACAAAGTAAGGCTATATTGTAATTCCCTTTGCCGCTAATATGTTGGTTTTCCAATGTCTATATAGGTAGCATTTGAACATCTCCCAAAACAAAGAAAACTTGGTCACTTCTGGTCACATGGGCAAGACCAGGACGGTCTACAGCATCAAAGAACGATTCATGTGGCATGGGATGGTAAAGGACGTTGTTAACTTGGTAAGCTCCTTATTTCATTGGTGCATGCTCATTATTTATATTCAATCTGCCTTCTGTCATGTACTTCTTCAGCTATCCAAATTGTGATGTTTGCCAACGCATGAATAGGAAGCTCAATACTGGAGTGCCTGAGCTTCATCCGATTCCTGTTAACGCCCCGTGGTACATGGTTGGCATTGATTTGTAGGCCCACTTAGCCCAATTGCGAAGGACGAAAGTCGGTACATTCTCACTATTAGTGATTATTTCACAATTTGGGTGGAGGCTATACCAACAGTGGATGAAAGGGCATCTACAGTGGCTAGTTCACTGTTTAAGATTAGCAAGTGTACATGTAGAATTATTTATTCATTTAACAGAGTTTAGACGGGATCTATTGATTGTGTGGGATAAACATTCTCTAACCATTGTGAAGCCCCATTTCACAGTTAATACGTACATTCACATGATGACACATATACAAGCACCATGCAACTGATCGTGTGCATGTTTAGTGTGTTTGGCTCTTAAATACATGAAATTTTTTTATCATGTCCGCTTCAACAACAGGTATTTATGCGAATGGGTCTACCCTGTGTTTTACTATCCGACAATGGCAGTGAGTTCTGCAATGAGCTAAACGACCAACTAGCTAAGATGCTAGGTATTAAGAGGAGGTTAACTACACCATATCACCCTCAGGTTTGTTTTATTAAAATGCTATTCCTTGCTATACACATACACACACATTTATCATTCTTAATATTGACTTTAGGCCAATGGTCTTGATGAACGCTTCAACCAGAGTCTGCAAACATGTTGGTGAAGTATGTTTCATCAAGAAGGAAATGTGGAGTCATTATTTAGACACCTGTGCCATGCATACAATACATCGCAACATGACTCTACAAAATTCACACCGTTATGTTGATGTTTGGGTCGCAGAGCAAGGCTCCCAATAGATGTTGAACTAGAACACCAAGATGCGAAGATCTGTTTAAGGCATACAAGAATCTTGAAGATCGTCCCTATGCTGCTGCATTTGATGGGCATGCACACATACTGGCAGAGGCCAAAGGGAACATCATTGCTGCACAATTAACAGAAGAAAGCATATGACAAAAAACATTGCAAGCCAGGCCAATTTCAGTGTGACCAATTGGTGTTGCTGAAAAACTTCAAACGACAAAAGGTCAAAGTTGGGAAACTAATGGAAAGACACCTTGGGCCATACACCATTACGATATGTGCTACCATACGGTGTGTATGAGCTCCGCAATGAAAAAGGAAAGACTACTCATGCTACTGGAAGCCACTTGAAGATCTATAAGTCAAGTGATGCACAGTGTATTGGAAGGATCCATAACTGGTGATGTAAGTTGAAAATAAATGGATGCATACATGGTGTGCAACTTTTACTAACCACAAAAAATTATTGTATAAAGGTTGAATCGGAAGCTGATTTGGATGGCAGGGAATCGAAAGCTGATTTGGATGGCAGGGAATCGGAAGCTAATTTGGATCGCAGGGAATCGGAAGCTGATTTGGATGGCAGGGAATCGGAAGCTGATTTGGATGGCAGGGAATCGGAAGCTAATTTGGATGGCAGGGAATTGGAAGCTGATTTGGATGGCAGGAATCGGAAGCTAATTTGGATGGCAGGGAATCAGAAGCTGATTTGGATGGCAGGGAATCGGAAGCTGATTTGGATGGTAGGGAATCGGAAGCTGATTTGGATGGCAAAAAATGGAAGGTGGTTTGAATGGCAAAAAAATGGAGTGTGCAAAACAATGGAAGGTGGTTTGAATGACAAAAAAATGGAGTGTGGTTTGAATAGCAAAAAAATGGAAGGTGGTTTGAATGACAAAAAAATGGAGTGTGGTTTGAATAGCAAAAAATTGGAAGGCAAATTGAATAGCAAAAAATCGAAAGGTGATTTGAATAGCAGGGAATTGGAAGGTGATTTGGATGGCAAAAAATGGAAGGTGAAAAGAAAGGAGATATCTTTCAGAAGGTAAATCAATTTTCATTTTGGATTTAGATTGCACTCATTGTAGAATTTGTAACAATTATTATTTTTCACATTTATATACAAATATAACATCAATTTGTGCAAGCTGATAACTTGCTTTATACATTTTCCTACAGAGGAAGAGAAGGCGTTCTTTCACAAGTCAAATGAAATAAAAAATCCTTGACAGTGATTAGCTCAGTGATCAGCATATGTTTATGCTCAAGAGCTTCTGTGGATGCAGTTTCCCATGTTTGATGGATGGCAGAGCACCCTTTTGGCTCAAGCCAATGCCTACATTCCTGTCATTTTTGACGGACTTGGGTCGCCGCATTGTGAACACCACTGGGGAAAAAAAGCTCTTTGGCATACCTCCTGCAAAAGTTTTCAGTGGCCATTCAGAGAGGGAATGCTGCATCTGTTTTGGGAACTTTGCCTCCAACCCTTTCCCTCCTTTGTGTTTAGATTTTTATTTTGATGCTATATATTCAGGAATAATTAATTTTTTTACATTGCTGAAAAAAAAAGAAAAAAGAAGAATGGATGCTATTCAAATCCATATGACAAACTCCCATAGGGTCACATCACTTCGACACCGTGAGACAGTCACTCTTCTTGACTGCCGGAAGGTTGCAGGTGAATTGAGTTCTACCCTAGCTAATCAATTATGCCAGGTATATAGAACATCTATTCATGAATGCAGGGGGAATTCCTTTTTGGCTGTGAATGTTGCTGCTGTCCAAATGCAGCGTGGTATGAGACTGTGGATTATTTGCGATAGCCTTCGCATTGCATGCTGCTTTGGGTCACTGCATAGAAGAGATTGATCTTGACCAGGCTACCATGAGAAAACCACCTTGTCGTGTGCTTCACGGCAAGAAAGTTCACCCCGTTTACCACCAAGAAAGTCAAAAGAGCGTGGCAGTAACCGCATAATAAATATTGATGTCTTCTGCACCTGTCAGATGCCTGCCTCCTATGGGGACCATGGTGCAGTGTGGTGTGTGTGAGCAGTGGTTTCACGTCAAATGTGTTGGCCTTCAGTCACTTCCATCGACTGTGGAGGAATGGAATTGTTTGCTATACTGCTCATAAATATTGGTGTGCCCAATGGACTTTACTATTATTCTATTACAGTGTAGTTGCACAAATGGACTTGAAGTATATATAGACTTCAGTGCCAATTGCATACATGGGGGTAAGGAGGGGAGGGAGTTATGAACGAGGTTGTAAGGAGATGAGGGAGGGGAAGGACCTGGTCTTGAAATTTAAATTGCACCTAGTCTTTTATTATTGTTATCTCTGTTGGCTATGAGTATCAATATTATATACTAGTACGTGATTGTCTATGCGCTTATAGCATACAGTGCACTAGAGGAAACAACATCCGGACCAAAATTTTCAGAACGGACCGAATTTTTCGAAAATATCAGTCCGAGCGGACCAAAATTTTCAGCGAAGATTTTGGTCCAGGACCAAATATTTCAGGACCAAAATTCCAGTGACAGCTCTTTTAGCGGTTTCTGCATGTAGCTGCCAGTGCAGTTATTTTAAAGCCATGAAACTTCCATGCAGACATGTATTTTCACATCGTATTACACACAACATGGAACTATGACAAAAATATTTGTTCAGCGCGATGGACAAAAAATTATTACCATGAAAGTCACAGGGTATTATCATCTGATTCTGTACAGAACATTGGCATACCAGTTCAAGTCTCTGACATTCAACGTACTTCATCAAGAATTTTATCACAGCACGAAACTATATGAAAGCTTTTGGAATAGCACAGAAACTTGCTAGTCTGGCCTCAGAGATCCCAATGAATGAGTATCATTACACTTTGGAATGCCTGCAAAAAAAATTGTTGAAATGTGGAAAGAAAGGGAAGCATGTAGCTGTTAAAATCATTGATGCAGACCAAAATGCTCATATACCACCATGCCAGTCACAGCCACCAGTCACAATGGGCAATCTTCAACCACCAGTAATATCCCTCTTGATGCAGAACACCATGGTCATACACTTCAGCTCCCACCATTACATTCACAGCCCCCAGTCACATCTGATATGCCTCCTACCACCAGCCATACACCTCTCACCCATCTCTCACCCAACCAATCACAACCATCCACCAAATCTAAACTACTATCTGATTTCAATGATGAGGAGGGTGCATTGAGTACTAAAATCCAGTTACCACCAAAATTTATTATAAGAGGAAGGCCAGAAGGATCAGATCTTACAGTCATTGGGTTACCAGCAAAAAAGCGCAGACAAAAAGAAACCTTGCCTACACCATTCATAAAGAAGAGCCCAGAAAAAAGGAGAAATACATAGTTAGCTGGATCATTCCTCATTCCTACTTATTTTGGAGAATCATTATTGGGGAAACAATTTGGTGTTAAAGATTTACCTGAGCGTGCAAACCAGTTGTCACCAAAGCTTCATGATGTCAATGTTGAATTGCAAAGAGTTAAGAAGTAATTTGAAAGTAGTGCATGGGATGTTCTTGGAGCACTTATCGCAGAAAAAGAACAATTTCCAAATTGGCTATGCTCAACTTGTTTGAGTCAATTCAATGTGACTCTTGTCTGAATTGGCATCACCTGAAATGTATTTGTCTGAAAACAGCTCCTAAACAAAAATGGTGGTATTGCTCACAATGCTATGAGATATGTGGACGTTAATATATTATTCATTTACAACCTATACACTTCATATTATTTCATTGATTCTAACGTGTTATTCATTGACAAACTATACACTTTTGGACAACACTATCTACACATTCATATTTCTGCTTGCGTTTAGAGTTCATGGTTCTAACGACTATAGTTCAAATAGAGCTATGAAGTTTGGAACAAAGCAAATTGCTGTCCATTTAGGACATTGATTTCGTTTGCAGTCATAGTGCTGTCATATTTGCGTCACGTGATGATATGCCGTACCTGTAGCCAAAATAATTAACGATACAGGCCCGTACCCGTAGCCACTGCGTTTTGCGAACATTTAAAAACACGAACTGCGGTTAAACGATGACGTCAAATTACATGTCTGGCGATTGACAACTTTTGTGTTAAATCGTATTCGAATCGCTACGAAGCCAGAACCAGAACCCATATCTTAGTGCTACGATCGTTGCACTAAGACGGAATGTGACTTTTATTATGACCACTACTGTACTCAGGGATCAAGCGATTATAAGCACTTCAATCAGAGATGATATAGTAAGGGGATTGGAAGCACATCACATACACTTTTCTGTCGTTTGAGGAACGAATTAGACAGAAAATATGCTCTACGAATGCAGTTTGAGAGTAGCCAACAGTGATGGTGCTAATATGTGCAGAGGGTATGATGCAAGGTCATGTGGATAGGTGTCGGTATGATGGTGCGAGGTCATGTAGATAGGTGTCGATATGATGATGCAAGGTCAAGGGACAGTTAAGACCTCATGGCAAGCTGTTGATGAGTGGTGTATTTGCGTGCGCATAGTAGCCATGTGGTCTGGTAGTATAAGAGAGGGATTTCGGGGGTACGTAAGCAATCTAGGCATCGAGTGCACGTTACTGTGGTGGCAACCCCCCCCCCACCCTTTAACTCGCCGAAAGCAACCTATGGTGGGTTGTGGGGTCTTTGCACATGCAGGTTCAAAGTTGGAGGTACGAGACTGAAGCAGCCCGGTACAAAAAAGATGACGCAGACTAGCCACAAGGAATCAAGTGGTCCTGTTGCTATCATGTTGTTTATTGTGGGTGTTAGGTACAAAAAGATGAGGCAGACTAGCCACAAGGAATCAAGTGGTCCTGTTGCTATCATGTTGTTTACTTTGGGTGTTAGGCAGAGCAGTATTAACATGGTTTTTTTCCTCACTAAGTGAGGTTTTTTCCCTTGAGGTGGTATGGGTCTACCACCTCAAAATTAGGTCAAATCTAGTTATAGGTAGCTGGCCCCTGCTCTGCGTAGGTAGGTAGATCTATGTGTATGATGGCAGTGGTATGTTGACTAGTTGGTAATGACAGTGACGTGCACAGCAGATGCGGCACCAATTATATGTCAAGTGGGTTGGGTGAAGCGAGCATGATATAGGAGGTGCGCTATACCTATGCGCGGGACATCCGAGGTAGTGATAATCACACCTCTAAACTTGTGAAAAGGGGTGGATTTTTTGGGAGAAGGACTCTGATTTTCATTCGAATCTCTTACAAAGTAAGCCAAAATCTTGCAATAATGCGGCCAACGAATAGTTCTATGAATACTCTTTTGACTTATGAATTCATATTGCATTAGCCTAATCCATAGTCGTTAGTTTTCCGCTTGAAAGTAGTGAAAGGATGGATTTATTTTTGCCCGGGTAACCGCTCGCTATCTGGTAAAAGCTTTAGCCTACTCTTTACACTATAAGTATCTTACGGATGTTTTATTGTGGTTTGATGAAAGTTTTAAGCTTTAAAACTAATCCTTGCTTGAGTAGGATATTGTTATGTGTTTTTTAACCGATTTGTTTGCCCGGGATGTTTCGACGGTCGGTTGCAGGACAAGACTTTCCTTCATATGCTTTTTCCAATACTACTAGCCCTGAACTGTGGCTTGGTACACTGGGTATAGCCCCAAGTGGGTTGCGTGGTTACTATATACGCGTTTGAAAGTGACACCTAAAACTTGATTTTGTTAGGTCAGTGAATAGTTCAACACCTTTGCATATTCCAATACAAATTTATTTTGTTTCAGCAGAGATCAGGCATGGGTGGGTCAAAGTTTGACTTGGAAGAGTTCGAAAATATACAGACCAGCAAAAGAGAAAGCCTGTGACACTCATGGTCTCAATCCCACGTTCCCTTGTTTCTGTTCAAGCGTCTACTGGGCTCTATTTTTCACCTTGTCCAATCAGAGATACATACTCTGACTGTAGCGATACCCCGCCTTCTGAGTATTCTCCTCTCACAGTGTTGTTTCCACTAGCCCAATTCATGAAGTGCAGTGTACCATCCCTCACTTATCTTTCACACCGGTTGTCTCTGCTTCCACTGCCACCACAGTGGGTTATGCTTTGCAGTGTCCAACTGACGTTGAGTAAAGTTGATGTTTTGGTTGATGGCAATCCTGGTGTCACTGTCTCATTGACTATCAATGAATAGCTGCAATGGGCTGCTATGATTTCTTGGAAAAGAATAAACCCGGCCTTTCTTCCTTGTTCTTTAACTTGCCTCTTATAGTGAAGAATGTGGAGGATGTGTTGTAGTTTGTTCAGTTCTTTGGTTCAGTAAAACGTTGCACAGGCAATCCAGATACTGACTTGGTTAACATGTGGAAGAAAAAATGTTCTTCATTGCATAGTTTTACTGGTAAGTATTTTTTTTTTTTAAATGTACACGTACATTACTAACTTGCTCTGTGTACTTTCATAGATGCATGTGCTGGATTCTTGGATACCCAAACATTGGGTAGATCTTCAATTCGTCACACAAAATGTGAAATCATCCTGCCAAACGAGTGTAGAGCTATATGTTGTTCCATTTGCTCATCATATCGCATCAAACTGTTGCTGCAATTATCTAAATCTACATCTACTGCTGTTAGCCGACCTATGACAATGCAGGGGCATATAAATTACAGGTTTGAACGTTGGATGTATATTTCTTTATCTTGTTACATGTACCTTGCTAGGTTTCAGGCTGCTCCAGAATTAGTTGAACGCCTCCGTCATCTTAAGCACAGAAATTCAGTCCTTAGTAAGTACACCAACCGGTTGCAGGAGAAGATATCAAGAATAGTTGAAGTTGAATCAGTTGGCATAGATGAAGAGACAGATGAATTTATCAGAGACGTTACAGAATCAACTGAATGCTGTTCCCACATTAACGCTCTCTCAGCTACCTCCTTTCAGAAAGTATTTTGGTCACAGCAGGTTGAGGCAGCAAAAAAGAAGAAAGCTAGTAGTATGTGGTGGCACCCTCTGATGATTCGTCGGTGTTTGTTCTTAAGACACAAGTAAGCAGTTGTGCATGTTAATTGTGTTTTTGTGTGACTCTTGATCTCTGTGTTTCTAAAGATCTGGTGCAGCATATGAAGCACTTAGGGAGTCTGGGTGTATCAAGCTTCCGTCACAACGCACTTTAAGAGATTACACGCACTACGTTGACGCATCAGATGGTTTCTCGGCCCAGATTGATCACATGCTGATGGAGGCTGTTCAGATTCACACCTGTCCAGAGAGGGATAAATGTGTCACTCTTGAAATGTACATAAGAGAAGATTTGGTGTACGAGAAACACAGTGGAAGGATGAGACGTTAACAGCCAGCTTACTGAGTTTGAGAAAGATGTTCATTGTAGAGCTTCCTCAGAGCAAGGCCGTGCATTGGCCAAAACCATAGTTGTTATCATGGTCCGAGGCCTGTTTACTAAACTGCAGTTTCCCTACACCCAGTTTCCTTGCAGTCACCTCACGGGGGATCAATTGTATGAGCTGTTTTGGGAAGCAGTTGGTCGGATTGAAAACTGTGGCTTAAAGGCACAAAATTTACACTTTTACAGGACAGAACGTAAGCAAATAATACTTTCCTTATAGGTCCTTAGTGCAACGATGGATGGCTGTTCTGAAAATAGATTTTTCATGAAATTGCATCGAGGATGTGAAAATATCGTATACAGAGTGCTCAATCCTTACGCACAGGATGAAAGGTTCCTGTATTTCATATCCGACCCTCCCCACCTGATTAAAACAATGATGAACTCCTGGAAGAGCAGAACACTATGGGTATATGTGTATTAATTAATGCTATTTACAGTTATTTCAGCCTTAATTCCTTTTACAGTGTAATGAAAATTACATCCTGTGGGACTACCTCAAGGAGCTGTACGACACAGACACGAAATCTGCAATGGGCACTCGATTGGTTCCTAAACTTAAGCATGAACACATATCCCTCACTGCAATTTCAAAAATGTGTGTCGACTTGGCAGCTCAAGTACTATCTGTATTTTTTTATAAGGCATTGCTTGGAGACTAAAGGCATTTCCGCACTAGGCTATCTCAAACCGCATCAATTCGCATCAATCTGTATCCATCCGGTTTGGTCGATTCCGCACTAGGCAATCTGGATCGATACGGTATGGATATGTAAACACTCCTAAAAATGGCTGCCTGGTCTACTGAAGAGGTCCATACTCTGGTTGGGGTTTGGGGAGCCGCTGATGTTCAGCGCCAGCTGGATGGAGTTACCAGAAATAAAAAAATCTACCAGGAGATCGCTACATCCCACAATGTCTATGGATATGATAGAACATGGGAACAGTGCCGAGTGAAGGTAAAAAACCTCGTTCAGAAGTACAAACAGGTCAGCGCGCATGTACCCAATTACGTACAGTTCGATCATTTTTATTCCTTAGGTGAAGGACAGAAATGGTGTCACGGGTGAAACACGTAGAACGTGCCCTTTTTATAACGAGCTTGATGCTATTTTGGGGAATAGAGCAGCAACTCGTCCCTCTGTGGTTGTAGATAGTGGAAATGGTAGTGAAACCATTCCTGTGCTTGAAGATGAAGGTACGACCTTAACGTTTGAACTGAGTTTTAAATTCTCATCGAAACATCAACAGGAAATACATCCCCTCCACCTAACCCAGATTGGCCATCATCATTCACACCACAACTGCCACAAAACGCTGATCTCTCACCATCAACATCCATATCATCACTATCAGCATCAAGTCACATTTCTCCTTCTGCTACAGCAAGTCAATGCTCTACCTCACTTGGAAGTCTGCCATCTACTCCAACTGATCAAGCTGCTCCATCATGCGATAATCCTCAATCAGAAGATCATAATTCTTTGAGTGACACCTCTGCATCAAGTATGTATTTCATTGATTGTATGCAAGCATACACAGTATTTTATCTGTATAGGTAATGCTACTAGGTCAAAAAAGAGGGCTGAGGAGACTTCACGGAAGATAGGTAATCGTTTTATGAATGTAGTTTTTTTTACTGCATGATCATCTACTTATGTAGGCACAAAACGTGTTAGGGATGATGGGATACATCAACTGGCAGAGATTTTTCAAAGAATGGATGAACTTTCTGCACAAAGAGAAGAGAGGATGAGAAAAATGGAAATAGAAATGGAGATGAAGATGCAAGAAATGGAAGCAAAAAGAGAAGAACGAATGCTTATGTTGTTTGCTGGTTTAATGAACCAGAGAAGTGGTTTTGGCAGTGTACCCATGTTCAATGAGCAGTGAACATCATGCATGGCATGCGCCGTTATCATGTGACTCCTATGTACCTTGCTCATTATATATAAGAACTGTAAGTGAAAAGATGGTTACATACATAATCATACTCATACATCAGTACACCATAGTTTAAGTAAGAAAGTCCTTTATAGCATCACGAATATCTGTGGCTGAATTGTGCACTGGAACTACTGTATGTGATTGAAACATATTATTCCTTGATGTCCACTCTTCAATGTTAAAGTTATCCTTTATTTCCTGAAAGTTATGTAGAGTAATGCATGCAGCAACAATATTTATAATGTTTGGAAGTTGGTAGAAATCCATCCTCTTCATTAGACATCTCCACTTTCCTTTTAATCTTCCAAAAGCATTTTCTACTACCATTCTTGCCCTGCTTTGTCTGTAGTTGAATATTTGTTCTTGAGGGGTAGTAAGTGCATTTTCAAGATATGGCTTCATCAGCCAAGGTAAAAGCGGGTATGCCAAATCACCCAAAACTAACAATGGCACATCAATTCCACTCATGGAGCGTGGCCGATGTGGAAACAATATATTTCTATCGCCTTTTATGAAACATGATGAGTTTGAAAACACACGAGCATCATGGACTTTACCAGGCCATCCAATGTTAACATCCATGAACAACCCACGAAAGTCAACAAGAGCTTGCACCAAAATTGAGTAATAACTCTTTCGATTAAAGTAGTCTGATGCACATTGATGCGGTTTTATTATAGCAATGTGGCTTCCATCAATTGCCCCAATGGCCTGTGGAAATCCCAAGTTATGCTCAAAACCATTTACGATCATCCTAAGCATTGCCATGTTAGGAATGTGCACATACTTTGGCATTATGTGGGAAGCTACGACAGCACATGTGTCATGCAAAACCTCATATACAGTAGACTTTCCAATTCCAACAGAACAGATATAGTTCGGCATTCCGTGTTTGTGGCTAGTTTCCAAATGGTAATTGCCACACGAGCTTGAACGCTAATGGGTAGCCGAAACCTGGTAACTTCTCTTTGAATATGGGGGGCAAGCTCCATACAGAGATCGCTGAAAGTATCCCTGCACATTCTAAAATTTTCCATCCACCAATCATCGTCATACATACCATCCACAACTTCACTCTACCATTGTGTGCTTCTATGTTAACGCCAACACATTTTACTCGGCCCACGTCTGAGCATAAGCACATACATTGTTCTGAGGGAAAGGTAAAGATTTATGTTAGCTAACTGTAAGCAGCTATATATAGTAAATCACGTACATGTATCTCCGCAACTTGGTTTGTGCTATTGTCTTCTGCCATGCTAGATGCCGTAGCTGCCTAGCAAGCGCTCTCTTGTGACGATTTAAACGGTTCTTTTTACATAGCTTTAAATACATACTGTATAGCGCGAGCAAAATACATGTAGCCATTTTTTAATAACAATAATAACTATAACTACGTGACGACATTCATATAATCCTGATCAATGCGAATTGAATCGAATTGAACCGTATGACGGTTAGTGCGGAAATGCCTTAATTTTGCTTTGTGCATTAAGGTTTTTAGTTCATCTGTCTCCTAAGCCCTGCCACTTGTGTGTGGGGACAAAGCCAGAGAAACGGCTCATTTTGTGGGGCTAGTTGATAAATTCTTTGACATCATGAATGTACAGAATTTTAGCAAAGGTCGCTCATCAATGAAGGCATTTCAGTTACCTTTCAGGTCTGCTGAAGATTTCAGGCTCAAGGTACAAGTGTAGGACATGCATGGGGTTTGAAACTATGTAACCTATTTCTTTAAATATTTTAGTGGTTAGAAGAAGTGTTCTTGACGTATTTATCTGAATGGAAGGCATCTGTTAGAAGGAGACCTGGGTTTTCTACAGCTCAACAAAATAAGATGCTGCTGAGTGCTGAGACACTGTACGGTGTTCGGATGACCTGTAAGTGTTAAACATGGTTGTGGATAGCAGTCATTAACTTTCCAACTCTTTCGTTTCTGGCTAGGCAAGTCATTTGTTGAACTTGTTAGGTATTTGTTCACCATTCCAGGTGTTGACTCCTTTTTAAGCCAACATCTCTGCCAAGATCCATTACAGAGATTTTTTGGGTTTCAGAGACAAAGAGGGGGTGTCAATGATAACCCAAATGTTGCAGAATTTTTCAAAAACACTCAAGCGTTTCGACGTCTTTCTGTCGAAGTCCTGTTTTTGGAAACTGTAGGGGGAGTCAGAGCGAACATCAAGATGAACCAAGTACCCCACTGCCTAAGCGTCGATGTGTAAGGGATAGGTTTAAAAGCTCTGCTGATGAAGATGATCTATCTACCTCTACCACTCCATTTTGTTAGTAGATCTATTAAGTTTTGTGTATTACCTATTATATGTCATTTGTACATCTCATGCAGATATTGAAAGCGGTGCAGTCGAGTGGGATATGACTCCCTGTGGTACATAAATGTTTTGTGTTGCATTGTGTGAAAAACAGACATGCTGCTTTTATTTCAATAGTGGTCATGTGGAGAGCAATACGAGATATTCAAGAGAACAGAATCTTGACTTTTAAAACAATGCCTGCTCAATTGGCTCTCAGAATGGCTACCACAGTGATGGGATGGACATCACACCATCCAAATGAAGCGCAAGCAATTGCATTGCGAATGCAAGATTTGCTGAAAAGTTGTTTAAGTTTGAAAGATCCCAGCACATCTAACATACGGGGAGCCATTTGGAGCAAGTACCATTCTTTGTGCACTTTAGAAAAGTATCTGGGTGAATGGAAAGAGTTTTTACTCAGCACAGGTTGTGGCACAACATCATCTCTTTTCATACAATTTGTGGGGCATTCAATGTTCAAGACACTTATCAAGGCCCACTACTGTCACAACAAACCAGCTGTAAGAGATGACAGAAGCCAGGATCTCTCACACATCGAATTCAATGCCATTCGTTACACTGCTGGGTACGTACCACGAGCTTTGAAGAAGAAACTTATCAAAAGTGGTCACAAGAATAAGAAAGGTGCTTAAATGATCTCATAGCATGTGATGGTGAAGACCCTGGCCCATCCACTGAATGATTTATGCTATAGATCGTGGAGGTCTTACCCATATAAACAACTTAACATTTGAGCTTTTCCTAACCATGGAGTACTCCATACGAAATCACATACTAGCAGGGTCTGAACTTGGTGATGTGAAAGTTCAAATGAAGACAAACGATGACGTATTGTTCTGCTGGTCAGTATTGACTGCTTCGTGGAGTGACGAAGTAACCACCACTATCCTTGAAATGATCATTGATCTATGGATAGTTATTCGAGGTTTTTCAATGGCTAGTGCGTTGGTTGAGAGGTACAAGGTGACCCAGAAAAAGACGACCCAAAAGTCAAAAGCCCTGAGGAAAACACTATAGTGTGATTTATTGCATGCATTCTGTATGTTCTTTTTTTTCAGTGCTTTGTGTTTGACAATCTTTTCCTCGAGTATTTTTTTTCCTATTGAGATGATATTGTATACTATTGTGTAGCTTGTTTATCTGCCTAGATGGACTTGAGAAAAAGAGAAGCACACGCATTGCCTATGCCAGGTACTAGCACTTCAATGGTTTCTACCAAGGATGCGCTGCGATAGTCAGTACTAATTGCCTCTGCTTCCAATCCCCCTACTATATTATCTCTGCTTCAATCAAGCATCCAATTTTCCCTTCACAGTAAGATTTGCAGAGACCATAGGCATGGCCACAGTGAGGACCTTAACAGAAGCGCAGTGTGAAGTTACACCTGCATCAAGTGTTATTCTAATTAAAAAACAATACACAACCAGTTCCTAAGGATACTGAAGACAGTAAGATTTGCACAGACCATAGGAATGGCCACAGTAATGACGACAACAGAAGGGTCGTGTGAAACTACACCTGTATCAGGTGTTATTAGCTAGTTAGAAGACAACACACAACCAGTTTCTAAGAATACTGAACTAACCTCATGTCGGAAGACAGTAAGATTTGCACAGACCATAGGCATGGCCACAGTGATGATCACAACAGAAGGGCAGTGTGAAGCTACACCTGCATCAGGTGTTATTCTAATTAAAAGGCAACACACAACCAGTTTCTAAGGTTACTGAACTAACCTGATGTCAGAAGACAGTAAGAATTGACAGACTATAGGCATGGCCATAGTGATGACCATAACAGAAGGGCAGACTGAAGCTATATCTGCATCAGGTGTTATGCTAATTAAAAGACAACACACAACCAGTTTCTAAGGTTACTATTTCTCGTGGTCAGTATTGTACCTACAGTACTAATGTAGCCAACAAAGCAAGGTATCAAAGTGTGGGTATTTACAGATGCTCACACGGGGTACTTCACCAACTTCTCAGTATACATCCAAAAATACATGTTCTTGCTTTAAAAAATACTTGCATACCACTTACTATTTGAATTACAAGTCTCCATCTGCCGGAGTCACAGTGTGCGTCTCATTAGAATGCCTTCATCGATGCGCTTGACTTCTCCCTACATCGTACCCCCTGTCGGCATCGAAGGACATATACATGTACGCAAGACAAAGTCAAACCGTTCCATACAAGTTCACAAAAAGCTGTTGTGGCCAAAGCATCATCCCCATGGCACTAAATAGAATAATCAGTTTTCAATACTCGGATGATGTTTTGACAACGCACCCTTGCCCGATATCAGCGGGAACAAAAAGGTTCTCACAAGCTTAGTATCACTCTGATATACTTACATAGACAACTGTTTCACCCTGCTCGCGTCACAACGTCCTTGCAAACCTGGTTAGTCTCTGTTGAATGTTATGATATATGCTCTTGGTATCTTTTCTATATCGGATCTCCGATCGGAATGCGCTAGCGAATAGCTGAACTACTGATCTGCTGATTTCAAAATATTGCCAATAAAAAAGTCGCTTCGTTCAGAAGTTATCATGCACCAGTCCCAAATATATCTGTAAAATTTAATTCCGCAGTTATCGTTACGTAATTCAGCACATTAACTCCTGCTAATGACAAGTTCCTCACCGGCATCCTGCAAAATTGACTTTCGCAACTTGTACAATGAGCTAGTAAGTGATGCAGCTATTACTGTTCCCTTCACTTCACCTTATGACCACTCATCTATTGAATTTATGTAACTCTTTCCTGATACTTCTTCCGGCCAGGTTTTTACTAATTTTAGGAATATAGATTATTTCTCTATCATTACTATCATTAATCACATCAATACTTTTGACTGGTCCCTGTTCAACTGTTGCATATTATATCAAATATACTATCTGACTAATATGTACCAACCCACTCCACTATTTCTTCCAAACCAGTTCATTACCCTAGGCATATTCGCTCTTTAATTCCTAAAAAGAAGACATATTATCATGAAAATCCTACTTCTTATGGTGACAATAAAAAACTCATTATAAGGAGTAAAATCCTTCTATGTTTTATTCATATGCTTGGTCCCTATTTAATCCATATTTCCATTGAAGGATGGTGGAACATTGCTGTCTCAAATATTGACCAATGTGGAGTACGAAATGGTTAGTTTTCACCATTATGATGGCAAGATTCCCACTTTGCTCCAAAATCACCTCCAGTTTCTACTATACATTCAACTGTGTTCTCTGATGACCTTATACTTGAATGTTTGAAATGTATCAAAAGGATGATCAATCACATGCACTAACATCCAAAACATGATCCTTGAAAGAGCTTCAAATAATTGCGCAACAAAATGTATTCATTATTATTATTATTAATGATACAAGATACAATTATAGGACATACAAAACACACGAAAACATGACCAAAACTAAATAACACTTCAGAAATAATCTTGAGGGCAATATCAGGACATTATAGCCCTCATATTAGCCCTTACAAGGTTCAGATTGAGCCGGCCATACAGCTCTGATAGAATGGCAGACTTGGGCCTTGATGATGTTATGGCTAGGCAAGAGGCTAGACTCGAAAATGACTCCATAGCCTCTTTCCCCTATTATCAAAGTACCACACAATACTCAACCGTGATATGTACCTGACTTGTCTGTCACAGACATTCAGGTTGATGGGAAAAGATGATCCGAATTTCAAGATCAACTTCAGGGTAGATATTGCAAGGGGTATAGTGAGTGCCATCACTATTGCTATTGCATCTAGCCTCTAGTCAACCACAATCTTCAACACTATGCTGTAATCGACTGCAAACCGTTGCACAACATCTTCTGAACTTCTCCCAACTGAAGATTCATGTCTACTGTAGGGATGACATACCAAGCTAGCAGAGAAGCAGACATCTATGTCTACCAGGGAAATTGAAGCCAAATGTGAAATCCACATCAATTTTAAGCAAAACAGATCTTTGAGCAGCATTTATATAGCTATTCCTGTCAATTCATCCAATGCAGACTGGAGAATACAAATGATTGCATTTATCTTTTTTATTTTTTCTCATGAAGATCCAATAGTTTCGTGTTTAGCATAGAAGTATACAGCTGAAAAGGTGTAATTCTTAATTAAATTTCAGGAGGAATCAATAGGTATTCTGAGTCAATTTTGCAAAATATTTGGCAGCACTACAGAGAAAGTCTAGATAGAAAAATAACTCAGAATCCTTATTTACCAGACATATTGGCATGACTATGGATAAAATCTGACCCAATTGTCAGGAGTGTCAGTTTTGCCCCTCGGAGAAGTATTGGGTTGCCAAAGCATAAAAAAACACTTAGTATTGGAAACCATTAACCTAGATGCAGAGCATTTAGCCGCAACTAGGGCCGAACAAAGCAAAGATTATGAGCCTTCTACATCAACTGCAACTGGCCTGATATAATGCTTTAACTAGCTTTCAAACAGTAGTAGTCAAATGAACTAAACTGGCAAAATAATGCGTGTTCATGGCAATGGTTCAAACCTTTTTGCAGTTTGCCAAATAGGATTAATATCTCTGACAAATTTTGTTTGTTTGAATGAATTCATACTCTTGTGATAAATAATACACTACATTACATAAAACAATGCAACAAAAGGTATACAAAAAACTCTTCATCTTCACTTCAAGATATTGAAATGGTAGCACCACCCCCTCTCGTACCATTTACTGAAGAGCCACTCTCATTAGTTGGAAATCCAGCATCTTGGGTTAGTCTCATGTGTCCACTGTGTCTGGAAATCCTCAGTCCAGTAGAGTTAGTTATTGTAGTGGGTCTATGTCTGCCATATGTTGTTGTGCTTGGTTTGAAGTCAGACATGAGCTTTTGTGTCCCTGTTGTTAAATGCACATACTGGAATTACATGTGGTACCCTTTTTAAGAAGATGGTATTTTGGTTTCTGGTTATTAGGAGAGCATGCAGGCATTCATCCTTTCTTCAATACCCTTGCTCATGCGTACAATTCAGTAAAACAAGCTGAACAGAAATTATTGTTCTTGAGTGTGGGAACGAAACTAGGATTTGAGGGGTCTCTTCTCTCTCTCTCTCCCTCTCTCTCTCTCTCTCTCTCTCTCTCTCTCTCTCTCTCTCTCTCTCTCACGATCGATCCGTCTAATCTAAACTGTAGCTAGACACTGCTCAGAATACAGTGCAGAGGATGTCCATATCATACATGAAGGCATAAAGGGGCGGGGCATCATCACGTTCTATAATTCAGAATGCAGCACATACCGGAGCAGTTGTAACCACGCATGAACAAATCAATTCTGTAAGTCTGTAACCATGCTGGCGTACCACAATCTAGCCAACACGTTAGAACTAAGCTGTACTGTAGCTTATAACTATTCAGAATACGGTGGAAGGCATTCCCGAGTCACTTGCTGTTATTCTTAAACCGACTGAGCGCCCCAGTTCTGTACGAGCAAAGAAGCTACACGAAGTGACGTTCGAAATTCAGGCCCGTAGCCAGGGGGGTGCAAACGGGTGCAATTGCACCCCCCCACTGGATGCAAGGTCCGCTTGGCAGGCTATGAATATTGTTCATTTGATTGTTTATTGCTGTGCAATCTACATGTACACATATTAACGAGATCTGCCATGCAGTTGTCTGCATGTGTATTTTGCACGTGTGCATGTAAGAGCACTGGTACTATCCAAATGCAGGATCGAAAAGATGGCTACAAGGCATCATGCATGTATCATATTCGGCGTAAACAGCTCCGCCCTATCTAGTCAAGTATTCCATAAAAAAAGATGCCTGTTACAGTTGTCGTCTGTTGGTTCTGACTTGTTTCCAAATGTGAACAAACCTTTTCCACTTTTCAAGTGGAATGAATCTAAGCATCTGTGGTCACAGGCATGAAAATCATATAAAAATAATTTTTTTGTATTTATGCATCAAACAAGAATTGGCTCCTGGGGCTCCGCCCCAGACCCCGATGGGGGAGCTTGCAGCACTCCCCCATACCTCCTAGCAGGGGGCCACCCCTCCCGCAACTTCCCCCGGCGGGTCTTTCTCAATTTCATACAAATCCTGCATCTGGCAGTGTGTGCCCTACCATGTATTATCCTGGCTACGCCACTGCATGGTTGAGTCCACTTATAACATGCTTTGCACTCCCCCAACACACAACCTGGCTACGGGCCTGAATTTCCCTGGTCGAAGCTAGTCTCAGTACAGTACAGTACAGTAGGTATTTATAGCTAGTTATTGTAAGATATAGATAAAATCAATGAATAACACACGCGTGGTGGATACCAAACCAGAGATAATATAGTATCTCTGACCAAACGGAACGAAGCTTTGATGTGCGTTTCTGTGTGTGTTTGTGTTTATTGTCGTTGCTCATATACCATGTTAATCATTCGTATACTATGCAGCTATGTACGTTATAAACTACATCGGTTCCAATACTCGTAACAAGCTTGGGCGTGTTGGCGGTCGATCCAGTCTGGTATTGCTAAAGGTACAGTAGTTGTGTGCTGTGTTATTAAAACATCCGTTAGTCGTCGTTATAGTTTGGTACATGGATAGATGGGCTGGGCTCTATTTAGAAAGTGGGTATATAACATTAAACAGGGGAATTATATTGCCCTTGTTAGAGCGGTCGGTTAATAAACAACCATTAATTTTTATGGTCACGAAATGAAAGAGACATGAACATTCGCCTTTACTGAAGAAGGCCCCCACAGCTAGACTGGATTAGTGATAGAGAATGGTAATTACTGTATAAATAAAGCTAAAAATACGAACAATAACTTTATTTGATTAATAATTCATATACCGTATTCGTATTTTTTAATAACATACAAATTAAAATCCATATGTAGTTCATATTTTTTAATGGTTGACGATAAATCAGTGTATAATTTTTCATCTAACAATTGCCAATTGCTGGTGCATACAGTGTATGTGCATACATAGTCAATGTAAGTTTCTAGTTCTTAAATTAATACAGTATCGCTGTAGTATGACAATAGCGCGTGGTTTGTATCATCACATTAAAGCAGTTAGCGAGGTCGTCAGGAAGCTGTGATTCCTGCTGCGTGAATGTCAACAGGCTTGATTGCTTCAATCGTTTTGTGCCAACTCTAGCGTCCTCCTTTCTCTAAAATCCCACTGCTCAGCCATTCTCAAAATTTTCAAATTCAAGTTACAATGATTACGAACTGTACTTGTATTTATTAATGATTATTGTAAATCAATTCGTAATTATAATTCGCCAATCACTATATTTTCAAATGCATGCATCCCTTTGGAAATGCCTACAATTCCAGCCTCTGCATTGAATGTTATGGCCTCCTCCGCTACAGTATAGACATTTTTATCTGCAATTCTCTAGATTTTGTTGTCATGGAAATCCTATGTCCAGGCAGAGAGCTTCTTGCTCCCATCTATATTGCAGTAATTGTGCTACAGCATGCAAAGTAAGAACCTGATGCATGTAAGCCAGTGTATATGTATATGCTCCTCTCCCCAAGCTTTCTCCTTGGGTTATTATGACTGATAATGTTGTAGTACTGCACAGCTGCTAAACTTAGTTGTAAATGATAGTCAAGAGATGGGCTTGGTAATTTACATGTCAGTACCTTGTAGTTGGGTGTGTGTATATCATGTATATATTTACACATGTATTGTGTACAAGTGTTGAAGTCCAGGTATACATGTATGTGCATGCATGTGCATTTGTGCTGTGTGTGTGAGTGTGTATAGTGTACATATGCAATCATACAATAGAGAAATTTGATGCTGCTAAGTTGCAAAATTATTATTACATGATGTTCGCAGGAGACAAGTGTAGTACTAAGTACGTATATGTTTTTCCCAACTGGTCATCTGAATGAGAAGTCCATTATCCAGGAATGACTTACCAGAAGAACGAAGATATCAGGAACTAGAAAGGATGGTACAGCTGGTATTGAATTGTACACAGCAATGGCAAAGGAGACATTCAGCACACAAAGGTAAACCCTAGCTGCTATGGTTGGTGGGTGTAGAGCAATACGTTCCACAAATTATCTACTCGTTTAGCACTGACTCGCTCTTCCATGTTCACATAATAAGGGACTCCACTCACATTATGTACTCTCTGTTTGTGCATGTGTATGTCTGTGTGTGCGTACATGTGTATGGTGCGTGTGTGTTGTGTATGTGTGTGTGCGTACATGTGTATGGTGCGTGTGTGTGTGTGTGTGTATGTGTGTGTGCATACACGTGCATACATGTGTATGTGTGTGCAGGCAGAACATCTAATTTCATAATCTACAGTAAGGGGAGTATGGGGACAAGGCTCATCACAGTAAGGGGAGGAAGGGCATGTTCATGAACTTTGTGTGAGCTGGAAAATTGTGTGGGTAAAACAAGACTGATATCGTGCATGTGGTACATACATCACATACCCGAGGCATTAAAATGTATCAGAACATGAACTAGGGCCATTCTGAATAAGGAATATTTATTATTCTCACACCTCCACTGACCAGAGAAACATGATATGAGTTTGAAATTAATAGGCAAATAATTGTTTGTAAACCAGACCTCCAAAAGAGACAAGGGGGGGGGGGGGGGGGGGGGGCCTTGGTAACTGCAGGGTTTTCCGTAGACAGGACATATGTGACATTCATTGTTTTGGGTATGAATTTAATTTTAAGGAAGTCATCAGCGATGGCCACAAATTGAGTGTTAAGTGTTGCAACAATGAACAACTTCATTCACAGTTTACTTTTTATGGACGGCTTGCTTTTGTCAAGGCTAGCGCTTTTGTGGAGGCAAACCAATTAATTGCCCACAAAACAATGAATGTCATATATGACCTGTCTACGGAAAACCCTGTAACTGATGCAGCATCATTCTTCAACTTGGTGAGTTCCATGGTGAGCCTCTTCTCCTGATCCTTTGCTGCATATTCCTGGCCAAGCACTCCTTCATACATTAGAACCTTCTAATGTTCTGCACTCACAATGGAATCATCGCTAGTGAAGGATTTGAGGGTTCCTCGGGAGATGCAGTGGTCGTAGCGCTTGTGCACAGGAGCCGCTGCCTCTTTTCAGGTTTCAGGAGGCTGATTTTTGGTTTGCTAATCCTAATTAGGAAGTACTGCAGGGGTTTAATGTTTTATTTTGGAGGTGTATAGCGATATTACTTTGGTGTCCCAGTTAGTTCCTTTGACTGGGAAATATATATTTTCATTCTCAATCTGAGGCGAAAGAAAAAATTGCCAAACCCACATGAATTTTCTATTAAATGCAATTGTAGCAGGGGGTACCACCTCCTAAACCCCCTTTTTAAATCACTCGTTACTTTTTTTCTTAAGTCAGATTTTTATTTTAAGAGCACATTAATAATACATGTACTCTCTTCAAGCTCTACAGTATTGGACAATGGGGTTTTGTACTGATTTTCTTGCCCCCCCTCCTCCCCTTGGGCTTTACACCTGTAGAGTTTATTCTTTCCCACATATATACAGTAGTATGCCATTTGTGTAAAAGTACAATGTACGTCTAACTCTAGAGGACTACACCTATGGGGACATGATGCAGATGCCAATCCTATATAGGGTTAATGTGTAGTCATTTATGCATTAGGCTCTACTCTAGTTCCGTGGTTATCTAATGTAACTACACCCCTTATAAGTCTTGGGGCGTAAATACCAGTGGGATGCCTGGTCCCCATCCTCCCCTTCCTGTGGGAAGCCTAGTCCTCATCCTCCCCCTACTGTGAGAAGCCTAGTCCCCATATGCAAGTTCAACATTTTACGTGATTTAGAAACCCATTAATACATGGCTGTGATAACAAGAAGGCTCATAAACATGGTTTGGCTTATTAATAATATTGCAGGCTTCTGGAAATGTATTGTTCCATGATCCATTACACCAGTGTTATATATAAGTTAAAAGTTGCAAATGTCTGTTGTGCCATTTAATATACAGCCATTTAATATACACATATAGTATGCCATAGCTTGACTCGCGTATGCATTCCTTCATTGAAATTATGCTGTAGCCGGGAGTCTCCTCCTGCCTATGGAGGTGGACGCTAAGTGAGTGGGGTATTCTAATTGGAAATTGTTATGATCATATTTGAGCAAAACTATGTTTGCAACAATTCGCATCACACTGTATGTAGTGTATATTTCATATTTAGGTATCCATCGATTCCATCCACATCATCCCGTTACAAAATGTTGTTCATGCCAAATGTAACGGATGCCTCTCTGTTGAGTGAAGCATCCCATCCTAAAAGCCACCTGCTGCGCTCCTTCGTCGAAATTTTGCTATTTTTTTTCGAACTGATATGCTAACTGATATTCGCAGTCGAATTTGTTGGAAATAGCCACGGAAATTAAACATCACCACATTTTGTGCACATTTTGAGAGTTTTGACAAGGAAGTGTGGGCCTGCAAGTTACCAAACCTATTATAAATAACTGGTCATGCTCTCATTAAATGTATGCGCGGTTAGGAACATAGTTAAATTAATAAATAGTGGACCCTTATTCATCAATTATTAACTAGCCAGCCAATACACAAATACAGTTAGTATTGCCATTTATAGGTTTTCTTTTTTTCTGTTGTTTGTTGTTGCTTTCTTGGGGGGGGGGGTGAGGGGGGAGAAGGCGCATTACATAATGCTATATTTATACACCTGACAATAGAATGTCTTGATGCCTTCGTACCACATGTTCAATTAATATTTTTTTCTCTTATTCTCATAGCCATTTGCATGTGGTATATCTATGGTTCCCAGTGGCACAGATCTGGACAGCAACTGCACCTTCACTAATGTCAGTGCCACAACAGCCCCACGTAGCATTACTAATAATATAATTATGTGCATATTACGTGGAGGGGATTCAAAGGTGTTTCTCTGACCTATTAGAAACCACGGCTTTTAATTACAAGGATTTGCAAAACTCATTCGCAACACCTAAGCCCGTACATGTAATATACATGTATGTACACCAGCTGCTTCAATCAGTGCTATTCTCCTTGTTATGTCACAACACGTGATTACCAGAACTTGTCTCAGTCATCCCACACCCACACCCATGCCCACGCCTTCTTGAAGCTCTCGATAAGTGCACAAAGTGTGGCGATTTTAATTTCCGTGGTTGTTACACTGTAGTTGCCAACAAATTCGACCAGTTAGCATATCGTTCAGAAAGATACAACAAAATTCCGACAAAGATGCGCATGCAGCATATGGCTTTGAGCACGGGAAACTGGACTGGAAGGCTAACTGCAATCGTTACGTTTGAACCTAGAGCGACAACATGAACAACATTTTGTAAGTGGATGATGTGGATATCTCAATATGAAATATACTCCTCGTAGTGCGAATCTTTGCGAAGATAGTGTTGCTCGAACATCATCATAGAAATTTCCGATTAGTAATGCCCCAGGTACATGTACAATAAGCTGATACATGGGTTCAAGGCCTTTGTTGTGGCATCAGTGCCTATTGCACAACAGTGCCCGATGCTTGTACATGTCCCACCACGTCCACTGAGCTGCCTGAGGACCAGACTATATGGTTACCAGACTATTTTACATTTCATGTCCTTCTATGCACGGCATGCCTGACAGAAGACCTGTGCAATAGTCTGGGGACAGACATTCATCCTCAGGCTGAGTGTTTCCTGCAGAAAAGAAAAGAAGGGCGGGGGGGGGGGGAATGCCAAAGACCCAATTTGTTATTGTAATTAGCATTCTCTTCAATGTGCAATTCTTTCAGGGATGTGCAATCCAGTTGTAAGCAAAGATCTTGCATTTTGTCACTTTCATTTTGGTTAACATTGCAGTATTCATAATGCCCCTTCAAGAGCATTCTTCTGGATAGACAAATGCATGCTCAATTCTACATTCACTAGTGACTACAGTTGCCAGTGCATCACGCGGCATTGAGATATCATGTACATGTAGTTTGCACTCAGCACACTTTTTAACCTTGTCATTTCGTAAAAGAGTGCGAGGAGAAGAAACTCAAGCCCCACTTTGATTTCATGAAGTAACATTGTACTGTTGACTCACATACTTAAATATAAAATATGGCTTCACCTCCCTTAAACATCAACCAGGGGTGTTGGACCTCCCATGAGGGGTCATACCTTCTAAGATGCTTACCTCATGAAGTACAATCCTATCTAGAAACCATTTGCCAGGTCCTAAGTGATGTACTAGAGTAGCGTTATAGCAGAGCTTGTGGTCATAGTTGTAAAAACTGAATACATGTACAGTGCCAGACCTTTATAAGGAAAAGTATCAAGTATCAGCTCTTTTATACGGAAAATACGGCAGGTTAGGCAAACTGTCAGTGTAACTTTGCCCTAAGCTATCTGCACATTCAAATTTACCTGTAATTACATTTCCCAAGCCGATGTGGTGTAGCCTTTTATTAACAAAACAAACTAAGCTATACTATTGAATTTTAAGAGACAACTTTCTTTTCTTTGAGCTCTCTCGACTATAGCTGCTATACATGTAGTATGTTGCAGTGTACCTGAAAGACTTGCACATGCAATGTATTTCATATACGTGTAGCTCATGTGTGCATACAGTAGTGTGTACATGCTTGATCAGGAACATGTAGAGGTACATTGCCCTGCATCATGTTATGCGTATATGCAGGTCAGTGTGTTGTGTCAGCTGTATATATACCTTCCATCATTATTGATGGGCATGTGATGTACAGCAAGTGATTAGCATGTGTTACTAACCTGTGCTCGGTTGGTATACTTTTCTTAATGTCACATTGTGAGCAGACCAACCTTGATGGCATTAAATATTACTGACTCTCAGCATGTTCCGAAGTACTAGCAACATGATCATGTATAAGCAAATCTGCATTCATGCCAACACCGTACAAAACAGTATACATGATACTCACCAATTGATACTTGCACAACTGCATTTTAAAGGCAAGCACTGTTGCAGAATAAATATATAAGAAAATATATGTGTTCGCATGAATGCATATTTGCTTATACATGATCATGTTCGTAGCACTTTGGAACACGCTGAGAGTCAGTGGAGCACAGGTTAGTAAAAAAATTAAAAAAAGAAGGGGGGGGAATTCCACATTCACTAGTGACTACGGCTGCCAGTGCATCACGCTGCATTGAGATACCATGTAGTTGGCAGTCTGCGTGTAAGGAGAAGAAACTCAAGCGCCACTTTGACTTCATTGTACTTTTCATACATATACTTAAACAAATATGCCTTCACCATCTTTTTAAAAACATCAATCAGGGGTATTGGACTTCCCATGAGGGGTCATACCTTATAAGATGCTTACCTCATAAGGTAAACTCCTCCTATCTATAAATCATTTGCTGGGTTATAGGCTTTACTAGGGTCTAGTGTGGGCTGTGGGTAAGAGCTTGTGGTCATAATTCTAAAAACTGAATTAAGCTTGTGGCAAACCAGACATTAGTTTCACCAATTCCTCGATATTCAATGAAGTGCTGTTCCAGGATCACCACAAACCACTTCAAAGAGCTCTCTAGGTGCCTGCATTTTGTGAAGAACTGCGATCTGATAAAGAGAGGAGAGGCTAGTTACGACAGACTGGGCAAAGTGAGACCAGTTGTGTCCTGCTCTCATTAATGCTATACATGTACAATGTGTCCAGGGAGGTGATGGTTGACAAGTCATGATCCCCTTGAATGGTAAATCATTTATAAAGCAATACATGCCCATACAACCTACCAAGAGAGGGAGGGATCAAGGTTTACATTGTTTCCCCAATTCTTTGTTCATGTATTTGCAACCAGTTGTATTCACAGGATCTTGTAATTACTAAATGAGCAATTTAATTTTTGGTTAACCAATACAGTATTGGACCTCCCATACCTTACATGATGCTTACCTCATTATGTAGATCATATCTAGAAACCTTTGCTGGTCTTAGGTTAAACCAAGGTAGACATACATGTACAAGCAAACCTCTTGCACTGTCTCTGGGCTTAGTGGTCATACATGTAGTTGTAAAAACTGACCACTGCTGTTGTAGCAAACCAGACCACTACATGTAGCTTTGCCAATGTTCTCAACTTGGGGGGAAACACAGCTGGCCATTCCATAGTCACTGTGACATGCATGTCATACCAGCAGAAGGCCAGCAGCTAGCACAACTCTCATACTTATCTTAGCCTGCAAGCTTTATCTAAAATTGAAATTTCTGTACACACAGGGGTGGGTCCAGACTGAAGAAGGAGGGTGGGGTGGGGGGGGGGGGGGGGGGGGGGTCTTGGGTCTAGGTGATAAAAACTACAGTCTACAGTAACCACAAAGGCCAATTAAGGTAACTGCCAAATTAGAATAGGTTGGCTTTATTGGAACTGGGGGGGGGGGGGGGGGGGGGGGGGGGGTCCAAAGTGTTAGAAGACTAGAGGTAGGGGTTTTCGTCCCACACACTCAAGATTCCTTTACATTTTTATCACAAATCGAATGTGCTTAACAGGTTATTGACATGGGCCACACCAGCAATAAAAGCAGCCTCTTTGAATTAGAGTGTGCCATTTAAAATTGAATATCCCGTAGCACATATAAAGCGCTCAAGCCTGCATCTCAGTCACATGTGCATACCTCATAAACAAACTTTTTCATCCTACACTGTTGTCCACACGCACACAAACAATGCACACACACGCACACACACGCACACACACATGCACCACACACACACACATGCACCACACACACACACATGCACCACACACACACACACACATGTACCACACACACATACACACACGTACACACACACACAAATACATGCACACACACATAAACACACATGCACAGGCAGTCATTCTGGCTTTTCATGATTTGATTACAAAATTAAAGTAGTACATCGTGCAATATCGTGTGTACAGATGCGACCCTTCAATGCACATTTACTTGATTTTTGTTAAAGGGTGGAAGGGTTGAGTGTTGTGGGGCTTACTGACAAAACATGTCTTCTAGTGTGCTGAATTTCGATCCATCCTTTCTATATGCTCCTTCCATGCTCACATTTGAGCAAGCCTTTGTCTCCTCACTCACTGTATTTGTGTGTGTGTATGAGTGTGTGTGTAAGAGTGTGTGTGTGTGTGTGTGTGTGTGTGTGTGTGTGTGTGTGTGTGTGTGTGTGTGTGTGTGTGCGTGTGTGCGCGCATGTGTGTGAGTGTAGATATGTTACAAGAGTAGCAGGGAGATACATCTAGATAAGTAGTGTGTTGCATTTATAGTACAAACCAAAGTCTACATTTTGCCATTGTGGTTACTGTGGTTATTGTCACCATGACCCAAGCCCACCCACCTTATCAACTAGCAGAGGTCCAGATGTGTAAGTATTGTTACCATGTTCTGTTCAGTAGCACAAGGCAGTATGATCCATCCTTTCTTATGGGCATTCCAAGCACACATTAGAGCATGCCGTGTGTGTGTGTGTGTGTGTGTGTGTGTGTGTGTGTGTTTGTGTGTGCAGCAAGAACATCATGTCACCATTGGTTTGGTCCTCTAGAATTAGACATACACTGTCCATTTGCACAATGGCCGCACCAGTGTATAAAAAGTGGGAAAGAATAAAACTCTGTAAAGCATTATCCTCGTTATGGATAATGTAACGTTACAAAAACAATAGCGTGACCCCTCTATGTACACATCAGATTTGAAGCGATTTGAGTGCTCATACATTTGGTGATCCATGTGATGCTTTCGTTGAAGGCTGGACACCTTAATTTTTTTTGCCACATGTGTTTTAACTTGTACCTGCTTCAGCATACAGTGTATATAGTATTGAGCACCATTTCTGGATTATGCATGCAGTACAGGATCACATATGCATGTATAGTCAACAAGTACAGTAAATAAGTACATGTACATCTCTTGGGGTTATTGGTATGCATAGATAGTTGTAACAGGTGCCCTGATCTCATATCTAGAAATTCCAATACATCGAGAGGACATCTATGCATTTTAAGTTGAAAATTGGAAAATCATTATGATATTTATTTATGCATTTGCACTGAAAGGAAAATTGTCAAAGAAAATAAATTAGTAAAGTATTTGTGGTTGCGGTCATTGCGTAATGCAGTACATTATGCTTTACGTCATGAACTAGTTAACTAATTTAAGCACACTTGTGCATGAGATCTCAGATGGTCCTCAACACATAACCATATGTAGAAATGCTTCTAAGTCTGAGCTGGCAACTGAGCTTTGATCAGCCAACACACGTTAAGTCCTCGCCCACTTCTACTAGTACTGGTACCCTGAACAGGACAATGAAGTGTGCTCGTTTAAATATGTGTGCTTGTAAGTAATCTAGCGTAGCATACCATCCTGAAATAAACGTGGCTGTACTAATGTGTAAGTGTGTCTCATTTTTGCTACACCATGGCCACGCATCAAATGTTGAAACTGGTTGATATTTCTGTTAACTGCAAGATTCCGGCTGGCTGGCATCTGCAGATCTATTACAGGCTTCTGGTCACACGACTCAGTCTTGGACTAACTTTCACCAGTTTGAGCTTCCACGGTACCTGCCATGGCCAGATGCACGGAGGACCTACATGTATATGCATGTGATCTGTCTTTAAGAAAGAAGTCTCATCCTGCATGCACTATAGGCCTATTTCGTACATATAAGTACAGAGCACTGTTTGCAATCCTGTGTTGCATGTGAATTGGTGAATTACACCATAGATAGTAAAGTAGGCTTTATACTCTCTATGACTACACGGAGGAGCTCGCTGCACTTATGTGCATTTCACAAATTGCGGATTGAAAGCTTGCTTTGTCTACATGTGAGTGTATGTATATGCGTGTGTAAGTGTATGCGGGTATCAGTATTTGTGTGTCACACGCATGCACATACAATAATGGTGGATTTAAAGTTGGGTAGTATGCATGTACATTCATATATGTAGGGATACAAGCTTAAACGGAAGCGTAATCGGTACACACACAAAGTGTAATACGTACTCTAGTTACTGACCTGGTATACGTAAAAATGTGACTTGAGGTATTTTGTTTTAGTTATAAATATCTTGCAGAAATTATAAATTGAGCTGTTATTATTTGCGTCAAAGTATGCAATTAACGTGAATGTATGAATTTTGATAAATGGGGTAGAAGAACGAGCAAGGGTGTTACAAGAGTACCCCATATATGGCATTGGCCGTAATCATTGAATCATGAGCACCAATGACTATTATAATATACATTCTCCAGGAACCTAAGGTGCAAAATATGTTTTCATCACAGTAAAAGACGACCAGAATCTGTTGCTGCAAGTGACAAATCCAACACGAATCAAGATTTATAGAATACTGTAATTAGGTCAGGAAAAATGCATCTTATGTACATGCCTACAGAAAGCACTATTTTGCCCTCCAGGAAGCAAAACTTTCTATAGAAAGGGTATTTTAAATCTAATGACAGAGGATACTGAGCAACAACAATAGAAATCATGCAATGGAATCTCAGAAACAAAAAGATGTAACTTTTACAACTTTGGTGACCGCTCATTTCCCCATATGTCTCCTACTTTCACCAGCTTGCTGAGTATCTATGTATGCATATCGAGAGCACTGCACATGCATGGCGAAATGTTAAATGACTTACCCTATATACAGTGTATGCTTGTGTTCAATAATCTTCTACTCCGTCAGGTGTTTATGCATCAAACTGAACTAGTAACTTGCCGGCTCTTTGCTCATGAACTCTTTACTGTGGCGCTTCATGGACGAAATTGCCTGGAGAGTTTGCACTGAGAAGAAATTGTGCTGCTGGACTGCAAGTAATATCACCAACTGCACACACATGATGAAATTGTAAGGAACTGTATTGTATCTATCATTGCAAAGGTTTGTTGATCAGCACTAACACATTCATAAGACACACAATGACGAGTATGCATATTGTATAAGACATAGAATATTTGTTAGCTTGTTTGATCCCAAACTATGTACTAGTAGTATCATCGAGAATGTGCATGTATGATATATATTCAATTTTAAAAACTTATGCATCAATGAAATACATATCAAACAAAATTAAACTGTATTTGCACAGCATAGCCAAAAAAGAAACTCTTCACACCTGCAGTACACTTGATAATGATTCTGGATAACTAATACCAAAATGTTGAACAACATCCAGCCATCTCATGAATAACACAGATTGGGTAGATAGATTGAATCTGTATAGCGATTGCACATTTAATTAAACAAATACTAACACCAATGTGGATTGTACATGTACAACCCAATGCACCAGCACAACACACACACACACACACACACACACACACACCAGGAAAACAATACACTAACCAGACACACACCATTGCACACTCCCAATACACACACACCACACAAGTTGTGTACACATGCATCAGCAAATAATAACATAAGCACACACTTAACTGTGCATGGACTCGCAACCTACACATATAAAAGTATCCGTTCATAAACATCCCTAACTACACAACCAGCACACATATATGTACCAGCAAACCAGTGTACAGCCCAGCTTCCCAACTCTAACCTGTAGCAGCACACTGTTCAATCCCAAATTCCCCTACCCACACATGTACATGTACCAGTGTACAATATCGGTGTTCACTTCCAATTACACTGTAACTCACACAAACACAAGCACAAGTGTGCCTCTCCCAGTTGACACAAATTTAAGCAAGTCCTCTCACAACCCACACACCTCTTCCCCTCTCCCTCCCCCCCCCCCCCCCCCTGGTTAAATGTGCAGTGTACAATTGTGCACTCTGAACACAACACACATACACACAAACAACGCGCAACACAATATTGTGCACTGCCAACACACATCAGCACAGATCACTCATGATTCACATATTGACGTCAGATGACAATAACACATAATCCATAACTCACTCCAGACACACCCCAGCTCATTGCACACTCCAGCCCACCTACCCACACAAACGTTCCGTGAAAACATGTACATTCCCAAAACACAATTACTTTGTGTGTACACCAGCACAGGTCATTCCCCACCCATATACACACAATTAACGATGTGACTAATTGATTTGTTGATTGCGGTGCTATTGAGGGCCAGTGGTTGATACGAACAAATGTACATATTGACCTTGTTTTTGGCTACACTATATGTAAGTCCTGGTTCAAATAAAGTAGTGTAAATGTACATTTTTATTACTGTATGAATTTTGATATACTTACTGTACGTCTTTTCATTCTCATCAGAGATGCTGGAATACTCTACAACAGTTGGAGTGATTTGGAACATAGCATTTGCAGCAATTTAATTATGGATCAAATAATGTATCAATATTTGCTTAACTATGCATGCTTATGTTGTGTTGTTATCTATAATAAACATTTTGACATCATTATGTGTACAATATTGATTAAGCATTCCTTACATGCATCATGACATGATTCTTATACACTCCAAGGACAGCTAAATATGTACCAGAATGCTACCCTGATTTTGTACACTCCTAGGACAGCCAACTAGCACACTACCCCCAGTACATGATTTCCATACACCCCCATAACGTACGAACCTCCTCACTCCACACACACACACACACACACACACACACACACACACACACACCGTTCCCGCCCCCCAGGCGTGATTAATACTTGTACACCTCCATGATAACCAATTATATATTTTATGTACAGTTCGCATGAGATACATTTTGTCATCAGTAGGATGTACGTTTATTTACTCGATAAGTCCATTGTCAATTAGCCGTAATTTAACCTATTATTTAGTATCTGAAGCGTGGCAAATATTGGCGACACGTGGGATTACAATGCTGCAAACGTTCGCGATCCTGCTCTTCATTACTAGTAAGTGTTTTTCAAGGTATAAAGTAACGCTTGCGCATTGTATGGTCTGCGAAGTCAGTTGAAATTGCTGAGACTGGATTACAAATGTCAAAATATGTCGTTCTCAATATGCGAGATACAAGTAGTTACAATGATAGGTTGTAATCAGGGCTGTGGCTACCTAGTCATATATTTTGCTACGCATTTGCTTTATACGGGTACGTGCATTTCATTAATGACGGGGGAAAAAAACATTTGGCAGGGTACGTCGTTTATTTAATTTTTTTTTCCTTTTTTTTTTTTTTCATAACTTGAAGAGCGAAAAAAGAGCGTTATAAAGACTATAAGCATAGATATGCTAGAAGTACATTTAAGCATTGAGTTACATACAGTACCGCTCACCCACAAGTTTACACTCGCTTTGGCGCGCGAATCGCTCGCATCTGTCTACTCTCGCACGAGTTCAATTTGCGAGTAAAAGTGTGGATCGGAAAATTAATGAGCTTATGTACTTGTAATTATGTTCGTAATACTACCATTGTAACATGAACCTACCAATAACCTAGAAGTAGGTCGTCAAATTACTTCGCATACTATACCGCCCAAGTATTAACGCAGCAACAAGTAAAATAAAACTTATAATCACGCGTCAAAGGGGTCTACTCGCGCGAAACACACGTAATACTACGATGATGAAGGTTGAGGCGAGGGGATGTAAGGGAGATGATCGTTATGCATGTTTTATTGTAGTATTGAAAATTCTAATTTGTAACGCTTGAGGTTAGATCAATTACTACTGCTGATCAGCACGATGCGGACATTAAGTTGGATAATTAGAACGCATAGTTTGATTGCATGCATTCGTTGAAAAATACCGGCTGACCTGTCTATCCATCCTCGCATCTTCGCAGCTTCTTCGCGCAACACCTAATGTCAAAACAATTATACAAACCGGTTCAGAAAGCAGTCTGATTCTTAATACTTTTAAATCCGCGTATAAAAGTAGCCTTTCATACATTAAAAGTTCTGCGCATTCGAGTATAGCGATTCAGTTCCTTACTAAGAAGGCCTTTTGCTTCCAATCCGCCAGAGGATATGAGCTGAATTTATAAACATACTTTAGAAGGTCCAGATAGATTGTTTTAAGTATGTTTTTGTTTGTGGCCATTGCTTTATTAGCATCACTTTTTTATGTCACCAAACACAAACTTGAAATCTGTGCCACGCATATCAAGGATGCACTGTGATCTTACTGCAAAGTTTGTAATGTCAAGATGAACGGAAGGGAAAGTGAAGACTAATTGACACGACCAATTATCTGCAAAAAGGTCACCCAAAACTGCGTCAACTCCAGAACTTGGATGAAAGCCTGGCTTAAATACAGCAGCTGCTTAAAGATTCAGAATCTTTTAGGAAAGGACTCACTCATATACCAGGCAAAGAGGCAGCCATAGAATGAGGAAGAGGAGGAGAGGAGGAAACTGTTAGTCCTTCCACAAACATGCATAAAAGCAATCCTCCACGCAACTCTGAGGACACAAAGTGAAAGAAGCAAGCCAATCAAGCGGTTACTGAGGCCAAAAATGTACAAGGACTTGGCCAGCTTTGGTCAGAACAGTGCAAAACGTCAGGAGACCGACAACTGGAACGGAAACGTTTTCCCTAGTTCCACTACCAGTATTATCAGAGACATTTTCCCACATAGTGATGGACAGTGTATGTCCGCTACTATGCTGCCTTAAGGGACACAAGTGGCTCAACCTCTGTAGGGCAATGCATGCAAAGCTTGTAAGAGGGAAGCTTGGCTTTTCATGTTGTCACAACAAGTCAGCTTGTTGCCAGAGGAAGAGAAGAGGACTGTAAGGGTCTGGGGACCCTTCCAGAATCATTACAGATTAAACATGGAACATTGTAACATGCTACTCTTGGTGACGACACTTCAGTAGGAGGGAAAGAACGATCTGTGTCACGGACTCTGGCGTAATGAATAGCCTAGAAAATGATTTCTTAGTGCTTGTATGTTATCCGACTATTTAAACATGCATTTTAATCATCATGCGTCTAACCATGAAAGGTTATATACTCAAAGGCCAGGGATGAGCTCAAGCAGTGTCAACCTTTCCAAATGAACGAGTCCAAAAACTTTACACTGTACTAGTAAACGTTGTTCTATTTATTGTCAGAATTGCATCAGAGGGTGGAAAATGAAGCAAGTAGTTATATTGGCATTAAAAGTACTTGCCAGAAATAATCTGCAATAGAATTAGTTTGCTAATTCAAGGTTACAGTTTGAGCCAAGTAACTGAAGTTTTATTAAATGTCACTAGTAGGTATAACTTGAATGGCTAGGCACTTGAATTGTTAAATTAATTTTCTAAGTGACTAATTCTTCATAAGCAGGATATCCTATAATAAATCTGTTGTTTTGTTTCTAATTTATTATGTTTATTATATAATTGTATGCTTTGACTTTAGTTCATTATAAATTAATGAGTATATTTTTCAAACTGATAGTGAATGTTGTCACCAAAACCGACCTAACACATATTATTTAACAGTTGTCTGTACAGGCAATGCTTGCATTGAAATGTATGACTCAATGCAAATTTAGTGCTATGTTACTTCATGTCAATTCTCAGTGAATGTGAATTGCTGTGTAGAGAAAAATTTAGACATGAATATAAACAGATGAAAACATGTATATGGTTGCTTGTCAAACTATCCCAATTAATGTCATTTTAAAGGGAAAACCTGTACCCATAGTTTAGCATAGCATTAAGGACCTGCCAATACTTTAGTTTGGTATAATATGAGTGAGGTTGCAGGACATTCCATGTAATGACCACATGGTGGGGGGAGGAGGTAGAGGAGATGGGGGGATGGAGGACATATCTATATAATGCTTAGTGTGTTTTCCATAATATCCAGGGGGATGCATTGATGGCTTTGCTGATTTATTGTGGTGAGCTTCCCGGCCTGTACAATCAATAAATGGAATAGCCCTATGTAGCTATAACACAGAAGTATATACAAATAGTGTTTATCATATTTCTCTGTTTCTCTTGTGGAAACATATTCTTTCAGTGGCCATATACATAAACACCGCAGAGTCAATACAACTCAAATGCAGTCCTCCACTCGACTTGCCTATTTGTGCAGGATCAAAAGTTGAATGCAAGTGTGTAGTCCGAGGAACAAATTCCATAACGCAGTGGAGTTTTAATTCTGATGCTGCGCTTTGTAATGGAAATGGCATTCGCCTGTCGCAGACTCCACCATGTGATGGCGAGGGTGTCCCGGCATCAAGTGGCAATTGTGGTCCATATTTACAAGCGTTCAATTTCCACCCCACCTCGGGAGTCAGTGACAGCTGCACCACCTCACAGCTCCACATCCTGGTTGACCCCACCCTTCAGAGTGTGAAGTTAATGTGCACTGACCTTACATCCATGCCTCCGGTTGACACTGCAGCAGTGACTCTGAGGGTTATTAGTGAGTTGAATTAAATGTGTTGTGATGTGTGTGTGTGTGGGTGAGAGGGTACTGACATGACTAAAGGATTAGTACAACATACAAGTGTTTGAATTTTTAAAAAAATTGCAACCAGTCTCATTAATATGTAATTATGCTGTAGGCCCACCCAGTCCACCCAGTACTGTGTCTTCCGTGCAATGTACCAACCTGCTGACAATCCAATGGGTGCCAGCTACTAGTGGGGATAATGCTTCAAGTTACACTATCAGTGTAACTAACCCCACCTCTGAGACCACAGTGGGTGTATGGAGCATAGGTGGTGGTACAACAATGATGACCATTGGAAATCTGGTTGATAGTACAAACTACACGGTCAATGTTACAGCCATCAATTGTGCAGGCCCCAGCAACAGCAGCAGTATTAGTGTGCAAACATGTGAGTGTGTATATGTTTGTGCTTTGTGTGCATATAGATACGGTACTAAACAGACCATTTTTTAGTACCCTGTGCTCCAATGGATGTTCATGTGATCACTGTCCTGTATTGGAACAACAGCGTGCATGATGTGGAGCTGCTGTGGACACACAGACAGGTGATCATGATTGTTTTGATGTATTGAAACATGATGTCTTTCTCCGCACAGAGCTGTAGTGTCCCTCAGTACACAGTGGTGGTCACTTCTGGTACTTCAACTGACATGTCTGTAGTAAATGCCAGCAATTGCAACATCCATTCTTGCTCCTATATTCAGAGCATTTCTAGAGCCAACATTAGCTCTTACAATGTATCAGTGGCTTGTAGGAACAGACTAAGCCAGATTGGACAGCCATATGTGACCATGCAGAGTGAGTTTCAGTGCGGATTTGTATTTAATGTCACCATGTCTTGCAATACATTCACTTAAAGGTGTCCCAACCGCTGTTCTCAAAGTTAGTCAGTTCAATGCGAATGGGGAAATTGCTACCATCACCTGCACATTTCTGGATGGTTCCTCCCACTTCTGTATGGTGTGCTGCAGTACTGATCCCTATGTTCCATTTGGTTTATCTGGGTTTGGGTACTTTTCCTCTAATAATGGACCAAGTGTTAGAGTCTCCCTACAAGGTCTTAGTAGCAATCAAACATACTACTGCAAGGCAGCAGCTACTAACTCTAACTCTAATAGCTGTGCTGGTCAAGTGGTTGGAGGTGTGAAGATATTGTTCAGTTTCGTTTCTGCAACATCTTCATCTTCTGCATCACAATCAGTGCCAACTTCTCCAGGTAAGTTCATCCATGTTATGATATTCATGATGATATGACATTGATCCAGCAACAATGTTATCTCTTTCTCCGTTGGCAGTCTCAACGCTTACATCTACACCTAACAGGGGTAAGTCTGCAGAAGGATGGTAAGAGTTAACTTCCAATAATGATACATTTTGGGCCTTATGAAGTCCTTCCCCGTCTCCCTTCCCACAGATGCTGTTCAGATTACTGGGATAGTGGTGGCTGTGGCCGTGGGCACTCTGATCCTAGTTGCATTGGTGTTGGTGATCAGGGTGAAGTCACTGCATAACTAGTATTACTATATACTCGTTGATTTGGGCTGACACTTTTGCATAGTGAGGCTCTATTCTTTTGAGTGTAACAAATATTTAATAATTCAGAAATAGGCGGTACCATTTATCTCAACTAATTGGCATGGGCAGAAAATGATCTACTGTGAGACCAATATCAGAGAAAGAACACTGTAAACCAGTCATCGACAAAAGTGAAAACACTATCCTATAGTGAATGTGGCACCATGTGCAAGTAAGTGAGCGAATGGCAAATTACATACAGTATCGTAAGCCAATCAACATGAATTGCTGGACAGGTTAAACTGCATGAGCATGAAGAACTGTGAGATCGCAAGATGCATGGTAGTATAACTGGAGCGGATGAAAGCCACCCAGTCGGCCACTTAACACATCCACATAGCGTAATACTGTACTCAAGGTATAAAATAATTCATGATCATGCTATGGATCTTTTGGCGAATGATGTAAGACTATCTTATACACAGATCATATCTTTTAATGCAAGAATCTTACAAGCAATTCATGCATGCATGATCCTGCATGATCTTGCTACCAAGGGACTTCAAATTTTACATAGACTGTTGTGGTGACCAGCACCACATTCGGCAAACATGCATGCGTAGGGAGTGTGTTAATTAGAAATAGCCTCATGTTCAGTTTTTTTCTGGTAGTTTTGTTTTGCGAGTTTGTTCGTTTGAGTGTTATAGTTGCTATTCGTTTGAGATCCTATTTCCATAAAAACACAACATAGACATTACAGTATGAAAAAAAGTTACATACAAATTGTGCTCACAACTATCCTATAGAGACTAGCCTGTTTTATATACCTGCACAAAGTAAAATTGGTCTAACACTTCAACAGTGCATTAAGAATGAGCTGTCTACTCAATTGTTTATTACTTTTCAGACATTTGTTACGTTTTATGATCAAGTAACATTATTAAAGAGTATCATTCATTTGAGCGTTAAACTGGAGTAGTTAAAAGTGTAGCGCTGCTTTCTATGTATTAGCTACTAAAATCAGTTTTTGTGCACAGCATGTGTGAAAGATTATCTGGTCTCCAGTCGATATATTGAATGCAGGACACACGTTTCAGGATGAAGTTAAGGATGTGAAATTTATTACTCACGCTTGCTTACGTATTGCAGAAACTCCACATCTTTTCCAAAAATGCAGGACGGAAAAGATCCCGCTAATGTCTGTGACTGTATTAATATTAAAAACTGCGATGCTGATCGTTCTGGAGCTCACGGTACTCGAAAGGTCACCATTACCTCTCAATTCGTTACGATCAATGTTTATGTTTGCGTAACGTTTTAACGCAAACGATGTTTTTTTAATTTGTAAGAGTGTGGATTCTGTTTTTGTTACTTTCAGCCTGGATGCGCACAAATCTAGGTAGCTGTATACAATGTACGACCCTGTAGAGACGCACTTCATTATAGAGCGATATCACAATCGGCCACAAAAAAATTGCAAAGAAATTGCATATTTCCCGGGCGTTACGCGCCATTAACGTATTACGAGGACGTCCCAGTCGTAATACGTTAATGGCGCGTAACGCCCGGGAAATATGCAATTTCTTTGCACACTTGTATCTCCATGACGGATAAAGCAAACATTAACGAACAGAACAAATCAATAGCGGTAAGACCCTTCTACATAGGTACCTATTTTGAATCGATTTGGACACTCCTACCAGAAGATGTGGCCCTACTGGTATCGGACCTTGAAACGTCGGTACCCCGCATGTCTAAGACACCATAATGAATTTTCACATACAGTCATGGTGTGGTATGTTGTGTTAAAAATAGGAACCCGATAGCGTTAATATTTCGGAAGATATATCGATTTAACATTTATGTTATAAAATAAAATCCACAAGACCCATTTTCGTATAGAACGTTCCATCTATCTTACATTTATCTATCCAACTACCGTAATCAATGAATTTTGCGCTGTTGCTACAGATGTAGCCATAGATCTATTCTGTCAAAGCTGTTTGTAACAGCTGATGAATTATGCGCGTGTTCGTCACAATAAGCGGACTAGACCCCCGCTCAGCAAAACTTCTATATTTCTTTCTAAGAAAATATCTTCTCTCTTTTATAGCTACTCACAGAACGGTAAGTGATACGGGGTCATTCCTGGTTGAAAAAAAAAAAAGGCATCGTGTAAGCCCGTGCGGATACATGTCGAAATTCGTCTTAATTAGCGGGAGCACTAGCTCTACCATTTAGAGGGTTAAATCAGGATGGCACATCTTTCCTAAGTTAGATGATGAACTTTCACCTGAGGTTCCAGCTGGATCCGTAGAAAGAATACATCTTAACTATGATGCATTAAATGCTACTTGGGCAGAAGCATTATAGATATAGTAAAGGAGTCTGAAGTGAAGATACGAATAAATGGAGTGGCTTCCAAAATGATTTCCTGTTTGGTCTAATGCAGGCAGAACAAATTCTAAAACACACGGACAACACAAGTAAAGCAATGCAGTCCACAGTTATGTCAGCAGTTGAGGCACATAGAAGGTTCAAACTGTGTATTGATATAAAAGAGATTGTTTTGAGCTGCTCTGAGAAGTGATTAGACAAACCTAACTTTCACTTTATGTTTGAGACCCCATGCAGCATGCCCACCACGAAAGTGACCCCTGCGGTTTGATAAGAGCACAGCTGAGCCCTACTCTCTAAAGGACCCAAAACTGCATTACAAGATAGAACAAAATCTAGTTTGTTGTGAAACTAATTCTCCTGATGCCTACAACTCATGCAGTATTAGAGGGCAGTTCTTCGCAATGCGTACACACCACTGTATTAGGTACGGGTATTTTTTTTTTTCAAACGCAATATTTTGCACTAAGTTTGGTACTGACTTAAAGAGCAAATTAAATGAATTAAAATGATATATGAAACGTGGCATTTGCGTAAGTAGCGACAAAGTTATAGCGATCCTAACATTGGATTTTGCGGCAATGGTAATCCATGAGGTAGCGCATAAACAATTGTGACGGATTTTGTTCTCTTCGCTATAGCAACTACAATCTATAATATAATCACATCAAATTTTTTTACAAGTCTTGCACACACATAAGAAGCATAGAACAGTGCTATACATCAATTTCACTAATGTACAAATCATCTGTAATATAGACAACTAAGAATACATATAGAGTCATTGAAAACATCATCTCATCTTCTTGACTGCTGCCTCGTTTAGCAGTTACCTTATACACTTTACAATTGTTAGATAACTTTACTGTTACAATTTTACCTTGGTAATACATTTTCTTCGTTAACAAACCATAAATGTTCAAAGTAGAGTCCATCAATCACTTCTGGATTGCCAAGAGTTGCTTTTGTAATATCTATGTGGGATTCATCCATCTCTGGAAACTCTATGTACAATTCTGCATTGCCTTCTGCAACCAGAGTTGTAATGAAACCACCAACAGCTAGCTAAAACAGCTAAATATACCTTGTGCAGCTAGCTAAGCTAAAAAAAACAGCTAAAAACAGCTAAAAACAGCTAAATTTTGGTTTTGTGCAATTTTGAAATTAACTCTTTCACGGGCGGAAGTCAATAATTCAACCAATTGTGGTGGGCGGGGCCGTTTTGAAAATTTAAATTGCTTTTCTATTGTTAAGATATGTTATCCATTCAGATGATGATGTGACAGTAACGTACATACGTACGTACGTAGGCATAGCGATTTTTTTAGCGATTTAGCGGCGCTACGTGGTATAGGACATCGCTAGCTAAATAGCGGAATGCTGAATGGTTTTTCCCGCTAAGCGGTCGCTATTTAGCTAGCGGTTACAACTCTGTCTGCAACACTCTGTATTTAGTTTTGTAACTTTCTTCGACAACTGCTATCTTTTTTCTGGTCTCTTTCCAATAGCCGTTTATGCTGCTCCTTAGCAATATTTAGTTCATGGGTGTGAATAAGCAACGTCATCTTTTGAGCCTGTCCTATACAACATTTAATAATTTCTTCCTGCTCATTGTGAGGTTTTGAACAAAGCCATGGTAACCTTTTTTTTATTTTAGACTTAACCTTTGCATCAACAAACCCAATTTTCACATTATGTGCATTTCTAAACGCTAATCGAAGAGTTTTCTCTGCAAACATGTTATGTGCAGGGGCAGAGAGCGTTTGACTTGCCATAGGTGTTGGAATGTTGGATACATTACCCTCAATGTAATCATACATTTGTCGTTCAATTACTTCTATGATACCAGTTATAAGTCGGAACAAAATTTCATTCAAGCTTGCTTTTGCCAGTGCATTCATTAAAATATAATTACTTTGTAAACACTGCAGTATAACATCTGTCTCTCTATCCAAATCTATCTGTACATGTTGTTAAGACAAGTAATGGGCAATCCTTTAATGATTTTAGGTACTGTAAACTAGAGTGTGTAACCGGTTATCAGGTTCTTCGGGTTATTCGGATATTCGCAAAAACCTATCCGTCAACTTAGTCGATTAGTGAAATTTTATCTATTCGAAATAACCGGTTTATGTTTCTCCATTCGGAGGTAGGTATTCGTCGTCAGCATCGACAATTCGTCCATCATTCGAATATCTGTTTATACCGTGATAATTAGAGCTATACATATAGCTACGTCACTGTTGTTTTTACTATTTATACATACATAACAATTAATAATTGAGTAAATAGAAATAAAATACAAAATATTTAATGTGCATCAATTGGGGATACAAAATATACAGCGTGTACGGTGCTGTTATCGTCGTCTTCAAGTAAGTAACTAAGTTCATTAGTATATGCCACGAGTTGTGTTTATATGTAGTAGTACTAGTATTGCATTGTTTTATTGTACAGTGGTACGAAGTGAACATATCTGAGTATTGCGCTAGCGAGTGAAACAGAATGACAGACTTCTCACCCACTTCAAGTAAGTATGCGCGCTCTGTTTGAGTATGTGGAGGAATTAGAGAGCATTACGCAATCGTACTAATGGGAAATTTCATATGCATTTAGTGAGAACGGGAATGGAGGATGATTGTAAGTGGAGTACGTGATTGTAGGTGATGTGGGGTGAGTTTATAATGGAGGTATTCGGCAGGAAATTTGGCAAAACCTATTCGGAAAAATCGATTTTGTTTAAACAATTCGGAAAAATCGATTTTCAGATCCACAAAAACCTGAAAAATCGATTAGTGTTTTAAAAAAATCGATTTTCATTTTGCAGGGGAGGTTACACACCCTACTGTAAACATGTCTTAATGTATGAAATAGTATTGAGGTCAGTGATGCCTGGATTTCCATACAGCTGTTTCATCCAAGGCCCAGTCACTAATTTTCCAATAATGCCAAGTGCTTGCAATTGCAGTAATAGTTTGTCATTTATTAAGTACTTCTGTAATGCTGATCGCAAGCTAGTAGTATTACGACATGAACTATCTAAATAGATCAAAAGTTTTTCTCTTAAATAGTATAACACACTTTCCCAGATGGAATACAATATGGAATCGGTTTCCTAGATAGCGCACAATGATTCCAGGCTTGATATTTTCTTGCCTCAAATATTGTTTAAATCCTCCCAGGTCACATTTACCTTGTTTAAAGCGCATCTTTGTCATAGCATACATAACATTAACTGCACAACAACCATTTCCAAATGTATCACTAGTAATATTATACTCCTTATCATATACCTTTAGTAGATCTGTGCACCTTTTGGCAATCCCATCTAGAGGGTGCACGTTGCATTTGAGCTCTGGCAGTTCAATGTCAAGTGATGATTGAAGACTCTGAACTACACAATGGTTCACTGCTACTCTGTCAGTAAGGGTGTTCTTCAGGTGGTGAATAGTAGTAGTTGACTTGGTTTGTATTGGGTCAAGTTTGTGATATTCAGCATATGAACTTACAATAACATTAAAACAGGTTTGAATATGGGAAGCATAATCATCTGTTGTACCCCCAGCTAGTGTACCTAATTGTAGCACATAGGAAGTGGGGGGAACTGTTGCAATACTGATATGAACTTCATTAATATGATGTCCCTCCACAGATGTTGAATCCCAAAATTAAAAATGCTTTGCTGCATTAATTACATTAATAGTATAGGACAGGCTCAAAATGTAGTATATATGTGCACTACCAAGCCATTTCTTATTACTGAAACCTGTAGTACATTGTCTGCACTGATATCACCAGTAAAACCTTCAATCAACTTCTTAAAATCTTCTGCAGTGATTTGGAAAGATACACACCAACAGATCGTTGCAGCATGCTAACAACTTAAAGGGTTACATGTAGGGTTGTAAGCACACTGGAAAGGTGCACAAACATGCGTTAGTTCCTTTTTCGTGGCAACGTACAATATGATTTCTGGGGACGAGAAAATCTGGGGTATGCCTTGGGCATAGGCCAAAAATTATGGTATTTTCATAGTACCTAGATTATAGCAAAACTGCGTTTATAAATACTTCTTTTTACAGTACCTCGAAAATAATGGTAGTCTTTATTTAGAGTTAAACTTTGTTAATGCTATAAGGTACTCATGAGGTAAGAAATGTTCTTAAAAAGTTGCAAAACCATGTTATACGGGCAGGCTGTTTGATGACACCTTGGGCATCAACCAAAGTTCATGAATTTTGAAATCCATATAGATTAAGACCTGGGAAGTACCTAAATCTGATCGGGTTCCCGGTGTCATAGCGGATTCTGTCGTCGTCCCCCCGGACAGAATCCGCTAGCGGATATTGTTTCCCCGGACAGAATCTGATAGCGGATTCAGTCTGGGGAGACACGTTCTGCTAGCGGATTCTGTCCCCCCTCCGCAGAATCTGTCCCCCCTACCCACATTTGTGTTTATGTTAATTAGGGCAGCTAGATGGTACGAGTATTATTATAATAGTTTGGCCCTAGAGTGTGTACACGCTGCTCATGAATTTCAGCCTGACATGGCCCCTATCATGAAACGGTCTTATAAATAGGTTATTCGCTACTCACTTCTGGAGTGTTAAATGTAAATGTAATTGTAATTGACTGGGGGTGGAGGGGGGGGGGGGGAGGGAATGGAAGGAAAAGTAAATGGTTGAATGAATATCTCAGTCTCACATACATGTACAAGAAGAGCATGACCATTTGTCATCATAATTGGGAAGTGTGAGAAGACCTTTGATATGGAACCATTTGTGACACTGAGTTTTTGCATTGAACCATTGATATCTCCATATGTGTCTGGCATCAAACATGTGCAATAAACATCAATTTTCTAAGTGCAGACTTTCTTTGGTATCTTGTATTGTTTATCAAGAATCGGAAATGGGGTAAATTTTTGTTTTCTAAGGCATTTCATAAGGTGACGTCTCATCTTCAGCTGATCAAACTGCAAACCTGATTGTCTTCCATTGCTGCATGAAATGCAAATGCAATTGCAAATACACCACAGTCACTTCCACCTTTCTGCTTTTGGGTATACGTAAATTTGCACAATTAAGTGACCTGTTTCATCACTACTGTTTATCTCCACTTTAATCAATGTCCTATATAAGACAGAGCTGGTGAGTAAGAGTTGAATTTGATTTTCCCCTACGTAATTTGCTGTCATAGACAACTACTTCGACCTAGACTGCTTGATGTCACCCAGTGATTTCCAGATACCAGATAAATTTGAATTGATTCATTTGTTGCAGGAATAAATCCATCAATCTGTGCTAGAAGAGTTTATTGCCAGCCATCAATGGCAGGGAATTGTTTTTGAAGAATAGCTTGAGCAAGATACATGTGCTCATCAGAAAGCTAGTCTCCACTCTTAATCATGGCTTTCATGTTCATGTTTCACTGCTAATCTCAATCCATAACGGAGCTAATCATACTCACTTTCTTTGGATGAGTGGCATGAATGAAGGATTCGTTCTCTTCAACTCCTCTAGGAACTCGAAGAAGTTCAATTTCCTCTCTTTTCTTTTCCTTTTTGCGGTACAGTACGCTGCTATCGACCGCATAGTCCTCACATTTCCGCCGCAAAGATCGCTTTTGGGCCTTATGATACCCAGAGGGGTACGTACCAGTCTCCAGAAAGCTGTAAATGCAATCGTACTCTTCTCCGTCCATAACGATACACTAGCAGCTGCTCACCACGTGCGACTAAAAAGGGTGGAGGTGGGAAACAGGAAAGGCAGAGCATAAACTAGCGTTTGGGCAGGCGGGGATGGGGGGGGGGGAGGGACGATTTCTGTGGAAGGAGGATGTAATATCTGCTAGCGGATTATGTCCGGGGGGACAAAATCTGCTCCGACACCGGTATCTTTAAACATAAAAAAGTTCTACCAAACCTAAAGGGTACAAATTTTTTCTACACGCCAGAAATTTTGAACAAAACGTTCAAATAAACCAGAGCTGTATCATAGCATAGACAATGTATCGACATACCAATAAATCCAGAAACAGTCCACAACAGCGATCAGATGAACACAAACCAGGTTTCACTCGCACCTGAACAATTTGCAATCCACGTCACAATTTTTCCTTATATTGGATCACCTATTTTTCAGTACTCGTACGTGAAATATGCCAGTACAAATAGACTATGTCACTTAAATACTGAATCTGATTGTTTTGCTGCTGCATGTAAACAAACATCTCACTTATACGGTTGATGACATCAAGGCGCTGAACAAAATTTTGTTCAGCAAAGGCATTCGATTCTTAGTACTATTTTATTCTATACTGTACTAGTTAGACGTCCTATTGTAACTATTGTGTACTTTTAAAAGTACTTATGTAACAAACACTTCACACAATGGCAAACATCACCTGCACAACCCTTGTGAAGCGCGCTATTTAATAAATAAGAGCGTAGACGATATCACAAATACAGCCTCCCAGTCGTGAGGACTTCCGTCCGCGTGTCCATACTTTTGGTGATGTGAAACAAGTTGCGGAATAAAAGGGAAATGTCCTGAAATAGCCACGCGCGCTCCATTTCGAAAGAAATGACACCAAGTATTACATCGTTACGGTAGGAGTTGGGTGGGGTGGAGTGGAGAGAGGGATTCTTATGCATATTTGTTTCAGCCTGTGTGTTCCTTTTTTTTTGGATGTGTACTCCCATAAACGTTGCTAGTTGCGTCGTAATGCCCTAATTTTCTAGTACTACATGTATGAGCATGTTCCTTTCAAGGTGTTGGAGACAGTCGTGTGTGGCTCAGTATTGCTAGTCGTTTGTACCTCTGCATTGTTCCTTGTGTGTCAGTGCATCGCAAGATGTGTGTCCTGACCTTTGGAAGTCATCGGTGCCATTACATTACTTGTTGCGTGTACCTACAGCGTATCTGTATTCAATTGTGTGTGGCTCTGCAATAATATTTGTGTTAGCAAGGCTTTGCATTGTTCTGTTTACGTCTGCTTTAACTAGTAGTGTGTGGCTCAGCATTGCTGATTGTGTGTGGCTCTGCATTGCTGCATTGCATTGCTAGTTGTGTGTTTCTCTGCATTGATATAGTTGTTTATATTTCTGCATTGCTAATTGCTGTTCTGTATTGATAGTTGTGTGCCATGTATTGATAGTTGTGTGTGGATGTGCATTGCATCTTTATTACTCGTGTTCTGATATTGGCTCCCATACATTCCTTCCGGTCCTGGTGTTTGGCTATCCCTAGTATGTCTAATTTCAGAAAAGAGGAAGTCCTTGCATTCAGTCTATGTGCAAGGCTAAAAGTTATAGACACTTGATTGTGTTTCAGACAACACAAGTTGTAGTTTAGACATATGCGTACGTGTAGATTGATAATGATTCACTCATCCCCACTAACCTCTTAGATAAGACATCAGTTCCCACCACTTGTAACCAGTTTACCTTTCCCCTGAGGAACTTACAAGCGGGTCATTCCATTATTTCTTTGTATAGGAGCGTGCATCACATCTTCCAATCTTGATGTAATTACTCATATTTGTTTGTCTTTGGATGAATCTTACTTGTACCATTTAGCAAGTTAATAACTTTAATGGTTTACGAAATATACTGCATTGAATAATTAATTTTTCCACATAATTTTAAACTTGGCAGGCTCATACATCTTTACCATTGTTTGTCTGATAGAGACATTTTTGGCATCAAATGGAATTCAACTTAAGTACAATCTATATTTGATAATCATTTTTGTAGGTTGTGAAAGGGTTAAATAAATATTATGTTTACAGCGCAGATTGTAAAATTTTGAAAACTTGCGGATTAATGTTCAATTTTGTATTAAACAGAACTCAAACGACAACTAATATAGTGGTTTCTGGTTTTTAAAATTATAAATAACCCCTGAGAACTGCATAGGTTTGATCATGTGGCAGCTATATTTACATGGCTTGCATTGCTAAGTGGTGCTAAGTGGGTTATAACGACAGTATTGGTCACAAAAAAGTTTACGTTTTTTATTATGCTGTTGCCGTCGCATGGTCGTTAGAAAAAACAGCACATTGGTCCAACGGTACGGCTCGGTGTAGTATCACCCCGATGCGAATCCTGGTTGCACGCTCGAGTAGTGGACACGGCACACAACTATAATCTACACAAAACACTATACACTACATGGAACACTCACTCATCTCAGTGCACAATGACACATACATATAAATAGTAAGTGTTCATCTAGAATCTTCGGCGGCCGCCTCTGGCTTGCGCACAACGACTATTCTTTAATGAAGTCCAGCTGATACGGTTGCATTACGTCAGCATTGACGTATACTACACACGGTAACGCTATTATTTCTCACTCACTTATCACATTTGTCACGTAACATTTAACGGTATGTTAATTGAATACCGATGTCTCGTTGTCCGCCTTCATCTGGTCATCGATGATAGCTTTTACCACTTCCATCACTTTGGATAATCGCCCACTTCCTTGTTACCAACTAATCGAACCCGTTGCTTCAAAACGTTTTATGAACTTGTGAATTTCTTGCTTCGAAGCCATCATTCCTTCTTGAAATAGGCATTTTCCAATCCCTGGTGCCTTCAGACCCTTCCGATGAAAGAAAACTATCCGAAGCTTCTTGTACGTGGAGAACACCATTTTCTATTGCTCTGAACGTAACCTTTTTAATGACCGCTACTGTATCACACCACAGCAATCAACACTGATGCTTAATTGCCTATCATGATTCAGCTCCTTTTTGCATTCTATTTAAAGAACACTTAGTACCCACCTTTTTGCATTGTTTTTGGAAGAACGCTCACGAGTGCAAGGTATGGACAACCGTAGAAATTACTGTTGCTACCCTTACAGAAGACACAAGCGCCGTATTTATTTGAGCCTTCGAGTTCTATCAGCAACAGTAATCGCAAAACACCCATCTCTCCCACTAAAAACCGGTGATGTCATGTGCTGCAACTGTCTGACAGCAATAACGCACACAGTTGACACTTCGTAGGAAGCACACTTGAGCTCAATGATATCAGATGAATGTCCTGGTCCTAGCAACTTAGCATCACCTCCTGGCACCGAACCAACTACCAAAATTTGTGGCATACTCTGTAGTACTGAAAGTAGCGACGACAATGATCACCAGTTAGATGATACCGCTACTGAACTACACAAGATAAATGCAGCATTTGCCATCCAAGGAATCTCTCTTATCAAAAACGACGTAGTCATCATCATAGTGAAACATACCTCGTTCAAAAAGTATAAAAATTTGACGAAGCTGTGGAAAAGAACTTACAGCTTTTTACACCGATGTGTTGCATAGAAATGATGGCATAGAAATAGCAGCTTAAAGAAAAGTTTGCATCTATCAAGTTAAGCAAAAGAATGAGGATTCTTACAGTTCTACCAAAGAGTTGGTCCTTACAGAGAATAAGAGAAGAGTTTAGTACTAATACGTATTTACAAGGTGTGCAAAAAAGCTTGTTGAAGATAAAAGGATCTTGTCTAGCCCTGACTCGTGAACAAAGCCATCTCTTACAGAAGAGACTGTAGAGCTTGAAAAACTTTTACTGCAGTGACAGTATAAGCCGTGTGATGCCTGGAAAAAAGGATTTTTTGTCAGTACGAAGTGCAGATGGAGAGAAACAGCATTGACAGAAGAGGCTTGTGCTGTGCAACCTGAAGGAAGCATACCATCAATTCAAAACACAGCATCCAAATGTGAAGGTTGGTTTCTCTAAGTTTGCAGAACTGAGACCTAAAGAATGTGTGCTGGCAGTACCCATGGGCACTCACTCGGTATGTGTGTGTGCAATTCACCAGAATGTAAAGCTGATGATGGCAGGTGGTAGGCTGGAGGCACTAAGCAATGGCTGGTTTACTGACTATAAAGATTGCTTGGCAGAATTACAGGCCATATTCCCTTGGTACCATAAAAAGGACTGAAAGAGTGAGATCAGCACATACAGTAGCGGTCAAATTAAGCATCACACATCACACGGAACATGATGCATGCATAAATTGTGCGTATCATGCACCCCTGCAAAAAGTTAGATGTTGCTTAGATTACTTGAGAGCACCCATGAAGAAGTCAGTTGTTGCTCACATATATGACTGTTGCACCTGTGAAGAAGTCAGTTGTTGCTCACATATATGACTGGTGCACCCGTGAAGAAGTCGGTTGTGGACCTATGCCTAGTGTCCCTTAATTGAGTCTTGTTATTCTGGACATGTAAATAGTTCTTCTAAGAACTTGACATTTGCCGGAACACCCTTCTTTTCAATGGAAGGAACATTCTGGAAAATGTTAAATATACAAAAGAAGCACCTTGGAATCATTTTTGTATTACTAGTTACACGTGTAGATGTGGCAAGAAACAGGAATACAGACAGCACCATGATGCGGCTACGGACAGAATCTTTCCCATACTTAAAGGTGTCCAGTACTGTGGCAGTGGGTTCTGGTCGAATATTACAGGTGGTAGTGTGCTGGTCCAGTATTGTGGCACTGAGGTTATGGTCCAGTATTGTGGCAGTGGGCTGGTCCAGTATTGTGGCAGTGGGCTGATCCAGTAATGTGGCAGTGGGCTGGTCCAGTATTGTGCCACTGGGGTTCTGGTCCAATATTGTGGCAGTGGACTTTTGCTGGCCAATAGAATGTTTGTGGGATCAGAATGCATTGAGTGTGAGCAATGTGGTGAGTGTGAGAGACTAAGTGGTGAACATGAGCATCGAGATGAAGATGAGTGTGAGACACTTGGTGAACGTGAGCGTCGAGATGAAGATGAGTGCGAGTCACTTGGTGAACATGAGCGGATGAGTGCAAGACACTTGGTGAACGTGAGCGTTGTGGTCGTGGTGAATGTGAAGGAGGTGGAGAGTGTGACCAGGGTGATGAATAGGGGTACGGTTGTGAGTGGTATGGAGTGGATGACCGTGGGGAAGAAATTGTAAATGAACCTTGAGTCCATGCTTCAGTTCTTGTTCTGCGTTTCTTAGTCCTTGGACCATTGAAATTCTCGAGCTCCCCAATTTCAATGGTCCCATGACGCACCATATAGGGCAAAAAACTGGCTAAGTCAGCAGCAGGACGAGCCACTGGATTGTCGTGAGGGGGAGGGGCAACTTGTTCCTCTAATATTTTAGCAGCTGGTACAACTGCAGGTGTGGGTGCTTCTCCCATGGCATCAGAGGTTGCCAGACCTATCGCCAGTATCGGCTGAGCGCACCATGGTTGTTGGGTAAGCTGATAAATTGGCCGCTGGCATCATGGTTGTCGGGTGAGCTGATGGATCGGCCACAGGCACCATGGTTGTCAGGTGAGCTGATGGATCGGTCGCTGGCACCATGGTTGTTGTGTGAGCTGATGGATCCGCCGCTGGCACCAAGGTTGTCGGATGAGCTGATGGATCAGCCGCCACCACAGCTCGTTGTTGCTTTTCACTTGCAAAAAGAATGAAGCAATTTTCTATTCGAGCATCATAGACGAGCTTATCATACAGCACTTACAAAGTAAATACTTTGATATGTTCATAATCAGTAATGCTAAATAATAACAAATTCACATGTGGCATTACATGTACATGTAATCAGTAGGAGATAGTTTTTAATGCGACAAGCCATTGGTCCATAATTGCCCCTAGTTCATTGGTTGGGATCGTTCTTTGGGTTCAGCTGGGCGGACATGATGTTTTCGTGTCCACCCGGTGTTTGATCTTTTCCCTTGATCTCTTTCGCTGCTCCTTCACACTCCACCCCCCTTCTTCAGCAACAAACTCCTTTGTTGCTCTATCCTGATCTGTCCCCATGTTGACACGGGATAGAGCATCGGCATTCCCGTTGCTGAGACCAACTCTGTATGTATTGGTAGGGTTGGAGTGCCAGACTCCACCGTGTCAGTCTGGAGTTGCTTTTCTTTAGCTTATTCAGCCACACAAGCGATCGGTGGTCGGTCTCCACAGTGAACTTCCGGCCTAGGAGATAAATGTCTCCATCCCAAGCTTGATGGCCAGGCACTCCTTCTCCACCGTGGAGTATCTTACTTCTCGAGGGAGTGGCTTCCTGCTGAAGTAAGCAATAGGGTGATCACCACCCCACCACCCGCTTCGTCTCGTTGACTTAAGACTGCTCCGACCCCATACTCTGATGCATCCGTCTGCAGGATAAACGTTTTTCAAAATCCGGGCTGGCTAGCACAGGGGTGGAACACAGTAGCCTCTTCAGCTCCTGAAACGCCGTCTCACACCTTAGGGTCCAAGTAACTGTGGTGGGTGCCATCTTCTTTGTCAGCTCCATTACTGGTAGAGCCACTGCTGAGTAGTTTGGGATGAATCGTCGGTAGTTCCCCGTCAAACCAAGGAATGCTCGCACCTGTGTCTTCGTCTTTGAAACCTCAAACTGCTGGACAACCAATACCTTTGACGGCTCAGGTGACACTATTCCACTACCAATCTCGTGCCCCAATTACGTACATTTGGACATGCCAAACTGACACTTGCTCGATTTAACGGTCAGCCCCGCCCCCACCAGTTGCTCTAGCACACAATGCAGATGTCTCATGTGGTCCTCCCAGGAGCTGCTAAAGATGATGAGTTCGTCCAGATAGGCACTGGCGAAACTATCCATTCCCTGGATCACCTGGTCCATGAGCCTCTGGAATGTGGCAGGAGCTCCCTGAAGTCCAAACGGCATCATCTTAAACTGAAATAGCCCGAATGATGTGGCAAATGCAGTCTTGGGGCGTGCCTGTTGCTCTCCGGAACTTGCCAGTAGCCCCGTGTTAGGTCCATCGTAGAGATGTACTGTGACTTTCCCAGATGATCAAGTATGTCATCGATCCTGGGCATCGGGTAGGCATCAACCTGCGACACACTGTTCAGCTTTCTGTAGTCCACACAGATTCTCAGGGCTTTGTCCTTTTTCTGGACAATCACCATGGGAGAACACCATTCACTCGCTGATGGTTCAATCACGCCTTCTTCCAGCATCTCTGAGATCTCCTGCTGTACTGCCTTTCTGTATGCATGAGGGATTCGGTATGGAGCCAACCTAATCGGCCTTGCGGAACCACACTCGATGGGGTGTTCTGCCAGACTTGTCCATCCCGGTAGATCGCTGAACACTCCTTCAAACTCTTTCAGTACACCAGCCAATTCCTCCTTTTGCTCTGTTGTCAGCTGTTCACCCATGACTGGACACGCCTCCAGCTCTGATCCTAGTTCCTCACGCCACACAGGAACTTCTCCGTCGTCAACTCCAGGCTCTCCGAGGTAGGCTTCTTCAGCACACCAGTATCCAACAGCCATACTGTCGCTAGGTGGGGAGAACTCCCTTAACCGATTATACGCGGAATTAATCATAGATTGACTGAAACGGGAGTGACTTAAGTCAGTGACTTAAGTCACTACCCTGGGATACAGTGAAATGAGATTTATACCTAGCTATTCAAACAAATTCTTTACATGTGGTTGATTGTTAATACAGATAACAGCAGGTTCATATATATGAATTTCATTTAAGCTACACATGATCACTTGGGAGTAAAAATGGTATGCATGCTTGCCACATTGTGTATCACTGATTATATATATGCTTTACTATACAGGCACTTCCATGCTTAGACTTCAGCCCACATAAGGCAACAATGCTGCCATTTGCCATTTCAGAGCACACAGTACAATAGTTCTTGCATGGGCTTTTGCATACACTGCAAGCTCTACTAGCATAGGTAGCTACCCAAGAAGCAGAGTTTTTATCGTACAATGGATGCAAGCTCAATGGGGCAATGTTGTGGGGTAATGTTTCATGTGAATCCTGTTGCTGAGTTGCGTGAGTACGTTTACGTTTATTGGTACTTGTAAGTAAAGCTTCAGCAACAGCTTCCGTGAAATCCGAGTGGCTCATTTTCGTACTCCCTGGGTGAAATCGTTTGAACAGAAGGTACGCATCGGTCTCAACCATTCCAAGAACGGTTGAAATAACACGGCATGCCCAGGACTGTGTTCGCCATGCTGTCTCCAAAGCTAACCCACCTTGGCGCAAATGGTTGTTAATATCAATGATGGATGCTGCATCAAAATATGATTCAACCACTTTCCTACGTTTCAATGTTTTGTTAAAAACTTCTGTTTGTCCTATCTCATCACCATCTTCATTTAGCATTTCTCTCCAGCGACGTTTATTGGAGGGCTTCCCAGGCAAGGTTGTAGAGTGAGTTGAAATAAAGCACTTTCGTACCTTATCTCCCCATGCATGGGCCATAATGTTGTGACCTTCAACATTAGCCACTAGTGTTACATCATCTCCAAGTTCTGGAAACTCCACTTCATCCATGTACTTCTTTGGATACATCCGTGTTGCTGTCTTGACAAGTCCTGTGAAGTGCATGCCATTCTTTCTACATGCAATGGCTGTAGTTACACTAGCGAAAGCAGAATCAGCACTTATAGCCCTCCCAGATCCATGCCAGGGTTTTGTGAGTCGAAGAAGTTGGGCAGTTCCTGCTAACTTGTACTCAGCAACGTACTCTTTGTTGGCCATGATTGATGCACCTTCCTGGATTTCCAATTGCAGGATGATCTTGGTATCAGCATCTGCACAATTCTTCAGTTCACAGCCTACTCCTTTGGGCTTTCTCTCAATGCAAGTTACATGGGGCATCCCATCGGAACAAAAATCTCCATCCTTACCTCGCCATGAAGATACAGATTCATCAACACAGAGCTGCCATCCAGGAAATATTTTCTGTATTCTTCGTTCATTAAAACCATCAACAAGACGTCTAACAGGGGCCCACTTGTCACCTGTGGCCTCAAGTGCAGAGCAGAAAGAAAGATGTCGCAAGAGGATTTCAAAGCGGTCCCTTGACAAGCCATACCGCTCACCAAAGCGAGGGGCAGGAAACAGACCATCTTTCGTTGACCACAAATCCCTCCTAGCTTCTGATGTCCTTGTTAAGGAATACAGCACACCAAAAACTGCCAAGATTTCTTCTTCAGTGGCCTTAGGGCATCCTACAGGCAATTGGTCAGAAGTCCAAGAAATCACATCTGGCAGCATTTGTGATGGAAAAGACAATTTCCAGTAGTCCAGAGGCGTCCTGTGTACCTCTTCTACATCATTGCCCCACAATATGTGTGTACCAAACTGAGGTGAGGATCTCCAATCTTCAACAATGCCATCTACTACCTTCCATTGTACGCCGTGACAAGATAAACTACTGCCATCACCAACGTCATTGCTTTCTTGATCATGTGGTTCTTCAACCGGCGGATTTGGAGAACTGCTTGATATGGAAATGGCTGTGGGAATGGATGCTTCAGCATTGCCGCCTGCTGCAGTGCTGTGCCGCCTAATGCTGCGTGCGGAAAACGCCTTCGAAGTAGCGACTTCATCAAAATAAACAATGTATTTTACACTACGCCCTTTACCATCAATTCTCTGCACATCCCCAAGCAGTTCTTTTTCCTTAAAAAGCCTTCCGTACCTCTGCTTTGCATGTTTGTTGCCTAATACCTTAGCTGCATTGCATGTAACACGATCGCCAACAAGGAAAGGCATCGCGGTTTGAACACAAAAAAGGGGCGTATTTTGTAATGTTTGCCGCCAAACAGCTATAAAAGCTGCCCTGTTTGCTACGCTCCTCTGGCTTAAAATACAACCATTTTAGAATAGTTTAAAGCTGCATGCCACATAGCATGTGTACGAAGCTAGCGCCACCAACTCGAGTGTTTTATCGTTCCAAAAGTTCAGTGACTTAAGTCACTAAATAATGACTTAAGTCACGATCCGTCAATCTATGATTAAATTTGCAATACATAACCCATAACCGCGGAATTAATTTTTGTGAATAATGTAAATTTAGATATCGTGTGACTTTGCGCGCCATAACTTTTGACTTTTTTATTGGCAACTTTTTGAAATCGAGCAAATGAGTAGATCAGCTATTTGCTGTTGCATTCTGATTGGAGATCCGATGTAGGGAAGATACCGAGACCACGCATCATAATATTCAACAGAGACGGACAGGTTTACAGGGACGTTGTGACGCGAGCAGGGTGAACCTGTTGTCATACAGATGAAAAGTAAGTATATCGGGGTGATGTAAAACATGTTTGTTGTCGCTATTATCGGGCACGGGTGCGTTGTCAAAACTGCATCCGAGCACAGTGTATTGTAAATTTATTATTCTATTTAGTGCTAGTCTCGTACCCAGACCCAACTACACAGCCAATAATCTATTATTGTAGCGACATTGATACGGTATTGTTACAAGATGTTATCATCATTGATACAGGGTAGTGTACAATCCTGTTTACAATGACTTCGGGCAAAGTTGATACAATCCCGATGCAGCAGTCTAGTAACAGCATTGATATCAACTTGTATCTTTCATGTATCAATACTGTAACAATACCGATTATTCATCAATATTGTACCAAGCTGTTATTACTCAACCCTGTACCAGTATTGATAACCTTGTATCAGTATTGATAAGGTGGAAGTAAATGACTTTAATTAAATCTGCTTAGGGATGTAGCAATACATTTTGTTACTAAAGTCATGTATAAAATGCAGCTTTGTTTGAGACATCTGCGCTCTTTCAATATGTACAGGCATTGGCCCCTCTTCAAAGTGGCATGTTGCTGAGCATTGGTGTACAAAGGAAACCGCTCTTCTGATGTTCATTGCTGCAGTTGCTATGACTTTGTTTGAAAGCTCAAACAGGGTCATTGTACAGCTTCCTCACAGCTAGTAGTGAGAGGTTGAAAAGCCTGAATTAAGCAGAATGCAGTTCCTTCTGTATTTTGGTTTGCAGGCTACAAGTAAAACTCCAAACTTGACATTCTGCATGGGTCATTGAGTTTGAATCATAACAGCACTAACAACTGTTATATGTTTTACCTGACTGATGCTGTCATATTCACCACAACAGACAATCTGTTTTGCCCAAGACGCAGTGCCTCTGACTACATCACTCAGGTTGTAATAGTTCATAGGATGGAGTGAGGGTAGAGAGATGGCAGGGTTCACTGCCATGAAGTCAAACAACTATATTCTGCAATTGCATTGCTTGGGAGTTGCAACATACCTATTAAACAAGATACAATCACCACAGTACAAATGCATGACAAAACACTCACAAAACGCAGTGTTCCAGGTCGATAGATTTCAGTCGTAGAGCTCCCTGATGGACGTACCATTAATATAGTGTTGGATTTGTGGAAGTTTAAACAGAGTAGAATTACCACTGAAAAATGAAACACATTATTATTATTTTAAAACATGTATGACAACACTTACTCTCCATTTGTGCCACAGTTGCAAATGTGCAAAGTTAATTGCAATGTCCCGGCTAGGTGACTTGTGGTTCCCATAAACATTCTGTCCTCTTACAGAAGCATTGAACGACTCACACCTATATGGTTAAAGGTACTAGTCATGTTTGTAAGCAATGCAAGATCATTTTACCTTTCTGCACAGAATGCTGATGTAGGTCCAAACTGGAGTATACACGGAATGATATGGAGAAATGGATGTACTTTATGCTTTTGTAGCATTTCTGGCATATGGATTTCAACAGCTTGAACAAACATGTCGCAAATGCTGTTCCATTCTGCAGCCCGATATGGTGAAAAATAGCTGCATGCAATATGTCATTTCAAAAACCTACATACACAAAACATGAGCCAGTTATTTAAAAATGCCATGAAACTTGTATGGTCGAAATACCTTGGTATATTACAGAAGTACCAATTTCACTCCTTCAGTCAAGTGGGTGACAAAATGAACATGGCCATTTGAGACCACGCTTTAACGTCCCGGCCACGAAAGGACTGGAAATATTTCCATACATTTTGACCTGGAACCCAGAGGTGTTAAAAGCTCGTATCCTTGCAAGAATTTCTTCTTTCTGCTTTGCAGATAATTTAGGAATAATTTTTTTCAAGATATACTTTCACGGGCCAAGTAGTATTGTGTGCAGAACTTCAATTGGTAAAGATCTAAAAAATTATCTAACTTAAATATATGTATAATTATGTATATATGAGTGTCCAATTACCCTTAAAATAATTTCAGGAGAAGCAAGAGAAAAGTAATGCTCGTATTGAAATGTATGCCTAATAGTAAATTCAGTGCTTTTTAACTTTATGGATCAACCTCTTTGAAAATCAAGAAAATCAAAATTGAAAAACTACACAGAAGGGATACTTTGCTAGACACTTTCCCATATATTATACAAAGGTATTAGTTTGACTGCATGCACTTAACACTTACAAGAATATGTCTCCAAGGAAATGAAACCATGGGTTGTTGGTGATTTCACGCAGTCCAAATCTCTTTCGCACCTCACTTTTGCATATTCACTTCAAGTTCAATTTGCAGAGTCTGCATTGAGTTTGCATTAAGTTCCGTTGTTCACAGATGATGTTTAGAGAATCATTCTTATCAGCCTGTGCAAAAAAAATCACACCACCTTCCTAGTTCTTACCTACATGTATAATTAACATACCATGCAAATGCGGCAATACTTCAGTGCTGTGCTCCCAAGATGGCCTAACAGCTCTTATCTGCACGTGGGTTGTCACAGATAATCAATATAAGAGGTGCAATCACTAGAGCAGTAGTGCAAGTGCTAGCATCCTACACCTCAATACCAGTTGTTTCTAACACATTCACAGTAGCTCAGAAACAAAAGGTGTCCCGTTGTCTGAACAACACACAAAATGAATATTTGATACTGTGCTATTCTCGTGGCGAGGAAGGCCTGCTAGCAAAAGGTACCAACAGTCAAATTTGTGCCACTTTATGCTATGATTGCCACTTGTATCATCACAGAATAAAATTAGTGGTACCACTAGCCTTTTCCTTAAGCGGATGAGGTGTGAGATACTTGTCAATGTCCAAAATAATAAAGTAACGATAAGCTATGCCCAAAAAACATTACCTGTGAGCTTAGCCTTTCAAATTTACTTCCATCCCATTTTAGAAGAGATGATGAAGGCTGAGCAAGGTGGGATACTTGAGTCAAACGGATGGTGAGTTTGTTTAGAATGATGCCACAATCTTCTGGAAAGTATACATCTTCAGGGTACGAAGTTATGTGTATGAATGCGTCCTTGTCAATAACAGGTTCTATTTCAACATGCAACTCATTTGAAGAACCCTGGATAAATGAAAGTAAGTAATTAACTGGTGATTTGAAATCTACATACGTTACGCACGTATTGTAAATGTGTTACAGTACGCGTAACCAGTGTACCTGCTTGAAAAATGACAGAATGACTCCTTTTGTCATACCAATGTCATTGTGGTGAAAATAAACCCAATTGCGTACAAATATTTCCTCTCCATGAGGTAGTGACACCATTAGTGTAGCAAACCTGGGATTTTCATTCCAACGCTTTCTAGGATAAATTTTACTGTGTTACACCAAATGCGTATTTTAAAAAACAATAATGAATGACACATTAACATACGTGTAATCACCCTCTGTACGAACAGGAAAACGAGCCAAGCAGCTGGATATCTCAGGGTTTGTAAGCAGTTGCATATGATGGATGTCAATGAGAGGCTGTAATATGGATTTCCATCTGTGGACAAGTGCTAAGAAGATCCACTTTATATGCTGATGAAATTGAAGCAATGATTAACTAACCCTCTGTGGCATATCAACTCCAAGTACTATGAATGCTCTCAGGCTAGGCACGTTAATACCACATTCTTTGAGTATGAACCAAATAAACATAAGAGCTGCGCTACCCTGTTGTAAAGGAAATAGTGGTACCCAGTAGATAGAAGTACATCAGTACATACGATGGGATGTGGACCATGTATGAGAATGTAAAGGAGAGCAAATATCTTACTTGGGAATGGATAGTAGCACATTTTCTCATCCACCCTAAACTGTTTCACAAGGTTCTCAAAGTCCTTATCAGCATACTCATCATTATCCGCGGCATCTTCCACACCGAAATCCTGTTCAGCGTATTCATCATCCGCGATGTTGATGTACGCGGTTCTTGGTGGGGCTAAAGTCAGTTAATACAATACATCGCATGCATCAGTACCGCGTTATTTACCTCGATCGTTGATGTCCGTTGCGGCGTTGCCGCTCCATTGCATCCACAAAAGCCTTATGTGATGAACTCTGAATATGTCGTTCAAGTCGACTCTTGTAATGAAAACCCTCATTGCATTCTTTGCAATAAAATTCGCCTTCAAATCCTAGATAAAGAATCCTTTGTAACATAGGAGAGACGGTCACTTAAAGCCTTTTGCTCTCACCTTGAAGCAAACGCGCCATTTCAATTTTTTTCTGACACGTGCTTCGAAGCCGATATATTTGACCACGCGATGGCCGGCGAGCTTAGTACATCAGCAGCGTTCTCTAGCAGCCAACTGCCTTCAACTAAGTGTATAAATTTAGTATACGTCGTCATGCACCCCACCTTACAACCTGGAGTCTGGTAGTCAGTGATTTGAGAGATCCATCCTTCATTTACACAATTTTTATTCTTATTTTTTTGTGCTATATACCATTTATTTATATACGGTACCATCGTATCAATACTGGTACAAGCTGTTATCAATAGACATACGACAAGATAACAAGCTAGATACTGATTGATAACATCTGGTAACAATTTTTTATTTCGATCCTGGTACAATGTTGTCAGCGCTATCATCATGATACAATATTCACATCTGGCTTGATACAGGTTGATTGGCTTATCAATATTGTTACCATACTGTAAACTGTTGGCTGTGTATCCGCAGCTGCGGATGGATTACATCACCGCTACGAAGCGTAGCGGTGATGTTGCAGCTGCGGATAGTTGGGTCTGGGTACGAGACTAATTTAGTGCCGTGGAAGATGCTTTGTTCACAACAGTTTATTATTTACTCTTATAGAGTACGGTTTGACTTTGTCTTGCGTGTTTGTGCTCAAATACCGATACGACGTACGACGTTGGGAAGATGTCAAGCGCATCGATGAAGGCATTATATTGAGACGCGCGCTGGGATTCTGGCAGGTGGAGACTAGACATTGGTAAGCATGATGTGCGCGATGGAGAGGTAACCACAGCTGTACGCTGAGAGTGTTGTCTGCGCTGGGCTCCAGGTAACCACAGCTATGCGCTGGGAGTGTTGTATGTTGTGGAGAGGTGACCACAGCTGTATGCTGGGAGTGCTGTGTGTGATGGGGAGGTAACCTCAGCTGGGAGTGTTGTGTGTGTGATGGGGAGGTAACCTCAGCTGGGAGTGTTGTGTGTGTGATGGGGAGGTAACCTCAGCTGGGAGTGTTGTTTGTCACTGTGTGATGGGGAGGTAACCACAGTTGTAGGCTGGGGGTGTTGTGTGTGATGGGGAGGTAACCACAGCTGTACGCTGGGGGTGTTGTGTGTGATGGGGAGGTAACCTCAGTTGTATGCTGGGGGTGTTGTGTGTGATGGGGAGGTAACCACAGTTGTACGCTGGGGGTGTTGTGTGTGATGGGGAGGTAACCTCAGTTGTAGGCTGGGGGTGTTGTGTGTGATGGGGAGGTAACCTCAGTTGTATGCTGGGGGTGTTGTGTGTGATGGGGAGGTAACCACAGTTGTACGCTGGGGGTGTTGTGTGTGATGGGGAGGTAACCACAGTTGTATCTTTTGAAGAGGTATGTTGTGCACCCCATGTGTGGTAGAGATTCATGATGTGGATTGCCATGCTATTGTGTTTTGTGATGTTTTTGTAAATGTGTTCTGGTGAGCTGAGCATGTCAGATGTGATGTGTAGATCCGTGCTGGTGCTCTGAATGTGTCAAGGGTGATGTGTAGATATGTCAGATGTGATGTGTAGATAGCCGTGCTGATGCTCTGAGTGTGTCGTGGTGATGTGTAGATAGCCGTGCTGATGCGCTGAGTGTGTCAAGGGTGATGTTTAGATAGCTGTGCTGGTCCTCTGAGTGTATCAAGGGTGATGTGTACAGTAGATAGCCATGCTGATGTGCTGAGTGTGTCAAGGGTGATGTGTAGATAGCCATGCTGGTGCTCTGAGTGCATCAGATGTGATGCGTAGATAGTCGTGCTGATGCTCTGAGTGTGTCAAGGGTGATGTGTAGATAGCCATTTAGATGCTCTTATTGTGTAAAGGGTGATGTGTAGATAGCCGTGCTGGTCCTCTGAGTGTATCAAGGGTGATGTGTAGATAGCCATTTAGATGCTCTTATTGTGTCAAGGGTGATGTGTAGATAGTCGTGCTGATGAGCTGAGTGTGTCAAGGGTGATGTGTAGATAGCCATTTAGATGCTCTTATTGTGTCAAGGGTGATGTGTAGATAGCCATGCTGATGTGCTGAGTGTGTCAAGGGTGATGTGTAGATAGCCATGCTGGTGCTCTGAGTGCGTCAGATGTGATGCGTAGATAGTCATGCTGATGCTCTGAGTGTGTCAAGGGTGATGTGTAGATAGCCATGCTGGTGCTCTGAGTGCGTCAGATGTGATGTGTAGATAGTCATGCTGATGCTCTGAGTGTGTCAAGGGTGATGTGTAGATAGCCATTTAGATGCTCTTATTGTGTCAAGGGTGATGTGTAGATAGCCGTGCTGGTGCTCTGAGTGTGTCAAGGGTGATGTGTAGATAGCCACTCTTATTGTGTCAAGGGTGATGTGTAGATAGCCGTGCTGATGCTCTGAGTGTGTCAAGGGTGATGTGTAGATAGCCATTTAGATGCTCTTATTGTGTCAAGGGTGATGTGTAGATAGCCATGCTGGTGCTCTGAGTTTGATGTGTAAATAGTTGTGCTGATGCGCTGAGTGTGTCAAGGGTGATGTTTAGATAGCTGTGCTGGTCCTCTGAGTGTATCAGTTGTGATGTGTAAACACTCATCTATGTAAATACACCCACTATACACGCACATACCCATTGAACTAAACATTCATGGCCATGCTTGTTTAGTTGAAAATGTAACGTTTCTTATCAGATAAATACATAGCCATGTATACATGTCGAATTTCATTCCAAGGTTATTCTTCATTACAGTGTTGTGTGTGCCACTTGTTGAAACAGTCATCACTTCTACCATTGAAACACAGCCACACTGAGCATCCTTTGCACTTCCATTGTGTATCCTTTCTTATATGTGCACGTGCACATAGAGTACATTTGCTTCTCTTCTTGATCGTGTCTTCTGTTTTTGTAACAGGAATATGTATCAGATTTACTGACCTTGGAACAGTTGCCAATGCTGTTCTTCCTGGCTTTTTTCTGGTGCAGTAATCTCCAATCAAAGAATCGGCCAGTTGGAGGCGAAACTGCTTCATTGTCATGTTTTTTGATGTAAGGTCTGCTCTGTAGTTTTTGTGCAGTACATAAGAATTGGTTATTGCTGTGTCAAATAAGAACCAAAAAATGTATTTGTAAAACTTTCTGCATTTTGTTCGTGTCTTATAGTATCCTCTTATTTGGTCCCCTCTGTCAACCCCTCTCATGTAGGTGTTATATTCACTTATTGAGGATGGACAGGGCACCTCAATCTTTGAGCCGTCTGAGAGCCGTCAATTCCAGTGTAGGGTCTTGGCAACTGGTAGACATTACCATCACAACTTTTTTGTCCAGCCAGGCTGAAGCCACTAATGCTCCTTTTTGAACGGTGAGTGAGTCTCCCCTGCACATTTCAAAGTTACATGTGTAATTTTTACTTCATACTAAGCATTGTATTTTGTACTGACCTGTTTGTCAGAGTTGCTTGAGATAGCTCTGTGGGAAATTGCTTTCTGTTACTTCTAACAGTTCCACAAGCATATACACCCCATTGTAGTAGTTCCTCTAGTAATTCTACTGATGTAAAAAAATTGTCGAAGTAATACTACATGGTGTTTTCCTTGTAGTTGTGCTGTTAGCGAAAGAACTACTTGAGAACCAAGACCTTTCACTGCCTCATTTCCCTAGTCTGGCGTAGCCACACCCTCGCGTAGACACGTAGGGTCTGGGGAAATGCCTATACCCGACTGGTTCTAATGAGCAATTATTGCGTTCTACGTCACGCTGCATCACGTAATGAGGAATGCAGCGAAATGGGCTAAGATTGGCTTGTAAATTAGCAAACAACACCCACGCGCACATGGCGGTTGAAGGCGGCAATTTAGAAATGGTTGTATCTGAAGTGGCGAGAGAGCTCGGCTATTCCGGACTGAAAGAAATGCAACTCAGAGTGATAGTTGAGTTCGTCCGTGGACGAGATGTATTTGCTGTTTTACCCACCGGATATGGCAAGAGTCTCTGCTACGGGTGTTTGCCAGGGGTATTCGACAAGCTAACACGGTGTGATCGTTCAGCAATAGTCTGTATTGTTACACCACTAATTGCAATCATTGAAGACCAGGTACGTTACATGTCATGTTGTATACGTTTGAATATATCAAATTAATAGGTATCCAGCTTCTGTTCAAGAGGCCTGTTAGCAGGATCTATAACAGCCAATTCAAATGAAAAAATGAAGTTGGAGGTCAAGCAGGGAAAGTTTCAGCTTGTGTTTTTCACACCAGAGGCACTTCTGGAGAGTAGAATGTGCAGAGAGATGTTTAAAAGAAGTGTCTATGCTACACGATTGAAGGCACTAGTTATAGATGAAGCTCATACAGTCAAGAAATGGTAAGATAAAAGTTTAGTTGAGCAGGAATTATCACTTGCGTGTGTTACTGTGTAGGGGTGAAACATTTCGTAAAACACTATTGCGTATTGGCGAAGTTAGGAGCATATTACCTCCAAATATCAATATACTTGCTTTGACTGCGACAGCAACACATTCTCTGCGCTCCATGGTATCCACTATGATCGGATTGTATGACCCTGCTGTTGTATGTGTGTCACCATGTATAAAGAATATGATGTATACAGTGTCTTCATACAAAACCATTGGTGATACTATCAAACCACTTCTATCCAAGTTGCTTCTCTTAAAGACAGCAATGCCTCGTACAATCATTTATTGTCGCCGTATAGAAGATTGCTCAAAACTGTACATGTATTTCAAGCATGGCCTAGGTATATACTTTACAGAGCCAATGGATGCTCCAGACCAATCAAGGTTTAGGCTGGTAGAAATGTTTACTAGCTGCACAGATGAAGATGTCAAAAAACAAATAATAACAAGTTTCTGCTCATCATCTCCCTTAAGAATTGTTTGTTCCACAATTGCCTTTGGGATGGGACTGGATTGCAAAGATGTGAGACATATTGTTCATCTGGGTGCTCCAAGTGACATTGAGTCATATATTCAAGAGACTGGAAGAGGTGGAAGAGATGGGTCCCTGGCTTTAGCTACACTCTTGACTATAGGTCGTCAAAGTCGGTTCTGTGAACAAGGTATGATAAGATATCAAGACAATACAAACATGTGCAGAAGAGACATGTTATTTAGAGAGGTAGATAATTATGAACATATAGATATGGGGGTGAAGTGTCTGTGTTGTGATATATGTGCTCTGTCATGCAAATGTGGTGAGTGTAATGTTAACCATGCAGATCTAACATTTTTGTAATTATTTGTCAATGCAATGCTGACAACATAACGATAAATAGAGATAACTTTAATGATTATATAGTTCCAGAGCATGCTGCAAAATCCAGTCTTTTAAGTCTGATTTAGAATGCTTAAACAATGGGTGTCTTGGTTTAGGAAATGATGCATGTTTTCGACGGTAAGTTGAGGAAAAAACATCATATGTTTGTAGATCTTTAATCACAATCTTCATATCATTCTCATAGCTGGTGGTTTTGTGTAACCCTGATTCTTTTGCTACTCCATTTTCATTGTCAAATTGAGAAAGAATAGGCACCATGACACCCAGAGACCTGGAAACTCTTCTTACTGCTTTCTCTGTCTTGTTTGTATGTAGAGATCTAATGGCATCTTTACACACACGGTTTAAATGCTCACAGTGTAAATCATTAGGGATGTTTTTCCCCTGTTGACCATGAGTGTTAATAAAACGACTCCACAACATTTCAGCTGCTTGACGTTCTGAAAGTATATAGTCATGCTGCATGAGTAGGTGAAAACACTCAATTGCATAATTCTTTCTTCCAGAGCTAACAAACATTGGTAACATGTACCTCCAACATCTCAGAACACGCTCACCATCACCTTCTTTAATTGCATCATCAAATTCCAAATAAAAACAGCCCAAACTTAGTAGGTTATTGCAATATGCATACACCATATCCTTTGATTCAGGTGATTCAGTATTAAACTGCATGTTGACATAAGAATTAACAAGCTGAGTAGTAATGGTAGATAGTAGTCCTTCACGCATATCATTTTGAAGCATCCATGTATCTTCTCCTTCAGGTATTAGGGTACTTACAGGTACATCTTCCAAAGTATCCATTTGAAACATTTTCATTGCTGCAACTAACACATGACTTTCAATTATTAGCTTTAAAAAGTCATCACAAGAATCAAATTTGTTAATAACTTTACTGGATGGTACATTGCTTCGATTGGTGGCATTCCTTAATTGATGAAGTGTGCCAAATTCTTTAGACGATGTTGTGGAATAAAAATACTTCCAGATGAGCTGTGAATATATATAATGCAAATGCATGTTACACTCACAACTCAAGCAATCACAGCCTAGTATGCACACATCCCATGCTCATCTTACAGCTCACACCTGTTCACATCAATGTAGGTACTAATTCTTAGGTGAGTGAAGGTGTCAATCTACTGACTTACATCAAGAATGTTGGCCTTAGTATGCCAGTCCTCAATGACAGGAATGAACCCATCTAGTCTTTTTGTTGGTCTTTCTGAGTTTCTTTTGGCATATTGTGCAGCTCGTATTCTTGCGACTCACTTGGTCACCTCCAATCAATATGCTGTGCATATTTTCCACATACTCAACTATATTCTCATTTGTACTTATTGTTTTGTTGTCTCAGAAGACACACATGGTACATATTGATGTAGGCTCTGCAATATTTCAGTCATTTCATCCACTTTGTTTTCATTTCGTAGAATGATTCCTAATGGTACCTGCAAAGAGATTAAAGTGCATAAGGTTGATACTCCACCAATGTATCATACTTACCACATGCGATTTTTCACTCATCTCAGCAGAATATTTGTGCTTAATGTGCCAAATAGCAATGTCTGCAAAGCATACCTTAAAGAATTTCATGTGTTTGCACAATATGCGTGACACAAGAATTGACATGTTTGTTCTTAGCTTATTGTCATCATCTGATGTTGGTAGTATAGACATTGAATCAATAATTAGTGGTAATTTCGGTCGCTTGTCTGATAATGCACTAATATCAATTCTGTTTCTAACTGCATATGAATTAAAATAATGCACATCTATATTGCATCGATCAAAGCGCAAGTGTCGCCTATGTATAACCTTATCAACATTGTCACCACAAATACGGAAACCTCTTGCAACAGAAATCCTACTAATAGTGGTACTTGGCTCCAATACTTGAGCTGCTTGAGCCACCATTATTACACTTGGGTTTTGGCTTGCTATTCCATCTGCTTCATCAGGGAGTATGTGATCATTGTTGTCATTGACATCATAGACTGTAATATTAGTAGTTGGCACCAATACATGAGCAGCTTGAGCAACCATGCATTGCAGAGTACCATTAGCGCTGTGGCTATCGGAAACTGGAATCACCTGAATAGTGGTAGTTGGCTCCAATACTTCAGCAGCTGAAGCCTTAATTAGTATGGTTGAGTTTATGCCAGCAGTGAATACAGTGTCAGCTTTGACTCTTGCTTCATCTGTGAGCAAGCAACAATTACCATCATCTTCACCAACTGCATATGTAGACATATTATCGTCATCACAACAATCATCATCACCCCCATGATCATCATCATCACTACAAACATCACTATTGTCCTCATCACCATCAACATCACTATCAGCATCCCCATCATCTTCTTCATGACCATCATCACCAATAATATCATTATCAAAATCCCCACTATCATCACAATCATCATCATCATCATCATCATCATCATCATCATCATCATCATCATCATCATCACAACCACCACCTCCACCATCATTGCCTTCATCATCATTGTTGTTAAAAAGATCAGCAGCACCAACACTGCAATATTCAGGAGTAGAGGGCTCTTCATGATTCAATGCACTCTGAAATAAATGTGTCAAATTCTTTATGTAAAATAATCACATTACCTCTAGCAATGAATCCCTCCATTTCTTCACATCCATGTCAAAATTCTCTCCAACTTTATCAAGAAGTAACACCATTGTTTTCCTTGACATAGACAATCCCAACTTCTGAAGCCGCTGATACACCTACATGTAAATAATTGAATAAAATAGAGCATATAGACATGTCAGTATATTTACCAATTTGCTACTATGCCCAGCATACAATATCAAGCTGATGATGTTTTGTACCAACGACATTCTATTGCATCGTGATTTGAGTAGCAATGAAGCACACATTCCAATAATTGCTGTTTTATTTGCAGTACACTGTTGCAAAATTGCAAATAGCAGAGGAGCATAAATTCTGAGCTCAGTTAGTAATTGATCCCACTTAAATGTCATCATGGTGTTGGTAGAATAGTTTTGGAGTGTAGAGTTCACGTTTGAAGAACACATTGCCTTCAATTCTTTACAAATCATGGTGGGAATCACTTTTTCCAAGTATGCTTTACTGTACGATACACAGTATCGAAGAGCAGTCTTTCTGTTGCCACGCGCAACGGACTTCGCTATCTTTTTTTCAATAGGTGAAGTCAGGTTGTACACTTTTGTAAATGTATCGTACACAACGGTAACCTATAATGTAAGTATGCACGTGTTGTTAAATGGTAAAAGGCAATAGGACATGCAACTTACTCTGACACTGGCTTTAGATGTTCTTCGTGGCCGCTTCGATGAAGGAGTATCGGACATGTTTTCCGCCATGTGCGCGTGGGTGTTGTTTGCTAATTTACAAGCCAATCTTAGCCCATTTCGCTGCATTCCTCATTACGTGACGCAGCGTGACGTAGAACGCAATAATTGCTCATTAGAACCAGTCGGGTATAGGCATTTCCCCAGACCCTACGTGTCTACGCGAGGGTGTGGCTACGCCAGACTATCATTTCCCTGCTTCCCAGTATATACAGTAAAATCTACAAAGTATCCATTATGGGAATCCCCCAGTACCCAAACCTTAATGCCACGTTTAATTGGCTTCAGTGGCATGTATTGTTTTAGGGAGGATCTTCCTTGGAACTTTATCATAGCCTCGTCCACAGCCACCTACCTCCCTTTGTGGCATGTACACCTCGCGACACTTTGCAGTCACATAATCCAATACAGGTCTCACTTTTCCCAGCCGATCGTGTCCCCTTTGGCCACGTGGCACTAGTGTGTCATTGTCTACAAAATGAAGGTATTTTTGCAGATCTCGGAATCTGTCCCTTGAGATCCAATCTGCTACTGGAGCATAGCGCAGATTGGCATTCATGCTCCAATAGTCGTCTATTGATGGGAGACGGTTTATAGACATCAGTATGTGAAAGCCTAAGTACGCTTTTAGTTCTGCAGTGCTGATTTTATTCCACTTTTCATACTTCTCTGTTGTCATTGCACGCTTGGCATATTCATTGGAAGCCTCAGAAATATCTTTTAGGAGCTGTTCTGTAAAGAACAATCCAAATATTTGTGACAGTGAGTTAGATATTGTTGTGGTTGGACCAGTGCAGGATTGGAATGAATTTATCCTGTTTGGAGTCAGTGTGTGCGTCCACTTAGATTTAGCCTGCCTCTGGCCGGCATGAACCTGTCTGGATGATGAAGTACTTTGCTCGGTGTGCTCTGTAGGGTCTATGTGTAAACAGTTCTATTACTTTGGTGTATGTATTTACCACACTCACTAGGCATGATGATGTGTGTCGATGTTTGTTGGTTTGGACCTTGTGGCTCTATTTCATTTACAATGGTGGTTCATCTTGGTGAAAAGAGATTGTATCAATATCTAGGCATGTGGTACTTCTCTCACCTTCAATGCAGTCAACTTGAATTTCTTCTATGGCACAGGTAGCAATTTGGAACGATAGCAGCTCATCATGTGCTATGATGATGAGCGAGCAGCTTGTTTGTGGAAGAAGGAAGTAGAACCAACACCTTACTGCCAACTTTCAGCTCTCTGTCCCGTGCGTTCTGGTCATACCACCTCTTCTGACTGGCTTGAGCCTTTCTTGTGTTCTCCATCATCATTGTGTTCTCCATCACCAGCTCCTTCATCGTGGTCCCGCATCATCAGGATATGTGACACCACACTCTCCAGGCTTTTGTCATTCCCCTCCCACGTCTCCTTCAGCACGTCCAATGGTCCCCTCAGTGCCCGTCCGTAAAGTAGCTCGAAAGGCGAGAATCCTGTAGAGCTCTGGGGCACCTCTCGATAAGCGAAGAGCACGTAGGATAGTACTCGGTCCCAGTCCTTGCCTTCCTCAACTGCTGTCTTCCTCAGCATCGTCTTCAGCGTTTTATTAAAACGCTGCACGAGGCCGTCTGTCTGTGGGTGGTACGGGCTGGTGCGGATATGGCGGATATGTAACAGCCGATACAGCTCCTTCAGCAGCCTTGATGTAAAGTTAGTGCCCTGATCCGTAAGGATCTCTTCTGGGATTCCTACCCTCGCGGACAGTGTCACTAACTCCTCTGCCACTTGTTCCGCTTCCACGTACCGCATTGCTATTGCCTCCGGATATCTGGTGGCATAGTCACACACCACTAGCACGTACTTATTTCATCGACTGCTTCTGGGTAGTGGCCCGACAATGTCCATAGCAATTCTCTCAAAGGGTACTGAAATCACGGGTAGTGGAACCAAGGGTGCCCTGGTGACTTTAGCTCCAGACAACTTCTGATATCCTGCGCAGCTCTTGCAACAGCTTGTCACATCGCGGTACACTCCCGGCCAGTAGAATCTCTGCAGAATGCGATCCACTGTTTTCTTCTTTCCCAGATGGCCAGCTGTGGGTACGCTGTGGGCTAGGTTTAACACCGACTTCCTGAACTCCTTAGGTAGAATAAGCTGTTCCCCATCCAGGTCTTCTCCTCCTCCACCAGCTGCCTGCTTTCTTCTTCGGTACAGCAATCCATCCTTCTTGAAGAAGCTGCCTGATTGGTCATTCTCCACTCCAACAACCGCTTCTCTGACCGCTGCAGCGTTGGATCTGCTTCCTGTAAGGCTTTAAGTTCCTCTGCCGATGCTCCGAGGATATTGTCCTTTTCAGGCTTCTGTTGCTCCACAGAGGTAGTCTCACTTTCTGCCATCTGGAAGTTCTTTTTTCCTCTACGCTTTTCTCGTCGGGTCTGCTTCCGTCTTGAGATACCTCCTTCTAAAATACCCTCCTCCAACTGATTCCCCAAGTCCCAGACTTCCGTCTCTGTGGTCATCACCACAGGATTTGGGTTGACACCACTCTGTTCCTCATTTGAGCGCTCCTCTCGCTCCCTGCTAGCCTCTGCTGCTCCTCTCGCTCTCGTAGTGACGTATGCCTGCTGTTCAACTGGTGACAGGGTCCCTTGAGGCATCTTCATACCTAGTAGATCACCCAGTTCCCTGGCATCCGTTCCCTGCAGCACCGATGTGGGTAGAGTCTCCGACACAGCAGCGACCACTTGAATAGAGTGTCCCTCCAACTCAATCCTGACCTTGCACAAAGGATACACCGCAGCATCGCCATGCACACATCTCACCACCACTCCATCTCCTTCCAACAGCTGGTCCGAGGGTATGAGGCTGCTATGCACCATGGTCTGCGAGCATCCACTCTATCCTGCACCTTTTGTCCGTTGACTACCCCGCTCCTCTGCATCTCTTTTCCAGCTTCTTTCGTCCATGGCCAGCGCAAAATAGAGCGTTGTTTGGGCAGTATCTGGAACCACGTCCCCTTTTCCCACAGTTGAAGCATTCCACCTTCGTCCAGTCTCTCTTCTCTTGGAATACTGGTACCGGTTGTCTAGCTCCACCACCATTCGGTTCCAACTCCTTTCCACTCTTGCCAGCTGCCACGCCTTCGGATTTCCTGCTAGGGCAATCTTTAGCAACATGGCCTGTTTGTTTACACATGTAACACCGCCTGGCACTCTGTGACTCCATGGGTGTCTTGCCCTCACTCGGCTTGAACGGTTGCGCCGCCTGCTTGCGTGCCCGGAAGTAATCGTCGGCCAACTGTGCTGCCTCCTCTGCAGTCCCTGGCCTTCTTTCTTCCACCCATATTTTCATGTTCACGGGGAGTGTGTTCAGCAGTTGCTCCTTGACCATCAAGTCCGCCAACTGCTCCCCTGTCGTACAACTCCTCGTCCACTTTTGGAAGACATCGTTGAGCCGTACCGCCATCTCGCTCACCGATTCCTCCGCTTTCCTTTCCGCCCGTCGGAACTTCTGCCTATACGAGTCTTCTGAAATCTCGTATCTTTTCAGGATCGCCTCTTTCATGACTCAGTAGTCCAGCGCATCCTCTGCTCTCATCGCTGCGTACGCACTCTGCGCTTTCCCCGTCAACATTGGTGCCAGTCGCACTGCCCAGCGTTCCTCCGGAACCTCGTAGATGGCCATCATTCGCTCGTAGATGGTCAAATACGCTTCGATGTCAGCCTGTTCCGAGAGTTTCATCAGCTTTAACTCGCTTTTCCAATGGTTTCGCGCTGCCCTTCCCCCCGCAGCTCTGCCCTTCATGGCCTCTTGCCGCGTGTCCTCCTACATTCCACGTAGGAGCTCCACCTGCTCGCGAAGATGCTCTCTCTCTTCACCAACCTCTCTCTCCCGTTGGCGCCTTTCCTCTTCCATTTGAATCTCCCGGTTTCTTCGGTCCTCCAGCAGAATGCGCATTACATCATTCACCGCTCCCTCCTCCGCAACGCAGCCTTGATCTCTTTCCGCCATTTCGCTATCGTCCGTTCTTCTGATGTACTGCCGACCAGACCGTGTAGTCATACACAATTAGTACTGCTCCGTGGGTCGTCGAGACAACTGTCGAACGCAAAGTAGATAGATCCCACTCCTGACACCAAATGTAAGTGAGCGCGCGCGCGCCGCTGGATAGTTTCACCACCGAGTCCGGTTTCAAATATAACTTTTTACAGTGATGTTTTCGTGTCCACCCGGTGTTTGATCTTTTCCCTTGATCCCTTTCGCTGCTCCTTCACAATGTACATGAATTGAACGATAATAATAATAATAATAATAATAATAATAATAATTTATTTGGTAAATTTACACCAAAAAGGCAAGTAATGGCATTAGGAAATGCACTTATAAACTGCCTAAACTATTTATAAGGGAATAGTTTACAAAAGGGGGTAAGGTCAACATGTCTCAGATGAGCTTTAAATGCACAGACGGAGGATGCAGACACCACTGAGTTGGGCAAAGAGTTCCAAATTGGTATGACACGTTCTGAAAAAATGTTTAGACGAAAATTATGATGTGGTAATGATCTGGACTTGAGCTTAAAGTGGTTTCCTCTGGTAAAATGAACATGAGAGTTGATAACAAAGAAGTCAGATACATCGACATCAACAAGGTGAAACACTATCTTATAACACATCACTAGGTCAAAGAATACCCTGCGATATTCAAGAGATTGAAGATTAAAATTTTATAGCCGAGTGCCATAATCCATATATGAAAGCTTAGCTCTTCTGCAAACAGCTCTAGTAAAGAAGCGTTGGACCTTTTCAATGGAATGAATGTCTTGATGAAGCCATGGATTCCACACCTGAGTGTTTGACTCAAGAAGTGGCCTAACATAAGTAGTGAACAGCTGTAAAAGTATTGAAACATCATTTGAGTGAAAACCCTTCAAAAGAAGAGCACATCGATGATGTGCTTTAGCAGCAATAGCCGAGCAGTGAATGTGAAACTTTAAATCAGATGAAAGAAAGACACCAAGATCACGAATAGAAGATACTTCTTCTAAGACTACGCTTGATAAAGAATACTTGATAGATGGGACTGCTAGATTTCCAAACGAGATGAAATTACATTTTTGAAAAGCAATGTTTAGCTGCCACTTGAAAGACCAGTTACAAAATTCAGATAGAGAGTTTGAGAACGCAGGATCTTCTGCACTGTAACGAGCAGAGTATAGTTTAGTATCAGCAAAGATTTTCACCTTTACAGGTGGTGTGAGACAGTCAGGAAGGCCATTGATGTATATTAGAAAGAGTAGAGGACCTAGAACAGAGCCTTGAGGCACACCACTTATGACAGGAAGTAGAGTGGACTGAGATTCATGAATATATACACATTGAAACCGATCAGAGAGAATAGAGGATAACCAATCCAATAAATGAGAAGTAAATCCATACAATGTGGCTTTTAAAAGAAGCTTAGAATGAGAAACTCCAATCAGATGGAACTCTACCACACTTCATTGACATATTGAAGAGATAAGACAAAGGAAATGCTATCACACCGCAATTGACTTTAAAAAGATAGCAGGAAGATTGTCTGGAGTTTTTGAGTATTTCAAAGAACGATGTATTTGCATGCAGTGACGTCACAGCAAGGAACTATACATTAGTTGACCAGGCACACATAACCGATGTACATGCATTAACGCACACTTGACCATTATAAAGCTACAAAAATAAAAAGGAAGATGATCGAGGTCCAATTGCAGCTCTTCCTTAATTGCCAAAACACCAGGAAAGGTCAACCAGAGTACGAGATTAAATGGTTACATTGAACTGCCGCACACAGCAGTAGATGTGTATCCGAGAAAAAAGAAGGGAGTGATTTATAGTCTTTGGACACGCCCTGTTCCTTAATGGTAATCATATTAACAAATGGATTTACAAAGGCAAGATGACATCGGAGATCGGCGAAAATAATGTGCGCTAATGGAAACTGAATGCTTTGATCCGGTTAATAACCAGCGGAGTTAGTAATCCCGACCTTTTTTATTTTTTGATCACAAAAAATGCAAATAGCCCCCCCACTTAGAAAAGTTGTCTACGCCCCTAGAGGAGCCGATTCAATCCAGCCCCATCCCCCCCTACGGTGCTGTGACTACATCCAGTTATTCTGGTTTTTTTACTATGTACTTTAGCTGCACTGTAGCACAATGCTGAGCTAACCAAACCCGTCGTTCACTGAGCAGCTGCTGTTGTCGCACATCAGCTGTTAAGTGAATATTGCTAAGTGGGTGATTATCACCACACTTTATGCTGCAGTCTGATTGGTCTGCTGCAGCAGATCAATTAGCTTTGAAATAGGCCCAATTCTTGTTCTGCTTGCATGTGCATGTACATAAGTATCAGATGGTTTGCCAGTAGAGAGCCTTGCTTCTTATAGTACTCATGTGAAGCTGCGTTAATATCATAATTTACACATCATTGAAAATATACATAGTTGCTTACAGGCAATGCCTGTTTGAAGATCACTTGGTCCAGATTGAAGCCATTAACTAGGTTCTTGACTATGAGAAGTTTGCTGCCCATGAGTGTAATAATGTTCGGATGCCGAAGTTGTCTATTGTTTATGAGATTTATATTTTGTTTCTCCCATTTCTTTAGTACAGGCTAACCTCATGATCTGAACCTCTAGGTGTGTCTTTAGCTTCATATCTTCATCCAGCTTGATCTTTTTGATGGCAACTTTTGTGCCCAGATATACGCCTTTGATGACAACACCAAACGTTCCAGTACCTAATGTCTCAGTGACCTCCAAGTTCTCATATGGTATCATCAACTCATCTAGATAATATAAAGGAGCAATTAAATTGACGGACAGCTTTCACATGTATGTGTTTGCAATCAAACCAACTGTGCTCATATGCATGCTACCAGTGGGTCAGCCAATACAATACCATGGATTCTAGCCATAGAATGACACATTTGTCTCTTTCCACACAAGATGCTACTTTTGCATTAATTCCAAGTTATTTGTCCATTTATCCTACAGTAGCTTTGATGTGGTAAGTGTAGTCTTGTAGTGTTCTTTGCGATGGAAGGCTTATAGTTCCTGTGTCTCGCACCATCTCATAAGCTGAATGGCGCAGAAAGAGACACCACCACACCATAACAGGGTCCCATTGCATCTGTTTGGAATCCTTGACTGAAGCTGCTTGCATTTGAGCTTCCCAATATACGTGCCCAAAGGTCCCAGGTGAATGATTTGTGCAAATTACATCAGCATTATCTTTCATCATTTGTACAAGGTCATCACGTAAACTGCTTGACACCATCATCCTCTTTTGTCAATCACTGTGTCAAGTTTCTTCTTAAGATTGGTGACTTGACGATGACAAGCTTTTCGTAGTGCATGTTCTTGGTGATAATGAGTGCACTTCTGAGAACTTAAGCATGAGAATGTTGCCTACTGGGATCAGTGTAGCTGGTATCGGATGTATGCTTCTCAAGGCGGCTAACTAAGGCTCTTAGATTGCATCTGTATGCCTTACACCTGCTGCAGCAATGATGACTATCCTCTCCTGGCGCTAATAAAATCTCACACTCTGCATGGCAAATTATACAGTATAAGGAGTCCAAGTAAGCCACACGTTCAGTGCCTATAGGTTTTCATAATACAACAGTGAGATCATTTCATCATATATTTTCCACTTGAGTTCTTACCTGAGGCATTCATTATCTTTCTAGATAATGAACTTCTCATCACTATTTCCCCTACACAGATGACAAGAATGCACAAAGTGCAGAACTATCTTGACATCCTCAATAGAAGTATAACACTGAGGAGCCTGACTCAAAGTAGGCACAGATGAGTTCAGTTGCTTGCCATCAACCTATAACGAATTGTACACATTTGTATGCAACCTGAAATCTTATACTGCTGGACTCGTATGCATCGTACCTGAACATGCCACTCCATGTTTTCACTGATGACTACACATCGAGACAACCTCAAAATACCATCAGGATCTTTGTCCACCTTACAAATGCACCATCACTACTCTGAACCTCCTCATTGAAAATATAAACTTTTTGTTCATGTATTGCAACTAGCATAGTTCACTTACCTGAAGGAAGAAGTGTCTGCACAACAGTTACTTCACTCAATTGCTGCTGCAGATGTGCCCTCCTGGTATTCTTCCAAATGTCGATCCCAATGGAGACAGTACGTTCACTGCATTGGCTCCATTTGCGCTCGAACTTGCGCTTCCTTGACAATAGTCCTCGTCGAAACATGTCCTGATTTATTCAGGGCTGTAAGTAGGGTAAATTAAGTAGTGTTCACCACCTGTGAGTACTGATCTCGGTTTTCTTACATATGTAGCAAAAAGGACGGGTACTTTTGCAAACATACTTGATTCCAAGAGATCCTCAGTCCTTACTCTACACTATTATCGCTTCGTTTCTTCAACAACGCGCTCTATACAAAACAAAATGACTGTTTTATCCAATGAAGCGTATTTTCACATATATTCGCCACCCCACTTGATCTTCCGCCATGGTACAATTGGAGTATTCGCCACCCCCCTGTATATTGTTGTTTCGAAGTGTAAAAAAGCGGATTTTTGACACAAAGTTTCTAAAACAAGGAAATATAGCCCGGTGAGTGCATATACTGATGATGAGCTTCCTTGTTTTACTTTTAGTTTTGTCACTTTTCTCCAGTCTCTGCAACCGCTCGGAAAGATGCTTTGTTAAAACCTGTGTGATAGAAGACTGAAGCCTTTGACTAATATGTGCATCGTCCCTGTGTAATATCAGATGGTTCACCGATTCATGTTTGTGGAGTTATTACTGACAGTGCATAGATTATTGTGGAGATGTTACTGCAACTGAAGACTCTGGGGTATCCAGCACATGAGGTGTACCATGGCAACTTCCATCAACTGGCATGCATACATGCAGTGGTGTAGCTGTAACTGGTGGCATGTCTGGAGGTGTAGTCATACATTTGTCTGAAGATTCATCTAATTGCGATTTTATAGATGACCGCAATTTATAAAGTGATGTATCTTCAATATCACCAAGCCACTCCCTACCATGTACTGACCTGAACAACAATGCCTTTTCATCTCCAATACTTTCTTCAATGAAAGTGAATCAACACTGACAGGCTGCTATCAGAAGACTTTGATGGAGAAAGTGGCATTGCTGTGATTGTCTTCTGGAGGTGGTCCTTGACACATTTGGAATAATCCACAGCATTGGCATCAAATGGAAAACGTCCAGCCTTACCTACAACCTTTGGTCACAGTGTCATGAGTTATTTGATCTACTGCAGCCTTGAATAGTTGCCACCCCTGGGGACTACTACTTAATGGCATAAATTACAATAGGAGTGTTCGCCACCCACTCAAAGTATCCTGCCAGAGCGTTTTGTCCAAAATTAAAAGTGACAGGATTTAGAGGAACGATCACTCTCCTTGAATAAAGTAACGTTGCGCAGGAGATCATTACCTACCTCACAGACACTGACTTGCACCGACCAACCTCGCTAGCGATTGTGCGGTTTTACTGCACGAATTTTACCGGTAACTAAGCTTACGTCATTATTTTGCAACAACTGAAATAGTAGATAGAGGGGACATTCCATGCCAAGTGTACGCAAGATTTTGCATGAATGACTCCAATTTTACTCAAACCTATTTTATTAGTTAGAGTGTCATGAGACATGATAAAATGCAAAAGGTCACTGTCTGCAGTTGAACCATAAGGGAGATATTGCTTATTAAATTTGTGACCTTTTGTCATGATTGTCTAGCTTTGATGCATGGTGCATCAAATACATGTTAACCTTTATAAGTAATTTATGCATGGGATGAAAGCTTATTTATTTAGGTATCATATATTATAAAGCAAATTCATCACATGTTTGTGTGCAAAATTTTCCGGCCTTTCAACTTCCTTATATTTAGATAATGGCCAGCCTGCCACAGCTAATTTCACAATACTTTTTCCACAGATAGCTGCCAATATAAAGAAGTGTTGTACAAAATTAGGAGGTGGGATGGCAATGGGTTCAGGGTGAAAACAAAGGGAATAGTACTGATTTTAGAACTCATACACTGCCCTCAAGCAAACCACATAAGTATGTTTTGAGAGCCTATCAAAACATCTCAATCTAACATCTCCACCTCTAAACAGAACATCTCCACATGACTTTCTTTGTCAGTGCTTTGTACTTTTGTTTGTAATAATAGTTCTTTGTTATAGTTATAGCTGGCTATATAAGTAGCTACGCTAGTCAGTGTTGCCAACAAGGGAACTTAGAATGTCGGTTAGCAGGACTGTTGAAATGCAGTACAAATATTGCTGTGACCCTTTTGGTGTTCACAAATCAAAACATTTTCTCTAGTACACTCTGGTTCTTCATGTAATCTAATAAAGGGAAGGATCTCAGAAATGTTTCTCAAGAAACAGCTTTTACCCCTATTATATGCCTACTCCACATATAAATAATCACACTGTAAAAGCAAGTTTATTAATGTATGTGACTCAGAAGTGCATGTGCTGTGCTGTCAATTTCATTATCAGTGAGTGAGTATGTGCGTCCCGTAGAAGTTACAGGGTCAACTAAAGTCAGAATGTCACTTATGTGTACTGTTAGGATATCAGGCTTGTGTGGGTAATAAAATGACTTGCTAGGACCATGTGGATGAAGGAATGACAGAGTGACTTCCTGCATTTCTGGATCAGTCCCTGTCACATATGCAACCCACCAGTTACCACCATAGACAGCAGTTGCATATCCTTTTACATCGCAGATATTAACATTGTCTGACACCGCAACTTGCACATTTTCTGTGTAAACATCACAGCTTGCACTATATTCACGCACATGCAGTGCAGTGGTGCTGATAGGCACAAAGCTGTGCAACCTTTGGGTGCCCGCTATGGTTTTGGCTCTGGAAAGCCGTTCCTGCAGAAGGGAATCTTCATCACTCCAGTCCTTAGTTGTCAGAAATCTAAAAGTGATCCCTTGTAACTGGGTCTGGCAAAAGGTAAACAGTTGAAGGGGTGTTGTGATTTGCTCATTGAAGACACGCTGTAAGCTAGCCTTAGCTGCCTGTCGTTTCACAACACCACCTACACCATCACATGGGCCCTTGCCATGACTTGTGGCAAAGAAGTGCCATTCTGCAGGTACAGCAAAGTCTTCCAGGTGGTAACACAGGTTGATAAAATTTTTGCAATTCTTGTATTGCCCAGCACAGCCATCACTAAAATATATAATCTTCGTCACTTGATGCTTGCTCTTGAGATGTTCAATTAGGTGGCGCTGAAACAGATGCACAGCTACCGTGTCATGGTTGTTGCACTCTGAAATGACAACATAACTGCTGTGCTGCAGCTCCTTATTCTGATCTTTCCAATAGAAAACAAAGGGGTGCAAAGTGGCTTGACTGTTTGTCCAATGATACCCCTGGACAGCATCCTGCACAATGAAGGAGTAGTTCTCTGAAAAGTCCCCCACTACCAAAAATTCTCCTGCCTGAAGTGCCTCCTTTCTGTCCTTACAGTATCTAGACTGCTGCTTAGCTATGAAGTCATGCCTGGAAAGTGCTTCTATCTTCTCTAAAAATGCTTCAACATACTCCTCCACAGGCTGGACAAAAGTTTCTAGCTGAGAGCGGTCTGTAGAAGTCCACTGCTTGTACTGCACCTCATCAACTGCCTTGTCCTCAAAAGACTGAAGAAGAACTTCTCTAAGTCTGTCAGGTCCTGGACAGCTGGTGCACTCACCTAATGCACACCTAGGATGGAAGGGGTTGCAGCGGACTGCTGTAAGTACATCAGAATACTCTTTCAATGGCATGATAGCTGCATCAAAGTCCTCCATTCTTGCCCCAACCATCATTAGTTTTACATTCTGGTGGATGGTGCACACACAAACACTGTGTGTGCCACTACTGCCAGCTATCACACATTCCCTTGGGCGAAGATCTGCAAATGTAGAAAAGCCAACCTTCACATCCTGGTATCGGGAGACAAATTGTTGATATATTTCCTTTAGGTTACATAGCAACAACCTTTTCTGCAGGTGAACTTTTTCCCCACCTTCCCTGACTGATAGGAAATCCTTCTTCCCTGGCATAGGTCGAGATATCTCATCATCCCTATAGAATGATTTCACCAATGCCTTAGTACTGACAGGGAGTGGGCGACCTCTTTTAGGATTTGGTGATGTGAGGATACCTGATTCTTTCGCAAGTTGAACTGCTTGGCTTGCCATTCTTTGAGAGCAGCGAAATTCAGACATTATTGTCCTAATGGTCCAACTTGTTCCAAAGATGGTAAGTATCTTCACCTTTTCACTACAGTAGCGGCTCACACATACGGAAAAGTAACACCTCACACATACGGAAAATAAGGCACATTCATTGAGCCTTAAGCTAACTGTCTGTGGCCACAACGCGCCTTATCCATCTTAACCACCTTCCCCTCTAATGCGATTCAGCGCGAAAGGTGCCCTTACCAGTAATGTAATTCACATGAGCGCGCCGCGTATGTTGCAATAATGTTGTCGTTGCGGGTTAGATGATCAACGCTCCCTTAAAATTATTTCACGACGTGTAAGGCTTGCGCGTACAGAGATACCTGGACCCTGTAGCAGTTTCTTAAGCGTAAATACGTACATGTGGATGCAATAAGCACGATGAGTTTCATATCACTCTATATACCTCACCAAGTGCTGCTGCAGTCTTTGTCGATGAGTTTCAACTGCTTGTGCGTGCATAAGGATGCGTATTAAGCAAACATACATACGTAAATAAGGCTAACCTGTTTTCGTACAGTGGCGTCCTTGAGTGTACGTAAATTTAGCTTCAATCCCTAATTCAGCAATATGTTCTTGTAGCAAATGCATGCGTCAATTTCGAAAAACAGAGCCATACACTCCAAATACATAGTGCTTCAAACATATAGGTACGTGTACACACAAAAAACCGTCACAGATCAATTGCATTTGGGTCTCTGGCACCATGCATGAAGGCGGGATGGACATTGCAGACAAATATCTGTGAAGTTCAGAGCGGGCTAGTCAATTAACACCTTTGGGTTTGTGCCGGGGACTGTACATGACTGTATGCACACAATACACGTAAGGTGTTCATGTAAGTTGGAATTGTTACAAACATGCACCTTTCTGAGATAGTGTGTAACTACCTGCATGGCGGCATGCAGCACATGCTACATTACTGACCTAGGTGTCTTTTGAAACACCGAGTAAATTATCGACCCCAGACCACTAACATAAATGCATATGCCTCCTTCCTCTTTCTCTCTTGTATGCAGCATACTCTCGTTGTGTACATGTACATCAATATACTTAAGCATGTGTAAAATTGCCCCTGATTTACAACTGACTCACCAAATCCAATAAGTTGCCTTACATACAACAGAATCACATGAAACAAGACAAAGTGACAGCGAATTCAATGATGCATAAATTTGACCTTAGTGGATTCAATTCAACAATTGATTCAGATCCAAGTGGCTGATATGCACATATTAAATGTACTACATGTAATTTAAATTCTCAAGTTTACACCACAATAAACAGATTGCACAATAGACAGCACAAAGAAAGTTGGTTCAAACATGCATTATTACACCAAAACATACAAATACAAATAGCAATGTCAAATTGATATCTCGATATGAGTACAGAGTTCTCTAGCTTTGAGCATGATGACATTATCACACAGTTTTGCCCCATTGGAATGAATTTCTTTCAACATTGAAAGTGTCTGTGTAAGAATCTTAACTTTATCAACCTGCGATTCAGTTTGCTCATCAGCATTATCATCATTGCCCTGATCATCATTCTCACATACATCTATCATTATTGTCTCTTCTACGTTCAACCAACTACGCAGCATAGCCGATGCCGCATTTTTCAATTCCTGAGGGTTATTAGCCAAACTTTCAAGACCCATGGTGGAAAGCATACTAGCTGCACCACTCTCTTTAATGGTTAAACATGATAGATAATCGCACATTTCAAGGACAGTATCATCATGCAACTTCTTGTGATAATCAACACCAACAGAAACAACTTCAGTACTTTCTAGGACAGGAAGACAGCGTGAATGTTTCCAACATCCTGCAATAATTGCAGGTGATATTTTATCCCATGTTTCCTTTAGAATTCCTACAGCATCCCCTATATGTGGGGGGCAACCATAATCAAGACCAGCACTACCTTGTGGAAGATGCTGTGCAAGAGATTGCAGGGTAGAAAAGTTTTCAGCTACATGTACTTGAGCAAGCTTAGCCAATAATGTACTTCTGTATCTAACTTTTAGAGCAGCTATTATTCCTTGATCCATGGGTTGATAGATTGATGTAACATTTGGTGGCAATTTAAAAACTTCAACTTGATTAAGTGGATCAGCGCAAGTTAAGTCATGTCCTGAAAAACCATCAATCACCAGGGCTACTCGATCTGAAGTTTGAATGCGCACTGCAGGCAAAAAAATATCAAAAAACCACTTTCTATATGTTGCTTGATCATTCCAAGCATTTGCTTGAGAGACATAGGGTAAACAAGGTGGTGTATTTTTAAAACAGCGAGGTTTTTTTGATGATCCAATTACTAAAGGTGGCAATTTACATGAACCTAAAGCATTTGCACACAATAAAACCGTTACACGTTCCTTCGTCTTCATTGCTTTACTTCCTCTGCCATACTGCCGCTTATCTGTCTCATTTGGTAGTAAATAGCTATGGCAAGGTATAGTTCTAAAATACAGGCCAAGTTCATCCATGTTATATACATTACGTACATTAAAAGGCTTAAGCAGATTACGAAGCTTTTCCATCTCAACCTCAGCAGACTGAATGTCGACATCACCCGCCTCTCCATGCATCTTGGTGCACCGTGAAATTTTGTGTCTCCATCGCCACTGACTAAACCAGCCATCAGAGGCCGTAAAATTCACTATTCCTCTACATTTTGCTTCATATTTTGCGTGAGCTTCAACAAGTCCTCGTGACACAGGCAATGGTTTTTTTGTACCATAAAATGTACGAAGCGAACAGAACCAATCAAACACAGCATCATCAATCTCACGATGCTTTGCTTTGTTCAGCAATATTTTCGAATGCACTGGAACAGAACCACTACTCAAACCTTTTTCAATTGCATCTCTATGTTTGTAAATATCGTATACCTGAGTTTTACTTATAGCAAATAGCTTCGCTACTTCCTTAACAGCTGTACCTTTTTTTAGTTCACTTATAACTTTCAACTTGTCCGCAACCGTAATGCATTTTCGAGCTCTCCGCTTTGCACCTTTGGCCATTTTGTACGAATTCCCCACACAAGTTAGAACCACTGTCCAATTCACAAGAAGATCGATCCAAAACATATACACAAGCACGTGCGACAGCGCAATATTTAGAATATTTTATTATGAGAAAGACTAGACAAGCGGCAGTATGGCTTGCATGGAAGGAATCAAGTACAGTAGCGATGCAGGTGACGAACGGATAACGGTGTGCAAACGCATATTAGTGGCACAGGTAGGTTCAAATTGATAGTGTTAATTTACACATGCTTATATATATACATGTATATGCATGTACATACATATGCTGCATACAAGAGAGAAAGAGGAAGGAGGCATATGCATTCATGTGAGCGGACTGGGGTCGATTATTTACTCGGTGTCAACGTAGCATGTGCTGCATGCCCAGCCGCCGTGCAGGTAGTTACGCACCATCTCAGCAGTAAGAAAGGTGCATGTTGTAACAATTTCAACTTACAAAGAACTTATTGCTGAATTAGGGATTGAAGCTAAATACACACAAGGAAGCCACTGTACGAAAGCAGGTTAGCCTGATTTACATATGTATGTTTGCTTAATACGCATCCTTATGCACGCACAAGCAGTTGAAACTCATCGACAAAGACTGCAGCAGCACTTGGTGAGGTATATAGGGTGATATGAAACTCATCGTGCTTATTGCATCCACATGTACGTATTTACAAAACTGCTACAGGGTCCAGGTATCTCTGTACGCGCAAGCCTTACGTCGTAAAATAATTTTAAGGGACCATCTAACCCGCAACAACAACATTATTGCAACATACGCGGCGCGCTCATGTGAATTACATTACTGGTAAGGGCACCTTTTGCGCTGAATCGCATTAGAGGGGAAGGTGGTTAAGGTGGATAAGGCGCGTTGTGGCCACAGACAGTTAGCTTAAGGCTCAATGAATGTGCCTTATTTTCCGTATGTGTGAGGTGTTACTTTTCCGTATGTGTGAGCCGCTACTGTACGCAACTTGCTTTCATTAAACTTATCCTTCAGACAAGCTATGATTGCTTCAGCACCAGCACCAGATTCTTCTTCACCATCCATAGGAAAGCCAACAGTTACCAACTGTTCTCTCACAGCTGTTTGTATTTGGCTCAGCTTGTGTGTCACATATGATGCACTCATTCGTCTCTTCTTCACAGGAGATTGTCCTAAGAGACTCAAGGTATCATTTACTGTGGCCAGTGCCACCTCTGGTGACAGACACTCCTCTTCCACCTGCTCTGCAGCTTGGGATTCTACAGGAGATGCTGATTCATGTTCTTCCACAGTTTCAGCTAATGTGGGTGTAGGAGACCCTGGTTGCACATCAACAGTTGTATCAGAAGCCTTTGGTAGCCTCTTCCTGCAACCACTGCACAGTTTCTCCTCTGCCTTCAGCAGAGTAGGATACCGTGCAGCCATTTCTTGAGAAATACTTCTGAGATCCTTTCCTTTATTAGATTCATATGAAGAACCAGAGTGTATTAGAGAAAGACTTACTCTGTTTTGATTTGTGAACACCAAAAGGGTCACAGCAATATTTGTACTGCATTTCAACAGTCCTGCTAACCGACATTCTAAGTTCCCTTGTTGGAGTACGAAAACAACGCACGCAACACTGACTAACGTAGCTACTTATATAGCCAGCTATAACTATAACAAAGAACTATTATTACAAACAAAAGTACAAAGCACTGACAAAGAAAGTCATGTGGAGATGTTCTGTTTAGAGGTGGAGATGTTAGATTGAGATGTTTTGATAGGCTCTCAAAACATACTTATGTGGTTTGCTTGAGGGCAGTGTATGAGTTCTAAAATCAGTACTATTCCCTTTGTTTTCACCCTGAACCCATTGTCATCCCACCTCCTAATTTTGTACAACACTTCTTTATATTGGCAGCTATCTGTGGAAAAAGTATTGTGAAATTAGCTGTGGCAGGCTGGCCATTATCTAAATATAAGGAAGTTGAAAGGCCGGAAAATTTTGCACACAAACATGTGATGAATTTGCTTTATAATATATGATACCTAAATAAATAAGCTTTCATCCCATGCATAAATTACTTATAAAGGTTAACATGTATTTGATGCACCATGCACCAAAGCTAAACAATCATGACAAAAGGTCACAAATTTAATAAGCAATATCTCCCTTATGGTTCAACTGCAGACAGTGACCTTTTGCATTTTATCATGTCTCATGACACTCTAACTAATAAAATAGGTTTGAGTAAAATTGGAGTCATTCATGCAAAATCTTGCGTACACTTGGCATGGAATGTCCCAGTCTAGCTTAAATGGTGGGCCATAAACACGACTCCAAGTAGTAGTGTTTCCATTTTGTGCCGAGAGATAAATCCATAAGGTACCCTACGCTTCTATAAGTACAGAAAACTCCAGCCACCTATTGGCCTTTGTTCGTTTTGTAAAACTAACTTTGAAGCCAAGTTCATCAACCATAATGGTACAACAATTTGACCGGTGTGGAAGGTATTGTGGGTATATTTTTGTGTTTGAAGCTATATATCTTTAAAGCTATAAAACCTATTTTATTGTAACTAGCACTGTGCGACGCTTTACACATTGCGCATGCTCATAAGGTATGCTTCGTCGCTTGAACATGCTGCATGTTGCCACAGTATTAAAATCACCCAATATCTCACTTCGCTTTGGCAATGCTAGATGGATGATCATACGCATTGTAAAGCTTAAGAAATATTTTGTGAACTAACCAAAAGAGTTTGAAACCATCTCAACACTTTAGAGAATTGTGATCGTCTATTTTACCTTCTGATGTCTTCGTCTTGACTCGACTCTTCAGTACCACACCAAGAAAGCCTGCGTGAACTTAATTAGATTCATGTGATAGGATGATAGAACACGCGACTATGGCATCAGATACGCGTTTCCGATCCCGTACCGTAAGGTCTTCAATCTATGGTCTAGACAGGGCATACATCAGTTTATTCAAAATTGACAGGATCGATTGGAAGACGACCAGTAAGCAGGAGACGAGCAAACGTAATAGCGGAGATCAAAGCGATCGTGGATGAGCAGATGAAACTCAACACGACATCTGCACTCCACTGCACTTTATTGCTGTTCGTAGCGAAGATCTAGACATGCTGCTTCAACGCACTCCAGAAAAATGCGCACACTTACAGTAAAAAAATTTTAAGCGTATACCGTCATAATGCCGTAATATAGGACCATGCTATTATATGGTGAGTATCGCCGGACACCTCGGGCTGAGGGCTATTCTCCTAGTGAACTTTTAAATGGTCGTCAGATTAGGACCAGGATTGACATTCTCCTTCCTTCCCTTGCACACACTGCTCAAGGAAAGCAAGCTAGGGAAGCCACAAAATCTGAAGCTGAAGAGGTCACAGACAGAGTTGCACCTATATACCCAGTAGGCACGCCATGCTATGCTCTCTGTTGTGGCCCTAGGCATGAGAAGGATGCCAGATGGGTCCTGCTGTGGTCACTAAGGTGTTTGGCACCCGCAGTGTAAATGTGAGGGTATGTACACGGGGTGGTACATGGCGAAGACACATAGAGCAGCTGCGTCCACACTATGGAGCTCAAGAGGATCCAGACCCTGGAGAGGAAGTGCCAGTAGGCACCATGGAAACATTTTCAGTTCCACCAAAAACGGAGGTGGTAACCTCCCCACTTAAAATCCAAGCACCTCCCATGCCAGCAGAAGAGCCAAGGATTCCTTCTCAACCAAAGCAACAGTATCACAATCCTCGACTCACAACGGGTGGAGATTACACTCAAGACAACCCCAGATAATCAACCAGGCAACACCATGCACCAACTCACCCTACTGTTAGGGGAGATTTCGCCTCTCAGTGATAAATGGAGGACTTTAAGGCTGGCAGGGAGGTGTTTTTATATTTATATAAATTTTATAGTAATTTATTCATACGACAAAGGTCCCCAGACCGAGGAATCCGCCATCTTAGCTGCTGGTGGACTTTGCAATTTATTCCCATCGTCGTAGCAACGTCCAGTAGGTGGAGTCGTGCGAAAGCACCCCCCCAACGGATGTACTGCTCAGAATAAATTTTATAGTAATTTATTCATACGACAAAGGTCCCCAGACCGAGGAATCCGCCATCTTAGCTGCTGGTGAACTTTGCAATTTATTCCTGTCGTCGTAGCAACGTCCAGTGGGTGGAGTCTTGCGAAAGCACCTCCCCAACGGATGTACTGCTCAGAATAAATTTTAAAGTAATTTATTCATACGACAAAGGTCCCCAGACCGAGGAATCCACCATCTTAGCTGCTGGTGGACTTTGCAATTTATTCCTGTCGTCGTAGCAACGTCCAGCGGGTGGAGTCGTGCGAAAGCACCTCCCCAACGGATGTACTGCTCAGAATAAATTTTAAAGTAATTTATTCATACGACAAAGGTCCCCAGACCGAGGAATCCGCCATCTTAGCTGCTGGTGGACTTTGCAATTTATTCCTGTCGTCGTAGCAACGTCCAGCGGGTGGAGTCGTGCGAAAGCACCTCCCCAACGGATGTACTGCTCAGAATAAATTTAATCACTATTTATTCATACGACAAAGGTCCCCAGACCGAGGAATCCGCCACCCAATAAAGAAGTGGATATGTGCAATCGTCAACGGTCCAATCGGCCAGACTACCCTCTCACATAAACTTACCCACTCCCAAAGCTGAACCTAAAAGCTAAAGCCAAGCTAGAAGGACGTGCAACCCATGTGAAAGAGTTCAGCTTAGCTGCTGAACTAACCTAAGCCCAGCGAGAAAGGTGCTCACCCTGGAAACAGGCAAGTTACCCTGAAAACAATGGGGAAGACTATGGCTTAATTAAATATGGACCAAAAGTACAAAATCCCAACGCGGGAAGTACAACAGAGAAGGTAACATGCCTCTCTACGGGTCCCAAGAAAGTCGCTGCATTAATTGAGCGCCAAAATGTAATCCAGCAGGAAGAATTCAACACCACAAAGGTGCCATCCAGGAAGAACGAAGAGATATTGATTAAACCCTAAGTATCTCTTTCTTCCATAAAGTATAAAGTCTTAAACGGTTTTATACCAATGGCTACACGGATTAATCGCTCGAGCGTTTTCTTCTGCCGAAAAGGTAAAATAAATGCGAGAGGGTAAACGGACGAGGCCTCTAAAAAAGGCCTAGGACTCTGTTTACCGTGATTAAGTGTCTTTGTTTTGGGTCTATGATTGAACAGTCAGAATATCGAAAACTCGATATCTGATCGGATCGTTCATATGGATCAAGCACTTGGCGTGGTATCGATACGATCTACTCGATATGAGTTTAATTACTCGTGGGTGAAATGCCCGTCGATGTAGAAAAACGGTCGTGCCATTAGCATTACGCTTGGACTCCGCGCAAATACCTGCAGATTGGGCTTTAAAGCCGTGGTTACTATACGGGCCACTCGATATGGGTTTAATTACCCGTGGGTGAAATGCCCGTCGATATGGAGAACGGTAGTACCATGCGTGATAAGGCACGAACTCAGGCTCCCTGTCGAACATCCGGTGTGAGACCACTATGTGTGCAGCCAACCCTGCCGAAAGGCATGCTGGTACACTTAGAGATTGTTCTAATCAGACTTCTCTACCTTCAGCTATACCAAAGACTTCTTTTTTGTGCGCAACCTCAAGAAAGAAATTTCTAAAGGTAGCACAGGAGACCGGGTCAACACTTGTAACCAAGGTTACCCCCCCTGATGATCGGTCGGAGTGATCCTTCCGTGAAACGCGTTGGGTCGAACAGAGTCGTGGCGATAGCCTGACATTGTTTGTAATATTGAAATCATGTCTCCCACATAGAAATGGGGCCAAAAGCTGACCAGAAGAAAAAAGGTCCTGCCATGCAGGACACAAGAAAGGAGGCCTCTCCTGATTGGGTGGCAGAGGGAGGGATACACTCTGCTGCATCCAATCCACATCCGGGTCGGGCCAATGCAGAGTTCGACCAAAAAAGGCTAATGCTAGCCTTGGTAGCCCATAAAGCGGATAAAATCCAGGGCCCACCAAGCTTGACAGAGAGGGAGAAATCCCCTGTCACGACAGTTGAAACGGCGAAAGCCGCTAACTCGTCGGCCCACATGGCAATCCGCCACGCCGTGCCGGAGGAAGGATCTCTAACCAAGACTTCCTCGGAGGTGGAAGAGATGGAAACATCTCACACCTCAGCACCTAACAGTGCAGTGGCAGGGAAACTTGTCAAGACAGTGAGCGATGTGCCGACCACCAGGCTGCAGCATGACGTAGCTTTACCCCAAACACGTTCTAAGTTGGTTTGGGGCCTACTGTCGTCCCTCCGTAGGGACACGAACACGATTCCTTCTCAACCAAAGCAACAGTATCACAATCCTCGACTCACAACGGGTGGAGATTACACTCAAGACAACCCCAGAAAATCAACCAGGCAACACCATGCACCAACTCACCCTACTGTTAGGGGAGATTTCGCCTCTCAGTGATAAATGGAGGACTTTAAGGCTGGCAGGGAGGTGTACTAACTATGTAACCTGATGCCATTTTCTGTTCTCTTGCACAGCGTAATTTGGGGGTATTTAACACATACACCACGTGTTCTCAAACTCACTTCTTTTTCTCATTTCTTAGCATGCACTAGCTATAGTAGTTAGCGGGCTAATAGTTATGTCTGTACTGTGATTTCTTGTAATTGTATTCATTTTGAATCCTGATTATCCGAGAAACACGACATAAGCAATGCCTCACAATAGTTCCATCACTCATGTCACTTTCATTGGTCATCAATTCACAGGAAACCTTTTCCCATATCCGTCGTTCACTCTCTTTATCCATCGCCTTCCTCCTCTCATACAGCTGTGAAATATTTTGAAATTAGCACAACGAGCTGCCATTCCTATGTACCCTGTGTGTTCTCGCCGCGTTTTTCTTTTTCAGACGAGATTCCTGAACTTTCTCTAAAGCATCGCCTTAAGCATTAAGTTCGTTGAGTGACTCAAAACGTCTATGCACTGCTCCTTCAAGCTGAGGTTAGAGACATGCACTTGTAGACACATATATAACATACTGTGCGCTATGAAAGAAGACACTTCGCCCGATGTTATTTCTTTTTGAATACTCTTCTGTTCTGAGTACTGTCAGCCCTTAGATAGAAGTCAAAGTGGTATGTATGTATTTGTTTAGTGCACAAAGCGTACCGTTCCAAAGAATCGAAATGATCAGCATCATCCATAGCGCTGTATACCAGCTTCACTCGGTCCTGTATGTATATAAATTATATATATATAATGTATATTTAATGAAACAAGTTGGAGCTTACCAGAAGGTCCTTTGGCACTGCCTTACTCTGAACTGATTGAGACAGTGTCAAATGCTCTCTTTTGATGTTTTCTATGCTTTTGGATAGTGCTGTGATCATTTTTTGATCTTGTCCTCAATGCATCCATTTCCCTCCTAAGTTCACCGAGGAGAGTCATCGCTTTAGCAGCGGAGGGCTGAGGCCGTTCTAGTTCCTCACATGCACCGCGCTGCAACAAACTTGAGCGATGAATGGGTGAACTAGCCACTGAAGTCGGCTGGATTGGAGTCTATGTCCATTCTTGCGTTCGCGATGTTCTGCCTATGCACCTTGGAGTAATATCACCGTAGAACCTTCCAGCCATCTTAATCTTTTCAATACACGTGCAGGGAATTATGAGCATGCGCTTTGTCTGTACAGTCACACGACTCATTATCACCTTCAGTATCGCGGGAAGTACTCGATCAAGATGCAAGGACCCTCGAAGAAAAGAAAACTTTGTCTTCATTGTGATGTGCAACTTTGCCGGTTGGTTTACTACTTACGTAAAAGAATATACTACTGAGAGAAGACAGGAATATGAGAGAAAAGTTACACCCTCATCGCTGTTGTAGTGTATTCTTGTCCTATTAATACGTTAAGTAATGCGCATGCGCGAGTATGATTATTATTATTCCGTTATACTACATGGTGGCAGCGGAGGTGGCAAGAAGGGATGGCTAGTTTCAGGTTAGAACCACCCGAATCTTTCGACTTTTCCAAACCTGATGGTTGGAACCGCTGGAAACGTCGTTTCGATCAATTTCGTGTTGCCTCAGGCCTCGTCAACGAGGACGACGCGAAACAGGTCAGCACACTGCTGTATTGCTTAGGGGAGGGAGCTGAAGACACCCTATCATCGACAAATATATCAAGGAAAGACAGGGAAAGCTATGGTGCGGTTGTAAAGAAACTGGACGACTATTTCGGAGTACGAAGAAACGTAATCTTCGAATGCGCTCGTTTTAACCGCCGCGACCAACTCGAAGGAGAAACGGCCGACGAATATATTGCCACTTTGTTCAGCCTAGCGGACAACTGCGAGTATGGAGGTCTAAAGGATGAACTCATTCGCGACAGGCTAGTGGTAGGTATTCGTGATGAGACATTATCAAGACAACTACAGTTAGATCCCGAACTTACACTTCAAAAAAACGACAAAAAGTATACGCCAGAGAGAAGCAGTCAAAGACCAACAGCAATCACTCAAACAAAGCAGCGATGCAGATCCTAACTCTGAAAGGGACAAAGGAGACATAAACGCCATGAAGACAAAAAAAGGGTCATCAACCAACCCAACGCCCATACAGACAAAGGAAATGTTTTTTCTGTGGGGGAGACCCTCACCCTAGAGAAAAATGTCCTGCTCGAAATTCAATTTGTTTTGCATGTCAAAAGCAAGGGCATCATGCCTCAGTATGTCGGTCTAAGCAGATAGAACAGATACAAGTTCATAGCGAGAATGAAGAGGAAGGATTTTTCGTGGACATCATTGGAAAGCGTCTGGACAAAGCCTGGTTTGCTCACATACGGTTGTGCAAACACAATATTTGTTTCAAACTTGACACTGGAGCTGAGGTTACAGCTATTTCCCAGGAAGCTTACCAGCAGTTGGGAACAACATCTCTCAATAAGCCATCAAAAGTCCTATAAGGCGCTGGAAACCAACCTCTTGACGTAATGGGACAATTTACTGGCATCCTATCACACAAAGAACTGCACTCCCAACAGACTATCTTTGTGATAAAGAACTTGAAAACAAACCTACTGGGGTTACCAGCACTTCATGCACCTAAACTCATTGCAAGAATGGATTCTGTAAAGGAATACAACTCTTTACTGGACTGGGAACTATTGGGAGTGAGTATACCATTAAATTGAAACCCAATCGAAACCCTACTCTCTGAGCACTCCAAGAAACATTCCTCTACCCCTGCGAAATAAAGTCAAAGAAGAGCTGGAAAGAATGACGAAGTTGGGAGTGATTTCCAAAGTTGAGACCCCCACGGAATGGTGTGCGGGGATGGTGGTAGTTCCGAAGAAATCATCTGGATCAATACGAATCTGTGTGGACTTAAGACCGCTCAACGAGAACGTCATGAGAGAAAATTTTCCCCTTCCTAAAGTCGACGAAATATTGGCTCAATTAGCTGGAGCAAGGGTTTTTAGTAAACTTGATGCCAACATGGGGTTCTGGCAGATCCCATTATCTCCTGAGTGCCGTTCACTAACAACTTTTATTACCCCTTTGGGTCGGTTCCACTTCAACAAGTTACCATTTGGTGTCTCCTGTGCTTCTGAGCTGTTTCAAAGAAGAATGGCAGTGATCCTGGAAGGATTGGAGGGAGTGCTTTGCCTAGTGGATGACGTACTGGTGTTCGGCTCTGATCAACAGGAACATGATCGTAGACTCAGAGTTGTCTTGGAACGTCTAAATAAAGCCAGGGTAACATTGAATGCAGAGAAATGTGCCTTCTCAAGAAAGGAGATCAAATTTCTTGGACACGTTGTGAACCACAGAGGAGTCCACCCAGACCCAGACAAGACCATGGCATTTCAGATGATGCCTAAACCTAAAGACGTTTCTGAGCTGTGACGATTCTTGGGAATGATAAACCAGTTTAACAAATTCTCTCCTCGCATTGCAGACCTAACCCAACCACTGAGAGAGTTGCTGAGCCCTCGCAATGTATGGCAATGGAGTCCAAAACACGATCTAGCTTTCGCAGCCTTGAAGCAAGAAATAACAAAACCATCCACCCTCGCATTATACAACCCCCAAGTAGCAACCAAAATATCAACTGACGCCTCATCTTACGGTAATAGTCCCTTCATCGTTGCAAACCATGACCCTGCAAAAGCTACACGAGGGTCATTTGAGAATTCAAAGATGCCGTCTACGTGCCAGGACTGAATAAGCAGATCTGCCGGATAATTCAAAACTGTCAAGTGTGCACTAAGAGAAATCAACCACTTACGGAACCGATGCTCTCTCCAACTCTTCCAATGTATCCCTGGCAGAAAGTCAGCTCTGACTTATTTACCTTGAAAGGGCGAAATTACCTCTTGATAGTCGATAGCTTCTCCAGATTTCCAGAAGTGGTGCAACTATCCTCGACATCTTCCCAAACAGTGATTGGAATCCTTAAATCTGTTTTCTCTCGATTTGGCATTCCAGAAATCTTGGTAACTGACAACGGACCACAGTATGCATCATAACATATGGCTGAATTTGCTAAGTCGTATGGTTTTCAGCACACTACAAGCAGCCCGTAGTACCCACAGGGCAACGGACAGGCTGAGCGGACTGTTAAAACAGTGAAGACCCTCATTCAAAATGCTGACGACCCTTTCCTAGCACTACTGAACTATAGAGCAACACCCCTACCATGGTGCAACCTGAGTCCAGCTGAGTTGCTTTTTGGTCATCGCATCCGTACAACCATTCCACAACTACCCTGTCTGATGGTACCATCATGGCCGTATCTTCAAAAGTTTCGCACAAGTGATGAGGAGGCTAAACAAAGACAGAAAGAGAACTATGACCTCAGACACGGGGTAAAACCTCTACCAGAGCTAGAACACGGTACAGAGGTCTGGGTCACAAACAGAGGCAAAAGAGGAACCATCACCTCCAAGACCAACACCCCTAGATCCTACATAATAAACACTCCCGAAGGAACCATACGCAGAAACCGACGACATTTGATTGCTTTCCCCAGAGCATCAACACACTGCTGAGAATAATCCTGGTGATGATGAGAACCACTTCCATGATGATGGAGACACACCTAAAGTAAAAGAGGAACTAAGAGACAACATGCAGAGAGAACAACTTTCAGAACCAGTCATAATGGAGGAGCATGAAGATGAAAATCAACACCTATCCAAATTGAGAAGCCCTTTTTTAACACGAACCAGAACTGGCAAGACACTCAAACCACCGGATAGATTTGGATGGAACTCATGAACCCCGAAGGGGAGATGTAGTGTATTGTTGTCCTATTAATACGTTAAGTAATGCGCATGCGCGAGTATGATTATTATTATTCCGTTATACTACAGCTGTCACCGTGTGAGCAACTCCATACAGATAATGATGGTGACAATGAATGCGTAGATCAAGACGACGATGAACCATTCTTTAATTGTCAATGACTTGACAGATTCAGATCAAGAGACATCAAAATCAGACTCGGACATTGACAATCGCATGAACGAAGTAAGATTTGATGTACGTACACATACATTTTTTCCATTCAGTGCAATAGCTGATCTACATAGTTTTAAGCTTAGATTTTGGCCTTTTAATTCGAATACCACCTGATCTAGGTGTGGCTTAATACTACCCTGTTGTTGAAGCAATCACTGGGACAGTGCCAATAGTGTTTGCAAATCTGAGAGCACTCTGATATCAGGTTGGTTCACAAACCTTCATTTTTGGTGTTGTCTTGTGTTATAATTAAAATACCACCTGATTTAGGTGTGGCTTAATACTGCCCTGTTGTTGAAGCGATCACTGGGACAGTGCCAATGGTGTTTGCAAATCTGAGAGCACTCCGATATCATGTAGGTTCACAAACCTTCATTTTTGGTGTTGTCTTGTGTTTTAATTAGAATACCACCTGATTTAGGTGTGGCCTAATACTGCCCTGTTATGGGATGTGTATGCACTTAATGTCATTGGGATGTGTGGGTGTGTTTTGTGTGTGTGTACTGAATGTCAATGGGATGTGTGGTATGCTTTGTGCGGGTGTGCTGAATGTCATGGGTTGTGTGGATGTACATGTACTGAATGGTTACCGACCTGCAGCATAAAGCTCCAGCGGCAAGATTGAACTACTTGCGTTGTGCAGCAAGTGCAAAGGGCAAAAGATAGCTTAATGAATTTTTATCAAAAGAAGACATTGTTCCAATTGTGTATGTGTACGTACATTTCTATATATGGTTTGTAATAAAAAGTGTTTGGGAACACATAATCCAGCTCTCATATAGGGCAAGGGTATTTGGATCTGGCGAAAGGCCTGGCACTTATTGTCTTGAAATTCATTTTATTTTATGCCGTTTCTTATATGTGTATAGTTGAACACACCGTCCTAGCTCAGTGTGTTGAAGGTTTTAATGAGGCCTTGGAATATGCATGGTCAACTATATTCCTGTTACTTCATGCACCATACTAATATACTGTAATACGTAGTAGTGGATTTTTATGCAACATCAAGTGACATAGGAATGCATTTGTATAGTTGAAAATTGTAGTACAGCTTTTGACACTATTTTTGATGCATACTTCTTTGTTATGCTGTCACGCCCATTTTTGTTATACCAGAGAACCTCAAAGGTGTTTTGCACGGCATTCTGAGTATTTGGTAGCTACTGAAACACTTTCATCGTCAGAAATTAAAGTATGTAGAATGCATCATGGCCGCTGAATTTGTAGTACAAAACAATAACTGCGGTCAACAATTCTTTTACATGAGGTACATGTATGATGTCATCAATTTTTCATCAGTACAAAAGAAAGGTAGTAAAAATCAACAATGGCATAAAAAAAGTCAGACTTTGTCCTTTGCCCAACGCAGATCATCAGTCCATGAGCTACATGTATGAAATGCACATCATGACAGGCATAGGTAGATCCATGTTGCTGTATATTGTCAGCTGTTCACCTGGCAAGTCAAAAAGTGATCACACACACATGGACTAATTAATGGACATACCTGATATGTGGTCTGAAATGTGGTTCCACTTACATCTAATCACAAGGTTACATACACACAGATATAAAATTTGGCATAACATGTTTACAACACAGCAACAATACACAGGGATAATATGGACATGCCTTATTAGTGCCCCGTGCATAAGATCACAGACTTCAAGGTTTCAAAAAATAACCATATGAGTGTCACAAATACATGCACACTGCACCCACATACATGCACACTACCGACACACGCATTCAACCCATATACACACATATCAAGCAAAATTCCAAACAAGGCCTTAGTAAACTAGGACTTAGGCCATAAATCCTTCGTGCAAGAGTGTTACTTAGTACGTGGGTCTTACAATCCATATACTACAGCACAAGGTGAAGTGACGTGGCAGTGGATTTAGCTCTTTTACTTTTATGGACCTGGGCACCCACGTTTACAGACGGTAACGTGGCCTCTGCCGTCCAGTTCAGCAGGAAGGTCAAGAAGTTGGAGGTCTGCAACAGCTAGCCGAACTGGTACTTTAGCACTCCCTGAGAGCGAGACAAGGTTGGGACTTTTGATCTAGCCTTGTGGACCTGAGGGTAGGCATTCATTAGCACAAATGGGAAGGTTGTAAAACATGTATTGCCCTGGATATTAGAACATGTGACATGGACGTGCAATGATGTACATGTTTGAGTATTCCTTTATGCAGATTATAAAGTTCTGTGTTAGCTTTATGGGCTATCAGGAGCAAGTGGTAAATGCTCTTAAAAGTAATTGTTAAAAATATAATGATCTGATACTTTTTAGAGAGACATCCATGTTTGTGTTTGATGAAAAGCAAGGACATGAAAGTACCTCCATCATTGAGAGGGCCTAGCCCTAGCCAGTAACACAGTGCAAAAAGTTTGTTATACGACACTGTATATTATAGTGATATATTTGAATATACGCAGCAATATAAGCTGTCTGCGTATTGAACATTATAAGCTGATCCTTATATTGCAATACAGTCAGTCACGTGTGGTTTGTGGTATCCTAGCAAACCTTTGAATTTCATTAATGTTACACTCTTTGGTGAACCGCGCACTATCGTAATTTGGGTTTTGACCTACCGTAAACCAGTCCCCCCTCCTCCCCCCCCCCCCTCCCTTTGCATCTGCTTGGTTATAAAACATTTCTTCGCACATATTAGTGGTACAACACCAAACACAAAATTCAAACACCATAGTGCTTGAGACAGCGTAACTTAGTGTGACCTGATAAAGACGAGAATATAATAACTTTTGTCGCCAATTGAAATAGCCATACTTACCTCTAGTGATGGACTTGTTGGTGCCGTCGTTGTTTTAGTTTTCGACCTAACCAAATGCGCAAGAAAGAAAAATACATTTTAGTGCCTCCCAGCATACTTACCAGTTCGAATCGAAACGCTGCAGAAAAGCAAAATGAAGGTAGCAAAGCCATTGCGTAACTTACCTCAGCAGAATCGACCGCTTGTGATAGCCGAAAACCATAGTCCTTGAGACAGCGGTCCCCACGTACTACGTGACATGATAAAGACGGGAACATAATAAAATTTGGCATCAATTGAAATGGTCATACTTATCCCTACTGATGGTCTTGTTGGTGCCGTCGTGTTTTAGTTTTCGGCCTAACGAAATGCGAAAAAAAAAACATTTTAGTGCCATACTAACCAGCAGTTCGAATCGAAACGCTGCAGAAAAGCAAAATGCAGATATAGCAATGCCACTGCGTAACTTACCTCAGCAGAATCGGCCGTTTGTGATAACCGGAGATCAACACCAATAAAGCGCATTGCACACAAATTGTGAGTCGCTTACCGTATACTAGGCTTGCTTTCAGCAGGTTGATGGGGCTGATGTACTGCATCACAAACGCATCCCCAAAATAACACAACATGATAAGCAAAGACACGTACCCTTCCAGGCCACACTCACACAGGAACCCGCCAAAATTAGCCATCACGTGCAATGGCGTACTCTAATTGGTGCACTTTTAAATTTGGAACAAAAATTATAAATAGTAAATAACAACGATAACTGTGTATACGAGCACTAAACTATGGCAAGTAACATTATTTAGCAGATACTGATGGACGTCTGTGTGGATATGTATGTGTGGACATCTGTCTGTGTGTGTGTGTCTGTGCATATGCGCGTGTGTGGACATCTGTCTGTGGATGCGTGTGTGTGGACAATATAGTACTCAGGGGTATATTTTGGTTATTCTCAAAAATATACCGTATCGTATATCTAACTTTTTGCACTGTGTCAGTTGAAATAAAGTATTACCAGCACTCACCACAAGTTTATGCAAGCAGGTGGACATAAAAAAAAGTGAAAAATTTCTTCAACTGGGTTTTTACCACACTTCTATGACATTCCACTGTCACAAGTATGTTAATTGAGTTGTAAATTATTATTTTCTTCAATAGATTTGTCTTCCAGGCCTTCACATCACTCAAGGATTATATTATGGATAATCACTGTCGCCAGCTGGACATGAAACTTGCAATATCAGATTGCTTTAAAGAAAGCTCAACACTGACACCTACATTTTTAAGTACACATCTGCCCTGCATCATCTTCGAAAAGCAAAGTCAGATGTTGATGAGACAACTGAGCACAAGCCAACGCTAATAAATCAGCTCATAACCTATGCATCATTGGCAATTGCCCAGTCCAACCCGATACATGAAAGCCTGGTACAGGAGTCTAATATTAAGAAAAAGAACTAAAGCTCACTGTAAGTTTGATGAACAAAACTCATATACACATGCACAATACATGTGCATGATTACTAAATACAGAGATCATACCACAGAGAGACTACATGCATTACAAGGAACAGTGATTTTAAAAGCTTTCAAATCAAGTGCGGGTCCATTTGTCAGAGCTCTTTATGCAGCACTAAAGCCATTTGGAGGGCATTGACAACACTATCCACTGCGTGTCATAGCACCGTATGCAGAGATTGCAGAGTCTGCCCACGTTAACGTACATGTATGCAGATACGTATGCAGACATGCGCCTGTCCAGACCGATATCCTAACTCGTATCAAGATATACACATAGTATGCAGATGGATATGAAGGGGGTTTAATATTATACAAGTATTCGGTGCGTATCAAACCCCTCGGAAACGCGCGTGCGCGGTGTAAACCCGTAAATTACAATAGTGCGCAGTAATAGGAATATTGAAGCGCCTACGTAAGTTGAGTCGAAGGTAAATAAATATAATAAGGCTCCTAAATTAGTAAATGTAAAGCAGAGAAGCACCGGAGGTTGAAGAAAAAGCGAGCGAAGCCCCTCCCATTCCAGCCAGGGGGTATTACCGTATGGATGTACGCCATAATCATCGCAAGCAGTATTAAACATAAGTGTGTGTGTGTGTGTTGGGGGGGGGAGAGGAGGGCATTGGTCTCCTGTGTCCCCTGGTTCCGCCACCCTGCATCCCCAATGCGGAACTTTAATGCTTAACTGGTGATATGTTCAGAGTTATTAATGGGTGCTACAACTAATAACGTGAGCTATTATTAGTTTGGTGCAATGTATGTTTGGTGTATCTCGTTTTGTTTCCACCAAACAGGTGCTCCTGAACCCATTTCCAAACTGCTGGTGGCATCATCATGGAAATTGTGTGCATTGCAACTACATAATAGACCTAATAGTGGCTTACCTGACATGGACTGCCCATCAAGATGACTGGCCAGATCTGGCCGGGGTGGCAATTGTAAGCTTATTTCCATGGAATATCTGCTTTCATACATGTAAATCATTGCACGTCCAGTTCATAGATGCCACATGCTCTAATATCCATGGCAATACGTGTCTTACAACCTTTCCATTTATGCTAATGAATGCCCACCCTCAGGTCAGGCTAGATCAAAAGTCCAACTCTCAGGGAGTGCAAAAGTACCAGTTCAGCTAGCTGTTGCAGACCTCCAACTTCTTGACCTTCCTGCTGGACTGGACGGCAGAGGCCACGTCACCATAGAGCCTCGTCTGTAAACATGGTGGTGCCCAGGTCCATCAAAGTAAAAGAGTTTAATCCACTACCGCTTGGCCTTGTGCTGTAGGGTATGGATTGTAAGACCCACATACCTGAAGGCGCTCGATGCAGAAATTCTTGACCTCGTTACAGAGGAAGGCGAGATTATGGAGGAAATCACTGCGTGACATAGTACCGTATGCAGAGTCTGCCCACGTTAACGTATGCAGATACATATACAGTATGCAGACATGCGCGTATGCAGACCGATATCCTGACTCGTATCAAGATATACACATATCATGAGCAGTATGCAGATGGATATGATAGGGGTTTAGTATTACACAAGTATTCGGTACGTATCAACCCCCTCGGAAACGCGCGTGTGCAGTATAAACCCGTAAATTACAATAGTAGCAGCAATAGGAATATTGAAGCGCCGTAAGTTGAGTCCAAGGTAAATGAATATAAAGAGGCACCTAAATTAGTAAATATAAAGCAGAGAAGCACCGGAGGTTGAAGAAAAAATGTACGAAGCCTCCCTTTCCAGCCAGGGGGTATTACCGTATGGATGTACTCCATAATCATCGCAAGCATTATTAAAAATAAGTGTGTGTGTGTGGGGGGGGGGGTGGCACTGGTCTCCTGTGTCCCCTAGTTCCGCCACCCTGCATCCCCAATGCGGAGCTTTAAGGCTTAACCAGTGAAATGTTCAGAGTTATTATTAATGGGTGCTACAACTAATAACGTGAGCTATTATTGGTTTGGTGCAATGTATGTTTGGTGTATCTCGTTTTGTTCCCCCCAAACGGGTGCTTCTGAAGACATTTCCAAACTGCTGTTGGCATCATCATGGAAATTGTGTGCATTGCACACTACATAATAGACCTAATAGTGGCTTATTATGGACATGCCCATCAAGATGACTGGCCAGATCTGGCCGGGGCGGCTTGTAAGCTTATTGCCATGAAATATGCAGGCTATAGTGTCTGTGTGTGATATTAAAATAGTATTTAGCAGCATTAATAGGATTGTTGAACTAAGTTCGTACCTCCACTTCATCATTTGTATGTTTTCAATTTGCTCTTTTACCAATCCAATGCTACACGAAGATTGGTTGTTGAATCATCGGCCTCAAAACAGGAGAATACACATATGTTGTGAGTTGAATGGGAGCTGAAGTGTTCACTATTTAAACGATCTTCCGCCTTTATCATCCCCTATTTTCACTGTATTTCATCTAATAGAATGGTAGCATTGTGCCAAGTTAATTGTCCTCACCTATACAAAGAGAGCAGTACGATTATAATTGTCTTAGAATAACTTATTCGTATACGTGTCATTTCTACAAAAGTTGGAAACGCTTTCTAGAAATATTGGGGATGAACACATGCACAGCTCCCCTCAACTCTTCACCTCCTGATGCCAGAATAGATGAAAATGGAGCTATTTCCCCATCCATGTTGTCATCTAACAAGTTGGTGGCAATGCACCTCTGTTGTTTTTCACTGGGAAGTGAAACTCCTGATCCTTTCAACCATCTTACATCATGTACACAGTTAAACTGATGCATTAGTCTCTTAAATGCTGCACTAACCTTCTAATTATTCTGAGCTTATTCCAAACGTATTCCTAAATCAGACTTCATTGCTAAACCCAGTCCATATAAAATGCTAATAGAATTACCTGCATTTTGCAACAATGTTTGCTTTTCCTTTTTAGCAAGACACTTGATTTCTTCAAGGAGCATGCAAGTCATATGAATCCCCAGCTGTGATCATCTTCTGTATTTGGCACACTTCATGGCGATGACGTCGAAGGGTTCATTGGCATACCTTATCAAGTGATCTTCTGCCTTTAGTAACTTGCACAAGAGTTATGGGCTAAAAACTACAATTATACATCATACATGTATATAGTGTAGTGCAATACTGAGTACTGAATCACATTGGGCTCTGGACTGGTAGAAAGCAATACTGCTGTTGCTTTTTCCATGCTACTAGATAATATTGGCTGACAGTTGTGTAGACTATACTCACCAGCTTTTAAGTTTTGGTTGCATTGACTACAGCAAGCCAAAATGTCCTTGAGGAGGGAAAACTACAAGGCAGGAGCTGGCTTTACAGCTGATGATGTCAGGGGTGTTTCTGAATAGCAGCTAGGGCACAAGTGTTTTCCCGTCACTGCCAGCCACCTAATGAGACAGTCTGAACACACTGCAGTACAGCATGGAATATGTATGGGTTTGCATAGAATAGCAGTGCAAACCTGACACTCCAATTGGTTCAGATCAGAAAGGATTTGAGTTGAAGTCAACTGAATACCCTCATGTAGACATGTTTCAGTACGTGGTGGTGCAATGCGCTGAACATGCTGAATTACAGATTTAGGTGTAATGCTAGGTAGTGGTCGTCCAGTTGGTTTGTGGTGTCTGTTGTATCCTTTCTTGAGACTACCAAAGTAATGACATATCTGTATTTGTGTAGCATCATATTACAGTACAATTATTGTTACTAAACATACAGTGCACTGTTCTTCAGTATGTGATTCCAATGATACGATGCAATACTGCTTTGTATTGGTGCCATTTGACAAGAAGCCCTCAAAATATGATCCATTGTCAGTTTACATAGTTTGCAAAATGATGGTGGGTGGATCTGCATTTTGTCCATTGTTATATCTATATGATATGCAAGTTCCAAATCATTTGCAAATGACATGCATCTATACGTGCATGGTCATTCGTTTTTTTCTTCGACCTTGGTGCGGTTAGCATGTTTTCACCACGGTGTGACTCCATGGACAATCTTGGAAAATACGAGATTATTCATTCCGCTTTCAGTGCTCCTCAAGAGCTTGCTTACAAAAATGCGTACCATCATGGGACTAACATTAAAATAGTCGTTATTTTAAAAACCTCATTATTGTCACCCCGGACAGAATCCGCTAGCTGATTCTGTCTCCCTGGATAAAATCCGCTAGCGAATTTTGTCCTGGAGACATGTTCTGCTAGCAGATTCTGTCCGGGGGGGGGGGGGGGGGGGGGGACACTATTCGCTAGCAGATGTTGTCCCCTCTCCGCAGAATATGCCCCCCCCCCCCCTCTCTTTCCCCATAGCGTTTGTTTGTTTGGCTCGCGCTTGTAGGCAGCCTGTTTTTGTCCGACAGATTATAACAGGCTCTGCCTAATTTGGTCCTAGAGCAGGCTGTCTATATATTGATCTTATAGGCTGCTCATATTGGTCCGATGCTAAAGTTACTATGGAAAGGAATTTTCACTGTTCACATTCATACCCCCTCCCCCCCCAGCCACGTACAGTTCAATCTTTGTAATGAGACAAATGCATGAGTACTACAACCAGTAACAAATTAATAAAACAGTAAACATGTATCAATTTTCATAAATGTAATACACTATAACTGCATAAATCATGCATCATTATAATATATATGCATTGAGCAATGGTGCCACCAAAATTGCATGTCTGCGCTGATGACTGATCTAAAACAAATTTCCTCTGAGAAAACACATTCTTCTTCAATGCAGTCCTCATCAAAAGATTCATTTAGCTGAGTAAATTACGTTCTCACTTGTGGCACATTGTTGTGGAAATTCTTTGTTCACTTCAATTGCAAGGACCGCTTTTCTGTTTCAGAAAAAAGATTTACTAACATCATGCACTGTATTTGCCTGAATTATAAATTGTATACAAATTCAAAAATTTCCTGACTGCCATACATGTACATCAGCTGAAATGGAGTGGCATTGTTGATTATGTAGAGGTCTGCACTCCAGTATGTACAAAAACAACATAAGGGACGATTAAACACAACTGTAGAATACGCACATTGCCTATAAGTGAAGCTAACAGGGTCTAAGAGATCATCCCCAATCATTTTTCTTGTCATTGGAATGTTTGATTAGGGATTGCTGTGTTACATTATAGGCTTAGCCTCAGGCCACGTAGAAAGTAATCAACAAAGGTGATGATGTAACAATTGCTTCACTCAGTTCAGTTTTGGCAGAGGACTGATCAGGTCTACTCCAACCTAAATTATTGAGGCATCTGATAGAATAATTACAACTTACTTGATGCCAAACACTAGGCTGCATATGCAGATGTAAAATCAGCTACACGAGCATAACCGTTAGTAATCGAACCACTGACTTGTGTGAACGTCAATAACTGAGCCCAATAAGTGGATTCCCATGGCACTGCAGCCTAGCTGATCATGCATACTCACTTATTTTAGGACGACTGGCACGAATGAAGGATTCATTCCTTTTCTTCTACTCCTAAAGGAACTCAGGGGAGTTCAATTTTCCTTTTTGTGGTACAGCTATCAATTACATATAGTCGGCATACTTCCTCTTTTGATCCTTCTGATATCCAGCTGGGTTATATACCAGACTCTAGAAAGCTGAAAAAAATCTCGTAATCGTTATCGTCCATAATGCTGACGGCTGAACGCAAGCAGCTGCACCACGTGCCACCTAAAATGGTGGAGGGGACATTGTTAGTATTTGGAAAGGCGGAGCACCGACTATTACTATATTTCACCTATGTAATGTCATGTCTTAGCACTATGTCACGCGGTACACGGTTTGTGCATGTCTTGCAGTATATCATAGCCAACATGACATTGAAATAAGGCTTTTTTGCTAACAAAAAGGTATGCGCGCAGTGGACGTCATATGTACATTTCCACATGCTGTGTAATCATGAATTTCATTTACAGGCAAACCGATTACAATTCTTTACCATGAACATTTTATGGCCACTACACTCCTATGCATCAATGGCAATATTCACTAAATCAATTAATAAACACCTCGTGCAAATACAGCCATCGCAACCGTGACATATACAATCAGCACACGATCCTTGAATATATTATTGGCATGCTCCCAACATAATGGCCCATCGCTGCATTCGTGCTGCAGCTAGTGGTGGAATACTCTTATCGTGCCCAAAAATTGTGCACAATGGTTTATGATCTGTGATCAATGCAAACTCCCTGCCAAATGAATACTGGTGAAACATTTTGCAGCAATAATTATGGCGATTGCTTCACTCTCTTATTGAGCATATTTCATTTCTGCTTGTGATAATGTTCTAGAAGAACAAGCAACCAGTTATTCTTGACCTCCAATAACATGCATCAGGCAAGCACCAACACCACATGACGAAGCGTCACAGTATACCCTTACTGGCTTGCTTACATCATAATGCACCATAGTTACGACTTCACTCACTAACCTCTTAGCTCTTTCAAAAGATTGCTTTTGGACAGGACCCCAAGCCCATTTCTCATCTTTCTTGAGTAACTGTGATATAATGTGTAAAACACACTCGCTAATGCTGGGAAAAATTTAGCATCAAAAGTCATCAACCCGACTATAGCTCCAAACTTGTTTAGTGGTACTGCAGCATTGTGAATCCCTTACCTATGTTCAAGAAGAATTCAACGACGATTAGCCATGCATGCATGGTGTCTATGGGGCAAGGATTTAATAAGAGACATCCTGTCCCTTCCCCACTCGCTGAGGCTCAGCAAGAGAGAGAGAGAGGGAGGAGGATAGAGAGGGAAGAATGACCAGGTCTTTACACAGCCACTGAGAAGAAGTGCACTTTTTGAACAATCCTTTGAAATATATAATTTGATTTATCACTAATAATTTTGCACTTCGTGCAATGCACAAAGGAGTGTGGTTAACCTCCGGAAGGGGTTCGATTGGCTCCATCACCCACCCTTCTTACCCCCCCCCCCCCCCCCCCCCATTCCCCTGTCCCTGCACTGCAAAGCAACATAAAATGATAAAATAAGTAATACTGAGCAAATTCATTTCTTAACTTTCATGAGCAAAGCTGACTATCACCATATCACCATGCACAGACACGCATACACACAATCCATTTATACTATAATTTGCTAGAAAAGTATTTACTATTTGTCATTTGGGGCTGTTCAGTGAATCAGGACTTTCACTTGTATTTTGAAGCAAAGTTTGTCATCCTTTAAGTACTGACTCCTTCCCAACCTGGACTGGTCCAGCTGATGGTACCCCTCTCTCACCAACCAGCGCGCAAGATTTGGGCTCATTCATATGTTCTACGGAGAGAATGAAGTTCCCAGTGTGATGATCTCCATCTCTTAACTGGTTGAGGAGGGTAACTGCACTTTCACATTGCATTAGCCATTTGAGGCTATCATCATACAGTCCTTCAACTACGCATAGGTATACAGACACCCTTAGGCACAGGTTGTAACCATAAAGATGAGTATAGAACTCTTCACTGTACCACTCCTTCTTTCTTTCCTTGAAATCTTTATAATTGGTCATTGTTATCCAATGAGGTTATTCCTGCTCAAGCGTTGTTATTGTCTTCATGAGTTCCACCTGATTTTCACTTTGTTTCACTAGTTGCTTCATGGCTAGGTCCAGATGGTACTCACAGGAGGTGGCTTTGTGTTGTGCCATTTTGTCCCTTTCTGATTTGAAAGTACAACCAGTGCCCGCATATGGGCAACCAATTATCTCAGCTGGACACACTGAACGATGTGAAGTCATATCTTTCCTCTTGATTTTCAACTCGCATCCTCTGTTAGAACAGGGTATTGCGAAATCAGGACATTGATTAAGATGGCTGCCAGTAATGTCCAAATATGTCCCTATTGCTCTGCAGTGTTCACAGGTATGCTTTCGAAGAAGGCACTCTTTAGTTAGGTGAGAAAAATTTTTATCATGAATCACTCTCTCTTTACAACCATTTGCACAGGTAACTACCACATACCCACAGATCACAAGATGCTCATGAAGTAAGTGTAACTCATTTACCCAGGGGCAGTTAGCAGAGATACACTTTATTTTGTATTCATTAATCTTTCTAGCAGTCTTTCGATCAGGAAATGCGTCCAGTGATTGGCGACACGTGGTACATGCTGCATGTAGCGCCAGTTTCTGTTGATCGTAGCATGACTTGCAGTACACAATGGCACAGTCACACTTGCTTTGTTGAGGGTCTCGAGCTGGAAGTTGACAGACTACACAATAGTCATCACGGTGTACTTTATCGACAAATACATATTCGTATCCTCCAGTTCTTTGGGATGAAGAGAATTAGTTTAAGTAAATCAAATTCAATTGATTCAAATGCTACACTATGAATGGATGAACAAAATCTTTATAACCGGTTCACCTGCTAAACATTTGTAACTATTACCATACACAGCAATTCAGGGCTTTGATTGCGGGCTCATGACAGCACGCGATTTCTAACGGAAGAGCGCCGCTTCCGATTATTGATCACGAAATCGTGAGTGGACCGATTTTATGCGAATGATTTCATGCTTATTGGGATCCACACGGAGTAATCAATGATCAACATCTCACGCGCACGTACAATTTTGTATGAGTCCGAGCCATAGCGTACTGTGTATCGTACGATGTAATGGCTGAGCTGTTCTACAAAATAAATTTGTTTAAAAAGAATACAGTGTAGTATACTCTGAAATGGAACAGAGCCTGTTTAAACAAAAAGAAGGCATGTGATGCACCACATGCGTTTTGCATGGCCTCACCTTTCGGGAGTGTAGACTTGAGCGCCGAAGACGCCCTCGTTCACTACCCGAAAGATTGAAGATTTTATCATTATGCGAGACAGGTGTTTTTCGACTCTAGATTCGAAATGCGGTGAAAAGTTGACCTGTAGTCCACGGTAGTCTCGTACCCAGACCCACCATGACGTAAGCGTTTATCGCTTACACTACGCCACCTGTCATACTGTAAGCGATAAACGCTTACGTCATGTGGGTCTGGGTACGAGACTACGCCTACGGCGAGTGCACCCTAAACCCCATGCAAGTATCTTCCTCAGCTCGCTGCTGCGCAGCGGAGTAGTCGAACAGAACATCCGAATTCCATCTAAAAATAATGGCACACTAAAGAGGCTTTAGGACTACTGAGGCAATAAACTTTACTTAGAGGTATACCTTCTGGCTAATATATTATCAAAAAATCAAAACCTTTATACCTTTTATGCATGTACAAAGCTTGGAAGGGAGGGAGAGGGAGGGGGGTGTTCGTTCCTGCCTGTAGACATACATTGTTTGGTTTAGTTTTTTCATCACCGAAACATTGTGATATAATCTACTGTACATGTACTATGAACGGATTGCGGGTGATTACATTGTCCCTGTATATGTATATGTACTTTAATGTCTATTGTCCTGAAAGTCCCCGCGGGGGACGAGCGTGCCCCATGGTGGACAGTAATCAAGATTGTTGGCATTCGTGTAGAGTAATTTATCAATAAAAGCTCCCAAAGCAGGTTAAATCTTAATAGAGTTTCAGCTCTGGGCCCAAATAACCTAGGTGTAGCGTCTTACCGTTAGTTATACACAGAGCGTTGACTTTTATCTGTTCTAATTGCGCGTAGCACAACGTGAAAACAACTCATCTTTCCGATTCAAAAAATACTTGGCTTTTTAAAAATAGCCATGCTTATTTAGTTCGCACAAATGAGTGCTGGTGCCGATCGGCAGTCCATATCTTCGTCGTGCAGTCGTACTGCAACAGCCTCAACACACAGAGAATCAATTCCATGTACTCGTACCCAGACCAAATTTCACGTAAGCTTTCATTGCAAATTGCGCGTGGCACATACAAGTCATCTACATGTACATGCATGTGGTAGCACTATTCAAGCTTGCAAAGTACATGTAATATGCTTAGCTAAGCAATCCCTTCCTGTACCAGAATTGCACATCCCTAGAACTGTACCACCGGTAAGCACATAACAGGTGTCACAATAGGATGCAGCCTTTGTACCACAGACCACACAGCGCCTTCTCGCACGGTAGTTATAGGGCTCACAATTCTCAGTAGACATCCTTCTCTTTTCATTTTGCTTTTTGCTGTACTCAGGCAGTGTGTGAATGGGCTTCAAGGTGTGAATAGCAGGCCTTATAATACTCGATGCCTCAGAGCCAGTAGATGATCTTGTACATCGTCCACTGTACAGCTCATTGTTAATTAGTTGAAAAGCCAATTTATCGATGTATTGGAGAAAAGGGAGTTCTGACATCTGATGAGGATAAAGAAGCTTAGAAGCAAAATAGCAGTCTGTTGCCACAACACCAATGAGCGTGGCAAATAGTCGGTGAACCCAATTTTTTGTCAACCAATGCTGTTCTAGCTTCAGTACACCTTGACGTAAATGATCATGCACATCAATCTTGTGAAAGTTGTCAAAAAAGGAGGCAACAATGTTGCAACGTGGTGTGTAGCGTATATATGGACGTGTTTTGACTCCAGACGTTGAGGAGACAACAACTTGCTGACGTGTGCGCTGTGCAGGAGATGCTGGAAGTGTTGTTCCACATGTTGATACCAGATCTTTTCTTTTCCCATCTAACCAGCTAACTGCAAATACCTTGTTGCACTGCACTGTAGCACTATAAGCAATATGGGCACCACGTTCTTGCTGTTGCTACAGAACTAAACGCACTATCACCAACCACAATGTGTGCTTTTCCATGCCAAGAGGACGTCATTCTAAGAGTAACTGCAGTGCCTGAGCCATACTGGTCTTCATATTTCTTTTGTGATTGGCGCAGTGCACCTTCACATATTTCCAACTGCATCATAATTGAGCTCATACAGTCACAGACAGCTTTCAGTTCAACTCCAATACCCTTTGGCTTCCTTTCGATTTTTGTCCTATGAGGGACTCCATTCATTGCATAGTCAGCATCAAGTCCAAGCCAAGGGCTCATGATTTCATCAATCAAAAGGTACGTTCCAGGATTAACATACTTCACACGAGTAGCATTAAAGCCATCAATAAAGCACTGCACTGGTAGCCATGGATTTTCTAACAGCTGCTCATCACTGAAGGTACCAAATTGCAAGCACGATTGGATTTCATCATAACGATTTCTTGACATTCCATAACGTATGCCAAACGCTGCTGGAAGACAACAACTTTGTGAATAAAATTCACTCCGCCATAAATCACGACCTTGCCGCTCAAAGAGTGTGCGTGCAAGGGTAATCCCAAACCACTTCTCCAACTCATTCTCAGTAGTACCCTGGTATTATTTTTTCTGCAGCCGTTCAGATGTACTTTTGATGCAGCTATCCATGATGCAGTATGGGAAGAACAGAGACCACATTGAATAGATATTATCAACATCTGGGACTATGCCCATTGGGAAATTGATGACAGTGTGCTTTGGTTGTGCAGTGCACTCATCCATTGAGATGGATTCTACATGTGTCCATGTTAGTCCATGTGGTTTCAGTGAAGGATCTTCACACACCAATGGTGTTTCAGATGCAGGATGCCCAAGCAGTCCAGGTATGCTATTATCAGGTATATCCCCAAAAGCTGGGTGATTTGACTCTTCGACATCACTATCTTCATCATCAACCTGTTCTTCTGCATTACTAGACACTGCTTGATTCTCAGTTGGCTCCCTCTGTTGCTGTATTTCTTGATTAGGATTAGCTATAGTTGAAAATACTGGGACTGCTCCCATAGCTATTGCCGCTTGTAATCCACTGTCACCCCCACCTTTGCAACAACGAACAGGGATTTATCAAAGGGCGCGCTTTAATTAAAATGCAAACACACCTGCTGCGACAAACGCTTGTCGAACTTGTTGTGGCGATGGTGATACAAAAGCGGGGTCAAGCATGATGGCTCTTGCTGTCACGAGTTGTGGCTGAGACTCCTGTCAAGAAAAGAAAGTTACTAGTACGCGCGCGCGAGCAATAAAATTACTTACCTCATCAAAGCGCACTAAAAACTGAGTCTTTGTCCCTTCAGTTACAACTTCAATAATAACTCCTTTTTTGTTTAGATACCTTTTCACACATCCGATGACGTGAGCGTTGACTTTCAACGTTCTAGTTTTAGACGATGGCATGGTCGTTAACAGTTCGATGCGGGTACGATACCTATAGGCGAAAGCGAGCTATATGGTAACAAAAGCAAAAGAAGCGATTTCGACTTTTTTTTTAAGTCTGGAATTCTAATAACTTACAGCTCAGCGCCTTTTCGTGCACGTGAACTATGCGACCTTTCACGGTCTGGTTAATAATAGTTATACCCTGATTATTTCCACCCAAGGTTTAAAGTGCTTTAAATACATGGTATTGTTTTTAGAACAATGGAATACTCCACCCTGGCAAAGCAGCATCAATTTTAAGTTGCGTCCCCCATGGGGCACACTTGTGCCCCCCGGGGGACATCCAGGACAATAGACATTAAGTTTGAACATACTCAAACATGGATCCTGTGAAAGCGGCCATTGCTTTGCGTATCTATCTATTAGATTTTGTGAAATGCAGCTGCTGGTCATGCTAAATTGAGGCTATACGAGAGCCTGAGGGTAAAAGCGGTGCTGGCAGGCTAGTGGGTTGGCGGGGCTGGCCGTTTACATCTAGCTGGTTACAGAGCTTCGCGTAGTGGAATTGTAGCGAGACTGAACTGCCAAACTGACCCACCGGTTATACAATCAATGAAGCCGTCTCGTTTCGGCAGGCAGACGCATTCCGCAGGTGTCCAATACGCTGTAAGCTGTTACTGCTCTGTTAGCTTTTTGGAACTTAGCACTCTCACTGTATAGTGTTTTTATCTGATCCCACCTTCCGCCTGTACCCAACAGATCTCATGTACGCGTTTGCGCTATGAGCTTTTTTGTTTTCCACTGTTCTTCGTACGTTACGATAATGGCGAAGGGTGTGTGCAAAAACAATTCTTGGAGCCAGAAGAGCTACAACCAAGTTAGGGAAGCAGGTGTCGAAGATCGAATTGTGAGGAAGTGTATATGCAACCCACTAAAAGACATGCAAAGAGACCAGTACAAAAAGCAGCACTGAAATGAGGGCGGCTCAACGATGGCCGAATTCTTCTTCTTTTGGTCTAAACTCTAAATATCGTTATCACATTTTGAAACACTGCGTTTTGCGATATATAGGGATGTTTAAAAGGCAAAAGTTGGAATATTTTACAATGCAATAACTGCTACAATCATTTGTAATTATGACGGAGAGGTAGGCTTCAAAAGAAAAACTGATCTACCAAGAAAGTTCGCATCTACGATATTGCTTAGCAAAATAAAACTTTCAATATTCATATCGTTACTGGATGTTAGTCTCCTCACCTCCGTTCCAGTGTATCGTTTTTTTGTGTAGTAACATTGTGTAGCTTAAACTGTAATAATGATACTACTTTTGTTTTGTGTATTCCCTGTAATGATAATTTTAACATATCGTTATATCTCGTGAACTATTTGACACGCGGGTCTTTTACTTTTAAAGATGGGATGCATACTCGAAGCTGGAAATAATCTTTGAGTGACTTGATGCGAAATGACCCATTTTCCATGGGCTCAAAGTGAATGAAAAAGTGGCCTGGGTTTTGACGATGGGGCTCCTCTATGTGGAATGTACAGTGTATCTCTATGGTATGGTCTGTACAACTGACCTTGACATATAGATGATTACATGCATCCCAAATGATTGTAGCAACTTCATAGAAGTTAAGCAGGAGAGCAACTACAAACGGAGCTAGCTATGGAGCCGAGAGTATTTAGTGGGGGGACCCGCCTAAAGGGGACACCATATATATCCTAGGATTATGATACTCGCCGTGTTTCAGATACTTATAAAAATCTCGTTGTAGAGTGGTACTCCCTGATCTTCATCGTTCATTCTTATAGTATATACCAATGGAACAATTTTGTCACACGCTTCCGACGTCGACTGCGTTTGAGAACATGTGGCGAATCTAATAAACTGAAGGAATACTGTGCCTGAAATCCAGACGCGCGAGCTCTAAGTGTATACGTAAGTAACACATCCGAACGGTCAACCAAAAGATCGAAGTTGCAAGGGGGAACAAGCTATCCTAAGGCGGACAACCTATACTAGGATAGGGTGTCCGTAGGGGGACAGCCTATCGGGGGAGACAAGCTATCCTGTTACACCGGTAAAAAAGTAAGGGATTATAGTGCTGGAGACGCCCTCTAAGGTTAGCATCGCCATTTTGTGTTGCGCCCTTTAAAAAACATACAAGATCGTGAGAAGGTTGAAATGTGTTCGATCTACCATATTATGGCTCGTTTCGGGCACTACCGCTCATGCTGCCGTACAAAACATGCTTTTTAGTGTGTCTGACCGAAACACGCAGCCATGTTTGCAATGAGTAAAATTATAAAGGTGACGCAACATCTATATTCAGTATTCATTCATGCATGCAATTTGGTAGGCGCGATATGCGCCACCTGTCCACGAAGCTCGAATTCCCTGTATTGCGGGAATAGCTCAAAGCACTTCTCCGTCCCCTCTCCTTCGGGCAATAGTAGGACGTCTGTGGAAATTTTATCCAGATCATGCTCCGATATCACGTCTTCTGCGGGCACTGGGACATCTTTCCGGAACACCCGCACAGTGCATACGTGATCTGATATATTCTCTGTAATGTACTTGTACTCGTGTTGAAAGCGCCAGTCTGTCACGATGCAGCTGCTAGCAGACCTAACCATTCCTTGCAGCGCTTCTACATGCCATTGTCTATCTTTTGAATGGCGTATCAACAAGTCGCGAGGGGAATAGTCTTTTCCTTCAATCTTCTTGTCCTTGTTGTCGTCGTTAAACATTTCAGCTGGTAAATCATATATCTCCCTGACATACTGTTTAAGCGGATCAGCGATGGCGACGCGAATAAAATCGCTTTTTGAGCGATCCAAAAAAATGCCGACGTCAACACCTGCACGGCTGTAAATATCCCATTTGCAATCACGAAACTTGTCTGAGCCGGAAAGAATAGAATACAATATATCTTTACCGGTTCGCTTGTAGCCGCAGACAAATACATATATCGACATCTCGTAGAAACCACACAAAAAATGACGAGTTTGTTGATGCGGAATCAGTGGAATGAAAGAGTGTGCACATTGTCATGTGCTGATTGCGTTAAAACGTCATAAAAATAATTCTATTTATACTCATATACATGTACCTCTTTGCCGTGTAGCAAACACGTGTGTGTAGCTGTGCAAATTGGGGCCAAGGTCCAACACGTGAAAGAAAAAAGAAAACTGACGGTAGCAGTAAAGAATGAGTGATGCTGAGCAAATGCCTCTAGCACAATCAGGTTAGTGCTTTCCACTATAAAGCAGCGATTTGTCCACTGCATGCATGAGACACAAAAGAGCTCATCATGCTCAACTGAAGCATGTCAGAAGCCGAATGCGCTATAACTAACAGCTATTTATCGTGCGTGCATCTTGTACACAGATGCATGAAAATTCTAAATTGGCGCTAACTGTTCATTTGTTTCTGCATGCAGTGACACATAACGTGAATGTACAAAATGATTATAGATACAGTACGATGCACGAACATCATTCATTTGTATTCAAGCACGTACTCGTATAGGGTCCAATCACGAAGAGCATCAGTACCTGCATCTGCTAAGATACATTCTCAAGCATGGCCATGATAAAGAGGACAGAACTGGCGTAGGAACGAAGTCGATTTTTGGAGCACAGATGAGGTAAGGGATATTCATCTTATATCGTGAAAATACGTTTGCATGCACAGTGCATGGCAGCCAACCATGTAGTCTTTCTTTCTCACAATTAGCACTAATGATTACATTTTTATACGCATGCTTCTCAACATGCCGATAATTCAATCCCTATTACACGTACATTTACGACTCATGCATGAAAGAGACTTTTCTGTAATACAGCTAGCCTTGACTTCAAGTGCAAATACTGATTATTTGAAATTGCATGCACTCTGTTATATGCCACGCTCTTCGATGCTGCCATATTCAGCACGGAGAATGCACGTTGCTGGCTATATTGCACAATTGTATTAGTCAGCACATTCCGACTACTGTCCCCCCCCCCCCTCCCCCCTTCCCCCCGCGGCTTTAACCAGATTCATAGAATATTCATTGTGCAACATTATACGGTATATGCCTATTTACCTGTGCTACGCTAGATTTGTTCGTGCTGCAATGGAGATTGTAGTCCAATCGAAATCGAGCTATTATCACCTAATTAGCATCCCCTATTCAGTTTTCAAGAGGACCAATCAGATTAATTAATTTCCACGGAACCATGGGGCCGCAAACACCAGTGGACCTTGGGTCTGTCTTGCGTCAAATTATGCAACACGTCACGGTAATCATAACTTGTAGTTAATTTTGTGATGTGTTCTGATGAAAGACTAACTCATCTGACTCGTGGAAATAATTTCGGCGGCTATTTTGTATTCAGATAATGCATGCATGCCCGCGTGCACTGAAGGAAGTAATTTTAGCCTCTTTTCCAAGCACTATTTACAGTACGTGCCCTAATTATGAAAGCGCCCGGAAAGGAGAGTATCCTTCCTTTCGCACCCAACCCTTACTGACATCTTCCTCTTCACAATTTCCATGCATGCACAAACGTGTTATTCATTACTGAAGAACAACAGTTGCTGAAAGGTAGTATGATGGACAAGCGGGAGGGTGTAGGGGAGGGATGGGAGTGATTTGCATATAATTTGAATATGTACTGTACCAAGTGATCCCGTTTACATACATAACATTGATGTCATTCACTTGAATACCTTCAGGTTCAGCCTACGGCACAGCTTTCCTCTATTGACGACCAGAAAGATACATTTCAACAATGCAGCAGGAGAAATCATTTGGTGCGTGGCAGGGGACACCAACTCAAAACATTTGTCCGAAAAGGGTGTTCCCATATGGAACAAATTCGGATCAAAGGAATACTTGGAGAAAAGAGGATTCTCCAACAGGGAAGAGGGTACGATACGTAAGCAGTGCAAGAAATACTGCATGGGTAACTGGGTGGAGGTTAATTGTTGGGGGGGAGGAGGACAGAAAATAACTCACGGCAGACAATTACAACAGTGATTGATAGCTACATGTAAATAGTGGTTATGTCCTTCCCCCTTCCCCTGACTACCCCCCCTTTGCATGCATGTACATGTACATGTACAAGTGCTTCACAATTGATAAGCCCACTGAATGCTCTAATCATGCAGACCAAGACCTAGGCTGTATATGTTGAGTAATCCATACATACAGAGTGCGTGCATATGCAGCACAATGTATACATAAGGAATGTGACAACCACTATATTGCCTGCCCAGCATGCAGAGCTAGTATGCACATCTCATATGGCCTTATTGATGTAACATATATGCATCCATTGCAGGTGACCTGGGTCCTCTGTATGGGTTCCAGTGGAGACATTTTGGAGCTGAGTATACTGATATGAATGCAGACTACCGTGGCAAGGGCATAGACCAACTTACTGATGTTATTGAGACTATTAAAAAAAATCCGAATGACCGTAGAATGATCATAGCAGTCTGGAACCCAGCTGGTATGTCTGCAGTGTACAGAGCATGCGTATTTTTGAAAGGCAGCGTGTTGTGGTCTATTATTATGTATGTATGTATGCACTCATACAAGCCAAAGATGCTGATGAAATTTTGTACCGGGGTATATATATTACTACATGTGAAAAGCAACAGAGATACTGTATTTGCACCATGATCTTTATCACTATAAAATATAACATCCCTGATTCTGAAGTATGTGTGTGTGTGTGCGTGTGTGCGTGTGTGTGTGTGTGTGTGCGTGTGTGCGTATGTCTGTGTGTGTGCGTGTGTGCGTATGTCTGTGTGTGTGCGTGTGTGTGTGCGTATGTGTGTGTGTGTGTGTGCTTGCGTGTATGTGTGTGTGTGCTTGCGTGTATGTGTGTGTACTGTGTATTGCTTACAAATTTACAGGTGTCCCAGAATTCACCACACATAGTTATATTGGTCAGTGTTGGTCATTATAACTAGTAACAGTTAATTAAAATTAATGCAATTAGCAAACGAAGTGTCTGAAAATCAAATGTTTGATCATTATTAACTCTGCAATAGAATTAATAAATACTACATGTTTAGCCACATAATTAAGTCCTATTAATCGTCACTAATATTTATAACTTCAATGTTGGTGGTCACTTAATCTTGAACAATTGATTGATGAATTAACCAAATAAATTTTATATACAACAAGTCCGTAGCTCAGTAATTTTAGCTGTTATGTATTACGATTTTTGTTGGATCTAATGGATTATTAATTTATTTACATTAATTATTAAAATTTGATTTTAGTTAATATTGTAATTATATATTTCACAGGCTATATTATTAAATAAAATAGCCTGTGAAGAAATATATAATTACAATATTAACTAAAATCAAATTTTAATAATTACAAGCAGGATTTCATTTTCCTTGATTGTGGGACACCTACCATACAATTAATTTTACTCATTCGCTTATGGCACATGTACATGTGTTAGGACGATAAACGCACACAGCATAAGATGTAATATTCCTATACATGTAAATGAATGTGCCATCTGTTTCCAGACACTTCCAAGATGGTCATCCCTTCCTGCATCACACAACTTCAGTTCTACGTTGTCAATGGAGAACTCTCATGCATGTTGTATCAAAGATCAGCTGATATGGTTGGTATAAACAGGAAGGAGACCAGTGAAGAGATATAGCCATTAGCATTTCAGTTTCCCTACAAATTGCCACTAACTGTAGATGAGAGTATGTGGTATCATATATCTAGGCAAGCAGTACTAAGGGATAGTGATAAGAAAACAGGCATGCAAAACTGTTCAGAGATGAATTAGTGCATTACAGATGTAACATATCTTGAAGTGGTGCAGTGCTGAGTACATGCACAATGTGCATCTTAACCTAAACTGCCTGTACTTTTCTTTGACTCCTACAGCCACTGGTGCCACTATACAAATGCATCTCTGCATGCTGGTTATTTTTTCAGCTGTATCGTTCCTGTAATGCAATTACCTGAAGTGATGCTGTATATCTGCAATATGTGTGACTGATTTGGTGATTTTGTAGCACATAAATGACTGCTAAAATGTGATATGTCGTTGCAGGCCCTTGGCGTTCCCGCGGATATAGCAGCATACGCTCTGCTCACCTGCATGATAGCACATGTTTGCTGTCTAAAGGTATACGCATGCCCTATGCATGCCATGTGTGCTGTTATATACGTACATGTATTTTAATCACTTGCACAATCTCTCCCCTGCATTGATATGTGACTGCCACAACTTCTATTTATGGCTGTCAAATACCCGTCATTAAATAGCCAGGAGATCTGGTCCACTCAATTGGAGATGCCCACGTGTATAAAAATCACATTAAAGATGTTGAAACCCAGGTAATGTGTGGTCATAAAAGGGAACGTGTTCACTTAAAACGCACAATGTATATTGTATGACAATCAGCTGTAGCAGCATGCATGCACATGTATGCGCACAACTTTAAAGAGAATGCACGCATAATAGATACTATAGTGGGCACATGGCATCCCGCGAGTATTGAGCATGCTGCCTGACGTCAGTGCATGTTGTACAGCAACTATACAGTGTGTATCTAGCGTCAAGAGTAATGCTACTAGTAACACTAGGTTTTACACTGACTCCGCCGAAATGCGAGCATCGAAATTAAATTCATATTGCCGGTATAATATCATATGCTGGATCAGTTTATGACGCATGCATGTAATGCATCGGGTGATGCAAAAAAACTATGCAATTCTTCGTGAGTTGCACCTTGGATGGTGCACATACTAGCGTGTGTAGTCCTGAGCTTGCTCCTAACTGGTTCAGAGTGTCACTGAATGGACATCTGAAATGGAGCTGATACCAGTACTAAACTATCAATCTCCGTGATTCCATTTAATTAAGATAACTGTGTCGTAAAACCTGCATTTTAAAGCTTCTTTATCCCAATTCTAAATTTGGTTGCAGGTCGAGAGGGAACCATATCCATTCCCCACTCTGGAAATTAAAAGGAAGGTGGAGACTATAGAAAGCTTTGTGTCTGAAGATTTTAATCTCCTCGACTACAATCATCACCCCATAATTAAATATCAAATGAATGAATGAATGAACTTGAACGATGGTGAAATAGATGCAACTTATCCTGTAGAATTAAAGTGTGTAACAATACTATAAATGCTGTGGCTTATAGAAAAAAACTACAAGTGTCGAATAATTTTTTTAATGTTCCTAATATAATCATTACAAATAATGGGCTTCTATTCAATGCTTGCAAGTATGACGTTAATAATAATTATAATTAAGATAATAGTACCTGGCAGGTCTTAAGTAGTGATTTGCCATATAATAATAACGTAAACAGTGCTTCAGTACCTTTTTACTTCCTTACTACCTAGCTTATTTCTTTCGGTACTTCCTCGTAAGCCATCTCTCAGTTGTTCTATTTGATAGTGTGCTGATACACAAGATGGTTGGCAACCATCTTGTGTATCAGCACACTATCAAATAGAACAGCTGACAATGAATTTACTACTATACATTACATTTACATTCGGCCGTTTGGCTTAAAACAAACTTTTAATTGTATAGAAAAGCAACAGACTACGTAATAATGGTTCACAATTTTTCGAAGCTCTTACAAACGTAACATGTTAAATTCTTGCTGAGATTTTTGCAGTGTGCTATATACATTGCGCACTCCATTCACAGTACTTCTTTGTGTGAGTACAAGGTTGGTGCTACTTCGCTGTTGTATAGTGTTACTGTGCACATGTACATATGCCAAAAATGCACAGAGAAATCTGTCATGGCGATTTATACAGATTGTATGGGATCGTTTCCTTGAAAATGGGATCTAGAGCTTTTTTTTCAAGATATCAAATATTTTGATTTAAATTTGAAATATCCTCTACACATTGCTTCTTACGCACTGAGAATCGGAGTATCTGTCATGAAGTTGTTAAGGCTCTGGATTTTTAATTAGCCATACATTTCAACACAAGCGTTACATTTCTATTGCTTGTACTGGAAATGGTCGCGGAAACGATGCCATATAATTATGCACAACTGTATTATTATTTTTTAAATCAATGATTGAGATCATCTGAGCAGATGTCAGGCTGGATCATGCCAAAAAGGCTCTAGTATTGGAGTAAACCAAACAAAAGCTTTCCTTACTATAAAGGTTGGACTAAACTGTGGCCTGCATTACAAAGTTTGTGCAGTCAACAGATACAGTGTATGCAGTCTGATTTTTAAAAAATTCTGTCTCTCATGGAGGCATCAAAGGAGTCTGCTTCAAAAGGTAGAAACTCCCATCCCAAAACATCCGGATACATATAATGTATCTATTAGCTTCATATTCTCAGTGGCAACAGTTGAGTTGCAGCAGTTACCTCTTATGTAGTACGTACAGGGAATAATAAATTGCGTAGCAATTTTGCTACGCAAGATCGAAGTTGATTAACAACTCGGTTCAGTTGCATAGCAATTTTTTCCCTCCGAAATATGTGATGATTCATCATTTGAACACAAAGCAGAGCTATCAACGAGGCCACCATCACTTTTAATATTTGTAAATTATAATCCACCTGTATTTACGCCTTCGCGCGTACGAGTTCTGGCATATACATGTATGTTATACATGTATATAAACAGGATTGAAAAAGCATAGCTAAGATAAACTCTTCCTGAGCACACGATCAACCGAAGATAGAGTAGAGCTCATCGAACCCAAGTCCACTTCTCCAGTGACTCCACTTCCACCCGTGAGCCCCTCAAACACAAACTGGATGCCCTTATGATGGCAAAGGCTAGACGTGCCCTACCGCACATATTTGAGAGTAGGGTTTACCTTGTTTGTGCTGCTAATCTCTTCAAGAAATGTTTGGCATATGCATGCACAGTACGTACCACATTTTAATTAGGAAAAAAAAAAATTTTTTTAATTAGTAATGATTTCGTAATAATTTATTGCTATACATACGTATGCAAGGTCACCTATTAATCGGTAAATACAATTCGGCCCCTTCACGAAGGCGTACGAAATCGTTAATCGTAACATTAATTGCCGCGCTCGATGTCACGTGAGTGTGTACAATCCCACTGATGAAACGTTGCGCGAGTAGCGTTTTGTACAGACGCCCTTCTGATTGGCATTCTTTTGTACCGTAAATACACTCGCAGCACTTACACTGAGCAAGTGTCTGCAAACGCGATAGTTTGCATCGCGACAATGTTTTGAAGTTATACCATTCCAAACAATCTGCAGGTGTAGATGTTAACACACAATTTTATTTATTTATTATTTTTTGTTTGTTAATATGGTATCGTTTCCTCGAAAAGGGACCTAGCGCATACATTATAAAATTTCCAGTACGGGCAATTGAAATGTAACGCTTGCGTTGAATTGTATGGCTAATTAAACATTCAGAGCCTTACAACTCCATGACAGATACACCGATCTCATTGCGTACCCATTTAGTTGAGGGCATTTCAGACTTCTAGGATATCAAAAACATGCCCTTTTCGCGGAAACGATTCCATATAATTACATTTTATTTTATGCATGTCTATTCGTAATTTCCATTGTACATGCCAGGGTGCTGATTACATCATTTGTTAAGGGGAGGGGCTGCAACCGTAACGTGCATGCAACTAATTAATCGAAGTGGATATTATTTCAGTCTAATTAAAAAATGGCTCGAACGTACGAGGACGAATGCTCCTATTTGGAGCGACTGTCAAGTTGCTCGTATCGGATCAAGAAGGGCTTCGTTTCCAACATGAGGGTAAGGCCACTGCTATCGCGTGGGACCTTAACGTGAGAGCAAAGTTTTGCTGTTACGTCAGGTGGAGGGCGTATTCTTCGCCAATAGCCACCTCCAGAAGCTAATGTTCGACGAGCTGCACCATTACGCGTCAACCAAAGGTTAGGGACTACGTGGCTTATTGCCATTCTCTCTCCTCTCGCACTACCCACACACACTCCTCCCTCACCACTCGCACTGTACGGTTATAATGAGTAGTATTTCACGCTGCGCTGTTAGTCTACGGGAACAGCTAGTCTCGTCCCCAGACGCTATTTATACGTCTGGGTACGAGACTACCGGGAACAGCCGTACTGTTATACTACTGGTCTTTCTCATTGCTCCCTAAGGTGTTGGAGGTTTTCTCCCTGCTGTTCAGCAAATTGCCAATGTGGCTGCACTTCCTGGTATCGTAGGAGTACGTTGGTGTGCATCAGTTAGGATCATTTTAATGTTGGGGGGCTTTGCAGCGTTCCATTGGTCTACCCGATGTCCACTCTGGGTATGGCTTTGCCATTGGGAACATGGCTGCATTTGACATCAGCGACCCCGAGTCCATAGTGTCACCTGGTGAGGTCATATGTGATTGGTTGCCTTGGATACCTCCCTCCCCTCTGTGTCAACTGTGATTTAGGGGGCGTGGGGTTTGACATCAACTGTGGTGTGAGGTTGGTCCGAACTAATCTGTTTGAGAAGGACATTAAACCAATCCAAGAACAGATCACACAGGTTTGGGCAGTTCAAGTATGGTTGTGTGTGGGTATGGGTAGGTGTGGGTATGGGTAAGTGTGGGTGTGTGGGTATGGGTAGGTGTGGGTAGGTGTGGGTAGGTGTGGGTGTGTACGCATGAGGAGACTAGATAATGGATGACCTACATGTATGTATTGTTCCCTTCCTCCTGCAGTCCCTATTTGACCACATTCCAGTGGGCGTAGGCTCCAAAGGGATGATCCCGTTAAATGCAAAGTGAGTCACTTTGAAGAAGAAGGAATGGGGTGGAGCTTCAGTCGCTCTATAGGAGCGGGAAGGGGTGGGGCTTGTTTTTGGTTGCAATTACTGTTGGTTGGCGACAGAGAGGTACATCTACGTACAGTAATAATCCACAGTTCTTACATTTCAACCATGAAAGTCTATAGTGCATGCTACATAATGATAATTCCAAATACATGTAGTGTTGATTCACTGTATCTAAAATTTATGTATTGAAATTCCTCAGCTCCCTCCCTTCCCCTCCCTCCCTTCCCCTCCCTCCCTTTCCCCTCCCTCCCTCCATTCTCTTTCCCCTCCCTCCTCAATGCAGGGATTTAGAGGAGGCCTTGGAGATGGGCATGGATTGGTCGCTAAGGGAAGGCTATGCGTGGGCGGAGGACAAGGAGCACTGTGAGGAGTACGGGAGGATGCTGCAAGCCGACCCAACCAAGGTGTCCATGAGGTCCAAGAAGAGGGGCCTGCCCCAGGTCTGTGTCCCTGTGGGGCGTGTGTGGTGTGTGATGTGTGTGGTGTGTGGTGTATGTCTGTGGGATACTTAATATGAATAAGTTAGTAGTTTGACCACTGTTGTCAGTAAATGTATACATCAGCCCACACAATACTTGTGGCTTATTGGCAGACCCTATGCATGTAGTGCAGTGTTGTGATGAGCATACCCTGACCAATGTACGTGCATCTCTACATGTTATGTGCATCTGTACATGTTATGTGCATGTATATGTGCATGTGTGCTGTTGGGGGTGAACTGGTCATCATGTAGTAATTGGTTTACATCCATTAATGCTACGTGCATTTCCTTAGGACTGTGAACTGTATACATGTAGTTTCCTGTGTGCAGGTGGAGGTGATGGGAGGGTGTGTGCAGGTGGAGGTGATGGGAGGGTGTGTGGAGGTGATGGGAGGGTGTGTGCAGGTGGAGGTGATGGGAGGGTGTGTGCAGGTGGAGGTGATGGGAGGGTATGTGCAGGTGGAGGTGATAGGTGGGTGTGTGCAGGTGGGGTGATGGGAGGGTGTGTGCAGGTGGGGTGATGGGAGGGTGTGTGAAGGTGGATGTGATGGGAATGTATGTGCAGATGGAGGTAATGGGAGGGTGTGTGTGGGTGGAGGTGATGGGAGGGTGGTGCAGGTGGAGGTGATGGGAATGTATGTGCAGGTGGAGGTGATGGGAGAGTGTGTGTAGGTGGAGGTGATGGGAGGGTGTGCAGGTGGGGGTGTTGGGTGTGTGTAGGTGGAGGTGATGGGAGTGTGTGTAGGTGGAGGTGATGGGAGTGTGTGTAGGTGGAGGTGATGGGAGGGTGTGTAGGTGGAGGTGATGGGAGGGTATGTGCAGGTGGAGGTGATGGGAGTGTGTGTAGGTGGGGGTGTTGGGTGTGTGTAGGTGGAGGTGATGGGAGTGTGTGTAGGTGCGGTGATGGGAGGGTGGGTGCATCAAGACGTGCACTTTTAGATTGACGGCATTCCTTCTTGCCATATGATGCGGCTGTAGCTCGGCACGCTTGGGTCTGGGAACCACTATGCTGAGATCCAGGTGGTGGATGAGATATACAACGAGATGGCTGCCGCCAAGATGGGAATAGAAGAGAAGGGACAGGTGAGGGGGACGAGTCACCTGATGTCAAGTGACCTTACGACATCCCCCCCCCCCCCACACACACACATACACACAGGTGTGCATCATGATCCACAGCGGGTCCAGGGGCCTAGGACACCAGGTGGCCACCGGTCAGTGGGTGTCATGTGATGTGCATGTGACGTGTGCTGCTATGTGCACTGTGTCCACATATACGTACCATGTGTGCATGTGTACGTGTGGGGTGGGTGTGCCATAGTGCACTACCTGTGCCTGCTGTGTGGATGTGCAACATGCTATATCCGAATGGTCTGGCACATTTTGGTTATCAAGCTGATACACTCTATGCATGTACTGTAGAGTAGGGTGTAGGTGGGGCCAGCTACATGTGGGTGGGGCCAGTTACATGTGGGTGGGGCAGCTACGTGTGGGTGGGGCCAGCTATGTGTGGGTGGGGCCACATTTATACAGTACATGTAATTAACCTGTGCACAAGGTGATTTGAAAAAAAAGAAAGTATTTTGACCTCTCATGGGATCACCTCCACCCTCACGGGATCACCTCCACCCTCACGGGATCACCTCCACCCTCACGGGATCACCTCCACCCTCACGGGATCACCTCCACCCTCACGGGATCACCTCCACCCTCACGGGATCACCTCCGCCCTCACGAGATCACCTCCACCCTCTCAATATCAGATGCCCTGGTGGAGATGGAGAAGGCAATGACCAGAGACAAGATCCACGTCAATGACAGGCAGCTGGCGTGTGCCCGCATCTCATCAAAGGAGGGGCAGGATTACCTCAAGGCCATGGCAGCGGCAGCAAACTACGCATGGGTCAACAGATCTAGCATGACCTTCCTCACAAGACAGGTAAAAGGGGTGTGGTCTTACTAAACCGGTTTTGGCTCATTTGGACCACATTGGTAATTATACAGTACGACATTCATCGTTATTTGATGCCTTGGGTACATGTAACATGGTTAACCATGTCTGATGTGTACTAATTGGATCATGTACCTCTCTCTCTCTCTCTGATGGTCTGGGCACTCGCAGACCTTTGCCAAGGCCTTCTCTACCACGCCTGATGACTTGGACATGCACGTCATATACGACGTCTCGCATAACATAGCCAAAATGGAAGAACACATATCCTCCTCTACGTGCAGATGTGTGCGTGTACATGTGTGTGGGTATTGGCACGTGTATGTGAGCGTAGTGTCCCCTCCCAACGAGCGAAGGTTTTGCACCCTCGTAGCTTCACTCACAGCCACATGCACGGGGCATGCCTTAAGATGAACATGCCATTTACAAATGGCTGCATGATGTGCACTTGATGGGTGCACGCTGTTGTACACCTTGACCCCGTGGTGCTCACATGGTAGATGGCAAGCAGAAGACCCTTCTGGTTCACAGGAAGGGATCCACCCGTGCCTTCCCTCCACACCATCCCCTCATCCCCGTCGACTACCAGGTACATGGGTGTGGCCACGTTAGAGGGCGTGGTTAACGTGCACTTCTCTTGCACGTGTAGCTAACGGGACAACCAGTTCTGATTGGAGGTACCATGGGAACATGCAGGTGAGCAGGATGTGTGTGTTTGATGTCTGAGAATCCATCTGTTGTTGGGGGCAACATGGTGTTTGTCATGGTTACATCTCCGTGCTGTGTCGTTCTACACAGCTATGTGCTTACTGGTACAGACCAAGGTTTCCAGGAGACCTTTGGATCTACATGTCATGGTGCTGTAAGTGCAGTGTATGTGTGTGTGTGTGTGTGTGTCTGTGTGTGTGTGTGTGTGTGTGTGTATGTGTGTGTGTGTGTGCATGCGTGTGTGTGTTTGCATGTGTGTGTGCATGTGTGTGTGCATGTGTGTGTGCATGTGTGTGTGTGCATTTGTGTGTGTGTGCATGTGTGTGTGCATTTGTGTATGTGTGTGCATGTGTGTGTGTGCATTTGTGTATGTGTGTGCATGTGTGTGTGTGTACAATTTCTTATACATGCTGGCCATGTGTGTGAGCTACATGTACATGTATGTTGAATTGAAATGCTTCAAGGGCTTTTTTGAAGGGGGCAGAAAGTACGGGTTTAGCTACATGTAATATTATCTTTCATCACCTTTCAGTAAATGGTGTGCGCACATGCGCTCTAGTACATGATCAAGTACCCATACTTGGCATACCTTAACTACATGTGTGTTGTACAGTGTACTACCATCGTACAGTAACATGCAGTGCTGTACGAGCATTGTATACATTCTCTTTTGCAGGGAAGGGCGCTATCCAGGGCAAAGTCAAGGTATTGTACTGTACCTGTGCATGTCATGTGCATGTGTCCATCTGTCCCATGTGTGTGTTTGTGTGTGAGTGTGTGTTTGTGTGTGTGAGTGTGTGTGAGAGTGTGTGTGTGTGGGAATGTGAGTGTGTGTGTGTGTGAGAGTGCGTGTGTGTGAGAGTGCGTGTGTGTGAGAGTGCGTGTGTGTGAGAGTGTGTGTTTTGTGTGTGTGTGTTTGTGTGTGTGTGTGAGTGTGGGTGTGTGAGTGTGTGTGTACATGCATGTGTATATATTTGATCATGGCATGAACATGTATGTGTCTACAGTGTTTCGCACATCTGTTTGTATGCTGTGTACACTGTACATGTACATGTGAGGTATGTGTCCACATTTGTGTGCATACATGTACACATCCATTTGTGCAGTATGCAAGCAGTGTATGTATGTGTGTGTGTGTGTCTTTGTAGATGCTTGTAGTTTATTGACCGATGGCTTTTCTTCCCTCTGAAGGAGGAACCTTGGTTACGAGGATGTGCTGGCCGCGCTAGCTGACCAAGGCATATCCATCAGAGTTGCCTCACCTAAGTTGGTGATGGAGGAGGTGTGTAGAGGGGAGATGTGTATGGCTTGTGTGTGGGCAACAAACTCTGTGTCCCTGACACGTGGGGTATCAACTAACATTCAGTTGCTGTAAAGTTAACTTTCCACACACAATGGTCACTATGTTTTCAGTAGTTTTGGTCTAAAGTTGGAGTTATAGAGAAGGATGTGTACATGTACATGTAGGATGATAAATCCTGTGATTGCTTTTCACAGCTGTCTGTTTATATAGATTGCTCAAAGGAATGTAGTGTAAGTGATCTAGTCAGCATGTTGACGATCTGTTAAGAGCATCGGCTGGAATGATACTGTTTGAGCACAGCATTGATGAGAAAAATGGGGGAAAGATTTCTAATACTGAATTGTGTATTTGTCTGCTGTTGGGTAAGGTTTCTGCATCCTTAAGCATAGCCAAAGTTTCCAAACACACCAATCAGGCTACAACATTTGTTTTTTCCACCTGACACACGTGTGTGTAGCCAACGCAATGTGTCACACTCACTTACCTGTACATGTATACCTGCATGCTACTGTATGCTACTGTATGTGTCCTTGAGGTACAGTGCACATACTGACCATCCATTGAGGTCATGTGCATATTTGTTGCGTACAGTACAGCCTTGTACTGAGCGTATGTGTGATGAATTCATTGTGAATTACAGTCTAATTTTTAATATTCCATTTGCAGTAAGGGGTTATGCTTGCGGGGGGAGGGGGGGGGGGAGTGGTGGGTTTTATAGGAAAGAACAGGACATACATGTAGATGTAACTATTGTCATGATGCTGTTACGTTTTGATGCTGTTATGTTTTGCACTCCTTTAGGCTCCAGAGTCCTACAAGAATGTGACGGACGTGGTGGATACATGTAAGTTAGGAGGGTGATGGTGTGTGGTTGTGAATGCATGGTGAGCTGTGATAATGTCATGTGATGATATGCATGTAATGTGCAGTATGTCCATGTATAGAGACCGGAGTTTGTTTATTTTTTAATTAACGATGACGAAAGCGTTCCTTAACAATAATTATAAATCTTTTAATGCCATGAAAACTAAAACTGCGTAGCGATGATCTAATTTAATTGTTTATGACTATAAATACGCTATTGGACACACTGCTTTCAAGCTTTGCGTTAATAATGGTCGTGATTATGTGGCAAGACCTGCACATGTTGACACATGCACATGCCCGCGTGTTACCGGTTGCATCTGGACACGCTAAAGTTTGCTTTAGTTTAACGTACTGAGTAGGCAAGAGGGAGAAAATGACAACTTTGTAACCATTACATGTGGATTGCTTCACTGTATCCTTGTTTATTTGTGCACATCTTTGATTCTTCTATATGTGAGACATAAATTACTTGACTAAACTAGAACTAGAACGAGCCAGCCAAACATACTACTGCAAAAGTAAAGTTAATACGGATTCGAATTATTAAAACTAGCCTGGTATTTTTACGAATTATAGGTACAAATTTATTGATGAATATTTGTTAACAAATACGGGTACAGCCCGTATTTTTAGAATTGTGACTAAAAGCTCTGGACATAATGAAACAGCTACGACAAGAGGAAGAAACTAGTATTGATGATGGCAATAACGTTCAACAAGGACAGAGATAGGAGCTGAGTGCTGTGGGGGAGATAGGAGCTGGGTGCTGTGGGGGAGATAGGAGCTGGGTGCTGTGGGGGAGATGATCTGGGTGCTGTGAGGGAGATAGGAGCTGGGTGCTGTGGGGGAGATAGGAGCTGGGTGCTGTGGGGGAGATGATCTGGGTGCTGTGAGGGAGATAGGAGCTGGGTGCTGTGAGGGAGATAGGAGCTGGGTGCTGTGGGGGAGATAGGAGCTGGGTGCTGTGGGGGAGATAGGAGCTGGGTGCTGTGGGGGAGATAGGAGCTGGGTGCTGTGGGGGAGATAGGAGCTGGGTGCTGTGGGGGAGATAGGAGCTGGGTGCTGTGGGGGAGATAGGAGCTGGGTGCTGTGGGGGAGATAGGAGCTGGGTGCTGTGGGGGAGATAGGAGCTGGGTGCTGTGGGGGAGATAGGAGCTGGGTGCTGTGAGGGAGATAGGAGCTGGGTGCTGTGGGGGAGATAGGAGCTGGGTGCTGTGGGGGAGATAGGAGCTGGGTGCTGTGGGGGGCTGTGGGGAGATAGGAGCTGGGTGCTGTGAGGGAGATAGGAGCTGGGTGCTGTGGGGGAGATAGGAGCTGGGTGCTGTGAGGGAGATAGGAGCTGGGTGCTGTGAGGAGATACATGTGACGAAGAACCATCACAATTAACAAACATACACATAGAAATGTATTAAAATAAATAAATAAAATAATTAAATCACAACAATAATGATTAAGAAGTTCAGGAAGAGATACAGGGCAACCCTTCTCCATCGTCCATTCCTACATGTAAATGTCAATACTGTTTAATTTGTACATTGGAATAATATTTCATTTAATTACATATGGTGCTTGGGGGACTGAGGGCATTCTCACAGCTATCCACGAGACTAGCTATCATAGTCTGGTACCCAGACCCAACGTTACGCAGCTGCGGTACGTGGTGACATGGACAGTCGTTTAAAGGCACATGGGCTGACTTGCCAGCTTCTACGGTGGCCCCTGTGTGCGTGTGTGTGTGTGTGTGTGTGTGTGTGTGTGCCACACACACACACACACACACACACACACACACACACACACACACGCACACACACACGCACACACACACACACACACACACACACACACACACACGCACACACACACACACACGCACACACACACACACACACACACACACAAACACACACACACACACACACACGCACACACACACACACATGCATGGCTAGTCAGCCTAGGTGCCTTAGAACCACTGTCCATGTCACCACGTAATGTCATGAACTCCTGCAATGATTGTTATTGCATACCTCTGAACTGATTGGTTCCCCAAAATTCTGGTGACCTTGAGTACAGCAGTTCACCAGACCTTACTGACGCGTAGCGGTGATGTAATCCACCCACAGCTGCGTAGCGTTGGGTCTGGGTACGAGACTACAGCTGTCATGACTTATCTACCCAAGGCCTACTGGCTTGCCTTGCGTGAGGTGTTTCTTAACCATGTACTTTGTGTGTTGTAATTATTAGCTCAGGTATAACCTTATTCACCAAAGTTTTTAAACCGAAAATCATTTAATTTTTACAGAACTGCTGTACATACAGTATATTGCAGTTTAACTCTTTCACGGGCAACAGAGCAATATTGCGCCACAGGTGCTATACTAAAGCCACTCTGTTTATCTAAAAAGTTAACGCTTTGTAGTCAACAAGTTTTTCCTATTTATATTAGTGTAAGTTGTTTGCAAACCACGTTTTCTTGCAACGAGGAAAGCACTACATGTGTACCGCAATAATCGGCTTTGCCAGCGACAGAGTTAAGGGTATATTGCTCATTTATGTGTACAGTGTATGTGAACAAGCGTGCTGTGGTAATTTTGGGCCACCAGGCCAAATTCATGCAATGCACGAGTAATCTTCCAGCATTCTCTCACTTCATACAATTGTAATGTGTGGTGTGTACGTAATCTGACGACTACATGTTGAAAATGAGATATTTTCATACAAACTACTTGTAGTTTCAGTGTGCATGTATACGTTGTAGGGCTAGGAAAGTCCAGATGGTGACTGTTACTATTCGTCCTTCAGGCCATGAGGCGGGCATCAGTAAGAAGACATTCAAATTAAGGCCGATTGCAGTCATTAAAGGCTGAGCATCCTTGCCCCAATTGCCACCTCTGCACGTCAGCCTTTGATCCTGTGTATTGATGTTTGCAATGGAATTTTGTTGGTGCTATATGTATTTATGAACAATTCATTGTTGGCTTATGCTCTCGTGTACTTGTATGTGTATGTTTGACTGTTGTGGCATCATGACTGGACCTACTGCAGCTGTGCATGTACATATCAGCTGTCAGCATAGATGGACCTGGAGAATTAAATGCATGTAATGGGTGAAGTTCTGTGCTTACATGCACTCTTGGTAAAAGTAAAAACTCAATGATAGCAAATACAATATTTGGATAATGCAGTGTAATAAACAGCTCCAATTACGAACTACACTGTACTTGAGGCACAATTGACCATTTGGAAGTTAGCACCACATTCTATTGCACCGCAACAAAGAGGCACACGCGTTCCCTCGTAGGCACATACCTCTTCAAAGACTATATTTATAAATTCCAGGCACCATCGTTTGCTACAGTAATTACTAGAAGAGTGATCTGACAAGGAGGCTCAATTACCATGTACATGATGTGCATGTTGTTGACACCAATGCACCGTCATACATGGAATGTGGTAGCTCCTCCAGTAGAAGAAAAGGAAGCATAGCACACCGGGCATCCTTTACACCTTTGTGGTGTCCGCTACTGATGGAATGCTGGGCAGAGAGGCTACTGATGGAATGCCGGGCAGAGAGGCTACTGATAGAATGCTGGGCAGAGAGGCTACTGATGGAATGCTGGGCAGAGAGGCTACTGATGGAATGCTGGGCAGAGAGGCTACTGATGAAATGCTGAGCAGAGAGGCTACTGATGGAATGCTGGGCAGAGAGGCTACTGATGGAATGCTGGGCAGAGAGGCTACTGATGGAATGCTGGGCAGAGAGGCTACTGATGGAATGCCGGGCAGAGAGGCTACTGATGGAATGCTGGGCAGAGAGGCTACTGATGGAATGCCGGGCAGAGAGGCTACTGATGGAATGCCGGGCAGAGAGGCTACTGATGGAATGCTGAGCAGAGAGGCTACTGATGGAATGCCGGGCAGAGAGGCTACTGATGGAATGCTGGGCAGAGAGGCTACTGATGGAATGCCGGGCAGAGAGGCTACTGATGGAATGCCGGGCAGAGAGGCTACTGATGGAATGCTGGGCAGAGAGGCTACTGATGGAATGCTGGGCAGAGAGGCTACTGATGGAATGCTGAGCAGAGAGGCTACTGATAGAATGCTGGGCAGAGAGGCTACTGATGGAATGCTGAGCAGAGAGGCTACTGATGGAATGCTTGGCAGAGAGGCTACTGATGGAATGCCGGCAGAGAGGCTACTGATGAAATGCTGAGCAGAGAGGCTACTGATGGAATGCCGGGCAGAGAGGCTACTGATGGAATGCTGAGCAGAGAGGCTACTGATGGAATGCTGAGCAGAGAGGCTACTGATGGAATGCTGGGCAGAGAGGCTACTGATGAAATGCTGAGCAGAGAGGCTACTGATGGAATGCTGGGCAGAGAGGCTACTGATGGAATGCTGGGCAGAGAGGCTACTGATGGAATGCCGGGCAGAGAGGCTACTGATGGAATGCTGGGCAGAGAGGCTACTGATGGAATGCCGGGCAGAGAGGCTACTGATGGAATGCTGGGCAGAGAGGCAAATGTCTTACTGAAACGGCTGGCCCAAAGGATACTTAAAAGCCCATCAGTCAAACCACAGGATGGCTGTGCACAAGGCATTCTTAAGAGCCACAAATGTATTGCCTCTTAATGGTTCTCACACCAAGTGAAGGCAGCAGAGTTGAGATACATGATGGTACAGGGCTCCCAACACAACAATCAAGCATTCTTTAACACCTACTGCTTTTCTTCTTTCCTTTTTATTTTTCATCATTCCATTTACGTATAAGTGGTCTAGTTCGATGTCAGTGTTATATGAGATGTGTTATAATGTTTATTACCCTATATGTCCCTCCCCGACCATGGTAACACTTGCTGACCAAGCCTGCCGTGTGACAGTGTGGTTGGCCTTGTTGTAGAGGTTTGAAGTTGGTTTGTTATCTACGTGTATACTTGACATCATGGATGATAATCTCCCCCCACGTTATAGCTTCCCCTTATTCAGCCTCGGTGCTATCAATGTTATATCTGATACTATAAACCATATGCATATACTGTATACAGAACATGCTAGCTCTGGGCAAAGAATGGTAGCACAACCTGTGCACCTTTCTGTACAGGTTTATTTCAACGTTCCAGATACTGATTTGTTTGCAGTACCTGATTGGAGGTGGCAACTAATGAATGGCAACAGCGTCATAGTAACGCACTAAGGCCACATGGTTTGAGCTGTTCTATCAAGTTCTGAGGTGTACCAAATCACGTTGGTGTTTATTTCATTCATGTACTTTGTTGTACAGCACATTCCACAGGTCATCGGTTGTCAGGGTTGTTGTCAAGGGGACTTATACTCATTTCTTGGCATCGGGCCTAACATTCTAGATAAGTCACATGACCACACATGTGACTGTGATGCCTTTCTAATTACAGCCCACGGTGTTCAAAATTTCAGCTTTTGATCATGCAGATGGTTGGTCCCCCAGCACGTTCCTCTAAAAGCCATGTCTCCTCCCGACCATCTTAGGGTATTTACACTTGTTGTCATATTTGATAGATATGTTTGTTCGTATATTGTGTGTTACAGATTGATAATAATCAATTGATTTCAAGTACATTCTGGGTTCATTGACTTAACACCTTTAATATAGTCCACATAAAAGTACTCCATTGGTTGGGTGTGGTCCTACTAGATGTGTCTTCAGAAATTGTAAAAAAAAATCATTTCATTTTTATTATTTTCCAATGATGCTAATCAAAATACAGGAGTATGCATGTTAAAATGAACGGGTCCGCAATGAAATACAACACAAACACACTTGATACTCTCCTCCACCTCCTCCATCCTCACACCTCCCCTGTGGCCTCATGCTCATCCAGATCGTCCCCACTGGCCTCTCCTTCGTGCGAGGAGGTGTGGCCTCCCATGTGCTTGATGGCATGGACTGCACTGATGGCCCTCAGGGCTTTCTGCGATGGAGTGGGGAGGAGATTTAATGCAATAAATGCAAGGCAGAAATTCATTATTATATTTCTTGCTCGTATAACGGCAATTAACAATGGCACAACAATTCACTGCTATTCAGATATTCAAAAATTCAATAGCTATATACATGGCAAGTGTTTTTCGATCACGTACATGCTCACCCATAAATAAAATACAAGAAGAAAATCTGGAGAGCAAAACCAACCACAATATCTCAGACACACCCTTTACTAATACTATTTGCTCAAGACCACTTAAGACCACTTAAGACCACTTAAGCAAGGGAATTTTTAGTGCAACAATATTCGATGTTGACCCAAGAATATAAACGCCCACTCACAACAGCCTGCCACATGTTTAGGTGTGTATCGTTCGATAGACAGCATCTAACTACTATTGTTTACTGATCTATTGCAGATGACACCATCACCTCATCTCCAGCTTGACAACATACAAGATGTTCCTGAACTACATTTGCATTTGTGGAAGTTTGATTTCTCTTCCCCCCCCCCCCCCCCCCCACGTGCCTGGAACATGGTGAGGCAGCCACCTAAGGACCCTCCCACTCCATTACATGTGCTCCACTGTACTCTTTGAATGGACTGTGTTTTTGTGTGTTACCTCCTACAGGTTGACTTCAGTAAAACTAGCCTCAAATTTGTTTCACTTTAGCTGCTATTATGTTTCACTGTTCACAAACGTTAATGGCGCTCTATCTAGTGGACTGGTATAAATCATCGACATAAAAATTTCGGTAATTGCAGCATATGCACGCATACACATGTGTACATGTACATGTAGAATTCTTTAACATTCGTGCACATGCACTGTGTAGTGTACACATGCACTCGTGGACACATGCAAGCAGAACACAGGGGCCCGCACCTTCCATTTCATCCTAGCTTGCAGCTGCTTGCTGACTGAGGCATGTATGTTTTTGTCGGCAGCAAGTCCTCCTGATATCCTGTGAGGGGAGAATGGACAAATGGTCAGCTAACTAGTGCACACATATGCACATACAGTACATCTATGTATGTGTATGTGTGTGCATGTGTGTATGTGTGTGTGCGTATGGCGTGTACAATATATATGCACGCACATGGCATAGTAAAACATTTGGCACGAGAATTGTAACACATGCACTCCTCACCTCCCACACACACATGCACACACACACACGTGCACACACATGCACACACACACACACACACACACACACACACACACACACACACACACACACACACACACACACACACACACACACACACACACACACACACACACACACCATGGATGCTCGATGGCTTGCTGGCATGTATATCTTTCCTTTGCATCTAGCTTCATTAAATTCCTAATGAAGTCCTTTGCGGATTCTGATATGTCATCCCTGCAGAAAAAGATGATGTAATTATGACATCACACATTACCAGTGGAAGAAGTCAAACAATAAGGGAAGTCACACTACACCTTACTAGGGAGTCACACTACACCTCACCAGGGAGTCACACTACACCTTACCAGGGAGTCACACTACACCTTATCAGGGAGTCACACTACACCTCACCAGGGAGTCACACTACACCTCACCAGGGAGTCACACTACACCTTACTAGGGAGTCACACTACACCTCACCAGGGAGTCACACTACACCTTACTAGGGAGTCACACTACACCTTATCAGGGAGTCACACTACACCTCACCAGGGAGTCACACTACACCTTACTAGGGAGTCACACTACACCTTATCAGGGAGTCACACTACACCTCACCAGGGAGTCACACTACACCTTACTAGGGAGTCACACTACACCTTATCAGGGAGTCACACTACACCTCACCAGGGAGTCACACTACACCTTACCAGGGAGTCACACTACACCTTATCAGGGAGTCACACTACACCTCACCAGGGAGTCACACTACACCTTACTAGGGAGTCACACTACACCTTATCAGGGAGTCACACTACACCTCACCAGGGAGTCACACTACACCTTACTAGGGAGTCACACTACACCTTACTAGGGAGTCACACTACACCTTATCAGGGAGTCACACTACACCTCACCAGGGAGTCACACTACACCTTACTAGGGAGTCACACTACACCTTATCAGGGAGTCACACTACACCTCACCAGGGAGTCACACTACACCTTACCAGGGAGTCACACTACACCTTACTAGGGAGTCACACTACACCTCACCAGGGAGTCAAGGTACACCTTACCAGGGAGTCACACTACACCTCACCAGGGAGTCACACTACACCTTACTAGGGAATCACACTACACCTCACCAGGGAGTCAAGATACACCTTACCAGGGAGTCACTACACCTCACCAGGGAGTCAAGGTACACCTTACCAGGGAGTCAAGGTACACCTTACCAGGGAGTCACTACACCTCACCAGGGAGTCAAGGTACACCTTACCAATAAGGGGAGTCAAATTCGTACTGTCCCTTCATGATCTGCTGGAACAGCTCTGCATCATGCTCATGGTAGAAGGGAGGGTAGCCGCATAGCCTGGTGGGTGAGGCACAATAACTAGCTGACAATGCACCTCAAGCACACACACATAGTGCACATGACCACATGCACACAAACACTGGTCACATACAAACCACATGTCTACAGATACACACATACAACACCCACACACACATACACACACACATAACACACACATACAACCACACATATACAGATTCATAGAGACACACACATATCTGTTCATGAAACAGACAAAATCCAAAAGTACAACAATTTTACTTCACAACGAGCATTGCAAGCACCAGGTCCCCAGACTCACAGGATGTAGGCAATGACCCCAATGGACCAGCAGTCCACGGCCTTGCCATAAGGCTTTCTCCGCAGGACCTCCGGGGCCACGTAGCCTGGAGTGCCACACGCCGTACCCATCTGGTCCTCATCTTCTGTCGTCTTGGAGAGACCAAAGTCACTGATCATGATCTTCGAGTCTGAGTCGGCACTGAGGTGGGAGGGGGAGGAGGAGGGACTGAAATAAAAATTCAACGTGTATCTCAACTGCCCACTTGGGCAGACATGCTGCCTTGCGTGGACAAACATCACTTAAGTGTTATCACATACCCTGCCATATTGTACACATGTACATCTACCTACAGATGTAGGCATGATGCGTATACACACATATACACACATATACACACATATACACACATATACACACATATACACACATATACAGGGTGCATACAAAGCTTTGCTAACAGTTCCACTACGTGTTCACATGCTGGATGGAAGTTTTATTTCAGTGCGTAGGGTCAAGTTGAGTGAGTACAATGCATTGATCCTCTGCACGTCGTTCATTCTACATGGACGCGAAGAAAGTAAGAACGATCTACATGTAAAGCGGAGCTTGAAGAGCAGCTAAAATTAAATTAGTTTGCTTGGCAAAGGTAAGTGTTTCTCTCTTGACATCTGATTAGAGGTAAGGATGAATACAATTTGTGGGTAGGATGACCTTTGGCAAAGAACACTGACAGTTTCCTAACTCCCGATGAATATGTCTTATTTTCCGTATCTATGAGGTGCTAATTTCCGTATCTTCGAGCGGGCAAGGTATAAGCACATGCATGTATGGACAACAAACGTCTCAAGTGATGATTTCTGAAGGGGGTGTGTCTGCAGTGACTTTGGGGACAGCCAACTCAGTGACAATCTCCTTGGATTACCCTGTATCTCCTCACATCCTGCTACTCAATAAGAAGCTTCCATTTTACATCCACCCCCAAAATGCTAACACAGATACACTGGCAGGTAGGATATTAACTCAACCCAATACTTTGCCATTAGCGCTCAGGATATTGTAGTGATAACATAAAACAGTTCCCCCATTAAAAACTATTGTTTAGAACGATAGTATGAAGGTGCGTAACTGGAGGGTGGTGTGGTGCAAGGTGATTGAGCAGCACTTAGGGTGTCGCCAGCATCACCACAATGCAGGGTGTGCGTCTGGCGTGCTTGCGGAAAACCCTGCCCATCATTGGATACGTGTCATTTTGGGAAAACAAGGACACGTGGACATGGTAGTCTGTACCAGTTCGCAAAAGTGGCAGTGTTACAGCATCACACCAGACTCCATTGACTCTGGACTGCACCTTGTTTCCTTGCTTTTTTGTTTCTTTCTGATTTTAGTTTTTGCACAGCCCACATCCATTGATACAGGAATTCCCAAGCACCATTACATCCACACCCCTAAATGCCACTAACACATTCATAAAGGGACAAAGCCTTACACCTTGTATGTAGAGGATTTCCCAGGAATCAATGAATCACAACAGCAGACAGAAAACAAGGGAGATAGGGACCAAGAAGTATGAGTTATGGCAGGGGTCCAGCATGTGCAGGTATGGGTGCCTTAGTCCCACCTAGCTGACCCCACCTGTTGCCACCTAGCTGACCCCACCTGTTGCCACCTAGCTGACCCCACCTGTTGCCACCTAGCTGACCCCACCTGTTGCCACCTACACATACATATAGCTGACCCTAACCATTTGGCCCATCACACATGTAAGTGTAGGTGGCAACAGGTGGGGTCAGCTACATGTAGGTGGCAACAGGTGGGGTCAGCTAGGTGGCAACAGGTGGGGTCAGCTAGGTGGCAACAGGTGGGATAAGGCAGCCATACCTGCACGCATCATTTGGCCCATTGATCACACTCTGTAGTAGTGTTGGCAGCTGCTTCCCACTACAACACCAGTGCCCCATTGTGCCATGCTAGCTACTCACAGGTATTGTGCAACAAGGGTATTTTGTTTTTGTATTATTCAGTTGGCCTTCGACAACAAAATTCGGTTTTTGCCAATGGAGCACGAATGCTTCAAACCAGAGGAACAACACGCCTGTACGATCTACATGCATGCTTATCTATCTGTGTGCAAATTTCCTCTCCCACGTTAGTAGGCAGACACCACACTTTTGTAACCCACACACCAGCACCAACCTCCAGCTTAGTGTACCTTATATTAGGGGATTCATTGGAGTAATTAGTGTCAGTCCTGGTAGACCATAATTAGATTTATCAACTGTGAGCTCACTTAACTGGCACACATACATGCCAGGGGTGTGGGGAGGGGGAGGGGAGGAACACGCAATTGTACATGCACCACCGCCACACACCTTCCAATGGCACAAAAACTCACCTGTAGTACAAGAGATTCTCTGGCTGTTGAGGTGGTGGAAAGCAAAATGACATGTCGTAAAGTTTAATGCACTCCTCCGTGCACACAACCTTCCGGTACACCACACACTGCCACACAACTCACACACATGCGCATAAATCCCACTCACACACTTGCACGCACATACAGGTACACTGTACACGCCCACATGCGCACCATGTGTACATAAATATTGCACACCCCACACCCACACACCTTCAAGTCCCTATGCACCACAGCCAGTGAGTGCAGGTAATTGCAGGCGTCCAGCACTTGTCTGATGAGGTAGCTCGCATCCTTCTCTGTGTAGCTGCCCTTGGCAATGATCCTGTCAAACAGCTCTCCACCAGTCACGCTAGAGAGAACCAGCACATGTCGCTTGGAGCTGAACACACACTGCACATAGCCTCAACACATGCACGCACGCACACACACACACACACACACACAAACACACACACACACACACACACAAACACACGCATGCACGCACACACACACACACGCACACAAACACACGCACGCACGCACGCACACACACACACACACACACACACACACACACACACACACACACACACACACACACACAGGACTACTCACAGCTCCATCACCAGGTACAGTCTGGTCTTGTCATCGTACAACTCATACAGCTTCACTATGTTAGGATGGCTGACCCTGCATGTGGTGTGTGTGTGCATGATGAGAACCATGGCCCAGTGAAGTGCACTGCAAGTCACATACACACACATACATGTACAACACACACACACATGCACACACTAGGCATGCACACCTTTTGACTTGCAGTTTACAGTACAAGACACAACAGCATCCCTGATCCTATCCTCCACATGGGCACGAAAGCACACACAACTAATTACAAAACAAGTCTGTCACTCGATTTTCACACATTTGAATCTCGGGTTTTTACAGTTTCTGATGTGTCAAGAAACGTAGCGAAGTGGCACTCCATATGAGGCTGCTGGTGTGTGTGAAGGCTGGTGTGTGTGAAGGCTGTGTGTGTGTGAAGGATGATGTGTGTGAAGGCTGATGTGTGTGAAGGATGGTGTGTGTAAAGGCTGGTGTGTGTTAAGGATGGTGTGTGTGAAGGATGATGTGTGTGAAGGCTGGCGTGTGTGAAGGATGATGTGTGTGAAGGCTGGTGTGTGTGAAGGATGGTGTGTGTGAAGGATGATGTGTGTGAAGGATGGTGTGTGTGAAGGCTGGTGTGTGTGAAGGATGGTGTGTGTGAAGGCTGCACTGTACTGTCGATTATGTGTGTGCATTTGTGTGTGTGGACATTGCACAACTGCAACCATAGGTGGGCTGTGCAATCAAGCAAACAGAGCTCTCTGTGTGTGTACGAGTGGACAAAGGCAACCATTTGATATAGAATCACCCAAGATGTGAGGAAAGCGGAGAGAGAGAGAGAGAGAGAGAGAGAAAGAGAGTGAGAGAGAGTGAGAGAGAGAGAGAGAGAGAGAGAGAGAGAGAGAGAGAGAGAGAGAGAGAGAGAGAGAGAGAGAGAGAGAGAGAGAGAGCTCACTTCTGGAGGACTGCAATCTCATTTTGTAAGGCCTCTTCCTTGCCTTTCAAGGCCTTCTTGTCAATAATCTTGATAGCTACTTGCTGTGCTGTCTCCTTATTAATGCCCCTCACCACCTCAGAAAATGCTCCCCTAATGGTTGGTAGTGGTGATATAGGGAACAACAACATCTATAACTCAGGGAAAGGGTGTGTGCCAAATGGCCAAGCTTTACTACAACATGCTCTGACATGTACGTGTCCCAGGAGTCAAGTGTAAGATACAGTGGTTACCTTGCCCTTGCAGTTGGTTAAGAAAGGATCACCCCTTCCCCCCCCCCCCCCCCACCCTAATTTTACGTACATGTACACTCTTGCTTGGCCGCAATTCACATCGCCTCGACTATGAGTGATGACCGACAACTTTAGGCATGACAGACTGCACCATGAACCCTACACCTCTTACTAAACCGGACTAGGAAATCTTTTTGTTTTTACCAACAAGTAGATCCCCAGCCATACCACACACATGCGGGGAGAGGGGAGGAGGTGGGGTAGGTGGGTGGGGTTGGAACACAAGTGAAGTACCAATAGGACCAACATCAGTGCATTGCTACACCAACTGAACAGCCCCTACTGAACAGTTTAATGTATTTAACCACATGCAACCACATGCACAGGCGCGTGCAGAAGAAACCTGACACCCAGGATGTTAGTTCAAACCAACACACGATTGTAGTCTTGTGTGATGATGATGATGTAACTGTGCCTAAGTCCAATTCAGTTAGTAGGGGAGGGGGAGGAGGTTTATTTAAAGTAGACCAATTTATATGTCAGTACACCCTCCCTTCCTCCCTCCCTCCCTTCCTCCCTCCCTCCCTTCCTCCCTCCCTCCCTTCCTCTCACCCTCCCTCCCTCCCTCCCTTCCTCTTATCCTCCCTTCCCTCTCTGCTCTGTCAGGGGTGGGTAGAAAGGCGTGGTTATGGGTGGGGTAGAAAGGCAGGGGGGGGGGGGGGGGGGGGGGGGGGGGGGGGGGAGGAGAGCATGCCACCGTTTCCCAATACAACTCACTTTCCCAGCACTTCCTTGAGGTTGTATTTCGCAAGAACCCTAGGATCGTGCTTCTTTGAACCGAACAACGGCATTCCGACCTTCTGCGATGAAGGGACAGGCGCACTGTTAATGGGTAACGAATACCAGCGCGTACATATACCAGTCTACTGGAACACACCCACTGACTGATATACAGTACAACATATTGAGCGGTAAATATCTATACCGCTCATTCGCCAAGGGTCGCATACATAACACTGCCGATGAAAGTGACAAAATGACGAGCTGCAGCATCAACCCCTTGTTCTGAACAAGGTACTACAGTATTGTACACGCGTTCACACAACACGAAGAACGCCGTCGAGCAGGCAACACTAATGCGCAACCAAAACCATACACACGCATTGATAAGTACTTCATCACACGTGCCTAAACAAAATGTCACATTTACCAGTGGCACTCACCTACAACGAGAAAGAAACCACTTGATTTGGAAGATCACGTGACTAATTAAAAATTTACATGCTGCAGTATTATTTTTTCGTTATTTTGTTCTTGGGGAAGCTACGGGCCGACTTTTCTTTACATGCTAAGTTGGTAAAACAATAAGTTACTCCAAAGCTATCCTTATAAGGAGATCACGGCTGTTTATCGTTCGGCTTTTGCAGCTATACTAATCCAACTGACAGGTACGTGTACAGTAACGTCTGAGCAGAGATATCTCTGATTGTATGATACCGGTGTCACAGGAAATTCTGTTACTAAGAAATATTGTCGCGGCGGCGACAGAGACAGAATTTCCTGTGACACCGGATTTGATAAGATTCGATCGTACAATGCTTATTGCTTTGTCAAGATTGATCGAAGTCTATTGTTATCGTTTCATATAACCGTATGCTAGGCCCTATAACAGACAAGTTAGGAACTTGCTGCCTAATTTATGACTTTCTGAACTAGAGTTATATGTTGAAATAAAAATTTCATTTAACTTAATCAGCAAAGCACAGTGCACACGTGACATTGTCGTGGAAGGTTTGAAGCGTGTGACAATGGAAAACTACAATGCACTGTGGACAGTAGCCTTACATCAACCTTCTGCAGCACAATGTACAGCAAAATCCAAAGGCAAGTATTTCACGCATTAAAGCAGGAAAACCAGCATCCACAAGATTATGCAGATGATCTCCACATGAAGGCCTAGTTGGGCGTAGCCCGACCTTCGCGTTCTTCAGCCAAAAGTCGGGCTACGCCCAACTAATGAAGGCCTATCACGCTTCAAGAGTCCAGGACTCATTGCAACCACGTGATCCAACACAAAGGATGAAATGGGCGGAGGACTACCTCAAAGCTGTCGACATGACTAGCATATACCCAGACTACATCGTAGACAGATGAGGCCTCTTTTCAAATGGATGGCCATGTAAACCTCCACAATGCTGTCATGTGGGGCTGGTGCCTTAATTGAAGTAAACACTCAGAATAAGACTGGTGTCATGGTATGGGCTGGTGTCATGGTAGGGGCTGGTGTCATGGTATGGGCTGGTGTCATGGTAGGGGCTGGTGTCATGGTATGGGCTGGTGTCATAGCATGGGCTGGTGTCATAGCATGGGCTGGTGTCATGGCATGGGCTGGTGTCATGGTAGGGGCTGGTGTCATAGCATGGGCTGGTGTCATAGCATGGGCTGGTGTCATAACATGGGCTGGTGTCATAACATGGGCTGGTGTCATGGTAGGGGCTGGTGTCATAGCATGGGCTGGTGTCATGGTATGGGCTGGTGTCATGGTATGGGCTGGTGTCATGGTATGGGCTGGTGTCATGGTATGGGCTGGTGTCATGGTATGGGCTGGTGTCATGGCATGGGCTGGTGTCATGGTATGGGCTGGTGTCATGGTATGGGCTGGTGTCATGGTATGGGCTGGTGTCATGGTATGGGCTGGTGTCATGGTATGGGCTGGTGTCATGGTATGGGCTGGTGTCATAGCATGGGCTGGTGTCATGGTATGGGCTGGTGTCATGGTATGGGCTGGTGTCATGGTATGGGCTGGTGTCATGGTAGGGGCTGGTGTCATAACATGGGCTGGTGTCATAGCATGGGCTGGTGTCATGGTATGGGCTGGTGTCATAGCATGGGCTGGTGTCATGGTATGGGCTGGTGTCATGGTATGGGCTGGTGTCATGGTATGGGCTGGTGTCATAGCATGGGCTGGTGTCATGGTATGGGCTGGTGTCATAGCATGGCTGGTGGCTGGTGTCATGGTATGGGCTGGTGTCATAGCATGGGCTGGTGGCTGGTGTCATGGTATGGGCTGGTGTCATGGTATGGGCTGGTGTCATGGTATGGGCTGGTGTCATGGTATGGGCTGGTGTCATGGTATGGGCTGGTGTCATGGTATGGGCTGGTGTCATGGTATGGGCTGGTGTCATAGCATGGGCTGGTGTCATGGTATGGGCTGGTGTCATGGTATGGGCTGGTGTCATGGTAGGGGCTGGTGTCATAACATGGGCTGGTGTCATAGCATGGGCTGGTGTCATGGTATGGGCTGGTGTCATAGCATGGGCTGGTGTCATGGTATGGGCTGGTGTCATGGTATGGGCTGGTGTCATGGTATGGGCTGGTGTCATAGCATGGGCTGGTGTCATGGTATGGGCTGGTGTCATAGCATGGGCTGGTGGCTGGTGTCATGGTATGGGCTGGTGTCATAGCATGGGCTGGTGGCTGGTGTCATGGTATGGGCTGGTGTCATGGTATGGGCTGGTGTCATGGTATGGGCTGGTGTCATGGCATGGGCTGGTGTCATGGCATGGGCTGGTGTCATGGTATGGGCTGGTGTCATGGTATGGGCTGGTGTCATGGTATGGGCTGGTGTCATGGTATGGGCTGGTGTCATGGTATGGGCTGGTGTCATGGTATGGGCTGGTGTCGTGGTATGGGCTGGTGTCATGGTATGGGCTGGTGTCATGGTATGGGCTGGTGTCATAGCATGGGCTGGTGTCATGGTATGGGCTGGTGTCATGGTATGGGCTGGTGTCATAGCATGGGCTGGTGGCTGGTGTCATGGTATGGGCTGGTGTCATGGTATGGGCTGGTGTCATGGTATGGGCTGGTGTCATGGCATGGGCTGGTGTCATGGTATGGGCTGGTGTCATGGTATGGGCTGGTGTCATGGTATGGGCTGGTGTCATGGTATGGGCTGGTGTCATAGCATGGGCTGGTGTCATGGTATGGGCTGGTGTCATGGTATGGGCTGGTGTCATAGCATGGGCTGGTGTCATGGTATGGGCTGGTGTCATGGTATGGGCTGGTGTCATGGTATGGGCTGGTGTCATGGTATGGGCTGGTGTCATGGTATGGGCTGGTGTCATGGCATGGGCTGGTGTCATAGCATGGGCTGGTGTCATGGTATGGGCTGGTGTCATGGTATGGGCTGGTGTCATGGTATGGGCTGGTGTCATGGTATGGGCTGGTGTCATGGTATGGGCTGGTGTCATAGCATGGGCTGGTGTCATGGTATGGGCTGGTGTCATGGTATGGGCTGGTGTCATAGCATGGGCTGGTGTCATGGTATGGGCTGGTGTCATGGTATGGGCTGGTGTCATAGCATGGGCTGGTGTCATGGTATGGGCTGGTATCATGGTATGGGCTGGTGTCATAGCATGGGCTGGTGTCATGGTATGGGCTGGTGTCATGGTATGGGCTGGTGTCATGGTATGGGCTGGTGTCATAGCATGGGCTGGTGTCATGGTATGGGCTGGTGTCATGGTATGGGCTGGTGTCATAGCATGGGCTGGTGTCATGGTATGGGCTGGTGTCATGGTATGGGCTGGTGTCATGGTATGGGCTGGTGTCATGGTATGGGCTGGTGTCATGGTATGGGCTGGTGTCATGGTATGGGCTGGTGTCATGGTATGGGCTGGTGTCATAGCATGGGCTGGTGTCATGGTATGGGCTGGTGTCATGGTATGGGCTGGTGTCATGGTATGGGCTGGTGTCATGGTATGGGCTGGTGTCATGGTATGGGCTGGTGTCATGGTATGGGCTGGTGTCATGGTATGGGCTGGTGTCATGGCATGGGCTGGTGTCATAGCATGGGCTGGTGTCATGGTATGGGCTGGTGTCATGGTATGGGCTGGTGTCATGGTATGGGCTGGTGTCATGGTATGGGCTGGTGTCATGGTATGGGCTGGTGTCATGGTATGGGCTGGTGTCATGGTATGGGCTGGTGTCATGGCATGGGCTGGTGTCATAGCATGGGCTGGTGTCATGGTATGGGCTGGTGTCATGGTATGGGCTGGTGTCATGGTATGGGCTGGTGTCATGGTATGGGCTGGTGTCATAGCATGGGCTGGTGTCATGGTATGGGCTGGTGTCATGGTATGGGCTGGTGTCATGGTATGGGCTGGTGTCATGGTATGGGCTGGTGTCATGGTATGGGCTGGTGTCATGGTATGGGCTGGTGTCATAGCATGGGCTGGTCATAGCATGGGCTGGTGTCATGGTATGGGCTGGTGTCATGGTATGGGCTGGTGTCATGGTATGGGCTGGTGTCATGGTATGGGCTGGTGTCATGGTATGGGCTGGTGTCATAGCATGGGCTGGTGTCATGGTATGGGCTGGTGTCATAGCATGGGCTGGTGTCATGGTATGGGCTGGTGTCATGGTATGGGCTGGTGTCATGGTATGGGCTGGTGTCATAGCATGGGCTGGTGTCATGGTATGGGCTGGTGTCATGGTATGGGCTGGTGTCATAGCATGGCTGGTGTCATGGTATGGGCTGGTGTCATGGTATGGGCTGGTGTCATGGTATGGGCTGGTGTCATGGTATGGGCTGGTGTCATGGTATGGGCTGGTGTCATGGTATGGGCTGGGCTATAGGATGGCAGCATCACAAGCTGTTACAACAAAACATGTGGTCATTCATCCAAGGAATTGTTGGCGATGAAGAGGACCTGGTGATTTTCCAACAGGACGAGGCGTCTGCTCATTATAGCACACAAGTGCAAAACGGGCGAGGACAGTGGATGGGGAGGAGGGCAGGACAGGTGGATGGGGAGGAGGGCAGGACAGGTGGATGGGGGGAGGGCAGGACAGGTGGATGGGGAGGAGGGCAGGACAGGTGGATGGGGAGGAGGGCAGGACAGGTGGATGGGGAGGAGGGCAGGACAGGTGGATGGGGAGGAGGGCAGGACAGGTGGATGGGGAGGAGGGCAGGACCAATTGAGTGGCCACCTAGAAGGCCTGATATTTTTCTATTTGACTTTTGGGTTACCTGAAGTGTATTCAAAAGTAATAACCACATGTAATAACCACATGTAATAACCACATGTTACATTACTAAAGCCCAAAGGGGAGGGAACCAGCATTGTGGTAAGTGGTGTGTCTGTTGCATGGTATGTTTGGCTAGGACTTGAGATGATAGAACCAAAAACAGATGGTACATGGAATCACGATAACATAATGCAAAATGTGCACAAAGTACTTGCATTGACTGGTTTGAAGCACAGTTCCCTGGATGTCAACTGCTCCTGACATGGCATGACAATGCCCCAAGCCATGTGGCAAGGAGAAAGGATGCTCTGTCATCCAATAAGTGATGGTGGTGCACAACCTGTCATAACCCAGATGGGTTGGTTCCATAGGCCAGATGCTGTTTCAGGCATACCAGTGAGAGTGCAGCAACAGATGTGGTACCAGGACCAGACGGGGCACCCATTGCAAAGGGTGCTAGCTTCAACAGTATGTAGAGATCACGTAGTTTGATGGCTGGTATTGAATGGAGGAAGCTGATGAGCTCAGGACACTTCTGGCTAACAGCATGATTTTGCTAGCGTAAAACCTGAGCTACAAGAGGTGGTAGAAGAGCATGGACTCATTCTGTTGTTTGGACCTAAGTGCCATCTAGAGTGCATGCACATTGAGATGTGCTGGGCACATGTGAAGCAGCACTGTAGGCAGCAGCACTGTGGTAATAGTTTATAGCTCTCCGTTAAGTCTCTAGTATGCACTGTTTGAAGGGAATCTCTCAGTGAGGCTTCACTCAGCTTTCTCAGATGATGCTTGGAGGGTGCATTGGAAGCATTGCACCTCATCGCCATCATCAACCACAAGCAAGTTCCAGTGCCAGTGCAGGTTATTCAGTGACAACATCAGTTTTCATATCCTGTATAAAGCCTCTTCAGTGTTTTCTCACAATGTAACCCACCCCCGCACTGTCGCAGGACTCACCAAAAACATCTGGCATACATTGGTCTCTGTATGCGTCGCCTGCAGACATTCCATTGGACACTTCGATGTAAAACATTCGGAGCGCGTTCGTTCTTGCATCACTGTCTGGCAAATTTGGTATGTGCACTGCAAGAGAGTCCCTGCGCTATCACGATGCATTAGGCAACTATCGGAATAACTCATAGCCTCACCTACCATAAACCTAGCGTTTGGCTAAAATAAATGCCAAACACTTTCAACCCTCAAACATTACGCATCGCTCGAACAGTTTCCGGGTTCAGAATCTAACTCCAGGTTTCCATGTTTATGCTGAAGCTACATTCCAATAATCATCTCAATTCGTTGACCCTGAGTGAACATATTTAGGAAAAATCGTGTGACAAGACCGGGGTCACAGAAAACGAAAGTTATGGAACATGATATGATACGCATATTTTCTGCAATCATTACAGAGATGCAGGCATTTCCTGCTGAACATAATGCACAATGCCACACAGGACGTTGTCAGGAAGCTCACAAACTAATTGAATTTTTGTGGTAGACAGCTAGATTTGTAATTATGTTCTCAGCTGTGCGTGTTAACCTCAGAATTCCAATTTTATGAGTGAGACCAGGGCAATATGAATAATCACGTGCAACAAGTGCATTCCACCCCGTATCCATTAGCTCATTCCCATTTTTACTCCTTTAAGCAAAAGTGTACATACACATCAGTCACCAAATTGTAATCGAACCTGCATGCGCAAAACCTTGTAAGGACAAAATCCATTCACTCATAGGACATGATAATAATCACTGAACGATTCAATGACACTTATGCTTATGCACAGAAATTTAATCCGCAGTTTGCCAAACATAAAATCTCGCATGGAAGCAAACGCAGATAAGTAATTTGATGCAGTAACTGTTATTAACGTCACGTGACATATCCATTCTGTAACCTTGACTCACATAAGACCTTATACGTGTAGTGCATATTTATAAGTAACAATACAATTTTTTCACCAGTCTACAGTACAGCCCACAATCTTAACTGATGACCACGTCACACTAGCAGGCCTTCTCTTCTAACAAGTAAATAAAAACATTCTCTAACAAGAAAGTTGTTGGTATATATAGGATTGACCAATGGTGGTGTAAAAAGCATGGAAACAAGAGTGACAGAAATTTGACTGGAAAATTGAAATAGGCCTATATTTAGCCCATTATTCAGGCATGTACTGTTATAACGTTAGTGTGCTAAATATAGGCCTATTTCAATTTTCCAGTCAAATTTCTGTCACTCTTGTTTCCATGCTTTGTACACCACCATTGGTCAATCCTATATATACCAACAACTTTCTTGTTAGAGGATGTTTTTATTTACTTGTTTCATTAGTTTTTTCCTCCGGAGTCTTTATAAGTGTAAGTGGTCACAAATTGATTTTAATTTTCGAAGGGAGGGAGGGAGGTTTAAAATTTTAATAATAGAAATTATATGTATAGGAGTTCTTAATGTTATTTACTGTTCGGCCTTGTCCTCTATGTCTCCCCCAGCCTCTTCTATGGCCGCGGCGGCCTGGTTCTGGCCATGGGAGCCATGTGGGTGGTGGTGGCAGCAGCCAGGGGAGCAGCAGGCGAAGTGGTGGTGGGGCACTGGTGTCAATACTGCTGGTGCCGGTGGTGGGGCTGGTGGTGGTAGCGGCGGTGCTCCTGCTTCTGCTGGTGGCGGCGGGGGCAGCTCTGCTGCTGCTTCTGCTGGTGGCGGCGGGGGGGCAGTGCTGCTGCTGCTGCTGCTGGCGGTGGGGGCAGCGCTGCTGCTACTGCTGATTGTAGTCAAAAGTTTGTCATTTTGTCAAAAAGTTTTTACATCAGATAAGGAAGCCTTTTTGTGCATCAGATTAAGAATGACACCCGACTGGTCACAAAGGACTATACACAACAGTTGGGTCACCATGCATGCTTTACATGTGAAGTGAATGGCAGATCCCTTACATGCGTGCTGTACACATGTTGCATGCACATCTTCCTATAGCTTTTTAATGCTAGTGCAATACAACATGCCATGACATACCTTTGGGTGGTAGTGGTAGTTCGGTGACCCCTGCGATACCGCTTCCTCTCGGCAGCACGTTTAGCCAATTGGACAGCGGGGTCATTCCAATACCGATTCCTTTCAGATGCCTTAATGGCAGCTGAATTGTCCTCGTATTTCTGTCTTTAGCAGCGCGGTTCTCCTCGACGTCCTCTTGATATCGCTGCCTTTTAGCAGCACGGTTCTCCTTGAGGTCCTCTTGATATCGCTGCCTTTTAGCAGATTGCTTAGATTCAATATCTGCGTTGTAGCTGTCGCGTACAGAGGCCTTCTTCTTTTCGGGATCGGCCTTGTAGCTGTCGCGTACAGAGGCCTTCTTCTTTTCGGGATCGGCCTTGTAGCTGTCGCGTACAGAGGCCTTCTTTTCGGGATCGGCCTTGTAGCTGTCGCGTACAGAGGCCTTCTTCTTTTCGGGATCGGCCTTGTAGCTGTCGCGTACAGAGGCCTTTATCTTTTCGGGATCGGCCTTGTAGCGCGCTCGGGCTTTAGCCTTGTTTTCTTGTGATAAAATATCGTCTTGCTTTTGAAGGTATTCCGCTCGTTGCTTAGATCTCTTCTTTCGATTGCGCGAAGGCATTTAACTTCACTAGCCAAAGTATTAAACAACACCAAATAAATTTCGTGCAGGTCGGAATATTTATACTGCATGCTGTAAAATAACTTCATTAATCAACAATAAACCAAATAAACTTCTGCAATAACTTCATATCCTGTACAGAACTTGCTACCGCATGAGGTACTTCTCGCTGTAGTCTTTTTAGATGTTTATATGACCTTAAAGGACACCGTGCAGGTGAATTCCGAAGATATTGGTGCTATTGCCGTTATTCAAAACCGTTCGTAGCTCGATTCCTAAGAATTACGACCAAGAATTATTTTGGGACTGGGCACGAGAAAAAGGAATTCGTTTGTATCTCTAAAAGCACACCGTTTTATGACACGGAACAAACGTAGAACTGTAGATCTTTGAGTTCTCGTTCCATCGCGACAAAGAGATACGCGATCCGTTTCTCCGTTGTCCCTCCAGACGCGAGTGAAGTTTTTTTAATGATAATCATCAATCCTCAATCAATCCTATATTGAACCTGCTGCCGCAGGTTCAGATTGTCAAGCACTTAAGATGACGTGATGTTCGCCGCAATGAATAACAATTATTATTATTACACTGATCTTTTCATTGGTATCGTTTCCGCGAAAAAGGCCTATAAGCGCTAAATTTCCAGTATACGCGAAATAGAAGTGTAACGCTTGCGTTGAAATGCATTGCGATGGCTAATTAAAAATTCAGTGTCTTAGAACTCCATGACAAATACTTGGATTCTCAGTGCGTAAGAAGCAATGTGTAGAGGTTCATTCAGACTTCTAGAATATTTAGAAAATTAAAAAATTGAAATCTTGAAAAATCATGCGGTAGGTCCCTTTTCGCGGAAACAGTACTATACAGTACCCGTTATTATTGTTAGGAGGGGCTGAGCCCCCAAAGCCATTACAGGGGCGGCGGAAGTTATTTTTAAGTGGGGGGGGGGGGGGGGGTAAGTTATGAATAATTAATGAATGGGCGTGGTATACTACTATTGCGCGAATTAATTAACGGCTCTTCAATTCAAGATTCACACAGAGAATTAATTTAAAACAGTCCGAATTTGTTCATCCTATTCTCTTTACCATGTACAAAAGAGTTAGCTATGGCTTTCAAGTCAACTTGGTCAAGTTCTTATATGTATTGCACGTGATTAAATGGTTCAGACGTGATTGCTTCATGCTAGAACGCAAGTAGCTTTTGACTCTTCTCAGAGTGCTAAAGGATCGTTCGCTTGTCGCGCTAGTAGCAGGAATTATGAGCAGCAATTTCACAAGCTTTAAGGCTTCTCTCATCAGCTCCACTCCTGGTCCAAGACTACGAAAATATTCCAAAATATCACTGAAACTGTGTTTTTCCCCCTTATAGTTGGCAGCTAGTGTCTGGAGGTTAAGGCGCAGAGACTCGACAGAAAAGTCATGTTTGAAAAATTCAACAACATGCAACCTTAACAACTATTGCTTCAGCGTTATGGTTAAATGACGTTTTAATAATGAATAATAATTATGTCCAGAAAAGTTGGGGGGGTAAATACCCCCCCCCCCCCCCCCCCCCCCCCCCGGTTCCGCCGCCGCTGCATTATTGGGGAGGTTCAATTCCCCCCCCCCCCCACCCCAACCTTCCGCTGCCACTACAGTTTATCTGTACCAAATGTGAGTGGAAATAATATTTACTCATTCTTCAGTTACACACACCACAACACATAAAATCAAAAATCCTCTAAAATAGAATTCCTGACAAACTTCATTCAGGATTGCACTAAGACAGCAGTGCATTCCATTATCTTCACTTATACTAACTGGAACCACCATATGTATAAATATGCATCCCACAAGTCCTGTCATCACAAATAATGGATCTCGTACTGCTGGTGTAGTATCTCTGCAATGAACCTTAATTCAGTATGCATGCATTAAATACAGTGTCTCCTCATGGCTAATGATCCAAAAACATTATGAAGGCAAACTGAAACTTGCATGGGTTCCCTTACTACTACGATGCAGAGCCACTCACAACTGGCTGCGCATGCAGAGACACATACACCTGGCTATGCAGAGGCACACCACTAGCGAAGGAAAGTAATATGCATGGATTGTGCAATGTAGAAGTAGCAATGCAGAGGCACACAACACAGCTAAACAGTTCAGAGGCAAACACAGCTAGCAATGCAGAGCCACACACAGCTAGCAATGCAGAGCCACACACATGCAAAGGACAAGCTAAACACTGGTATCCCCTAACATGCTAAAATATCTCAAAACTTCATTTTGCTCTCAAAGTTAAGGCTAGTTGGATTGTGGTTTTTTTTTTTTGCAGAATAGTCTCTTGGCCTGAGACACGAGTCGTTAATATATACATCAATAGGCGTCAAATTATCAGCATGCTGCGAGACAGACATGTGTAAAAGCTAATTATACCTGCATGCAAAAAAAAAAAAAAGAAAGCTGTGCATGCAAGCATAAGTATGGGACATACTTGTGCATGTCATGCACACTTGAATGCCATTTTTTGTTTATGCTACTATATAGTTGCCACATGCAAGTGTGCATGTGCACGCACATTACATGACATAAATCACTTCCATGTTACCACTTATCCTTGTAAGCATCGCTGCAAACTTGCTTTGTGTTTCACTGCATGTGATTCTGCGTTAGAAGAAAGCACTGACCTAGCTGATTGTGTCTGAGGCAATATATCAGCCTCACTCATTCTTTACTGCTGATTTAGATTTTTCACATGTTGGATTTTGCCGCAATATGCACAGTGTATCTGATGCATCAAACCTGTCCCATCCATTCAAAATGTAGCTGAGGGTTTTTGACACGTACAATGATAAAGGTCTTTGAATTTCATTGTTCCAGTCATGTGCCTTAATGGTAAGTACTTGAATAAATTGCGTACAGATTCGTAAATTGATTATCTATAACTATACGTCGAAAACTGGGTTACATATTTTGTAAGTTAGAGAAGGTCACAAAGAAGCGAAGAAACCTGTTCCTATTATCTGCGTGGTTAGTCCGACTCATAGCTTGATTTAGTAAGCCAATTGGTTATAGAATGAAATATCATTGCCTAATTTTAAGCTTCTTCATGATCTATTCTTATTACACGTATCACAGAATATATTTTTACATTAGGTATTCAATCATCATACTACAAAGTATGAGGAGGTTTGGATGATGCCCAAAGGATGTTAACTACCCAGGCATTTTGTGATGGTTTGCGTGAAGAATCATCAAACAAGCTTATATAAATATATTTCTATATTTGAACTTAGTAGGTTAACTAGGATTTTGTATGTTACAAAGTATAAGGAAATAGCCGTTCCTTATCATAAAACGTTTTGTGATTACTCTATTTATTATGCACCCCATTCTTCGAACGAAATAGTTGTAAATGAAATCCACTTGAAGACTTAACAAATCATTCTATTTTTATTGTTGTATCATTGTAACTAGATGGTGCCCCACACACTGTTCTTTTCAAGCCAAGTATTCATGTTTAATTAGATGTACGTATCTATATGTGCATGGATTATGTGATGCACTGCAACCGTGCATATAAAATGCAACTTTTTAAACTGCTCATATTACTTTTTTGCTATTTAGAATGAAGACAGCTGTTGATCTGAAGAGGCTCATTAATGAGTGTATAAATGAAATGAGTGAGTTTCTAGCTCCTGAAATAAAAAATGGCTTAGTGATATGATTCATTGTTGAACGCAAATATTTTTTTAAATATAAGCAAGGTTAATGAATGAATGTTCAGCTGAGGCAACAGAAACTGGTAAACAAGTAAAAATACGCTGAGTTGTGGGAAGATGTTCTCCAATCTCTTGCGGCGGTAAATTCCATACTGAAGTACAAGTTTCTTAAATGTCCCAGTAGGAAGTTTTATGTCCTTTTGAAGTGTCACAGTTCTTCAGCTATACGTTGTCCGTCTCCAAGTCTGCTGGATAAATCACACTCATATCAACATCCATCTCACCAGGTCGGACACCATAATGTTGTAATTACAACCTATAGTTTCTAAGCCGTGTCTAGCCTAGTCCCACGTCGGGGGTGGAGAAGAACTTTTAATGCTTCCGTTAAATTATAGAGCCTTTATGTGCCGAAAGACATGCACAGAGTTGAGAGTAGCATCTCTAGTTGTCCCTGTGCGGCAATTTGTGAAGTTCATTTGTGTAATGGGGCGTCTCCAAACTATTTTGGGGGACAAAACACGTCATTATGATGTTGGGTGTGGATGGTGGGTGGTGTGGAATTACTGTCGTGCAGATGAATTTAAGCCTTTTAAATTATGTAAGGGGGCGTCTCCAAACAAAAACCACGTCATTATGATGTTCGGTGTGGGTGGTCGAGAGGGGGGGGGGGGGGGGGGGGGGGGGGGGGGGGGGGGGATTACCGTCGAGCAGATGAATTTAAGTCTTTTAATAGACGAGCAGTTTCTTACATTCAAGAAGTATCCCAAGTCCCATTCAGGCAGTATCTTTTAGTCAGGTAGTATGTTGTAGTCAACCTTGTTTCACAATTTTTGACAGAAGATATTCAGTGTGAAAAGTGTCTCCACATATCACCCTTTTATTAAGGGAACGTTACAAGGCAAACATCAGGAGTCTAGCAAACTGAATGCTGATTTGGATCAGACTGATGATGAGCGGAGGGAGGGACTTAGTAACTGATGATGATCTTCGTCGTGACAATTTGCTACAATGCTATAGAAATCATTACTTCTGCAAACTATCTGTTCATCTTTTCACGGAAGGCCTTTAAAGGCAAGGTGAACGATGATTGTGCTCGGTATGAATGTATGTTTTGTATGCGCATATGGCAGGGCTGCACCGCTTGTGCAATTTGAATTTGCGCTCATTCCGCGTTCGGTAGCAAAAGGCAGTTCAACGGTTAGCATTGCAATTTTACTAAGTCTCAGCGGTTGATTTTAGATCAGGTTTAGCTACAGCTTGCATGTTAATTGAAGAATTTCCAGCCACGTATAGTATTGCCTGTTGTTGTTATACAGTGCCGTTAATGCCAATTGTTGAAGTCTTGCGACATGAAGGGGTTGGCCCTGACGAGTCATAAATAACCAATGGAGTTAGGTAACATCTTCCGCTTGAGATTTAAGTGTGACAGTGGAACCCCTAAATGTGGACACTTGCATCCATGATTATCCAGATGGTATATAATTGTCCTTGTTCAAGGGTTGAACTTTTTAAAATCATAATCACGGGATATCGAGGTGACAGCAATTCAGGGGAGTAAGTTAGTACATCGTCATGGTAAGTTGTCTGGAATCTAGAGGTAGTGTCCTGCTTACGAGGTGTCCTTATTTCTGAGAATTCACATGAACCACCAATAAAATTAATGTATGTATAAATGATGGCTCCCCCGCACAATTTGTATTGATGCATAGAAAATTCTGGTGATTCTGAAAAAAAAAAAAGATTACCTGTAAAGCTTCTGAGGCTCCCGTATGCAGGATCCGTGAAGCCCCGTTAGTGAACCTACCCTTCATCTTTTCTGGATCCGCCACTGCGAGCGAGGTGTTTACGACGATGCACAGCCCAGAATCGGAACATATGCCAGTGGACCTGACACCACTTGTACATAGAATTGTAGTTCCAGACTGCCCCGCCTCCCTCTTCCTCGCGTCGCGGTATATAGTTATCCATCCTTGTAGCGTGCAAGTGCGACAATGTATGCAGTGTAAATGACACACAATCATAAATGCTATACAATACAATGACAGCTGCGCATGCCAGGCTAGATACAGCTATAATTAAATACAAACACTCGGCTGTCCGCATGCACCGTTCAAAATACCGCCCAGCTTCGGCTCCCGCTCTAGGACACGACATGTACGCCGGTTCAGCAACACTTAGCAACACTTAGCAACATCTATTTTTCCTTAGACTGCACAGTTCGCAGTGCTTTTTGTGATGAACTCTTCCAGGTCGATGTCGACCCCACGTGTTGGGCCTTTCGCGTGGACGTCGTTCGAGCCTCACTAGACACGATTCAACAGCTAGCTTAGCCATTCTTTCTATTGCATTTTCACCAAAGTGTGGGTCCTTCCATTCATCGGCGGTATGATTGTCGTAACACATCTCGCATCGTTGCTTTCCAAACCAGACCACAGTCTTATCTCGGAGGTCAATAACGGCGCTGGCCTGATGCGATGACCACTGCCGCGAACAAATAGTTACTCCATCCTCTTGCAAGCCTAAACAAACAAAGCCAGCCAAAGCTTTCTTCAGGAAGTAACGTTTGCTCAAGTTAAAGCGGCTGCGATCAGCAATCATGGATTTGACAAATGGATGCTCTTCTGGAATATCGTCGGGATCCAAGTCGTACTGTTCCATAACTCTTGTAATTATCGACCGAATCAAGTCAGCAGTAACCGGTCGTTTGCGACCCGGCATCTTGGTGCAAAGCTCTATATCGTTTCAAATTGGCGTATTCTGCCAGGTTTAACACTTTATTATAAAGCTATATCTTTCCCAAAAGGAAGTACTGCTGCATGAATCTGTGTATATTCATGCAGACGCACATGATTGGGAATTGCACAACTGATTGCCAGCTAAATTTAGCATTGCACAATAACCTATCCCTAGCGGTCAATATGCACAACAAATCCTGAGGTGGCCTGGGGAGGAGGCACAGCTTTTTATGGAACTGCTGGGACCATCTGCACAAAGCCGAAGTTAAACACAGTGGGCTGTAATTAGAAAAAGGTCACCAATGCGCATCTCAAGCACAGTCACATGAGTGGTCATGTGATTTACCTGACCCACGTGAGTGACGTTCACAAGAGGCGACGAGCTCCAGTTGAAAGCTGATAGGTCCTGCGTGAGATTACGTACAGAGCCAATGATGTGTCATTGAAGAAAACAGGGATGTACCGTATAGAAACGGATTAAGTACGTACATCGTGGGTTGGTCCATTCTGTGCCCAGGAGGCGAGGGCCAGCGCCAGCTCATAGCTCGTGACCTGTAGCAAGGCAAGAAAGGTCGTTGAAAATGCAAAACAATGCACACGTACAGCACAACCGTGGCATTTAAAATAACCACTTTCTATTTCTTTGGATGGCACTCAGTTTTGCAGCATCTCTTCATACCTTTACCACATGCATACAAAGGTTGCATGAGGTCCTAGTAGATATGGATTTCCCTGTACATGAACTAGGCTATTACAACATGTATCATGTATTACTAGTTAGTCAAATTATTTAAATCCTCATGCCAATGGGAATCCTAAAGTTTAGTGAGTGACCTTTTGAAACATATTATATTCTCGATGCAGTTGAGAATAATTTTAAAACACTGCATCAAAGCCATGCAACTGACTATAAGCATTGCACCAATGAAATGAAAAGCACGTGTGTTTTGACTAACCCAAGCAAGCTGCTTTACATACAACGTCAGTTATTTAGTACAGAACGATTGCCAATTTAACTAACAAATTCTTTCCGATATTTGTTCAGTCCTTAGCCATAACAGGTGTAATTGGCAACATGCCCTATGTTACTCAATGTTGCTACAACATATCATTACATCACTGTTCCTCTACATAGCCTATCACACTCTACAAATACTACTCTATACAAAGCCCACCCCCTATAGTCATCGGCTGTCACCTTAGTGTCGATGCATCCCCCTGGAGAGGGTTTGGTCTGGAGGTCGCCACGGGAACATATGGACTTCATGGGATTGCCCTCCGAGTAAGGATCATGTAAATAGTCTGGAATGATGCGAGGAGTGTGTGTATGATGTGTGTGCATGTGGAGTGTGTGCATGTAAGAGTGTGAGTTTGTGTGTGACATAAGGGAGATATGGAGTGTGCGTGTCAGAGCACTCCACTCCAGCAGAGAGAGACTCACCATTGTATCTCATGATATGCTCCATCGATGTCATGTCCTGCACCTGTGCAGTAATGAAGGAGATGGCTAGCTAGATGCACCACCCCCAACGTGAAGCCCACTCACACACACATGAACACACACATACACACACACACACACAAGACACATGCACACCTACACCACAGCTACACACAAGAACAGTACTGCATACCCCACTTAAAAACACACAAACACTTCAGCATGCAAATATGGCACGAACCTTGGATTCATCTCTACGGAAGATCTTTGCTCTAGGGGCCAGCTGGTAAGAATAGTCCGGTCCATACTTTTCGACCAGTTCTGGGTACCCACTGACATTGTACACATACTCGTAGAAGGGAATGTTGTAAGAGGCCCAGTAGCCAGTACGGAGAATTGGGGTCTGGTCGCCACTGGCAACATAACTGTTTACAAAGAGCAAATTCTTTACCCTGTAGTTCAAGTGACCACACCCACCCTGTCATGGCCACACCCACCTACCCAGGAATCTGCTCCACCACCCAGAGAGCATCATCTGCAATATTGGACTTCAATGTGATCTTCTTGAGGTCAAGAACCATGTACTGGTTATTGTAGGTCCCTGCAGAGTGGATGACCACACCCCCTTCTCATAGCCCCTCCCCCTTCCTCGTCCCATCTCCTTTACCAGAGTTGTACTCGGAGATGTAGCCAGCCCACTGCTCCCCTCCAGTGGCCAGCCAGTTGGCCAACCTCACCCTATGCCAAGCCAGCAGAGCCTTTGGAGTGGCAAAGTCATACAGTGAGCCATTGATAATGGAATTGGTCGTCTCCAACATGACCAGCTTGCTGTGTGCATCGCCACGGGTGACAGAAAGAGAAGCCATGATACACCACCAAAAACATAATAATCCCCAATTCTAAATGATGCCAACCTGTCCATGATGTAGAAGTCATCGAGGGAAGAGAGGAATGCAGGGTAACTGGAGAATGACATCACCTGAGTAGCTGAGGGGTCAAAGGCCATCAGCATTTGATACAAAGTACAAAGACAACACACAAAACATAATAATAGAGACATTCATGCATTTCACTCGTGCACACACACATACAACATTCATGCATGCACACTACATGTGTATCCATCTCTATCCACAATAACACACACACACAAACTAACATACACACAAACATTCATGTACACATGCACAAAACACACACACACACACACATTTACACACATACACACACACACACACACACACACGCACACACACACCTGCATTCTTGTCATTGAGGTTGAAGGCGTAGTGCTTAAATATTCTCAGCATCGATGCGTACGCATACCAGCTGTGGAGTTCAACAAATAGCTGGATTTTCACCAGCCACACCCCTGATACCACACTCCCTTATACCACACTCCCTCATGCCACACCTCTCATGCCACACCCCTCATGCCACACCCCTCATACCTGGAGTGAGATGCAAATACGTCCTCATAGCCAGGTAGGGCCTTGATGAGGGCAGAGCAGTGTCCAGAGTCCAGGTACTGGTGAGGGTGATGTGTAGTTATAGTTCATGCACATCTTCACACACACACACACACACACACACACACACACACACACACACACACACACACACACACACACACACACACACACACACACACACACACACACACACACACACACACACACACACACACACACACACACACACAGTACTGTGTTATTATTTTTAGGGGATGTGGCTTACAGAGTCCAGTTGCTCCTTGCTCATCTTGTCAAGACTTGGCCTGCTCTCAGGGGAAATGAAATTGATAATGTCCAACAGGTCCCCAGTCCCACCAAGGAGATCAAATGCAAATGTGTCCAGTTTCTACGAGAAATGGAGACACAATGAATACATTACATCTACAGTGTAGACACATCAATACGTGTGCAATTATATAGGATCATTGCCGCAAAGAAGGACCTAACGCAATATTATATTACAAGCAATGGAACTGTATAGCTAAAGTAAAAATTCATTGCTTTCAACTCTGTGACAGCCCGATTCTCAGTGTGCAAGAATCACTTCAAACTTAAGCAAAAAATGAAATCTTGAAAAGACATATGTTTAGGTCCCTTTTCACTGCAACAATCCTACACACTGTATGTTATGTGGAACAGTGTCCAGCATATTGACACACTAGGGTGCAATTTTTTATTTCCAATGAACTGAAAATTTCCTTTATCAAATGATTCTGATGTACCCTAAGTGGACTATTGGTTATGATTGGACGCTGAATTTCTAATTAGACGCTAACATTTCAGTTCTTCCCTTATTTGTTCACAACAGTGATACACACACGGACACACACAAGCACCCATGAGCTAGCCATGGTCTGACTTACCTCCTCCGATGGGGCAACGATGCTGTACCCCAGCATAAGACCTGGGGAAGAGGAACAGATAGGGGTAAGAGGTGTGGTCAACACATCACACCTTCTTTACCTTGGAACTGTGCGTAGATGAGGTTTGTGTAGTACCAGTGTGTGGAGTTGTTGGATGCAATCATCCCTTCCATCCACTCACGCTGCAAAACAAGAGTGCACCATACTGAATTCTGACATGGGGCCACACACACATATGCACACACACACATACGCACACACACACACACCCATGCGCACACTCACATATGCACATACACCCATGCGCACACACACAAACACACATACGCCCATGGCACACACACACAAACACACATACACACACATACAGCTTGCAAATACGAAATACAAACCATCCTTTCAATCACTTCCATCTAAAGCACACCTGGGTTTCGAAGAACTGTTTCACTCTCATGACCATGGGTGATGACGTGTTGCTATAGTCTGCATAGTACAGATTACGATAGGCCAAGTAGATCTCACTGTTGGAAAAATGAAAATGTAACATATTCGTCCGCACCAATGTGTGAGGCCCCACCCAACCGTATGTAAGGCCCCACCCACCTGTGTGTAAGCCCCACCCACCTCTGTGTGAGGCCCCACCCACCCCTATGTGAGGTTCCACCCACCTCTGTGTGAGGCTCCACCCACCTCTGTGTGAGGCCCCACCCACCTCTGTGTGAGGGCTCCTTCCAGTATGCCCGCAGCAGTAAGGATCTGGTCATCTCTGAGGGTACCGGAGGTTTTGTAGTACCCTGCAGCTATGTTCAGCACACCCCATCTGTGGAGGGGATGGAGAGGGGGTGAAATGGTCACTGCCAGTGATGGCAGTATTTATACGAAATAGGTTATGCGCGGACACTAATGTGCGTTGGGAGGACAGTGAATAAGAAACACCTATATTGATACTCCAGTACAGTGTAGTTCCCATGTGTCAATTAATGTCCACAATGCTGATGCCTCATCCCCAGATCCTCCGGCGACGCTTTAATGATACTCTTTGACTGGAAGCAAACTAAAAACTGCACTGAATTACTGTACAGCACACTGCATGCTCTGACACCACAGCACACTGCATGCTCTGACACCACAGCACACTGCATGCTCTGACACCACAGCACACTGCTCTGACACCACAGCATACTGCTCTGACACCACAGCACACTGCTCTGACACCACAGCACACTGCATGCTCTGACACCACAGCACACTGCATGCTCTGACACCACAGCACACTGCATGCTCTGACACCACAGCACACTGCTCTGACACCACAGCATACTGCTCTGACACCACAGCACACTGCTCTGACACCACAGCACACTGCTCTGACACCACAGCACACTGCTCTGACACCACAGCACACTGCTCTGACACCACAGCATACTGCTCTGACACCACAGCATACTGCTCTGACACCACAGCACACTGCTCTGACACCACAGCATACTGCTCTGACACCACTGCATACTGCTCTGACACCACAGCATACTGCTCTGACACCACAGCATACTGCTCTGACACCAGTATTGCAGTCCCCAAATGTATCAGCGTGAACATGTAAATCCCCAACCAAATTACTCAAGTCACATATCCGGTAAAAATACTACATATTACATTTTACATTGGCAAATATCGATTCACGCGCATGACATCGATTCACGCACATGATCTACACCAAAATGCAAGACAACAATGGTATTGGTAGTAGCAACACAATCTGTACCAGGAGTAAGGATCACTCAGATTTGTTTGATTGCCGTTTCAAAACAACGTCCCCACACAGCACAGCACACAAGTACATGCATGTAGACAGGAAACACTGATCGCAATACTGACTCTTGTAGTTCATATTACCCTAGATGTATCTTCCCATGTTACATTTACTAATGTATTTAAATTATTTAATTTAATTTTTCATAGCACAACAATACTACTCATACATGTAGGTCTTTGGGTGGCCTAATGGATTCCTAAACGGATCCCCAAGTTGTTATCACATCATTATTACAATTCAAAAGCAATCCCCAACATGTAACAATAAATAAAAAAAACTCCCAAAATAGCAATCATCAAAACCAGTGAACAGGAATACTGATGGGCAACTAAAGTCGCCACGGACACGTAGTTCCATGCACAACTGATCAATGGAGCAACGACTGTACGTAATATACATCATTTTATTCGTGCGGCTACATGTGTGACAGGATCCACTCCGCTAAGACCATTTCAGACGTGCCATAAACGATATGCGTCCGCGTGTGTGAGCGTGCAAGACAAGCCCCCGGGGGAGGGATCGACACACAACAGCACACTGTGAGTGGCCCCTCACCCAGTCTGGTTGATCGTCCTGTTAAATGATCCGTACGCTGCTCCGTGTAACTTGTCCTCAATTCCTGGGAGATACGTGTACTCCCCTGTGCTGTGGGGGGAGACGCCCAAACAAATGTACGTAGGTCTTCGCATATGGATGGATGTTACCTTGAAATGTATACCGTGCCGTATGATACAGTGTCTGCCTCACACTGAGACAGAACTCCCGCAGCGACAACAAACAGGAACGCGTACAGCGTCATTTTGCCTCGCATATTGCAAAGCTCTGCCCACCACGCACCACGTGACGTGACGTTGCACTCGAATGAACAATTATTATGACCCAGTCTGGGTACCCGGCCCAGTTGTCGATGGTGCTGGTCGGGTACCCAGACTATTCATTTATCTTTAACCAATAGTAATTCCACGCCGGCGTGAGCTAGTCTCGCTCCCAGTCTCAATTACGCGCATAATGTATTATAAGTACGTCCAGGCCCGTAGCCAGGGGGGGTTCGGGGGGTTCGAACGAACCCCCCCTCAGGGGGAAAAGGTCCAATTATGTGGAAGTACGGTAAAGGTCCCGGCCACTCTATAAGGCGATTAGGCGATTCCTGGGCGGCTAGGCCAATCCAGTCCTGGTCTTTCCCGCATTTAATAATATGGTCTTGATTCATGTTTAGTTCTAGTTATGATGAAATCATTAATTTACACTGTAATTTTAATTCATACTCAATACTCGCGCGCGTGCGCCGATCGAAAATGCCGGGTAGCTCCCAGCAAAAAAAAAGAGAGCGTGAACTACCCGCTGCCTTGTGCCAGAAGCTTGATGTGTTCTTACCAACTGTAAAACGAAAGGCAACGGGCGATGGGCAACAGTCGGATCCTTTAGTTACAGAAACAAATTCTGCCACAGCGGCAGCCACAGAGGAAATCGAATGTAGCGATCACTCTGATAAGTGCAAAACTACATGTAGTGAAATGGTTGCGCCAGATTCTAACGAGCCTGAAATCACTACGCAGCAAGGTGCATCCATTATGCATTGCAGTGTGTATAATATACTAGCTAGCCTATATGACTAAGCATTGGGGATCAGAAGTATTGTCGGTGTCTCATAGAAGGGGCTAAATGTCGACCGAAATGGATTATGAATATAGTTATGCATGAGCGCTTACATGTACATTGGCAATTATATTTACTAAATTACAATGAAGAGTTATAAAGCGGTATGAGTCATGTGTCTGCAAATTGGTTTGCATTCAGTTGCAAAATCAATGTTTCCAAAAGCTTCCGCGCTTCGCGCGGGAGGGGGCACATCCCCCTTCCGCACCCATCCCCTTTTGGTGATCCACGCCCACTTTAGGTCCACATTTATTATTTTCGAACCCCCCCTTTTCCCGACCTGGCTACGGGCCTGACGTCTGCGAAGTTCGTTCCGTGGCGCACGAAATCGTGAGCCCCAATCAAATTGGTTGGCTCCATTAGATCACTCTCATTGAGAGAAACGATGGTTGGATAAATATGTCATTTGGAAGTGAAATGTCTGTTATGCTCTCCTGCCGTGGGCGTTCGACCTGCTGACCAATTTGATTGGGGCGTACGATTTCGTGCCTCAAGGAACAAAAAACTGCATTCACTTTTCGTAGCAGTATACATTATGCGATAATGCATGCGTAAAGGAGTCTGGGAACGAGACTTGGGGGAAGGATACCTTGATCTGCTACACACCCGTATTCACATCCAGTCATTATTTCATTAATCGGAAGTTTCGTTCCATATATAGGATTTGACCCCGACTATGAATATCATTAAAAACCGCGACCCGTCTGTAACAACACTCCCGACGATCGGATCGTGTAGCTTGTTTTAGCAATCGATCTAGAAGTCAAAAATGAGTAGTTTCGTTTTTGTTTCATGTCGCAGAACCGCGTGGTTGTAGAGAACAAGAGTGTACTGCCCGTTCTCGTACCCAGTCTCGGAACAAGGGGCGGGTCGTCTTCTTCTCCTCCTCCTTCTCCTTCTTGGCAACGCATAACTCGGGACAGGAACACTTTTAAGCGATCATAATTTCACCACTAGCTTCAGAATCGGATGGAGGACTCGCTTTTATATAAATAATCGATGTTATACTCTGATACACAATCGACTATCAGCCTATGTCTTGTATAATTAGATTACTTCATAATTACGGTATCTAAAGATGTGTATAAATAGCAAAATAACTAGAGAAGAATCCTTTGATGATTCAATCGTCGTTTGGTGTGCTACACGGCCAATAATTGGATTCCGTTACGGATACGTTGGAATTGCTACACGGATCCGATAAATTGCGAGCGTAACGCAAGCGATGGGTAACCGATTTTTTTGGAAGCGTAGCAATAATTTGCGTATAGCATGCGTGTACGCCTCCGATACGTACCCGTATACGTAAAAGCGACGTATGGTGGTTTCTATACCACGCCCGCGTCTGTACTAGTAGTTACTGGTAAACAATAACCTCAAATAAACTCAAACATGTCATTTTTATGGCAAACAATGTATACAGAATATGTTATAGCAGTACATATTGTTGTCTGTGTTCTGCCAAGACACAGTTTTCTTTTGTGTCACCAGTACTCGTTCAATTCTTGATGTTGTCTCCTGTTCTGCCAAGACACATTGGTGGCTGTCACACTGGTGTACGACAGAGACTGCACAGCTGACAAGTGTTGATGCTGTGCAACGAATTACCTTCGTCATTGTTAGCAGTGGACAACCCCACTCGGGCTCAGTATACCACTCAGCACAGGCTCCAAATAACGGACCAAACAAAAATGTTGCTTGCTCCGCGTGAAAGCTGCCAATAAACAATCCAGTCTCCAATGCCACCTGTAAAACAATAAGACATACAAGTCATACACATGAGAATAGTAAATACATCATACCGAGGTGGAAGCTTGAGAATTGTATTCTATGTAGTCCTGTACATTAATGAGTTGTCCATTTTTTCGTACAGTCGCATTTTTGAAATTCCATGTGGCAACAGAACAGTGAACTTTGCATCTATTTCTTCTTATGACATCGTTTTCCCTTCCAATGTAATCGGTACTGAAGCCAATGGAGCTTTTGTTCTAGCTGAACAATAAAAAATATGAAAGTTCACAATCAAACATATACATGTATAAATAAATGCACACATGAACACACACCTATACGTACACACATTACTCACATATATGGAACATGTACATATATATACACACATTGAGTAAACAACAACGGAATAACAGAGACAAAAAATTAGTTTCATCACAAACAAAAACACACAAAGAACATAATACATTTACTTGTGTACATCATATTCATACTCATATTATTACCTTTCGTAGTGTTCCATGTTTATGAATTCCACCACTCCCACATTCTTGGACTTCACCATCTAAAAACACTTCTTCGTTGGTATGGTAAAGGCTGACAAGGTCCTCACCACATCTGCAAGTAAAAAATTAAGCTTTACCAGTCTCAAGGAATATCAGACCTTCAGATGTATTGTAGCAACTGCCGGAAAAGGTAAATCTAATAATTGTACTTCCTTGTACAGCAAAAGCAGTAGCAATATCCTTGCTAGGGGCCTGTCTGTTGCTATACACATTGCGTGACCGTATTACAGAATTGACACCTGAAACACAATATGTTCCATACAATATCTTTGTGCACATTGTGGAACTTACCTTTCTGTGTTGAATGAAGATGCAGGCCCAAACGTCAACATGCTGTCAGGAAGGTGCAGTATCAGGTGAATTTATGGGTTTTTTTTTTTTCACCACATCACGCTGTAGGTAGCCCTTGCAAATCGGTGACACACAATTCAATGTTCTGAGGTTCAAACCCATCATAATACACCATTTTGAGAACCTATTTTGCATGACAAAATTATAAAATGAAAACGCACACAATCACATCTCCATTACGTACAATTGACAAGGCACGTAGAAGGGTACATCAGATGGGCTGTAGAACTGTTAGTGAGTAGGTTAAGTTTAAGCTTTTGTCAATATACCTTGTGTACCTTCTCTGGTGCATGATATCCAGGTAGCTTATATGAGACCATAGTGGAAACACTTGGAGTGCACGACACATGCATCTCAGAGTATGGGACACAAATGTCAGATTGGATAGACCCTGTGTAGAGAAGTGAAAGATTACACTCCTTCAACAAATCATCAAGAATGCCTTACCATTGAACAAGGACTGTTGATTATTATGTATGTCATTGCAGACATCATAGATAAAAATGGATGGTATACTGGCCCTTTCTATTGGCACTGCTATTTGTGAGGCTTAGAATATTAGCTATATCTATACAGTGCACACAAATTCATAGTAAATATTACACAATCACATCGAATTATTCCCACCTGAATCAGAACGAGAGTCTGAATCCTTTTCCGCTTCGTCGCGCGATGGCCAATGTCCATGTCCTCTATAGCTAGTGATAATTCGTCGCTAGCAATTGCTGAAGGACTATGACTCTTGGTTACAGTAGTGGATCCACCCGTATCAACATTTCCAGATTCAAGCTCAGCTTCCAAATTCTCAGTTGAGGCACAATTTCCATCAGACGAACCTTGTCTTTGTGGGAACATACCTTTCATATCTGTCAAACTCTTTCAGACAAACATCACAGTGACATTTAGCAGCCATCTTTCTCACGTGCAGCTGCGGTTGCAGGCTTACAGTCCGATACGCTTGCGTAAAGCACACGTAACACCTTTTTTGCTAAATCGCCAGCGTCACGGAGCCGTGCATGACATTTGCGTTACGCAAAATTTTTACACGCTACCGTATTCGGTAAGATCATAGCCTCCGTATCGTAACTTCACAACGATCGCCTGCGATACGCCGTTTCGAACGCATCCGTGACGCAAGCGATAAATAACGCTTGCGTAACGCAGGTGGTACTTATTGGCCGTGTACTATTTTGTTAGTGAAGTTGTTTTCTGCCTTCACGTCAAGAAAAAAAACGAGCGAAACGACGTGCGAAATACCTTCAAGTTCGAGACGATGTTTTAGAATCGGCACGGGCATCCTAAAAGGCAGAAAAGAAACAGACAGCTGAACGAGAGCGGTATCATGCAGACCCAGAAAAGAAACGGTCAGCTAAACGCGAGCGGTATCATGCAGACCCAGAAAAGAAACGGTCAGCTGAAAGAAAACGTTATTGGGAGGGTCCTGAATGTGCACGCTTGGCGAAGAGAGTGCGGTACGGGAAGGCTAAGCGTACCCTGCAAAACCAACGAGGCCATCGAAAAAGAACTACCGACAAAGTTATTCAAAGGTATGTAAATGTAGATGTAGTAACCTGCACAGTATCTCAGATATTGAGCAGGGTTTGCATATGACACTGTAGCTACTCTCTGTACGAACCAAAGGATATCGTACTTAGCGAGTATCAGAGTGGCTTGAAAAGGCTATTCTTAAGAATAGCACTTTACTAGTTCAGTTAAATGATGCCTTTTGCAAGACGCACCCATGGTTAGCACAAAAGGTGTGTACCAGATCTGCACATGCTGCTGTCAGTAAAGTTTGTGCAGATGCAGTGCTTAAAAAGGTACTGAATGTGCATAGGAAAAAGGCAGGGGAATTTCTAAGGATATTCGTGCCATTAATGCAATTAAATTAGAAGATAGTCACCTCCTAGAAGGGGTAAGGTACCATACTGCTGGTTCAGAGCCTTTCTACTATGATGCCTCTTACAACCACACAAGGCAGCTTGGGGCCATACCTGTAGACCTCAATGGTAGGTGTGTAGTGGCTGAGGAGATAGGAGACCGACATCTTATTCGCATGCGTCCATTAAAATGGAAGTGCACTAATGAGTGTTGGCTGCTTACTAGTGGTGAAATGGAAGCAGTTTTGGGGACAAAGTTAAAACATGGAGGATCTCAGAGCTGGCCTTGACAACCTGTTATTCAACAGCTAATCAGAGTCCCTAGAAAACCACATACACTGGTTCATTCAACAGGGCAATAGCTGGCTACTGCTGGCAATTTATAAGCTGTTATTCAACAGCTCGTAAGATGAATGTCCCTGGACCAATGGTGATAACTCAAAGCACTGTGTCCCTGGTAAACCACATGTATGTGAGCACATACCAACTGATGGGGGCAAAGGGTTGTGGTGGGTATACACATGCAATGCTACCTAGAATTTCTGTTGGATATATGGCCCAGTACAATTTGGCCTATGAGAATAGCAGTTCTAATAACAACTGCTGAAGCTTTTGATAACATTCTATTTGTGTTATTGCACGTGCAAGAAAGAGCATATTATTATGCATGTGTATACACCAGTGATTGGAATGGCTCACAAACAAGCATTCTGATTGTGCAATGTAATTGGCATCATTTCTAACAATTGTTTCAGATGAGTCTCTAACCGCATCAGGAAGGATCTGCAAACTACATCCCAAAGAAGCTTTATGCATCTCTAGAGAAAGAAAGTACTTCATCCATTGTACAGTACTTGTAAGTATATTGTGTGTGAGTGTGTGTGTGTGTGTGTTTGTGTTTGTGTTTGTACAAGCGCTGATCTGCTGATCTGTGATGATTAGATTAACAACTGCTATCTCATCATCATTTGTGGTGCAAAGAAGGTGTACATATGGCTTCAGTGAACTGATTCTACCAAGTGCTTCTGATTCAGGTGCATTGTAAGAATATTGTGGTGTGTGTGTGTGTGTGTGTGTGTGTGTGTGTGTGTGGTGTGTGTGTGTGTGTGTGTGTGTGTGTGGTGTGTGTGTATGTGTGTGTGTGTGTGTGTGTGGTGTGTGTGTGTGTGTGTGTGTGGTGTGTGTGTATGTGTGTATGTGTGTGTGTGGTGTGTGTGTGTGTGCATGTGTGTGTGATCTTTCTTTGATCTTTAGCAATGCCCATATCCCTTCCAGTTCTCCTGGATATGGCTTCTGTTTACTCTCAGTAGATCTTACCAGCTACTGGTGGCCACATGTATGTCTACTAACATTCCCCATTATCTCACACAATTTGGCCGAAAAGGTTGTCAAGGATGCTATTGGTTGCCATTTGCTTCTGAACACTCACCTGCACCGCTCTGTCCAAGGATGTTGTTGTATACAAGAACTACTCTGGCGTACAAGGGGTAATCTGTTAGGGTGTGACTATTCCCTCTTTTATGGGATATTCCCACTTCCGTACTGCAAGGTGTTGCTGGCAAAAACGTCAGAGACAATTATTATCCAAACTATTAGTGTGTTGTTTTGTGTGTATGACATTGGTGGCTGAACATTACGAATCAATACGGATCACTTGTGATCAATTACGCATCATGCATCGGAATAATGTGCATGAAAAAAAAAAAAGAATGAAACAAGTAAACATAAAACCTTCTCTGTGAGAAAGTTGGTAGGATTTGAAGGCAATGGTGGTGTAAAAAGCAAGGAAACAAGGTTCTGTAATAATAAGGGAAAATGTCATAGTCCTATATTTAGCCCGTTTGTAGCATATACTATGTTCGTGTGCTAAATATAGGACTATGACATTTTCCCTTATTATTACAGAACCTTGTTTCCTTGCTTTTTACACCACCATTGCCTTCAAATCCTATATCCCACCAACTTTCTCATAGAGAAGGTATTTTATTTACTTGTTATTTATAGTCTTAACCCCCCCCCCCCCCTCCCCCTCCATCCACTACAAACAGCCACCGCTGTAAACCTGCAACTCCATTACTAGACATTTGGCACAGTGTGGTTTGACCACACCCCCAAATACTATTTAGATAGGACCCCCCCCCCCCCCCTCGGTTTAGTTGTATTGCCGTTTGCATGTAGTCGTCAGAATTTGTGTCAGTTAAACCACTGGCCCCCATCAGAAATGTACCATTGCACGTACTACCTTAGTATTCGAACTATGTCTATGACGCAGTGACGCTTTAGATTAGACAAGTAAATAAAAACATTCTCTACGAGAAAGTTGGTGGGATATAGGATTTGGTGTAAAAAGCAAGGAAACAAGGTCTTATCAGAAGGGAAAATGTAATAGTCCTATATTTAGCACATTTCTAGGGCGTATGTTGTTTGTGTGCTAAATATAGGACTATTACATTTTCCCTTCTGATAAGACCTTGTTTCCTTGCTTTTTACACCACCAATTGCCTTCAAATCCTATATCCCACCAACTTTCTCGTAGAGAATATTTTTATTTACTTGTTTTCTTAATTTTTTTAATTTTATATAAAAGCGAGTCCTCTATCCGATTCTGAAGCTAATGGTGAAATTTTGATCGCTTAAAAGTGTTCCTGTCCGTTGCCAAGAAGGAGGAGAAGAAGACGACCCGCCCCTTGTTCCGAGACTGGGTACGAGAACGGGCAGTACACTCTTGTTCTCTACAACCACGCGGTTCTGCGACATGAAAAAAAAAAACGAAACTACTCATTTTTGACTTCTAGATCGATTGCTAAAACAAGCTACACGATCCGATCGTCGGGAGTGTTGTTACAGACGGGTCGCGTTTTTTTAATGACTTCATAGTCGGGGTCAAATCCTACACGCCAATATTTTTACATTGAATCAATCCGGTACAATTAACGAGTCAATAACGAAAAATCAATATTGAATCATGAACTTTCGGCAGCGTTCGGAATCAAGACTTATGTATTCACCGAAGAATCATCGTTGCCCACAAATGATTCCCGACTGAGATCAGGCATGAATCCATAAGTATTCTATTCGTACAGCGCCGTATACACACAACGTTACAAAACGTTTGATTTGCAATAAACATTATAGCAATACAATGTGTTACGCCAGTCATGCGAGAAGCATAATGTCTTTTGTGACGCTACTTGCCGCTCCAGTGTCATTGAAACATCTTTGTTTTGTAGGGAACATGTAGAAGTGCATTGGTGAACCACAGAAACAGGCCGAATGATGGCAGCTGAAGGAATACTGCGCAGTATGCTTGTGAGAGAGTACAGAGGACAATCGAAGTCATTGCAAATAGGCTCAGTGCCTGCCATGAGGGGTTCTAGATGACGCACAATGACGTAGCATCTTGAATTACTTTCAATGCAGCATAGGATGACCTGTATGCATAAAACAAAGTACATCCAAAACAAACACAAATATATCTGCTCATACATACCGATCCAGTACCATCATTGTATTGAGCAAAGTCACCAACATTGACAATGTTTCTATCAGTTCCTACTGTTGCTTTACCCCAAGAAACAAGAGTATTAAATGAGCTTAGCATGGGAGGAAGAAGCAGTGTGAACTGCGGGTGATTTTCCATTAGACTGCTGATAGATATGTTGCCCTCAATCTCCTGCACACGAACCAATACAGACCCAAGAGCAACCTTTGTTTTGCCAACCTAATAGGTGGTGTGAAAAGAATGTGTGCATTATTTAAAATTGGAGGCACAGTTAAGATGGCATGGGAAAGATCTGTAAGCTCCCCTATGCTGATCACCAGCCGCTTTAAGTGATAAAACAGTAGACTACAGTTACATAGGACTTTACTACCAACAGATACAGCAGAAAATGCAACATGTTTTAAATAGCTGCCTGGCAGATAATCTATTGTACATGTTGGAGCGCAACACACAATAGCATACCTTACGGATAGCACCACGGAGATACGTGGGTTTCTCACATGATGCGGATGCTCCTCCTCTAAGAAAGTCATCCACTTCTGATGACTTGTACAGCTTTACAAGTTCATCCCCACACCTAAAGATGAATTATAGAACATTCCCAATATACAAGTTTAAGAACTTACTTTTCTAATGCATCGTAATGGCCTCCTGAACACACGAATCGTATGCTTTCTTGAATTGCAAAGCTTGTGGCAATATCTTTACTCGGAGCATGTCGGTTTGCATAGATGTTACGACCTCTGATAGCAGCATTATAGCTCTCACATCTGGTAGAATACAAATACAAGTATAAAACACACAATTGTACTTGCAATAAAGTTACAACCTTTCTGTGTTGAATGTTGAAGCTGGTCCAAACTGTAGCATATCATCTGGCAGATGAAGGAGGATGTGAATCTTAAGCTTCCTCCTGAGTCCAGGGCAGTTCCTTTCCACAGCATGTGTAAAGGCCAAGCATTGAGACTTGTACACATCAACCATCTCAGGTAAAAAAGTATCACTTGAACACCTGTATGTATTGAAACACACCACATCAAAACTTGCCAGTGCATTAGCAGTGGTGTACCTTAGAAAGTGCAAACCACACTTCAGTCTCACCAGGGGTTAAGTAGGGAGGGAGAACAAAGAGAGCTAATTGTGCTAAGATTTTAAAATCACGTCCCACAAATGACTTGAAATACTTAGCTACGTTTCTAGATAGTTTCATATCAAATCCAGAGAATGAAAACGATGAAATTCGAGCCTGAATTTCCTTTCGTTACACAGTAGTAAGACGACCCATCAAATCTCTAAAAAGATATTTATATGGACCCAGAAGTAAGGTGTGTAACACTTCCACTGGTGTACACCTATTGATTAACACAGTAAATCCAGTTAATTATTATGGATGATTACATACCTATGCAGATCGATGAAGAGTTCCAAAAGTGGATTTGGTTTAGCACGTACTCCAAACTCTTTCTGAAGCTGCTTCATTTCCTTTTGAGTCCTTGCAGACTGTATGCGAGCAATTTGACACAGCGTGTCAGGCTTATTCCTGAGACAGCCAATGCTGTGCAAACCAGTAGTTACATCAGCCTTAATACAAGATTCATTTTAGAAATTCATAATACACCAACATAACTTACCATGCAAATCCGACAATACTTGCTTGTTGTTGCTCCAAGATGACTGCACACCTCTGCTCCACGAGGATTGTCACATATAATATTTAATATTGGAGCCACTACAATGACATTGCGTTGCAAAAAGGCATCATATGCAATGATACCCTCATTCTCTAGAGCAGTGAACTCTTGCACTAAAGGGACAGCCATATCAAGCACAGGAACTTTGTTCGATGCACAGATGAAGTGGATGTTCTGGAGGTTGCCATTTTCCTTTTTCGAAAGACCCTCAAGTCGGAAGTTCCAGGAGTCAAACTTGTTCCATTGTTTAGACTTATTTCCACTAGTGTCATCCGTGAATAAAGTGATAGGGACCATGACAACAGGACTTCCTCCCCACTGCATTGACTTTATCTTCATAGGATGTGGTGAAAATAAACTGGTATATTCCTAGAAGAAAAAATAGTAACACTTGCATTACAATTAAGAAACTTACATTTTCAGTAAGTTGCACAAAATGACCTTCATGACACTTCAGTACATGTAGAGCCTGAGCTTGTACATCAAGCACAGCTTCTATACAACATACTGGTATCGAAAGGGTTTCACCAATAACATAACTTTTTGCAGATAACAGGATGATGATCCAATTTGCATACACGACAATGAATGGCATCTTGACCCTCCTGTACATTGGATGGATGTATATAAATATTCACGTACGTTGATGTTTTTATTTTATTCTACCTGGCAAATGAATTGAACAACACAACCCATACATGAAGAGCCCGAGCTTTGAAGATCACCAATAAATACATTCCCACAAGATGTTGTACTCATTGGTGAGAAAAACCGTCTATCAGTTCTCCAGTGTAACCCATGAAACACTTCCCTGTAATATTATAAATGGACACCAATTCATAAAATCTCCCATGCATGTAAACATTTGCACATGCACGCACGCACGCACGCACGCACACACACACACACACACACATACACACACACACACACACACACACACACACACACACACACACACACATACACTTACTTGAATTCCCCTTTTGGTATGACTGGATACCGAACAAGGTTGTGGGAAATTTCAGGATTACCTAAACACATTTTTAAAGTGTTTGAGACTGGGTTGATATAAAAAGGAATTCCGGTCCTTGTAAAGTGCTGCACAGTCATTACCGCAATTTGAAGCATATAACATATCATCTTTGGTGCATAGTATCCATGTAGCCGATACTTGACAAGCAGTGACAAACTTGGAAGAGACGGACAAGCAACACGCAATGTATGTAGAATTAATTTCTAGTTCTTATGCCCCTAGTAGTATAGGAATTATCAACATTGTCTATTTCACATAACCCATTTACATACCATTGGACGTGGACTATGCACAATAAGGTATGCCATTGCAAGCAACTTTGATCCAAAAGGCTTGTAAAGATTTGCATCTAAGGTTGGGACTAAACGATTTGGAATTTATAACATAAACAAAGAGTATTAAAATGTACTTCTACCTATAGAAGTGTCTGCTTCAAGTTCCTCCTCGCTACGATCCGGGTTAGTAACTGGAACGTTTGCAGCGTCATTAGATCCGTCAATATCAGGCTGCTCGCTACCTAAAAGTGAATTTATCCCCAGTTAAGCTACTACACCTCTTACCACTGGCATCGCTAGAGAGTTGCAATGTAGTACTAGCTGTACTGTCTTGGATGAGTTCAGCATCACTGCTTATCGCCAATTCCTGATCAAACAGGGCTGCACTTGGTTCGTCCTCCCCAGTTACACACAGAGCGTATCTCTGATGGCTTAAAGTTTTCAAATGCCATTCATATCTACTTTTGAAATGAAAATTCAATCGGCAAGGAGCACAATAAAAACCCGCCATGATTCTCTGTCTCAGTCACGCTTCCTCACGTGACGTGTTCATTGCACGAAGTGTCGAAATGTTGTCGTTCGGTCACGCGCGACCTCCCTCCAGAAGGACCAGCAGTACAGGTGGAGATGCAGGATTTTCTGCCTCACCATTACCCATTGCAAGGAGTCTGTCACCAAGACTACCAGATTCCATGATTGGCACCGCAAGGAGTCTGTCACCAAGACTACCAGATTCCATGATTGGCACCGCATATCAGGATGATTCAACTGCACAGCTCTCAAGTACCTCGGCCATCCCATCTGTTTCAAATGCACAGGTGGATCTAAGTATCCAGGTTCCATTGCAACAGGTGAAAGCCTGTTTTAAAACATTAACAGATCATGTTGACAAGAAGTTTGAAGCAATGCAAAAACAGTTAGGCAGTGTTGAGACTGCCTTAAAAGACCTCAGCGAGGAGATGAAAAAAAATTCATCTCAAAGCTTTACAATAAAAGGAAGTACTTATGAGGCACAGCCCGTCATTAACATTAGGTATTTACTGTTTGGTGTTTGTAGTCACCTCTGAAGGTCGAAGTATCAAAGCTGTTTTGTCACTCACTCTTACGTGATCCTGGTGATGAAAGCATCAGAGTTAAGTATGCATGTGAATAATACTAATAAATGATTTTTATTTATGTATTCACAACAATAGATGGCAGTCACTAAAGTGTTGACAATTAGAGTTATTAAAGATGAGAAGTACAAATTTGATGAAGCACTTCGCTTTTTCAAGTCAAGGTTGACAGATGCCAGAACCGATGAAAGGAGAAAGGTTTGATAACATAAATTAATTTGCTATTGCATCACATGGAATGATTTTTAACATCTTTGTCGAAAGCACCCATTTCCTAGATGCAAATTTATGGCTACAAAGGGAGCTCGCCAAAAGCATTATCCAGTCCATGGGTGGGCTGGATGATGTGAATGATGTTGAGGCATACTGCCAGAATCTAGCAATGTTTAGCTCCTTGTATTGCTTATGTTTAATTTCTATTCCTTGCAGCGGAAATTCATATGCCATTGCAGTAGTGAGAATCAGGTGAACCATTCTGAATACCGTCACTGGGTGGATTCATATTACTCATCCCCTGATGAAGACGAATGGCAAGAATTGATGCAAGAAGATGCTGCATTTGATTACCAGTCATTGGGTCATGGAATGGGCATCCAATAACAATGTAAAACTTTTTAGTCATCATAACTTCCTTCATACAGCAAATCATTTCATTATTCTTCACTCATCACTGACTGAGCTCATGCAGTTGATTTTATTTTGGTATACGAATGTTGCTTCATGATTATTTTATCCTATATGTGCATCCAATTAATGCTCCTACACAGCGCGCATTAGTACACATAGTAGGAAAGGAACAGGGGTCTGTGTAACAGCAGTGATCGATGTTTCTATAAACATCGTAACAGTATGACGCTCGGGCTGAATCAAGGTTACATTAGCAATCATTCGTGATTCACTTTCTTTTATCAACGACGTTGCGGAAGTGAATATTTTCAAGCGTGAGTCATGTAGGTAGAAAATTGGCCGTTAAACATCGTTATAGATTCAAACCACTCCTTCGCGGGCTGAATCAGGTCAAATTCGCAATCATTCGTGATTCACTTCTTATTTCACGGACGTTGCGGAAGTGAAAATTTTTCAAGCGTGAATCATATAGGTAGAAAACTGGTGGTGTAGATATCTTCGTACAAGTTATCTAATTATGCGTCTTACATAGACCGTATAGTCGATTGTTTACCAAAATATAACATAGACTATTTTATATGAAATCGACTCTTCCAGCCTATTCTGAAGCTATTGGTGAAATTTTCATTGTTTAAAAGTGTTCCTATCCCGAGTTATGCGTTGCCAAGAAGAAGAAGAAGGAGACCATGTTCCGGGACTGGGTACGAGGGTGGGCAGTACCCTTTTGTTCTCTACAACCACGCGGTTCTGTGACATAAAACAAAGACGAAACTGCTCATTTTTGACTTCTAGTTCGATTGCTGTAACAAGCGTAACGGTCCGATCGTCGTGAGTCTTGTTAGAGACGGGTCACGTATTTTTAATGAGATTCATAGTCGGGGTCTGGAAGTTTCTAACGAAACTTCCGATAACCGCACAGTGCATGGTCAAACGTATCTTAAGGTCGGCATACACGGGGCGACTTCCTGCCGATTTGTCGCATGCAACTCAAATGAATATGGACAAATGTTCCGCAAACCATCAGTAAATTAAACAATTAAGGCCGGCATACACGGGGCGATATCCTGCCGATGTAACTCAAATGAATATGGACAAATGTTCCGCAAACCATCAGTAAACTAAACAATTACGGAACTTTTACCCATATTCATTCGAGTTGCATGCGACAAGTCGGCAGGAAGTCGCCCCGTGTATGCCGGCCTACACGGAGCGACTTCCTGCCGACTTGTCGCATGCGAATATGGGTAAAAGTTCCGTAATTGTTTAGTTTACTGATGGTTTGCGGAACATTTGTCCATATTCATTTGAGTTGCATGCGACAAATCGGCAGGAAGTCGCCCCGTGTATGCCGACCTTTAGAGACGCGCCAACTTAACGTATCTAAATTAGCTATAGTATCGATGGTACCACCACAGGACGAGTGTAACTGAATATAAATTATAAGCATAACTCACCTTTATTTTTGCTGGTAGACACAGAACCTCAGTTAGTGCAACTCTAGATAGCTAAGAAAGTATATATAGGTTAAATTGTTTAGTTCTAGAGGTCACATCAGTGCAAGACACATTTTACTTCAACACAACACACACCGAACGATAAGATATCAGGTCCAAGGTGCTCCTTTGACAACGTCGTTTCATCCTAGCCGAAATCACCGGATTGTATACACATGGCTTCCTCTTGAACACGACATACACGCCTCCCAGGAGGATTGTTGCCATGGTGAGCCTAACCCCCACCCACAGGGTAATAATGGCTGCTCAACCATACGGGGATGGAATGTGAAGATGTGCAATATGGGCAAGGAGAGGGTATGGGCGTGGCTGGGTCTACCTCCTCTATCTTCCGGTACCCAGACCAATGCCACAGGAGTGGATGGATTACATCACCATTATGTGGAAGTGATGTAATCCATCTGGTGCTATGGCTTGGGTCTGGGTACCATCTAAGGACTTCCCGGCTGGAATTCAGATAAGAAATTTGGCATTTGAAAGCATTTTGCAAGCTCTATTGAGTCCGATTGCACATGGCTGCACACATGCAGATGTGTGTTAATGACATCACTAATGTGTGTCCATGTACACACACACACACATACCCACATGCACCTAACTGCCACCTTAAGGCTTACATGTATATGAGCTGGCAAGTTCATGCGAAGGCCTGTCAACCATAAAGTATACGTAGCTCCATGGAAGTGATGGAGTGTCTGATGTGTGTGTGGTTATGACTGCTGATCACTGCATCTTGCTGCATTGTAATTTGCTGTGACTTGGAGCTTGACACCACTTGCTGTGAGATTAGTGCTGCGCCTCCAAGATGATGGAGTGAGGAAGTCATGTGCAGGTGTGTGTACAGATATATGTGGTGTGGACTATGCTAGTAGAGAATCGGAGGAGACTACTGTGCACATTGGCACAACCATACACTGTAATAACTGGATTGCCAAGTTGGCAAAAGCCTATTGCATTCACCTTTCCACGCACGGGTCACTGCAGTCTGCATGTGGCTATCACTGCTAGCTTCCCTTGCGGTTTGTTTCCTGTAGGTCAATTCATTTGTAGCTCTACCCTTCTTGCACCTGGATGGCTCCATTAATGGAGCTTTCCTTTAACAAATGATTCCTACCAGTACTCACTCATCCACAAATTCACTTTTCCTTACAATTTTTTTATCTTATTTATTATTAATATTTCTGTGATTTTCTCCCTCTCCTCCCTCCCTCTCCTCCCTCCCTCTCCTCCCTCCCCTCCCTCCCTCTCCTCCCTCTCCTCCCCTCTCCTCCCTCCCTCTCCTCCTCTCTCCCTCTCCTCCTGCCTCCCTCTCTTCCTCCCTCCCTTTCATCCTCCCTCCCTCTCCTACCCTCTCTCCTCCCTCCCTCTCCTCCCTCCCTCTCCTCCTCCCTCCCTCTCCTCCCTCCCTCTCCTCCTCCCTCCCTTTCCTATCTCCCTCTCCTCTCTCCCTCTCCTCCCTCCCTCTCCTCCCTCCCTCTCCTCCTCCCTCCCTCTCCTCCTCCCTCCCTCTCCTCCTCCCTCCCTCTCCTCCTCCCTCCCTCTCCTCCCTCCTCTTTCCCTCTCCTCCTCCTCCCTCTCTTCTCTCCCTCTCCTCCTCCCTCTCTTCTCTCCCTCTTCTCCTCCCTCTCCTCCTCCTCCTCCTCCTCCCTCCCTCCTCCTCCTCCCTCTCTTCTCTCCCTCTCCTCCTCCCTCTCTTCTCTCCCTCTCCTCCTCCCTCCGTCCTCCTCCTCCCTCACTCTCCTCCTCCCTCCTCCCTTCCATACAGAGAATCACCTTTGCACACTTCCACATGTGCACATCCAAAGCCCATCCTTAACAAACAATAGATCACCTGTAGGCGTTCTGGCTACACCATTATGGGCATACCTTCACAGTAGACCAAAATGTGCCTAATATGTACTCTGCTGCAGCCAGCCATCCATTTAGGGTCACCTCCTCCAATGTCTCCAACACTATTCTACACAATCACAAGGAAAATGCCTCATAAAGATCTGGTACACAAAGGAGTGTGTGTGTGTGTGTGTGTGTGTGTGTGTGTGTGTGTGTGTGTGTGCACGTGCGCGTGGTCATGTGTGTGTGTGTGTGTGGGTGTGTGTGGGTGTGGGTGTGTACTGTGCTGTATGTTTAAATCTGTAGGAACACCCACGTCACACAAGCACATACCCTGCACCAACACACACACATTTATCTTCTCTCTCAGATGTACACATTACAGCCTTATACTGACAGTCATGCACTCGACGCTGCTTTAGCTACACTAATGTACAGAGTGTCCAGAAATGTACCAACACCATGTGTGTGGGTGTGCCTAATGGTCAATAGACCAATGACTGTATGGCAGCACTATGCAAAGAGACTGCTCATTTTTGTATTGGGTTGTGTTGATGTGTTTATTAACTGCTCAACACGTAGTTACTAAATGGCAATGCTCTTGTAATAAAACACCCTGTGAGAACTAGCTGCCTTTCCCCCTCTCCTTCATCCCTCCCCTCCCTCTCTCCCCTCCCCTCCCTCTCTCCATTCCTTCCCTCTCCCTCCCTCCCTCCCTTTCACTCTGATGTGTGTGATGTTACCATCATGTGCTCACTAGAACACATACACTCCCCAATTCCTGTGTTGAGGACACACTCTCCACTCCAGCTCACCTGGCCGAGATCTGAATCACCATCTCCAGGTCCTCCTGGCCAAAGCTGTGGTCTCATCTACGTCAACCACCTACTCTACCAGTATCCAGCACTACCATGTCTTGTGCCCCTCCTTCCAGCTGACCCCTGTTCCCACTACCAAAAAGATGGTCACTCTCTTTGCCACCCCTGCAAAACCATCCAGGTGTGTGTGGCAGTGGTCTCTTTTCTGCACCTCTCCCGAGAGGGGGGTACAGAACCCAATGCTAAAACTGGCCATCCGGGGTATGCAGCGGTATCTATTTGTACGTATTCGTGCCATTTGATCTTGTCTTGCATCAAGTCTAATGTTGTTCAAAGAACTTTACGAGTTGCCGCTGTTGCGTGACATGCGAGCATGCGCGTGCTTTCTTCATTCTAACAGCATCGCAGGCCCGTAGCCAGGTCGGGAAAAGGGGGTGTTCGAAAATAATAAATGTGGACCTAAAGTGGGCGTGGATCACCAATAGGGGGTGGGTGCGTGAGGGGGATGTGCCCCCTCAAGCGCGAAGCGCGGAAGCTTTTGAAAACATTGATTTTGCAACTGAATGCAAACCAATTTGCAGACACATGTACCAGTACACTCATACCGTTTTATAACTCTTCATTGTAATTTAGTAAATATAATTGCCAATGTACTCTTGCATAACTATATTCATAATCCATTCGGTCGACATTTAGCCCCTTCTATGAGACACCGACAATACTTCTGATCCAATGCTTAGTCATATTAATACATGCATGAAACCCATATAGGCTAGCTAGTATATTGTACACACTGCAATGCATGCACAAGTGTACATGTACAGTGCATGAGTGTTCGATTCCGTTGCCTTTCGTTTTGCAGTTGGTAAGAACACATCAAGCTTCTGGCACAAGGCAGCGGCTCGTTCACGCTCTCTTTTTTTTTGCTGGGAGCTACCCGGCATTTTCGATCGGCGCACGCGCGCAGTATGAATTAAAATTACAGTGTAAATTAATAATTAATTTTCATTACATCATAACTAGAACTAAACATGAATCAAGACCATATTATTAAATGCGGATTAGCCGCCCAGGAATCGCCTAATCGCCTTATAGAGTGGCCGGGACCTTTACCGTACTTCCACATAATTGGACCTTTTCCCCCTGAGGGGGGGTTCGTTCGAACCCCCCGAACCCCCCCTGGCTACGGGCCTGCATTGTGGGAGTGCGAGGGAAATGGAGCCACGGTCATGCCTGCTTACAACCGTGCCAACCAAATTGTTGTAACAATTTGAAATGGGTCAGTTTCCGAGAAAATGAAAAGTGTCTATATATATAAAAAGTTATAAAAATGCTTCACGTTTGAATCGCTAAAACTCCGTAACGGTTTAAGCTATCAACTTCCTATTTTCTACACTTCATACTACACCATTTCTCTACCGTAAAATACTTTTGGGGGTCTTGCACTTGCTCCGTGCCCGTATTGCAACGTCCGATACCCCACAGGGTATGAACTCGTGATAACTTTCGGCAGGAGTAATCAAATCGCTTCAAATTCGGTTTGTAGGTAAAGGGGTCCTATAGCTATTAATTTTATTAATTTTGACTCTATCCGTTGCGGAGATACAGGTGGGAAAAGTTAATGCACATTTCCTGCTCGATTTGCCCAAGCAACCCTAGTTCCATTCTCCCATTCCGCATGAATATTAATCACTTCCTTGTTCCGCCCATTCTCCGCCTTAAACTATGCTACAGCCGTTCGCAACTCGTGTCTGTTCCATATTTGTCACAAACACACACATACACACAAGCACACATGTGCACACACACATAGACTGGGCTTGTACATGTACTGCTTGCAGTGACTTTGGGTTCTTATTTCTCACACTGTCTTTACAAAGCGTACATGTGCACACACACATGCATATGCACACACACAGACACACACACACAGACAGACTGGGCTTGTACCACTTGCAGAGTTTTTACAAAGCGTACATGTGCATGAATGAACACACATACACACATGTGCACACACACAGTACCACTTGTAGTGACTTTGGGCTCTTATTTCTCACTGTCACTGTTTTCACAATACACGTACATGTGCATGAATGTACACACTTGATTTGTTATGTAAATAGCCTGTACACCATATTCGTCCCACACACACACACACACATACACACATACACACACACATACACACACATACACACACACATACACACACATACACACACATACACACACACACACACACACACCACTCGTGCACACACACACACAGGCTTGTACCACTTGCAGTGACATCAATTGGGTTCTCATTTTCACACTGTTTTCACGAAGTGTACATGTGCATGAATGTACACACCTGTGCACACACATTGTTATGTACACAGCCTGTACACCATATATTTGTCACACATACAGTACATACACATAGCATTGTTATGGAAATGGAATCTTGTGCACAACACATACATACACTCATGTACAGTACACTTGTACGCACGCATACAAATGAAAAACATTAAGCATGTCTACACACACTCACACACACACACATGTACATTGCACGTAAGGTCTATTCTAAACTTGTTCTCTGCACCTGCACATCCATTGTATTCCATTTAACTGCTTTATGCATGCATTTGATTTCTATACCCTATCCCTTTGCTCCTTGTCCTTTATGGCTGGTTCTCTGTACATACACACTCACATCACCGTTCTCTGAGATGTGAAATAAAACTGTCTTATTTGGCACAACCCTTACTAAACTTCTTTTTGTTCGCTATGCTCAGCTTTGTTCCACTTGCATGACTTTTCTCAAAGTTTTCAGCTCACACAGAGTACATGTACATGCCCTCACGGACACACACACACACACACACACACAAACACTAATATATCACTCACTAATGATGATGGCACACACACACACACATACACACACACACACACACACACACACTCTTAATCTGCCTCTATTCTGTTAAACAGCTCATGAGGCCACTGATCCTATTGTCAATTTCTGTATCTCACAGTGTGAATGTTTTCTTTGAGTCCAGCCATATGAGGCTGTTTTTTTTGTCTTGGCAGTGTGGCATAATCAAATGAATATGAATATTTTTACTACATGCTTCGTGTAATCTTACCACGGGGCCCTGACCTACCACAATCTGCATGAACATTTATATTTATTGCCATAGCCCGAACTTCTCCGTTCTGACAAAAAAGTGGTGCAATAACTTCTTAACCGGCGTAGTATATCCTTTTCTATCAAGTGCAGCACAGTGTTTTATGTCAAACTAGTTGTATGCAGGGAGTAAAATGAGTGTATAGGGTATTGCAATGGCTGGTTGTGAAGCACATTAAATGTATATGTAATGTGTACTTATCGTGAGACATTTAATTCCCCTGCATACAACCATAGATACAATTGTAGTCCCGACAACTTGTTCAGAGTGCTAGATGAGTGTACTGAGGGAATAGTATTGCATGCAGCAAAGTAATTAGGTAGACAGTACTGTAACACTACATCTACATCTAGTTGTTAGAAACAAGAGATGGAATTCACTGCAAGTGGAGCAAGAGACAGAATAAACAACGAAAATGTTAGCTAGGTTTAAAGAATTGTGAAAGCATTGTTTCACAAGGTGTTGTGAGTCTCATGTTGCATGATGCATGTATGTATAGAGAATCAGTCATAAGGGAGCTCCACATGCAGAAGTTGTCAATTATATAAAACAATAGAGAGCGACACATTACGAGTACAAAAGCTCAGTCCCATACAGAAATTGAGAATAGAATCAGTGTCCTCTTAAACATGCATACGAGCAGTTCGATAGAACTGAATGCAAGTGTATGTGCAGAGAACAAGTTCACATCTTGCATGCAATGTACATGAGTTTGTATGTGTGTGTACATGTATAGTGTGCACCATCATTAATGTTTGCCACGGTGTGTGTGTATGTGGTAGCCGCATGTCCCATACGATGTACATACATCATGTTGTTACATTTACACAATGTGTGCACGTGCATAAGAGTGCAAACTTGTAGTACAAAACTGAGTGGACATAGCATAAAGAACAAGAGAAGTGTAGCAAGGTTATGCCAGATGGAAGAATGATGTGAGTACGTAGGAGCTTAAAAGCCTTCACACGTCATGTTACATAGTGTTATTCTTTGCCTAGTGTATAACTCTGTGTGTGTGTTGTGTGTGTGTGTGTGTGTGTGTGTGTGTGAGGATGGTGTACAGGCTATTTACATAATGTGTGCACGAGTGTGTACATTCATGCACATGTACGATTTGTGAAAACAGTGTGAGAAATAAGAATCTGAAGTCACTGCAAGTGGTACAAGCCCGGTCTGTGTGTGTGTGTGTGTGTGCGCGCGCGCGCCCGCATGTATGTGTGTGCATGTATGCATATATGTGTGTGCATGTATGCGTGTGTGCATGTATATATGTGTGTGTGTGTGTGTGTGTGTGTGTGTGTGTGTATGTATGTGTGTATACATGTGTGTGTGTGCACATGTACGATTTGTGAAAACAATATGAGAAATAAGAACCCAAAGTCAAAAGTCTTCAATTGCTCCCAACAAGCCTGTCTGTGGTACACTTTGGGGCGGCCTTGTCGCTGTATTAACCATTGTCTCGGAATTAGCAGTTTGCTGTATGAAGCTACATCTAGTGGTGACACAAGGCACATTATGTGACATTCCCCCCCACCCCAACATTCACACATAGTTAACATGTATTGCTGGTATTTTAATAAATCAAATTTCCCTGTAGTCCACTCATGTACATACAATACCAGATCCATATCAGAACATCATTAATGTTCAATCGCGCAGTGATTTAATCCTCTCTTAAATTCTTTTCCTGCATGTGATATTATGCTACAATAAAATGTATTTATCCGGCCGGTCGAGTAAGTGACTTCATACATGATTTTTATTCTGGTGTATAACTCATGCCGTGGAGCAAGCCCTTTCTAAAGATACAGTCATAGCTAGATACCATTTTTGGCAACACTCTATTCATGTACATGTATACCGGTATGTACAGTGTCTCTTCCCCCTCCCGCGCCCTATGGCATTTTATGTGTTTGTTCTTGTGTCGCCACCCCAACAATGAAACCTCAACTTGCATGAAAATTGTGGGGTTATTCGAATTTGCTCGATGAATATACTTAAAAATTATCGCGATACATTATCGCGATATTTTACGCATATCGCGATATAGGCGATATCGGCTAAAGACCATATTGCGGCAGCACTGTATGTACCGGGAAAATTGTGCCATTAGTATTCCTGCCATAAAGGAGCAATCGTCTTACCTTTGTATTTGCTGTATACCTAAACTGCAGATGGAGTTCTTATCTAGGCACAACTGTAAGGTCTGCACCAGTGGTAAGTTTAAACAATGCTACATATCAACCTTTCTGTGATGCTGAAAGAGTAGCGAGCTCCTGCGTGTACTTCACCAATTCACACGCAATACATGCAGGATTGCAAAAAGTGCTCTCAACTTAGAGTGCAACTATATGTACGAAGTGTTGGAGTGCGCATGCAGGAATGAGTTCCTCTAAAGACCGATCACGTGCATGTTGTGCAAGATCTTCCGCGCATCTGAAGTAGGCCTACTGTGGAAGCTGAAACTGCTGAGGAAGCCAAACATTTGTCCAAGACTGAGTCGTGTGACCAGAGGCCCGTAATCAATCTGCAGATGCCAGCCAGCAGGAATCTTATTTACTTTGCAGTTAACAGAAATATCAACCAGTGTGAACGCTTGATGCGTGGCCTTGGTGCTGCAAAAATCAGAACACTTACACGCGCAGTACAGCCAAGCGTATTTGCGGAGGGTATGCTACGCTAGATTACTTTCAAGTACACATATTTATACAAGTACAGTTCATTGTCCTGTTCAGGGTAGAGCGGGCCAGGATTGAACGTGTGTTGGCTGATCAAAGACAGGCTGCTATAAGGATCAGTTGCGACCTCCGAATTAAAAGCATTTCCGCAAATGGTTATGTGAGTCTGCACCCACACACCCATGTCCAGGTAGGCGTGTGAGATGAAAGGAGACTGCTGGGCCCTGGATTCCACGCAACCTAGGACCAGTCACGGTCCTTCTGCCCCATTCCTTCTCAGCCTTCTCAATGTTTGCATTGTAGGTGTCACGCAATGCCTTGGCCTTGAGGTGTTGGTTGTAGTTGTCATTTGCTATTTTGCGCTGCCCACCAGAACGGCTGTGCCACATGTACAATGTGACATTATACATGTGCGTGCGCACACACACACTCGCGCGCGCACACACACACTCGCACGCGCGCACAAACACACACACACACACACACACACATACAACTCAGTGACACAACACTTGGGTTAAATTCGGTAGTATATGCATGTGCGTAATCTAACTTTCATGCATACGCAAACACTAGTCTGAGTGTAATGTCTAGTATAATTCCAATAAGAACACACTCATATGATCACACCACAATCAAATGCTAGTTAATTAACCTCAATATATCACATCTTTCCCCCTTCTAGTCCTCCCTGTATCTAACTGGTTTTTTTACAATTCTTCCGCTTCGGGTCATCACGACCCCTGGGTTTTCTGGAGGATTTGTCTTCACCGGCTCTAGGTTGAGAGGAGGGGTTTCTAAAGTTTGACTAACTACCACAGAATTGGGGTTGTCATCCTGAGAAATCATGGGATCCTCCTCTGGCTGTTTCAAAGGTACGTCCAATGTAGGGTCTGTATCTTCTCTGTTGGTGCCTGTTGTACACTCCTCCCTTCTTTTATCTGTGGTCCCCAGCCATTTGTTTCTTTTCCGGTCATTTCCTCCTCTGGATCCAACTCGGTCGTCTCCCTCTCTGTCAGTACACTTCCATGATCTTTAATCATTTGATCTACATGACGTTTCCATACTCCTCCACCTCTCATTTCTACTAGATAAGTCTTACACCCTAATTTCGTCTTTACTACAGCCTGCTGCCACTTTTCCTTGGCTGCTCGCCGGTAATCTCTCACCATTACCCACTCTCCTATTTCAAAGGTTCTATCTGGAGTGGCAGTCCTTCTCTGTACTTGAGCAGTCTGTGCTTTCATTACTGTGTCCTTCAAATTGGGCTTCAGGAGGTGTAACCGACTTCTCAGCTCGCGACCAATCATGAGTTGTGCAGGTGATTCCTCTGTTGTGGAATGTCTTGCATTCCTGTAATTTATTAGAAATGTCGCCACTCGGTGTTGAAGTGTTCTGTCTTCTTTCTTAGATACTCGCAATGACTGCTTCAGGGTTTGCACAAACCGCTCCGCCAAACCATTTGTAGCTGGGTGATACGGACTTGTTGTAATGTGCTTGATGTTGTTAAGTTTCATAAAACGTCTAAATGTTTCAGAAATAAATTGAGGACCATTATTGGTAACAATCTGCAGAGGTAACCCCCACCTGGCTAACGTGTTCCTTAGCTCTTACACCGTCCTCTCTGCTGTCACCTCTTCCATTACTACGACTTCTGGCCATTTGGAATATGCATCTACTATTACCAGGAGCATCTTGCCTTCAATTGGTCCAGCAAAATCCAAGTGTATCCTTCTCCAGGGGTATCCCGGAAATTCCCAAGGGTGTAGTGGCGTTAACTTGGGATTTTATTTCATCTGTTGACATCCTTCACATGAGCGTGTCACCTCTTCTATCTCCCTATCTATCCCTGGCCACCACAAATGATTTCTAGCTACACTCTTCATCTTCACTATGCCTAAATGTCCCTCGTGTAATTCCTCTAACATTCTTTTCTTCAATTGTTGCGGAATCACCACTCGTAAACCCCATACCAAACACCCTTGTTCCACTGACAACTCGTATTGTCTGTCAAAGTAGGGTTTCAAGCTCTGGTTGTCCTCCATGACCACTGGCCAACCATTCAGAGCAAACTGAAGTACCTTCGACAGTGTTGGATCTTTCTGGGTGGCTTCTCTCAATTGCGAGTAGGTAACTGGCAAGTGCTCCACGAGTTTCACGAAGAGTTGTGATGCTTCATCTTCTTCTCCTTCTTCAACTGTTAAGGGAAGTCTCGATAGAGCATCCGCATTTCCATGTCATAGTGTGTTCCTGTATTGCACCTCATAGTCATACCCTCCTAGGAAAGCTGCATAACGTTGTAATCGGGCTGCTGTCGTCACTGGTATACTCTTGTGAGGGTCTAGTATCATGGTGAGAGGTTGATGGTCCGTGATCAGAGTAAACTTGTGTCCATACACGTATTGATGGAACTTGCGAATTCCCCAGACTAGGGCCAACGCCTCTTTATCTATCTGAGAATATCCTTTTTCCGTCTGAGTTAATGTCCTGGATGCGAAAGCGACTGGTCGCTCTTCCCCGGACTTTGTTGTCTGCGACAATACTGCTCCTAAGCCATATGCACTGGCATCACATGCAACAGATATTGGTAATTGTGGATCAAAATGAATGAGCACTGTGTCGGAAGCCACCAGCTTTTTTACCTCCTCAAAGGCCTTTTCGCAGTCTCCCGTCCATTTCCATTGTGTATGAGCTTTTAGTAGTTCATGCAAGGGTGCTAACACAGTTGACAGGTTTGGCAAAAACCTATGGTAATAACTGATGATGCCCAAAAAAGAACGCAATTGTGTCACAGATGTTGGACGAGGCGCCTCCAGCATTGCTTGTATTTTATCTGGGGTCTTGTGTAGTCCTTGACTGTCAATCTGATACCCACAAAATTCCAGTTGTTTCTGAAAAAACTTGCATTTCTGCTGATTAATTGTAAAATTGTATTGGTCCAACCGTGCCATAACTTGTTCTAGAAGCCGAAAATGTTCTTCCTCATCTCTTCCTGCAATGATAATATCATCAAGTAAGCAGTGTACTCTCGGAATTCCTTGTAACACCAATTCTAGCGTTCTCTGCCAAATGGCTGGAGCTGCTGCTATTCCAAAGGGTACCCTGCTATATTGAAAAAGACCCTTGTGCGTGTTTATTGTCAAAAGATTTCTTGAGGCAACTTCCACTTCCAACTGGTTATATGCCTGTAGAAGATCTATTTTGCTGTACAATTCTCCCTTGCCTAAGGTTGCAAATATATCCCCTACCTTAGGTAGGGGATACATATCAATCTTCAAGGCAGGGTTTACAGAAACCTTAAAGTCCCCACACAATCTTATCGCTCCATCCTGTTTGGGGACCACTACGATGGGCGTTGCCCATTCACTCCAAGAAACTGGCGATATTATTCCCAGCTCTTGTAACCTGTTCAATTCATCTTCCACCTTTTTCCTTACACTATAAGGAACCGGACGTGCCTTCATAAAAACCGGTGTGGCGCCTTCTTTCAGATGTAACTTTGCTTTTATCCCTGTGGCTACCTCTAGCCTTTCTTTCCACAACCTTGGGTATTGGGCCTTTAATGACGCCAACTTCTCGTCTGCTGTTCCCCTAGATAAGGTCTTTATCTCTTTCCAATCAATTGGAATGTGGGCTAGCCAATCCCTTCCCAATAAGGGTGGCCCATTACCTTCTACTACCAATAACGGTAAGGTTGTCTCTTGTCTTCCTTTCTTTACCTTCACCAATACCTCGCCCTTTGGGTATATCCTCTCTCCTGTATATGTTCTGAGACATGTTTTGGTGTTCTGTAAGGATAAATGAGAATATCTCTCTCGATATAGGGCATATGGCAATAATGAAACGGCCGCTCCCGTGTCTAGTTCCATCTTTAAAGGCAGGGAGTCCACCATTACCTCCACGACTAGGGCATGTCCCCCCTTCCATTGGTCTGTCCCGTTGTTCTTGGTCTTTATTGTTCCCCAGAATAAATTGGTCTCATCCTCCTCTTTATCCATTTCCCTTAACGACTTGTCCCTTGACCTGTACGGTTCTGCTGATCCTTTCACTTCTTGTACTCTCTTCCTGGATCTGCAAACTCGTTCTGCATGCCCTACCTTCTTGCAAGACCTGCACTGTTGATCTCGAAACCAGCATGTCTCTGGTTGGTGAGTTCTGCCACATCTAAAACACTGTGGACTTTGGTGTTGTCTCATTCTCCCTGTCCCTGACTCCCTTCTGTCATCCTTTGTTGGTTCCCTTACAGGCAGTGCTGCCGCGATATGGTCTTCTGCCGATATCGTCCATATCGCGATATGAGTAAAATATCGCGATATATATTTATGGTTATTAAAGTGATGAATATTAATGATCATTGGTGACATTAAAGTATTCATTGCTATTAATTTCAATAATAATCTTTGTTGAGGTTACGCGTTATGGCGGGATCAAAAGAAGCGACTGATAGACCGTCCTACCATGCTGTAGGGAAAGAGGATATTGTGGCCGTTGACCGCAAAACGTTTAGGAGTGACGTGTGGGAACATTATGGGTGGCACAGGAAAGCGATTGGGTCCTCCTGGGTTGTATGCAACAGGTGCTGTGCATGGGTTTCCAGAAAGGGCAACAACACGTCTAACATGCGACATCACCTAAAATCTGTGCATGGTGTTGTTGGTGTCACAGAAAGCAGCATAATGTAAGTCCTTTTTGGTCTTCAGGCCTTATCTGCTACTCAGTAATAAATGACATTATATGTTTCACAATAATTCATTTACTAATATAGGCCTAATAGGTGTGATAAGGAAGTTGCTCGGATAGGCTGCACCACCACCAGTACCAGCCCTGCTACCCCTAGCCCTGGTTCAAGCACAGTCCGCAGAGATAAAGGGTGTTCCAGTACTGGACTGTCTGCCGGTAAAGGAACCCTGGAAAGATACATCACTCAGATGCAACCCAATGTTTTGAAGGGAGAAAAACTTACCAGAGCTAACGAACTACTGGTCAAAGCCTTCACTGCAAACCTGCTTCCACCAAAGTTAATGGACAGCCCAGAGTTTCGAGAATTTCTGGATTACATATCAAATGGTTCATATGAAATACCCCATAGGACTAAGACGACTCTACTGATTGACATGCAGTATGAGAACGTCTTGAAAAAGGTTAGCTATAAAGCTGGCTCATCCTTAATAATTTTCATTAGTTTTTGTGCATAAGATTGTGTTTCTCTTACTAGATCAAAGCGATGATTGCCGATGCTGTCTCAGTTTCCATCACAACTGATGCTGCATCAATGCACACAGGAGATTCATATTTTGCCATAACTGCACACTGGCTTGATTCTCAGTGGAATTTGATGTCATGCATGCTTGGTGTATCCATCAGCAATGGTAAGAAAAATTATCATCATAACAGTGTTAATTAATGCATTCCATGAAATATAGCTTCACATACAGCAGAAGAAATTTCATCAATAGTGAAGGGTTTGGTAAACACAGAATTCATGCTTGAAAATCGGCTAGACGCAATCGCCTCTGATCAAGGAGCTAATTTTGTTGCAGCAATTAGGAAGCTGATTGAAGAGGGAGTTAGTGAAGAGCAAGTGCGATGCTCTTGCCACAAGTTGCAACTATCCATCAAAAATTCCTTAGAGGTATGAGTACCTAATACTAACACATCGGCACAGCTATATAGCTGGTTGTGTAATATGCATGGCATGCACAATGAGTAAAATTTGTTCTTCCTTTAGGTAAAAAACTGCCCTTCTGCTTCATTGATTGAGCGGTTCAGAACGATTTCATGCAACATCAACAACAGTCCAATGCTGCTGGATGCGCTGAAAAAAAGCCAGCAGGGTACTGATTTAGGTTGTTTGATGGATGAGTCACAGGAAGATGATGATGGTGTGCAGTCTGAAGATGAGTCGCATGAAGATGATGGTGTGCAGCCTGAAGATGAGTCTGATGCCATTGTAGATGTTCCAGTGCTCCCACATAGACGCAGCCTTAAGCTTATCAAGGACATCTGCACAAGGTGGAACTCCACATTTTACATGTTACAACGATGTGTACTACTGCAGAAGCACATTACAAATGTCTTGGCTGAAAGCAAATACGCTCATCTAGTACCATCTGCTGACGAATGGCTGGCTGCAGAGAAGTTGTGTTCGCTGTTGAAGCCGTTTCAAATTGCCACAGACTTTCTGCAGGGAGAAAAGTACCCTACTTTAGGCGGTGTTTCAAGGTATATTACAACTCTTGTGGATGGACTCCAAGGAACAACACCGCCAGTGCACTGGCAATTAGGGACCCGTTGGAACAATCTTCCAAAAGTTGTGCAAGAGGTCAGGGGCTTTATATTGCAGGACATGAGGCGGCGTTGGGATCCTACTGACCTCCTGTTCGGAATGGGAGCAATAACTCATCCAGGACACAAAAGTTTATCGTGGCTAAACCGCTCCAATAGGCAAACCATTTTTAGTCAGTTGAGAACAGAAATGATGAATGTTGTGCAGAAGGATGAAGCAGATGAGGATGACAGTGACGATGAAGATGATCATGAGCCTCCAGCAAAGAAAGCGGCAGTCACATCAGCAGAGGAGGATTTCGACCTTCTGTTTGGTCATAAAGATCAATCTCCTCGTGAAGAAATTGCTGTTGGAGATGAAGATCACATTGAAGATGAGTACCAGAGCTATCTTAAGGAAGCTGAAATAAATTTCAGGAAGGATGACCCAATGGAATGGTGGCGAAAACATGAAGTCCACTTCCCTCATGTTGCCAAACTGGCAAGGAAGTACCTATCAATTCCAGCCTCCACTGCACCTGCAGAAAGGGTTTTCTCCACAGCCAAAAATATACTCCAGAAGAAACGATGGAGTCTTCTGCCAGAACGACTGGGGAAATGCATATTCCTGAGGCATAATGCTAAATTGTTTTAATTAAATGGCTTGCATGCACCGAATGCACGCGTACATTTATCGCCGTTTCAGATACACATGCTGATATTTCGTTATTACTCTAATTTCCGCCAATCACCGTGCTTTTCCGTCTATTTCCGCGCAAGTTTTTATCATGAAATACCCCCAAAAATATCGCGAAACGCCCAAAAAAATATCGCGATATATCGCATATCGCGATATATCGTATATCGCGATATATCGCGGCAGCCCTGCTTACAGGTAATATATGTACCTCTGGAGTCGTGGCTGCAGTTCTGCCGCATCATTCTCTGCTCTCTCTGCTGTCTCAGCCATCTCAACTGCTCTAGCAAATGTTAAATCTTCTTTCGTCAATAGGCGTTTCTGAAGGGTTACGTCTCTTAGGCCACATACTAGCCGATCCCTCAACGTATCCTCTAAATGGTCCTGGAAATCGCAATGTTCCGTTAACTTCTGTAGTGCAGACACGTATTCCCGCACAGTCTCGCCTTCCTTTTGATCCCTTTTGTGAAATCGATAGCGTTCCGCTATTTTGGCGCCAAATGCTTCGTTAAAATCTCTACAAGCTCCTCATATGACTTCTCCCCCGGTTTCTTGGGTGCTGTTAACGCTCGTAGCAGTCCAAAAGTCCGTTTCCCAATACAGGAAAGAAACGCGGCAGTTTTAATTAACCTCTTCCTTAATCTGGTTGGCTCCCAGATAATGTTCTAGTCGCTCCAGATAACTTCGCCAATCCTCTGTAGCGCTGTCAAACTCCTCTATCTTTCCAATCGATGCGGCCATCTCTTTGTACGCTTTCAGTGGTATCCCACCCTCGTCGCCACTGTATGTCTCGTATAATTCCAATAAGAACACACTCATATGATCACACCACAATCACGTGCTAGTTAATTAACCACACTGAGGACCCAACTAGATCCCGAGACTAGTGACACACTAAAGCAAAAGGCCCTACCTGTAGGTATCACTTAGATAATGTATATGCACATATTCTTGAATAGAAGAGCGAGCACACAGTGAGACAGCTTTGTAATTTAAGACTTGAAGACACTGCATGCCGCTTGTTCCGCCATTATCTCTGCACGGTTGTATAGCAAAAGCCCTCACGTGATCTCGTTGGCAACAAGTGTTGTTTTATGTTGCAGTATCTAATTAACGCGCTGTATTAAAACAGATCCACAATCGCAAGTGCACGTGATCCATGTGGGCATAACATAATCGCATAAACAAATACGTATCCGTATAAATACGGCCTTAAATTATTGCAATTCTGAGGCAAGAAAACAGTGCATGGGGCCTAAAAATATTTTGACTACTGTAAATAATAAAGAAGTACTAATTTCCAAGTGCGACCTAATCACTATCTTATTTGAGCTAAGAATTATGAGTGATTGAATACATCAATTAGGTATGAAAATTAACATTTGGCATACATCTCTATGGAAAGTGCTATTTTGCGAAATAATTCATTAGTTTTTTTCTACTGATAATCAAGATCTTATTATTCTGAAGCAAAACTGACTGCGACCTAAGGTGGGCGGATTGTAGTTAAGGCATTAATAATCAATGTGTTAAAAATCCATTCATTTTCTATAGAAGTTATACGGGAGTATACGCGAATATACAAACCGCAATTCCTTTTGACCGGGCATTTCTCCATATGCATTGTTTCAGACTTTACTTGTTCTGGCTCTAGTTCATGCTTGTATATATTATAACAACACCAGGGCCAAAGCGCATTGTTACGTATCATTCATGTATAAGGATCTAACCACATCATCATGTGATGTAATTGTGCAAGGGATTTATACCAGTATGTGAAGCTAGTAATAATGAAGTTGTGCATCACAAGTAAATATATGGTTTTGCATATATTATCTTTTGGTGCATGGCCCGTGTTTTCTTGTAAACATGTTTACTAGAAAAGTGAATCTGAATGCAGTCTAAATCTCTTGAAGTTCATGATATAATTTTTATTGACTAAAATTGTGCGGCAGTAAGGATAAAATGCATGGAAACTACAAGCTCGCCTGAAATTAAACCAAACAACATGCATGCACATGCATGCTCTAATAGTGAGTTTAAAGCAGCGTTACACCATAAACAAAGCGTTTCTACAGGGCAGTGATCTGGAATTTTTCCAAATATCCAACTCCATACTGGGCGTTCACGGTACCAGCACCTCCCCCGTGGTGCGAGTGTACGTCGCTGCCGTCCATGCGGAGGTACGCTTGTGGAAACTGAACCGACCGTATCGAATATTCTCCATCCACTTCTTGCCTGATCACGAACCTCTCGTACGCCATAGCCCCGAACTGGCCATTCACTATTCCTGATCCCGACCCCTGGTGGCTGGTTACTGTGGCCCCGTCCATGCGAAGATACACGTTTGGAAATTGGAACGATTCAATACTGTACTCGTTATTGCCGTAGGGTCTCAGGATGAACTTCTCGTACTCTCCAGCACCGAACTGGCAGTTTACCTTTCCGACTCCAGCTGAGTTAAAACTGGTCACACCTCTAGCATCGAGACGTAGAAAGACGTTAGGGTACGTGACGGATTCGATCGTGACAACCAATCCTGGTCGATCTGTTAATGACGGGAAAATAGTACGCGTGGATAAAACTGCGCTACTATATATTCCTCACCCAAAGCTTCTGATTTCACCATATCTGCTTCTGGCTCCAAAGCTAAACCCATCGCATGGCTCATGGTTGCGATGCAACAAAGAGAAAGCAGCCCGAGGAAAAGCGCGCTTCTAGCCAAGATTTTCATGTCCAGGACTGATAGCTTCAATTTATTTTGCAGTGGTTAAGCGTGAAGATCCCTTCCCCTTTTATACTTTTTTCAACGGCATGCATGCTACAGGCCCTCGCGCAGGCCGCCGTACTGCATCCGCTCGGCCGCCTAACCACACAACAGTGCAGCCGCTATAGTAAACACTCATGCATTTTAATTCAATAATTATATGTATATTTACCTCAAAACATACTGGTATTACTGATGGTTCTATTCACCATATTTTGGTTATGAGTACAAAGGCAGTGGTGGATACAAAGTGGGGGCTCACCCCGGTCGCTGCCTGCAGCCTTCTTTTTTTAAAAATTGGTCTCCGCTCTCCTCCTCTTGAACCGCCACTATTACTACCATGCTAAGCTAAAACGAATCTGGTCTATACATGTATCTGCAAGGCACTATATTCAATACATGTACAGAATCTACGTCTAGAGCATAAAACATAATTATTTCTGTCCCGGCGCGACGTTCTGGTCCAGTCCTACCATGCAATATCACCGCCATAATACCATCGCCTGTTCACTGACTACTGAACGTTTTCAGGGTCATCCCTAAATACTAACTGAATTATACACTCATAATCAATGGCTGTTTCCCAGATGATTTAAAGCGGTCACAACACTGTGTAAAAAGGCTTAGTTGTTATACAGTAGCGTATGACGTGTGTATTGCGA
>JABACO010000001.1:10950110-11032610 GCA_013339895.1 Ephydatia muelleri | reverse complement strand
ATGGCCATCATGCACTGTGTTGCCAGTTGGGGGGCGATAGTGTCTCTCCTCACAACAGGTTGAGAGACATCTTTGTCACTTTGCAGCATGTCTTGCTCCACAACTAGAGATAGGTGGGTGGTCTAGGGAACATACTCGTCCAGCTGATGTTCTTGTTCCAAACTGGTTACTGGGTATGCCAGCAGCATTTGACCTGTCTGTCACATCAATGCAAAATACACAAATTTTTCAAGAAGCATGTGTGACAGCAGGTTCAGCTGCCTTGGCTGCCCAGATCCGCAAGCATAGAGTAAATGATGAAAGGTGCAGGGAACTAGGCTGGGTATGTATCCCTCTTGTGGTGGAGACATACGGATGTTGGGGTATTGAGGCAAGCACTATCAAGACTTGCCACCCGTGTGTCCACTAGGCAGGGACGTCCCAAGTCACCCGTGTGCAATGAAAACTTTGGAAGGCTCAGTTTGGCCCTTGTGAGAGCAAATTCCCGAGCCATCCTATCCCGCTATCTGTAAACTGTGCATGTTAGGTAAAGTGTGTATTATACGTACTGTAGGTGGTAGTATATCATGTATTCTCTTGTATCTTGTATTCATATAATAATTATAATCATGAAGGGGTATACAGGCACATCTGAGTAGAATGGTTCTTGCATTCTGCCTTATCAGTGTGACAGCCAGCAGGCTCAGTTTCACATACTCCCACTTGCATGGCTAGCCTCTTACTCAATCTAGAGAAGCATTCTTGGGCTTCACATCCCAACCACCATAAACCTCCACTACTAATTGAATGCATGTCCAGCCCAATCTTTAACACATCTGATCCAATCTCACCAACCTCTGCAGAGTTGCCTGAAGCCAAGCTCGCTTCTAGAATCGTCTGTATTAAGTTGATGGATGACTTTCAGGTCAATTGGAGAGGGACCAGTTTGGCACCAGCACATCAGCCAGCTGGCCTAGAAAAGTCTAAGCCTGGACCTATCTCCAGTTGAGGAGATAAACATGCTTTAGAGCACAGTGGCAAAACAGTCCCTTAACTTATTGTGCTGTGCAATGATGTCACCTCCAGAACGACATGTAAGGGCGTGGTGGCAATCTGGATCAAGTGTACTTGAGCAAAGGAAACATTTACTGTCAACTGAGGAGATAGACAGACCTGGCCACCATTTTAATAAGACTTGCATCTCTTCAGGCTCCAGAGCTAAGTCATTGATTATGCAAGGAATAGCTAACAACCAGGCATTAGCATTACTGGCTGATACTGCTCTGAGTCTGTGCTGTTAATAAGAAAGGAATTGTCGTCTATTTTGCCTGATAGGTGGTGCTGCTGTGGAGGAGAGCTTGTCACTGTTTCAAATGTGACTGCATCAGCAGAGTCGATCTTTTGTGTTGTAGAGTGCTATTGCCTGTTTGAGATGACATCAATAGCATTGGATAAAGATGAAATGAATGCCCTGGAAGAGAATTCAAGACCACCATGCTGTAATGGTAGTTGAACTTGTTTGGTGGCTGATAGTGTAAGTTAAAAGGCTGCACATTCTTCCAAACAGTAGAGGACATCTTCGTCAAAGAGCATAAACTGCCTTAGAGAAGAATCACAAGGAGGAATTGAGCAAGCTAAATGGGACAGCTTGCACACTGGCGAAGTAGCAAGATGGATACTTGAGGGTCATATACATGTAGCTGAGGCAAAAGATGGAGAAGAGAACAAGCCTGTTTTCTCTTTGCCTCAATGTAGTCACCGCAAAATTCTGGATTTCCAATTGGTGCCTCCAGGATGTCAAAGTTATATGTAGTTGATATAAGAATACTGGAGTCGAAAAGTCAAAAGATATCTTTATTAGGACTGAACAGTTCACCTTTGGATGTGTTAAGGATCAGACCATTTGGCTTGCCCTCTGCACCTAGGACCTGTAGAGTTCTGGGCACAGCAGAGCCTGGACCAGCCAGGACCCCATCATCTAAGTACTAGGCATTATAAGCAAGGGCTGTTGACATTAGGGTCAGCTGCTAACTTTTTTCAGAACTGATTGAAGGTAATGGTTGATAGAGGTAAGGGTACGCTGGCAGCATCTTGAAAGTGTTGAATCCTCATACCAGATGGTCCACAAGCTGTTGCTTTCTTGAATGACCGTAATACTGCCAAGAGATTGAAATCAGCTTGAAGTTGTACAGGTTTGGTGTCAATGTTTCCAACTGGGACAGAAGGTGGATTAGAAAAGGGATGTTTGGCTTTAAGTTGTTCTAAGTTTCTTTGGTGTCTGGTGCAATTCTCTTAGATGTAAGAATCTGGTAAGCCTTAAAGAGCAGACCCTCTCTTTCACATGCTATGGCAGACTTGAGCTTGGCATGGTCAGATTGCACATGGTCAAATGCTTTGGTGATGGAAGCCAGAGAAATAGGTGTAGATTGATGACTCTTGGAAACTGAAGCAGTCCAAATTGACTTCTCATTACCACGTGACCATTCTTGGCAAAGAGTGTTAATGGAGATTCTGTGGCAACCTTTCTTGCCACCTGTTTTAGAGGAAGCCAAAAATGCAATTAGGCAACATCAGTAGACGAGTCCAGCAATAATGTTATTGTTATGAATAACATCCTTTAGTGCCTCTGCAAGGACCTGTGCAAATTGGTGGCGTGCTCGAGATGGAATATACTTCAAAGTTCTCTGCTTCAGTGCCAATACTTCTTCAAGGGATGGGAAGGGAGTTGCAGAAGGTGATGTGAATGTTGACTCCGAATTAGCTGGTGAGGAAGGTACTGTGTGGTTACAGACACAAGAACGAGAGTGAGAATTCTTATGAGAACAGGCTACTAATTTTGAGCAGTTCTGATAGATGAAAAGACTATTTTCAACTAGCCACGTGGAGGACACTTCACATGTGATTTTTCCAAAGGCATGTTCTTGCATATGTTTATGGATTTTCTTTGATGCCAAGTTAGTCTCACACAATGAACATTGAAAGGAGGGAATAACCGTTGTTGTGGTTAGTACTGGCAAACTTTGGGTGTCCGGAAGTTCATTCTGACTTTGTGTTGAGTGTGTTTGTACAGACCAGGGGCGGATCTAGGATTTTGGAAAAGGGGGGGGGGGGGGGGGGGGGTCGAATAAATATATTCACAACTGGGGGAGGGTACGGGAGGGGGCGTGCCCCCTCCCGTGACAGCAAGAGGGTCTGGGGGAGCGCTGATAGCTCCCCCAGTGGGGTCTGGAGCGAAGCCCCAGCCGCTTTTTTGCTTTTGCGTTTATTTAGCATGAAATTCACAGTGATATCCAATACATCTCCATCACGCGATATCCGGATTACTAGAGCCTGCATGGATAGCGACGAGAAAACTCTTCATTCTTCACAATGCTATGGTTCCTACTGGCTCAGCAATTAAATTCGTGACGCAAAGCTTTTGTGAATTTGTGACGGTGACCGAAGCGTGCACGTGGCCATGCACCAGCTACAGGTCGATCTATAAACGACTCATGTATGTTTTACTATAGTATTAGTATTTTTAGCTCTATAGCTATCTATTTTCTGAGGAAGAGAATCTGAATCCCATTCACGTCTTTTGATCGCTTACCTCAATTCCTGCTCACACGCACCATTCGATCGATCGCGCGATTAAATATTTCGTTAATACACATATAGGAGGATTTAATTAGATCGATATAGACCCCGCTTGGCTAGAACGATGGGCAATGTTGCAAATCCAAGGACGGGAACATGCAGAACGCTTCACAGATTACAGTACGCATTACGTCATTCTTCATATAGGAAAGGGGGGGTCCGGACCCCCTGGACCCCCCCCCCCCCCCCCCCCCCCTAAATCCGCCCCTGCCAGACTGCGCTTGCGATGCGAGGGGGGGGATTTCTGCGGTGACGTGAGCACTGCGGAGATGTGGTTTGAAGCGGCAGTGAGGAGAATACCTGGTTTTGAGATGACGACGTCGTAGAGGCTGCGAGCTACTAATGGCAGATGAAACGCGAATGTTGACAGCTAGTTGCCATGTCAAGCTCTGCTGGAAGGCAGTTCGAACAAGGCTGACCTGATTTTACACAGCGGCAAGAAACGCAACGTGCGTTCGCCCCGTTACAGGAGCAGCTGCCAGCGGCGGACGCAGGATTTAGGAGGGGGAGGAGGGGGGGGGGGGGCACGCTTTTGGGCGGGACCCCAAACACTCACAGCTAGGGGGTATGGGGGAGCGCTGTAAGCTCCCCCATCGGGGTGTGGGGCAGAGCCCGAGAAGCCAATGGTTTTTACGTTCTAAAACCTTCCAAAACTACGGATAATTTAAACCCATGCAATCATTAATTTTAATTCACACGCTATACAATAATTTTATTACTCATCAGTAGCATCAGTGGCTGCATCCTCCAAGATGAAGGAAAGCTTCATTCTCCGTGGCTGTTTGCTTGCAAAAGCATCAATTGTTTCCTTCACAGAAACGCTGATACACCTATGTACAGCTAGCAGGGCCAATCCATTCATCCTTTCCCCCGTCATTGTAGACCTGAGGTACGTTTTTAGCCTCCTTATTCCACTGATGGAGCGCTCTGCCTCGCAACTCGTTAGAGGCCACACAGTCATAATATGAAGGATGGTATGAACGTTTGGAAATTGCTGCTTCCTACAAGCCCTTAGGGCGGACAAAAGGTTGCTTGGGCGACTTTCTTTGGGAGCAGCTGACCAATAGAGCTGCATGATTATTGGGTTAGAAAAAGTAATAACAATCATGCATGCAGCTAGGAATATTTTATCGCCTATAACTCATGTATACCTTCCAAAGCTCCAGTTCTTGTAGAAGGGTCAAGGGATCTGGAAGGTCACTTTCAAAATACACAAAATCTTCAAGTTTAGGAAGCACATCTGCAGCCATTGAAGGTAAAATGCTAAAAGATTTCATTGCTTGTTGCTTCAGCTCATTGAATCTACAAAATTGAAATATATTTTTGAAGCATGCATGTATAACTCAATGCTTTTTAAAAATGAAACTCAGTAGCAAATTAATTTGCTTTATGTACCTTGATCTGAACTCTGCTAATAGATAGTCAAGAAAAGGGACAATAAGATTGACACGATAGTATCCTTCAACACTGCCATCCTCTGTGTCTGCATTACTGCGATACTGTTGTCTTCCACACAATCTAGGTTTGGTTGGCTGGACATCCACTGACATTGAGATTGAGCATGCTTTCTCAAATATTTCATGGTGTTTCACGTTGATGATGTTTACAGAAGAAATCCGTAATCACAGACGCCTTTCTTTTCTTTACCTTTACCTGGTTAACGCTAGCGTCAGATTGTTCTTCAATGGCAGCCATGATATGGTCCCAGGAATATAAATTATGTGTGATTAATTAATGAGACCATAATCAATGTGATGTATCTGACTGCGGTATTGTAATCATTTGATGGTTTTCAGTCGTGTATGACCGTATGACCACATCTTGACCGTATGACCGCATCTATTCATTTAACGGGGAGGGGGGGGGGGGGGGGCGCAGGCCCCTTGTGCCCCCCCCCCCCCCCCCCCCCCCCCCCCCCCCCCCCCCCCCCCCCCCCCCCCCCCCCCACTCCGTCCGCCACTGCAGCTGGGTGCTTTTCTTAACTCTGGCTTTCTTCCGTTCATCATAAAAATGCCAGAGCCATCCTCCGTAGAGTCAATAATAACCACTAGTCCCAAATGTCAAGAGCTAGGGTGGGCTTGTAATAGAAACATATGGCAACTGGGGTGAGGTTGCTCAAGAAACATTCTCCAGGCTTGTATCCCAGGGGGATTCCCACCTCGCCATCAGCCACTCCAGGCCAAAGGCATTAGTGGTGGCGGATGTATACGGCAGGCTTAACCTTCATCTAGTCAAGGCCATTGCTAGGACGCTCCTGGAAAACTTCATCCATCCTGACTGTGTATGTATGAATTATAAATATGCTATTATACACAATAATAATAATGTATAGGTGTTTTTAATAATACTAATAATAATAAGCTGAATATCAGGTTTGCTCTTGGATGGTGGTTGCATCTTGATACTTCTGGAAGTTCCCTGTGTTCCCTTTGTCCCAACATCGTACTTGACCCTCTAGGTCATCATGCAGCCTCTTGCATATGTAGTGGAGATGTGGTTGTTTACGGCACAACCATTTTCGTGACATCTTTGCCATTTTTTTGTCTTCGTGCCCATCTTTCAGTGAGAGTTGAAGTGGGGTATGGTTCATCCAGAGAACATATCAACTCTCGCCCTGCAGACATCCTTGTTCAGGGTTGGGACAGAGGCATGACAGCTGGCATTGATGTCACAGTACCTCACCACTTACCCTTGTCGCGCGCGCCCTGAATGAAGCTAGTGTATCTGCTGCCCACACAAAATAGGAAGAATGCAGCCAATTGCAGAAATTGCCAGGACTTGGGTTGGACATGTGTCCCCCAAGCCTAGAAACCTATGGTAATTGGGGTAAAGTGGCCCATAGTGTTTTCTACCACCTTGCATCTCTACTTTCCATCAGCCAGTCAATCCCCAAACCAAAAATAGTCACTGATATATACGGTCGTCTCAACATGTTTTTTAGTGAGACCTGTGGCAAGGGCCATCATGGGAAGGGAGTTGGTTCATGGATAATTTGAAGTCTGTCCACAAGATTATTCCACCACATTGCCAATCCACAGGCCTGCTCCACCAGGACACAGCTACCTCTCCATGGTCACAGGGCCATCAGCAATGCGTCCCACTCACAAAAGGCATGAGACACGCAAGGGTTGAGGCCATATGGGTCTAACAATGGAGAGTCTGAGTAGCAGTTGGTCTTTGCCTTGGTGGCAGCCCACATTCTTGCCATCATTGCGGTGCAACAACCATCACTATCAATATGCTGCCCTGAATGACATCATTCATTGAGCTCTGACCACTGCTCAGATTCTATCCAGACTTGAACCCACCGCTCTGAAGGAAAACATCCTCATGGCATCAATGGTCATATGGAAGAGCGAAAACCTTTATTTTTTTGTATTGGATGCTACCTGTGTGGATACCTATACTCCCTCTCACCTAGCACATCCACTGTTGCTAGTCAGGTAGAGGATATATCAAAGGACCAAGTACTCGTATTATAGAAGGACAGCCAGGTTTTGTCTTTACCCGTGTTGCTGTAGAAACACCAGGAGTACTTGGCTGTCTTTCCTTGATCTTCCTCAAAGAGTTGGGTCACAAAGTCAGTGTCACAATTGACGACACAAAAGCTATACCTACCTGCTCCAGCATCTATCAGTGGCTGTATAACAAAGGGGGAAATGTAGCCTCAATCAGAGGAACATATCCGCCCATTGCTGACCTCTATAGTGTTTTAAGTGCATGTGTTGATTATGGGTGTTATATGTATTATTAATAATTGTATGAAATAATAATTTAGTGTGTTTATATTTAAAACATTACAAAAATGCACTTCAAGCAAAATTGCATGCAAACAAGCCTACAGTTCAACTAGATAAAGACTTTGAGAGCTGTGCATATGCACAAGGAAAGCTGATGGAGCAAGCTTACAGTACTGTGATGCCAAACCCCCAAATTGAACTGGAAGAATGACTTGGGCCCAAGCTGCTTCATCAAGGCAGATATTGTTGATCGAACACAAGATATATTCTTTTTAGCTAGTCATCATAATATTGAAGAGTAGAGAGGTACAGGCAGCATGGAATTTGGGGATGGCAAAAATATTGTGGAGGGAAATTGCATTTTGTGTGTGAATATGTGTTGATGTCTCTCACCAATAAGGCTTAGCAGTCGAGTCTTCTAGGCGATTGAGGTGGCAATTGAAGTGACATTACCAATAGGGGATCTTACTATAGTGGCACCAGAACGGTCTATGAATTGGGCATTGGAACAGATGGGTCATTGGCAGTCTTCGCATGGTTAAGCTTTAGGCCACGCTGCACTGCTCCCTCTAAATAAACTCAATATCACAGGACCATGTTGCCTCCAAAAATGACATGATCCAAGTAGCCTGGTATATAGGTTCAGAGGTTAGATTGGATATCAAGCCAAGTAAAGGGATGCAAAAGAGGAGACCTCTGCTGCACACATTCTGCTGACATGATTACCTTGTCTCCCCAAAACAGGGAAGTTGAAGAGCAGTAGGCGGATTGCACATGGGGGTAGGGCTCAGTGACTTGGCTTCTGACAGCTAAAAACATCTTGTCACATCTGATGGAGTTGAAGGCTTTACTGAAATGTAGTTTGAGAAACAGCATGCCAGTGGACAGGGAATGCAGGTACTATCTGACAGCATGAACTGCAGCTCCTGCACCCCCTTTGATACCAAAATCTGGTTGTCTTGGATGAGCAGGATGACATTTCATAAGTGAACTTGTTTTTCCAGCAATTTTGAAACAAGACTATGCAGAGTACAGCCAACAGCGATTGGCCTTATGCCTCCTCCATCTATTTCTCCAAAGCAGTCAATCTTGCTCCAAACAATAAGGGACAGAGAGAGGAAGGAGCCTTGCCATGAATAGCAGGCTTCCGAAAAATAGACAATGCTTAAGCAGCAATTTACCTCCAATGCAGGCCAGCAGAAGGCCCAGTCATCTCCTTGAGGTATTGTGGTATCTGGACCCCTTGTTGAGCCATCGGGGAAAGACCCGATTGGTTTTGCCATTTCCTATTCAGAGACAGAAAGCAAGGAGCAGGAGTCATGATTAGATGAAGGTGGAATGCAGGTGTCAGAATGTGGTATGGGATGTCTTTGGTGCAAGGGCATTCTGGGTGGCATCATTGAAAGGAGCAATGGTGTCCTCAGAAACACATAACCTTACTACAGCTGCAATAAAATCATCTTTCTCAATCTTTGCCGAGACACTAAAGGTAAGATGTACCATTGCAGAGAATGTTTGGGGTCACAACAGACCGAAGTGGGTGTACATGAAGGCATTCTATCACCTGAGAATGGTATTGGTTTCTCACTTCTTCGTGCATTACATTAGGTATTTTAATAAATTTTTGAAAATTAATATAACTTTGAATTTTTATGCACAGCCTAACAGCGCAAATTGAATGCAGCAAAAATATGCTTTTGCCACAGAAAACAGATTACTATTTCGAAAGTTATAACGTTTCAAACATTGCGTCGCCGGTGACTAACAATGTACGCAATTTGAATGGACCGCGCTATAAAAAACTGTGACCGCTTGACTTCTCCATGCAGCTACTGTAAAAGTATTCAAGTTAGTGATGCCATAATTGCATAAAATACAACATAGATACTCTTTATAAGGTTCACAGAGTCAAATACACATTAAATCCAAATTTAGGTCTCCCATTATATAATCTGCCAATAGCCCGTCAGTATATAGTGATATTGTAATGTTCTCTTCTTCGCTATGTAATAATTACTTTAGGAACTTGAGACTTCTTTGATTGCTTTACACATATTATATGCCCATTGTATAGCACATTGTGATGATCCATGTACCATGGTGTTCAAAATACAGATCATTAATAACAGAACATTGGATAAAACGCTTAATATTACATTCCTTTTACATTCTGAGATATCTGGAAACTCATTTGATAATTCCACTTCCTTTTCTGCCACACATTGCAACTTCTTTTCTATCTTCCTCCTTAACAGTTCTCCTTCTTTTGAATCTTTAATATATGCTTGGGGAACAATGGATGGTGATAGATGAGTTAAAGTACCTTCAAGGTAGTCATGCAACTGTGTCTTTATTACATATATTATACCTTCAAGTAGCTGAACTGGAATACCATTTAACACTATTTTATCTTGTTCCGTTGTAGCAGAATTTTGTAGTTCATTTACACTGCATCAGAATCTACATCCAAAGATGCACCAAGAGTATCAGTCCTTGCCTGCAACATCATCAAAGGGGACTCTTTTAATGCATTCAAGTTTTCTAGACAGATTTTTATATAGTTTACACTATCAAGGTTTGAAATACCTGCATTTGTATATAGTTCATGAATCCATAGATAGTATAATACATGGATTGGAAACGCTGTACATTAATACGTACGTGACGTCACTTCCCGCGTCTACTCCGTGACTCGTTTTTGAGGTGTTTGAAATAGTTGTGAGTTTTGTCAAACAGGGTTTCGTTTAGGTGTTGTCATACTTTAACGTACATCAAATAGTCTGTGGTACCAACAAGAAGGAAGGTAAGTGTTTTGTATTGTATGTCTACGTGTCATATTAGGACACGGTCCTAGACCGCCCATGTATTTGGTTGTGTAATTTTCCTCATTGAACACAAGAACTTTAAAACACGTCTTATGTCCTGTCACTTGCTGTATAGCAGCAAGTATTGCTCTGGGGCATTTTTAAGGCTTGAGAACGATTGCACGCGAAGTTAGAGTCAAGCATACGCGTATTCTGTGATACAAATGGTCACTATTTGTGTGATTTTTTTGACGAAACCTTTACAATCCACGAACTACAAATTACTTGGTATAGATGTACAATGACCCTAGAGTTGTTCAGTTGGCATATCAACATTTAAGCGGTCGTTTCTATTGCAGCTTCTACTATTGTGTGATCACCAATGCCACGTAAATTTAGTCTGGGCCTGCCCAGAAAGAATTTTTCGAGCTATTTCTTTAGCCAACTTCAGTCGTGGGGTGTTTAGTCCAAACCCTTCGTCCTCCAATACAGAGGAAAGTGCACTCCGAATAACACCTGTAAACATTCAGTAGACTGTATAGTTGACGGAAGTCGAAACGCGCATGAAACTCCGTAATCTTTCTCGTTTCCAATCCATGTATTATACTATCTATGATGAATCCATGGTCCTGTGACCATTTTCCCAATGATTCCAAGTGCACGCAATTGTAATAAAATATTCATATTTCTCAAGTCCTTTAACAGTGATGTTCGTAAAGTTGTAGTATTATTACAACTTTTGTCCAAATATATTAAAACCTTTTCTCTTAGATAATACAAAACACCAGCAAGATGAAACATTACGTGAAAACGATTACCCACATACCGAATTATAATACTTGGTTTGATATTATGTTGTCGCAAAAATTGCTTAAAACCTGATGGCTCTCCTTTGCCTTGCTTAAATCTAATTTTGTTCATAGCAATAATAAAATTCACAACACAGCAGTCTCTACCAAATGTGTCACTTGTAATATTATTATGATTGTCATACTCCTTTAAAATATTTGTACACTTTTTTGTGATCCCATCAAGCGGATGGATATTGCACTTTAGTTCTAATAATTCTATTTCAAATGCAGTTTTTAGCTGTTGCACTACTCAGTGATTAACTGCAACTCTATCACTGAGGGTGTTCTTCAAATGTTTAATAATGCTGGACATGGCAGGAAGATAGTCTACTCTAGTGTATGTAGCATATGTAGTTATGATAGAGTTAATGGAATCACAAATGAATCACAAATATGAGATACATAGTCTTCAGTTGTACCTCCAGCAATGGATCTTAAAGCTTAACACATATGATTTTGGTGGTACTGTTGAAACACTTATATGTATTTCATTAATATGTTCTCTGTTGATGGTTGTGGAGTCCCAAGAAAGTGTTATATCTTTACCATTATACATTATTTCACCAACTTGTAAATCACTTAATGCTAGCAGTTTGTAATGGTCATCAATGTCATTTTTGAACATTTGAAACTGATTCCTAAGATCGTTAGCAGTTCTCATTCTAAACAGCAATACAAATAGCATGCATTTCTCAATGTTAATGCATAGCTAGGATGCACTAACATGAATATATTGCCTTGAAAAGTACGCTGTGTGGGCACCATCATATCACAACAATACAGCTGTTTTTAATGACATGAGGATCCATGCTGTAAAATAGTTTCAATAACTAACGCGCACCTTGACAAATTTGGTGTGTATTAAATAGAGCTATCACAAAACTCTTTGGCACACAAACAAAATAGATTATCTATGCATTGAAAATACAAAAATTAAGTTTAATTCACAGGGCTCTAACACTGAAATACCAGGTTAAGCAGTATTATGTCAATCCCTAAGCAATTCACACCTGTGCCATTAAATGGACCCTTGGGCACCATCCAAAGCTCATTAAATTGTTTCCTGATATAGACTAAGACCCAATAAACATGGCAAACTCTTCCTCAAGTTGGCACCTCAACAAACTAGGGAGTGGCTAATCGCGATAGGTTACTATAGAAATCAACGTGGCACACACAACTACGCCGTATGCTGCCTTACATTTAGACACCAGTAGTGTATTGTGCAACCCTCTCTCTTCTTTAATCTAGTAATAAAGTCCTAAGTGCATTCCAAACAACTTTACAAAACGTGTATCTTCACGAGCACTCGTAGAGCAATCCACAATACGGTCACAATTTTCGACGGAATTTAGATCACCAGTTTCCGCCTACGCATACGCAATTTATTCAAGTACCTGAGTCTATTGCATTAGTGTTTGAATTACAAGATTATACATTTTTGCAGCGTGACATGACGTATTTACCATGCGCATCTGCATGCAACATAATCATGATTTGTATTTACGGACAGCTGGCAGTTTCCACCTGTCATCAGGTTTGAAGCCATATATATTTATCGTGGCTCATCGATCGACATACACTGTAACTGCTACTGTGGTGCTGTTAGCAAGCCTGCAGGCCAGACACACACGAGCTGTATAATAATTCATGGTGCGGGCGTTAAAAGTGTACGTCACACAAATCACGTGTGTAAGGGGCGTGGCTTTGAACCGCACTAGCTATGGACAAACTGTTGCTCGTATTACTAATTGCGCTAGACGTAACGTCGTCCGTGCTAGCCTTGAAAGGCACCGTTTTGTTCTCAAGGTGCGTGTAATGCTTTGAATGTAGAGCTGAGAGGCATTTTTTGTTATTTGTACACTTTACTTTAGCTATAGGGATTAGGTTGATGGATGTGTCTAAAGAAGTTTATGCATCCGCGATTAGTCGGCTCTGCATAACATTCGATCGCACTAATGTGGGTGTTCTTTTTCACTGATGTACAGGACACGTGCAATTTGGTCAACATAAACGCTTTGGTCCACCCCCTAGTCTAGGGACCCGACTGATTGGTTGTAGGATCCCTCCTTCACCACACTTTTCTTCATCCAGTACCCAGCCTCACTACACATTCGTCCCTGATGTCATCGACCATCAGAACGGTGCCGTGTATGGCTCCTATGATGACTCAACTTCCAACACTACTGGGTACGTCCGAGAGTGTGGAGTGTGTCGTATTAACGTGCAACCCTAGGGGTGGGTACGTGCGATCACGCTCGCAACCATGCACCCCCGCCCCCCCCCCCCCCCCCCCCCCCCCCCTTCCAACGTGTATCTGATGACTCGTGTGTCTGCACTGCAGCTGGGGGGTGCTGAACATTGCAGCCGGGTACTCCAACAACACAATGACTGATTATCAGCTGGCAATGGCAGCGGGCGTGCTTGAAGGAGCCCTCACTCAGAGGTCTGTCAGTTACCTTTTTTTTTTTTGTTTTTTTTGGAAGCTAAAATATTAGGAACAGCAGTAAATTCTTGCACTGAATGTATAGCAATATGCACCAACAGATTGACTGTATGTAGCTATAGATTTGGCTGTTGTACAATATAATGTTCTCCCTACAGTGACACCTACTATAATTTTGTGAATTTGAATTACACCTTCTTTGATGGCTGCACTGTCCATGAAGTGAAGAAGGTTAAGGAGTTCCTGGAGACACAGGTACGTGTAGTGCATGAAGTGAAGAGGGTTAAGGAGTTTCTGGAGACACAGGTACATGTAGTGCATGAAGTGAAGAAGGTTAAGGAGTTCCTGGAGACACAGGTACATGTAGTGCATGAAGTGAAGAGGGTTAAGGAGTTCCTGGAGACACAGGTACATGTAGTGCATGAAGTGAAGAGGGTTAAGGAGTTCCTGGAGACACAGGTACATGTAGTGCTGTCTCACGAAATGAGAAATTAAGTGGCTTGGAATAATAATATCATTGTAACATTTGACAGTTTGTACTCAGGTCTTGTTACTTCAATAACCTCCACCTAGTAATAATTAATGAATAATGTAATAATATGTCACCATTACATCATGTATTACATTGAACCTTTTGAATTGTTGTGTTTAATGAAATAGATTCATATGTGTTACACATTAAGATACACTTGTACACATGAACAGCAAATGTTAGGACTGTCGGCACAAAAAATGCAAGCACAGTATTGGTTTTATACGTGCAGCTGTGATGGCTCTCTCTTTCTACCTCCCTATCTCTCCTCTCCTCTCGAATAGATTCTGCTAAGCTCTTATCGATCCTTATAGGCTAGTAAGATTCCTTAGTTATAGTATCTTATGTATCTTTATCTTATCTTATTCTTATTTATCTTAAAGGTATCTTCTCTTCTCTTCTCTTCTCTTCTAATCTCTTCTCTTCTCTTTCTTCTCTTCTAATCTCTTCTCTTCTCTTCTCTTCTCTTCTCTTCTCTTCTCTTCTCTCTCTCTGTCTCTCTCCCCCCACCCCCCAGCGCACTTGGATGGTAGAGATGATGTCATCTAACCAGTCTGCCTACTGGTACTATATGGGGCCTCATATATGCCCAATTGAAGGTTGGTCATCAGGCATGTTATGGCTTCATTATAGCTTAGTTTTTTCCTCCTGAAGGTCTGGTCTATGGCTACAACATGGTGGCGCCACCTAACCAGGTGTGTATCTCTGTGAGCAGCACTCGCTTGAACACATCTTTTCCTGCTATTGTTCACTTTCGATTTGCCATTATATTACTTTCATTTTCCACACTTCACCGTGTATATAGCAACTGGATACGTTTGCCTTTGACTTCCTGTGTGGGGGTGGAGACTTCTGGGACATCCTGAGTTACGTTTCCCCCGGTCGCAGACCTGACCTGGCCACCATGAGCAAAGAGGAGCTGGACTCTGTACGTCGATCACCACACAATTTGTAGCACGATTTATCAAATGTGTGTGCTCATTTCATGGATTCTGTATACCGACTGCAGTACCTGGCCTCTGGACACTGCTCTGCATTGATCAAGGTCCTTCCTGGTTACGAAGATGTGTTTGCTGCCCATTCTACGTACGTGTGGGTGTGGTCAGAAACGAGCCACATGTTCTTCATGTACTGGACTCATTTCCCCTACCCCTCCATAGGTGGGCGGAGTATGCTACCATGATGAGGACGTTCAAACACTATTCCTTCAACCTCAGAGACCAGCGTGCAGGTGTGCATGTGTGTCATGGGATGTGAGTGTGCATGTGTGTCATGGGATGGGAGTGTGTGTGTCATGGGATCGGAGTGTGTGTGTCATGGGATGGGAGTGTGCGTGTGTCGTGGGATCGGAGTGTGTGTGTCATGGGATGGGAGTGTGCGTGTGTCGTGGGATGGGAGTGTCAATGCATGTGTACACATGTAGAGAGTGTTTGTGTGTGTTTGTAGGCGTGCAGATGTGCTGTTTTACATGTGTGTCTGCATGCAACTGTGATGTCATACGATGTGGTGGTGTGCATGTGATCAGGGTTGAGAGCATTTAGATGATTTCAGGTAACATTGTATGCCAAAAAAATAGGTGATGTTTGGGAAGGATGCAATCTGCAAAAAATGATGCCAGTGTATAATGCCACACTATGTAACAGAATACTCGTTTTACATACATGCGTGCATTGTGCATGTGCATGTTATTACACGGAGATGTATGTACTGTCTTGGATACGTAAAAGATTCAATCTGATGACCATTCCAACTAACACTGTAGCAAATTGGTAGAACAGATTCACATAATGTGTACCTCGATTGGGCCTCAACGATTTTTTGCACTTACACTCTTAAAGTACCATGTGCCATGTAAATACTGCAAAGGGTATCTTTGAGTGGACCAAGTCTTTGATCAATCGAAACACCACTCTGCATTGGGACAGGCCCGTCTTTATAGCCAGTCTCCCGGCCTTATTTTACTGAACAAGATCTATATAAAAAGTCCTGCATGTCAGTTAAGCTTTTTGTTGCTGATTTAATTTTTTATTTTTGATCTGTTGTGTGATTCTGTTCCCAGCTGTGTAAGTTTCTTTTTGTGTGTCTACATAACCAGATGTATCGAACACTAAGTAGTGACATAAACCACATGCATTATTTTATAATACACACCTGCAGCAAATTAGCATTTGTATTAATGATTCAATTTCTTACTACCTCCCCCCCCCCCCTTTTTTTTGGCCCTAACGGGTGAGTTTGGACCCTAAACCTTCCCTCCCTCCACCATCCTCTCTCCCCTTTCATTAATGGAATCTGTACTGTATCTACATGTCGAATGACGTCCCATGTGTGGGGGTTTATCACAGTTAATTAATACAATATCTGAACCACCTTGTTTTCAGTAGTGATTTACTGCTATTATTTCCATGCGGGGTGTGTATGGACATGTTTGTCATTTCAAAAGTCAGCTTGTGTTCAACCACAGCATCCAAGGTGACCTCCTTCTCTGGCTACCCTGGGCTGCTCTCTTCCACTGACGATTACTATGTTATGGACAGGTGAGTGTTTTCTGTAGGGGAAAGGGGAGAGAAAGAGATAAGAGGCAATGTGCTAGATGGTGCGGTGGAAGTTTGCACTAGCGAAGTTAATAGATGGAAATGGAGATTACCGCAGTTGCATATATTTGCTTCCTTCAGTGGACTTATAGTGATTGAGACAACCAATGATATTATTAATAATACGCTCTTTGAAGCTGTCACTCCGAAGGCTCTATTGTCATGGCATCGTATGAGGTTGGCCAACTGGCTGGCCACTGGAGGGGAGCAGTGGGCTAGTTATTTCAGCGAGTACAACTCTGGTAAAGGAGAGGTGACAAGGAAGGGGAGGGGCTATGAGAAGGGGGTGTGGTCATCACTCTGCAGGGACCTACAATAACCAGTACATGGTTCTTGACCTCAAGAAGATCACATTGAAGTCCGATATTGCAGATGATGCTCTCTGGATAGTGGAACAAATACCAGGGTGAGTGTGTGAATGATATGTGTGTGTGAATTTGTATGTGTGTTTGTGTGTATTCGTGTTTTTCACATTGTTTGTATGTGCACACGTATGCATGTGTATGGATTTGTTGTGTATGTGTATGTGTGTATAATAAAAGTGCATTCATGTGAGTTCAGGTTGTTGTTATGCTATTGCCTCCCATTTTCCAGTTATGTCGCAAGTGGCGACCAGACCCCAATTCTCCGTACTGGCTACTGGGCCTCTTACAACACTCCATTCTACGAGTACGTGTACAATGTCAGTGGGTACCCAGAACTGGTCAAGAAGTATGGACCGGAGTATTCCTACCAGCTGGCCCCTAGAGCAAAGATCTTCCGTAGAGATGAGTCCAATGTGCGTGCCATATATGAGGAGTAGTATGTTTTCCTTACTATTATAAATATTTTTGTAGGTGACAGACCTGGAATCTTTTGGATACTTGATGCGTTCCAACAGTAAATAAATAATTGGTGTTCTCAGGTCATATTGTACTTGTCCATTTCAGATTATAAACAAGATCCTTACTCGCAGAAAGATCCGATGAATGCTATATGTTCTCGTGGAGATCTCCAGCATCAGCCATATGCTGGTGGCTGCATTGACACTAAGGTGACTGTGTGAAGCTGTGAGTGTGTGAGGTGACATGGTGCTGGTCCTGTGCATCCAGATGACTGACTACAATAGTGGCTTGTCATTGACTACTTATGCAGAGAATGGCCCCACCCATCAGGTATGGCCATTCCTCTCATCTTGTAATAATTATTGCCACAAAGTAGCTTTGTGAATTGCAACTTTTCTTGTATTTGTGAAAACAATGTTTTTAAATAATTTTGTGAATAATTTAAGCCTCTAATGGTGTGTTTCTCTAGGGCCTGGCTCCATTTGATTGGAATGCTGTTCCGCAGTTTAATGATATCCTCCACTTTGACCAGGTTCTGTGCAGTGCCATTTCAGTATGTGTGTTAATGATGTAAATGTTGATATCGCAGCCCACTGTATTCAACTTTGGCTTTGTGGAGATGAAACCACAGTTCTCTTACGACTGATCTGTGCCTGAAATTGATGTATTGTGTTGTCATACATCATTTGTATTGCTTTACTATTTTGTTTTTATACTGAATGCTGGTGAGATAACCAGTATGTGTCCATGGGTGAGAGAGTGTCACCTTTAGGATGTGTTAGTGGGTGAAAGTATCACCTTTAATATGTGCATGGGTGAGACTTTAGCTATGGGGATTTACCAATATGAGGTTTTATGGGCGACATTTGAGAGTCATACAAATGATTGTACGTATTTTAGACAATGGCATGAATAAATGAGTGCTTTCATGACATTTTCACCATCAAACCATGTATTCTGGGATTGTTTGGAGTGTGTTTTGATTCATCTGATGGTACTCCACTAATGGTGCTTCCACTTCATGGTAGCTGCACTTCATTCTATCATTTCTTTCACAATTTTATTATTACTGTAGTATAGCATCAGCCTACAATAAATTATTCAGGCTTTTGGTGGGCTATACATGTATGTAGCCTATCTCGTAACTGTATTGTGTTTTCATCGTCTAATCCTGTATGTATTGCTCTATGGTTTGATGACTGCTAGCCACTTAATTAAGCTAGTGGTATTTTCTGGAGTCAAAATGAGGGTAATGCATTTAAAAATACATCTTAGAGTTATAAAAGATTGCTAGAAGTCTCTACACATTGCTTCTTACGCACTGAAAAACGGAATATATGTCATGGATTTGTAACGCTCTGAATTTTTCTTTAGTGTTACATTTCGATTTCTCCCATCAGTATATTATTTGAACAGTGCATGATTAACTTCGTTTGTGCTTTGTTCACAAAGTGCATGTGACCAGGGTATGAGCTCAATTCGATATTCCCTCTTAGTCACATTATGCCATGTTTCTAAATTAAATAGGTCACTAAACTGTGGGGCTGACATTTCTTGTAGTTGAGAGAAAGTGTGTGGCCATCCATCATGATAAAATGGTGCCATAACTGACATATTATTAGCATTGAGATGTCCAGCCCAACAATGGAGAGTCAGCAACTGAAGAGACTGGTTGCCTGCTGTTCCCAGTATCCCAAAAACATATATATATCCTTTGTATTCTCTCGATCGATAAGCATGCATTCTGTTGGAGTTTAAATAGTAAGGGTTCGTAAATTCTTTCGATCCTCTGGGCCGGTAAGCATGATCTCTTTCTTTTGGAGTTTGTACAGAAAGCTCGTAAGGGTTCGTAAATTCTTTCGATCCTCGAGGCCGATAAGCACGATCTGTTTCTGCGGGAGTTTGAGCGGAATATTTGTAGGACAAACACGTTGTCTAGTTAGAAGCATCAACAGTGCAATTGAAGCAAAAAGTGTCATGCGCAGTGTCAGAACTTGGAATGTAGATTTCAATGATCCCATCTAAAGTGAAGAGCACAGCACAATAAATTTAGCACTTACAGTACATTATATTTTAATTTTGGTTCTTTTCTCTGTGACCGCGTGACGAATGTATTAAAATGTTCAACACTATATCTCATGCATATTTTTCGCCGCTGCTAGTAATCGGGTATCCGAGAGCAAAATAAACTACCGATTTTTTAATAATGCAAAGGACGCATTTAACTATTCATGCACCTGCTGATTCAATTGTAAACGTACGTATTACAAGCTACTGAAAAGTGGTGCATGGTCCGTCTAGACTATATCGTCCTTGCATGCTAGAGCAATAATAGAGCGGTATTGTAATTACTGTGTTTACGATACATGAATTGTTCTATATCAATGCCAAGGTTAAAATAGCGAGCCTAATTTCAAAACTAATATGAAACCACATTCTAACTGGTGCATGCTTTTTTTCTGCCTGAGTTCAGAAACGCTCATAACTGCATACAGACAGACGTGAGTGAATGGCATGATACGGTATATGTTATACATGTATAAAATCGCACAGGCTGGATAATTCCTTTAATTAAGAAGTTCCTAATTTTTGTTTAGTGGCTTTTGTTTCCATCATCGCTATCTGTAAGCTCATTGCACGCGCAAATCACGCTGGAACGCCACAATATTATGCACTTCGGCATCCCAAACAAGAACAACGAATACACTATAATTAACTGCATGCGTCTGTAGATGTAATTGTATTGTTATTGTGTACGGTGAAGTGGAATTGAATTATTTATAAACTATGATCCAGCCATTCCATTCCGTATAGTACAGACGCCCCCAGTTCTCCCGAATATAAATAGTGCATGCACTGGCGGTGTACAGTACAAGGGATTGAGCGCATTATAGTTTTCAGTCCCTAACGTGCTCATCATGAAGTCGTTCTACCGGGCAAGTGCCGCTGCTTTCTTCGTTGCCGTGCTAGTTAATAATGTGAACGCGGTATTCACCGGACCGTGCAACTCATACGAAGCGGAGAAGAAGAACGAAGGGTACTTTCGGTGCGCGTACACCGACCCCTTCGGCCTCAGAACTGTTGGAGTAGGATTCAATCTGGAGAAATCTGGAGCACGCCAGCGAATCGCCAGCGTTGGCGCCGACTACGACAAGGTCAAGGCGGGATCTCAGTGCCTGACAGACGCCCAGATACAGACGCTGTTTGTGCAAGACATGGACAGCTCCGTCTCGTGTGTCTCCAAATGGCTGCCCAATTGGTCGTCGCTCCAAAACGGCCCCAAGTCCGCTGTCGCCGACATGGCCTTCAACCTCGGTTGTGCCGGAGTGCAGGGCTTTGCGAAAATGAAGGTAGCACTGACAAGTTCCCTCCCTAACTACACAGAAGCAGCTGCTCAGATGAGGAATTCGCGCTGGTGCTCGCAGGTTGGAGGAAGGTGTACACGAGACATAAACTGCATGGTACGGCCGGTGTCGTCGTGACATCTGGCGCCTCTACAGTAATACTAATGCAGTATGCACAGTTTTACGCTCTTTGATGTTAACATTGAATAATGTGAGCAGTCTGCTACATGTACATGCAATTGGGGTTATCTAATTACTGCGTGATATAATTGAAATGAATTCAGTGCACAGTTTACTATGTACATGTAGGGCAGGGAGATACAGAACAACTTTCGGGTATTTATTCACAAGTTGAGAACGTTAGTGAGCTATGCTAATAGAACTAACAGAATGCAGTGTCATCCCGGGAAGAGCGGCGGCCATGTTTTTTGGTGTCTCCAGGTCTGTTACAGAATGTTTCCAATCTGTAACAGATTATTTACAACCTGTAACAGAACTCGGAACACCAAAAAACATGGCCGTCGCTCTTCCCGGGATGACACTGCAACCACTCTATTAAGTAATATTCGTTTCACTACGCGTATAGACGTTAACTGAGAACGACACATTGTCCATACTTCAGTATAAGACACATGGTGGACACATTTTATGCTAATTCCAATTAAGTCACACGATGAAAAAGGGATTGTTGTATATCACGTCATTTAACCTTTAATCTCCAGAGCCAAGTCCTACGCGTAGGACCAATATTTGAAAATTCATTATAAATAGAAATGCAAGTTTTTGTCATCCATTTCTCTACTGTTGTTTGATGTATCTACCATGCTTAATTTACCAACTGACAATCCATTTTTTTTTTAATCACGCTCTTGGTTACACGATGCAAAAAACAGGATGCGGTTCTTAAAAATGCATTATGCGTACAATTAAATTGTCTCAGAAAAAAGTATGACAAGTATAACTTTTATTGGATGTTTTTTGAAGCTTGATGTGTGTGCTACTTAATGCATTCTATGGCAGTTGTCTAACTCTAAACGATTTAGCCATTTGTACTGAAAACACACTGTGCGTTTTCAAGATTTTGTCCATTCACTTGGCTATTCCAAGACATGCGACAGACAAATACGTATTGTTCATACGCTTGTGGAGCTAGCAAATTCCAAATGTACTTTTTTTATTTTTCTAGTGCCAAAGACCTATCTCACTATCCCCCTTGTTTTGAACGTCGTTCTGATCTTTCCAACATTGCTTCACGATTTACAGAAGACGTACATGTATCTATTGGCAATGAGTATTGACTGTATTTGACAGTCTTTGAAGAATTGCAAGGAAGTACCAGTATATTCAGAATTACTAACCATTTTTACAGTACAATTAGTTTTTGGTTTGTTCTCTGTTCATATGGGTTTGCAAAAAAACTAATTTTAACATGCGTCCTACGCGTAGGACCATTGTCCTACGAGTAGGACGTCTGGAGATTAAAGGTTAATAACTACATGCAACTAAACAACTACGTCATTTCAACTATGCGCCTGTCAAGAGCATACGTACATGTATACATGTGAACTCGTTAACTGCTTGCACTACAACATCGGAAGTTTCGTTATATAGGATTTGACCCCGGCTATGAAATAATTAAAAATACGCGACCCGTCTGTAACAAGACTCGTACCCAGTCCCGGAACAATGGGCGGGGTCTCCTCCTTCTTTCGTATTTGCTTCTTCGTGTTATTCTGATGTGCTTCTCTTATTCTTCTTTTCGTCTTCTTCTTCTTCGTCTTCTTTCTTAGTCTTCTTATTCTTAGGCTTCTTCTTCTTCTTCTTCTTCTTCTTCTTCTTCTTCTTATTCTTCTTCTTCTTCTTCTTCTTCTTCTTCTTCTTCTTCTTCTTCTTCTTCTGGCAATGCATAACTCGGGATAGGAACACTTTTAAACGATGTACTTTTCACCAATAGCTTCAGAATTGGCTGGAAGAGGTCCTTTATGGATCAAATATATATTGGTAAACAATCGACTATACGACTATACGGCCTATGTAAGACGTATATCTAATTATACGTCTTATGTAAGATGTATAATTAGATATCTAAAAAATAAATGCACGGTACAGTGTAGTACAAAGCGAACAACGAAAAACTCTTCGGTAATTCAATCGGCGTTTTGGCGTGAAACCTGTGAAGTTGTTTTCCTCAAATGCCTTCACGTCAGAAAAAGAAACGAGCGAAACGACGTGCGAAATACCTTGAAGTTCGAGACCATGTTTTAGAATCGGCACGGGCATCCTACAAAGCAGACCAAGAAAAGAAACGGACCGCTGAACGCGAGCGGTATCAAGCAGAACCAGAAAGAAACAGACGCTGAACGCGAGCGGTATCATGCAGACCCAGAAAAGAAACGGTCATCAGCTAAACGCGAAAGCTATCAAGCAGAGCCAGAAAAGAAACAGACCGCTGAACGCGAGCGGTATCAAGCAGACCCAGAAAAGAAACAGACCGCTGAACGCGAACGTTATAAAGCAGACCCAAAAAAGAAACGGGTCCGCTAAAGGAAACGTTATTGGGAGAGTCCTGAATGTGCTCGCTTGGCGAAGAGAGTGCGGTACGGGAAGGCTAAGCGTAGTACCGACGTACCGTGCAAAACCAACGAGGCCATCGAAAAAGTACTACCGACAAAGTTATTCAAAGGTATGTAAATGTAGTAACCTTCTCTTACCTTAGATATTAAGCTTAGTTTGCATATGACATTAGCTGAAACGTTGCGTCAGCGTTGCCTTTTGTCAGTGTCGTTATGTAATGTTGGAAGAGACTTTAGTTCCATTCCAGACCTATGAGATGCATGCAGTTATTGTTTGAACTTTCTAGTGCAATGTGACACAATATAGCGGTTGCTGATATCATCTGTGCATTGAATCAAAATGGCTTCAGTTTACATAGGCATGAAACTATTTTAGTGGGCAACTGTTGCATGTAAGAGTATAACTTTCAAGCCTTGGTGTATATAGTTTAGCACATACATAATGTTGCATGTACGCACTTCCTTTTTCACTGTAGCTACTCTCTGTACGAACCAAAGGATATCGTACTAAGCGAGTAAAAGGGTGGCCTCGAAAAGGCTATTCTTAAGAATAGCACTTTACTAGTTCAATTAAATGATGCCTTTTGCAAGACGCACCCATGGTTAGCACAAAAGGTGTGTACCAGTTCTGCACATGCTCACATCACCACCTTTGCCACGTCCAGCACCACCTTCGCCACGTCCAGCACCACCTTTGCCACGTCCAGCACCACCTTCCCCACGTCCAGCACCACCTTCGCCACATCCAGCACCACCTTCGCCACATCCAGCACCAACACCACCTTCGCCACGTCTAGCACCACCTTCGCCACGTCCAGCACCACCTTCGCCACATCCAGCACCACCTTCGCCACATCCAGCACCACCTTTGCCACATCCAACACCACATTCCCCACGTCCAGCACCACCTTCGCCACATCCAACACCCCTTCGCCACGTCCAGCACCACCTTCGCCACGTCCAGCACCACCTTCGCCACGTCCAGCACCACCTTCGCCACATCCAGCACCACCTTCGCCACATCCAGCACCACCTTCGCCACATCCAGCACCACCTTCGCCACATCCAACACCACCTTCCCCACATCCAGCACCACCTTCGCCACATCCAACACCACATTCCCCACGTCCAGCACCACCTTCGCCACATCCAACACCACCTTCACCACATCCAGGACGAGGCCGAGATGGCAGACGACGAGGACGAGGAGATAGAGGACGAGGTGGAAGAGGACGAGATGGGAGAGATAGAGAACGAGGATATGTAAGAGAAGGAAGAGGGCGACGTGGAAGAGGCGGTGAAGGACGAGACCGTAATGTGAACCATTATTCGGACAATATATATGTATAACTACTAATGTTAATGTTATTAAATAATTATGCCAAATGCGCTAATGATAATGGTCGGTCTAAGTACAGCAAGGAAAGATTTCACGAATGATTCAAACACGCATCCCGCCTTTAACTAAAACTTTAGTTCTGATATCGGATCGCTTAGCTTCGTTCATAGTTCTACATGTCTTAGCAAATGGCACACACATGATGTCACACAACCCGTTGTACATAGAAAAAAATCAATGAAACAAGTAAATAAAAACATTCTCTAGGAGAAAGTTGGTGGCATATAGGATTTGATGGCAATTGGTGGTGTAAAAAGCAAGGAAACAAGGTCTTGTCAGAAGGGAAAATGTAATAGTCCTATATTTAGCACAGAAACAACACATGCCCTAGAAATGTGCTTAATATAGGACTATTACATTTTCCCTTCTGATAAGACCTTGTTTCCTTGCTTTTTACACCACCAATTGCCATCAAATCCTATATGCCACCAACTTTCTCCTAGAGAATGTTTTTATTTACTTGTTGCATTAGCACCCAACCGATGCACGGTGTTAAACACGGTATTTGTAACCAGACAAAAATTTATACATCGTTGGTTTGTTTGTTCTGGCAACTAAACTAGTAAATTCTAGTAGGTATTTCCAAATACCTTGCATGCATATATGTATAGACATATAAATCCCACTGCAAATCCAGAAGTTATTACATACTTAATCAATCAGTCCCACCATTGTAATCGCGTACATGGTATGGAATGTCCAACAATACATTCATCTTTGTAAGGAGTTGGGAAAAACATGGCGAATTATCTACACTATAGAACCAATATTGTTGCAGAATTTGATGACTGAATTGTAGGGAAGTGTGTTATGCAAATCACTGTGTACTGCAGACAGTGCTAATGGGCGTATATATATACAGTTCTTACATCTCTTCAGTGCTCAGGACTGGCTTCACCAATCAGAATCCTTTCATTAAGTGTTCCAGAACCAGGATGGTTATTATCCACCCCATGGTACAGGGTGGCACCTAAGTCAAAGGTCACACGTCAAATTAACGTACATGTACATGTAGAGCACCTCAATTTCCATTTCAAACTCTCACTTTTGTATTCATCACTGATTCCATCATGCAGCATCTCTGGAGGTATCCATTTCACGGGCAGTGCAGCACAGGCTGATGCTTTATTATATTCAGACAGTTAGTACACATCACGTGCAAGCCTAAAATCTCCTATCTTAATAAAAAGGTCGTGATATAATTATGTGAGTTGCTATATGATCACTATTGCTTTCAATTCACTTGTAGTGGGGACACTCAGGGTGACTTTTCTAATCGAAAAGCAGCTTTGCATCAATGACAAAGTTTATCAATTCATGTTGTGATAACTCATAATGTGTCTCCTACATCACGCGATATGCTCGTCAGGGACAGAGAACAGACCTTTACTAATAAAAAATCGACGCCATACAAAGAGAGGTAAACAGTCAACACGCAGAACAGGAACAACTACCTGCACCGTTGTTGCATCTCAGAGAATCCTACAGGGAAACTGAATAGTGTCACAAATTCCATCTGTGCATGTCCTTGCACCTTGACCTACTGGAAGCTTCTAGAATCTTACAATGCCTTATTATACTGCCATACAGTGTTTGTAAAGTCTTATAGATAATTACCACACAATTCTGATAGCAGATCTGTCTTTTTTTATGTAGCTACATGCCTACAAACTGTCGTGCTGTTCTTCTCCATGCACCACATGTCTCCACCACTAGTGGAACACACTTCCAACCCAGTTCTGAGAAGATGGAATCATTGTCTATGTGTTTCCCTCCTCTGCAGTTTGTATAACTTAGAAAAATAATCACTAAGTGTTAAGATTGTACCGATTACCCTGCCTGGAGACGGGGCTCAATGGTTCTAAAAATTCAACACCAACATGAAACCAGGGAGCCTTCACTGGTATATTATTAAGCTGTGGTGATTCTCTTATCAATTTTCGATTCACTCGTTGGCAAGAATCACATGATAGTATATCTAAACACAAAACGTAAAATAGAAGCCAATAAATGATTCAAAGCAGTTTGTACTTTGATATGGGTTACCTAGTACGTGTGATTACCATTTCTTGGACGTCTTTAACAATCCCATCAGATGTTAGCGGGTTAACGGGTTAACTGGTTTGCCCATAAGGGGGTCAGGCTGAACCGGTCAGGCATATGACAGGGGTGCTGGCCCCCCTGTCAAGCCAGCCTAGGACCAAGGGTAATGCAGGCTACTCTCGGATGTGACCAGACTTGCCACTATCATGATGAGGTCATGGAGAGGGGTTGGCCCTCAACCGCTGAACTGACCTGGGGCCAAGGGTAACGTTGAGTCACCCCTTGGTTCCACCAGATATGCCACACCACAACACAGTCAGTGGCTTGGGTGGTTGATCAGGGTAGAGCCCACAGGGTGTCGCCTGCCATTGATGTATGACCAGAAAATCTGTGTGTACAGGTACAATTCGATGCACATGTGGAGTGGTGGGTGGGTCAGCATATAGGCTGGCTATGATACAGAATTTCTGCTTTCCCTAGAACACCATTTATATCAAATCTGGACCAGACAATGGGACAATCTAGTTTGGGGATAGTTTGTTTAGAGGGGGGTTTGCAGATAGAGAGGCAGGCTTACCCACTAACCTTTGACAAAGCCCCTATTTATCCCATTGTATGCTTTTCCCTGTGCCCAATCTAAACAGGGAGGGGTAAATCCACAACCAATGTATGTGTAGCGTATATTTATGAAGATGTATACTTAAAATGATAGGCAAAGCAGTGGATAAGCAATTTCCTAAGTATAAAAACAACAGGCTATCAAAACGTCAATGTGACACCTTACATGCACTGTCTGGTGTATCATGTGCCTGATCATATGCGGCAATATGGGAATTTATGGGTGTTTTCAGGTCAAGGTGAGTTAGGTGAATCACAAAAATTGTTCATACAAATCCATACAGGTGTTGAGAAGCATAATGATGATGCCAAGCACGCATATTTGTCTAGCAACAAGTGGGATGCAACAGGCGACCTCATCAAAACTGAAGCTCGCATAGAATGCCTACAAAAGTATGCAGTCGCAAAAAGAAAACAATGATACTTATTGGTATGGAGGAAGTATTGAGGCAGAGAGCCTCACACCAAAAAGGAACCTGCTCAACAAGCACGTCTTCGTAATACCTATATTATTTTGTTTTGTTGCTATCATTGTTATGACTACTCTTAGTGGTATTGTGGAAGGGCGAGTATGTTTATATAATGGCCATTGATGCTTATCTTGAGGCGGTTGACCCATGACCACACTCCCACACCACATATAGTACATTCCCTTACCAAACAGCACTAGTGCAGCGTTGGTGATACACATAACTTTCTTTTTTATCAGTACATTTGTATCTTATGTTAGCAAAAGCATTGTGCGCTGGACTTTTCCATGACTTCTGTACATGCACACAATGCCTATGCTATAGCATTGAAGTCCCGACTGCATTGCATATGTGTGTACTTTAAGATTAGCATGTGCATGCATGTACGCAATGTAATTTTTAAAAGTAAACAATGCAGTGATCAGTCTTATAGTCAAATGTATCAACAACTTAATAATTTAATAAACATTTATTTCATATGCATATAGAATTAAATGATGTATGCAACGTTCAGAAATGCTTCTTAACTACATTCAAAACAACAACTTCTGAAAATGATTGTTGTTCATTCCATCTTCACCTTGGGTGTAGACTATCGGTGACCATCTAAGCTTGCTGTGCATTCTTATTGGGAAGTTGATTGACACCCATCTCCCAGTCGATCATAAACTTCCCACTCTGAAGGGTTCTGAGAAATCTACTGTTTGATATACAGTTTCCCTAATCCACGTGTTTGAAGACATCCATTCTAAATTCTATAGTAAATTGACATTACAAATAGCCCTGATTTTAGACTGCCAGACGGACCAGACAGAAAGTTAGATACACTATCCATAATTTCTCTAACGCTTGGTTGCGGATTGAAATAGCTTCTATAAAGCACAGAATGTACACCTAAAACCACAAGAAGAGGAAAAACAGCCGTTTACCTACCGCTTAGCGACAGCTGTAAGGCTTGTTTCAGGAACCCATGACGATTCTTCTTTGGTGTATCCTTCCCACAGTACTACAAATTCGACATGCCTCTAGGGCATAGCCATATAAATACGAATTAATTTCAAGGTGTATACACAACACGCACCTTCATTTTCCTGGTCGCTACAAGGCGTTCTACGGTAAAATAGGGACCGGCCATTTTCTAAAGTACAACAAACGCAGGCACATCGTTATCCGTACATTATCTGTACACTTTTGCTTAGAGTTAGGGTTAGAGTCAGTTTAAGTCATGGTTTCAGTAAGTAAACCTTTAACCTGGTACAAAACACTGAAACCAGAGATACCTACTCACCCCGGTATCTGTTACTTCGAACTAGTATATACGTAGTTGGCTGTGCCGAACACCCATGTTCTAAATATGGCTATAAAAGGCATACTAAAGGTGAATACCTGTATTGATTAGCCTTCGATGGTGCCTTGTACTGCGTGTATACTCCCGCCTAGCTAAATCAGCTCTTACATGTAGTTCTTTTCCAAACTTCGATCCACTAACTTGCGCTATAGTCGATTATGGACAGTTCTCAGATTCTCAGCGTACAAACTCACATCAAGATCCTCTAACACGTAGGAAAACGAGTTACCTATATATTCCGTCCAATTCAGCTCTAATCTGAATCTGTCATCACGGTACAGTATACGTAATGGTAATATCAGTATTAAAATGGCCGCATGAGTGAACCTTGATGACTAAAAATGACTTTGGACACTATTAAAACAGGATGTAAAAGGCTAAAATACAGTCAAAAGTCTTCAGTGATGATTTTATGAACATTACAAATTCTGGAAAACTTAACCTCTTTCACCAATACGCAGAAAATATGACAAAAGTCATGAAAAAACACAGCTTTGTTTAAGATTTCTATACTTATCTATAGAAATGCAGTTACTTGAATGTGGACACTACTAAATGAGGACTAAAAATTTGTATTAAAGTTCAGAACAATATAAGGCAATGCCTTTGATCTCCCTGAATTCTGGAAAAATCAATATATGCATTTAATACTTATAGAGGACAAATAGTGTAAGTCACTCCATACATTTCAACGAGCGCGTGCGCGGAAAATTAACGGACGTTTGCAATTACGCATCAGGAGTACGTATTGAGCGTCCGAAATTGCTGGCAATGTATTCGAGCATGAGCCGGAACTTGGAACAGTAGTTTCAGAAATATTATTCATATAGCCTTTAAAAGGAGTTGTAGTCAGCAAAAGCTAGAAACTTGAGGAACCATTTTACCATAGGGTCATTCCATGTCAAATGAGCAAGAGTTGTGACTCACGTCTTCCGATTTTGCTCTAACTTCTCATATATGTTGGTCTTGATATGAAAATGACTTGTACCATTTATTGTGTTAATAACGTTAATGGTTTGCGAAATATACGCCACTGAATAATTAATTTTTTCGTAAAAGTTGCAACTTGGCACACTCATATATTGACTGCTATACAATTGACAGCAGGGTTTGTGGCATCAAATTGAAGGCCATGATGAGTAGAACTGATCTATGGCGATTATTTGGGGGAGTGGATAAAGGATTAAATTTCTAGCTTCATCAAAGTACCTTTTTAAAATATAGAGGTGTCTACCACGTGAAATACAAGTTTTTTTAATACAAAACTGAAGGGACTATTAACGTCTATACGCTTCAGAAATAAAAAGTTTGTATATTGATTACCTCTGAGAACCACACGAGATTTTACCAGAGGGCGCCATTTTGTCTCATCAAAATTCACTTTTGTTTACATACGTTGCAAGTGGTGTTATGTAAACGTCTTACCACAGCTACCCGCGTGTGGTTTTATCAAATAACATGAATCAGCAGTTTGTGTTTCCTTATTTGGGCAAAAGCACGTGCTGTTTATTCTGTACGAAGTGTTTTGTGTCATGTCGCTCGATCGCCACAAGTACTGTAGTGACCCATTCAAGAAGCATCGGCGCCGCATATATTCAAATCTTCGAGTTGCATCAGAGAAACTTATGGCAGAATATTCATCTCTGTCTTTGCGAAGTGGAGATTTGCTGTGTGTAAACTGCCTAATAGCTGTTAAAAAGCATTGTTCTGAAGCAGCATCTGAAGATGCAGGGCCTAGCGGTCTTTCCTCCCAGGAATGTGCTCTGCCAACTTATTCCTCAACGCAAGATAGCGACAGTTCAGCGATTCACCTGCCGGTAGACCTGCATTACACAAGATAAACAAAATGCTTTCCTCGCAAGAGGTCTCTCCAATCAGAAAGAGAGATGTCCATAGTCAAAGGTATGAAGAAGAAAAGTGTAGAAGATTAATGAAATAGATGAACAACTACTTCCATTAATCTTCTATACATACCTTTGACTATGGATAATATCTCTTTCTGATTGGAGAGACCTCTTGCAAGGAAAGCATTTTGTTTATCTTGTGTAATGCAGGACTACCGGCAGGTGAATCGTTGTCACTTGAACTGTCGCTATCTTGCGTTGAGGAATAAGTTGGCAGAGCACATTCCTGGGAGGAAAGACCGCTAGGCCCTGCATCTTCAGATGCTGCTTCAGAACAATGCTTTTTAACAGCTATTAGGCAGTTTACACACAGCAAATCTCCACTTCGCAAAGACAGAGATGGATATTCTGCCATAAGTTTCTCTGATGCAACTCGAAGATTTGAATATATGCGGCGCCGATGCTTCTTGAATGGGTCACTACAGTACTTGTGGCGATCGAGCGACATGACACAAAACACTTCGTACAGAATAAACAGCACGTGCTTTTGCCCAAATAAGGAAACACAAACTGCTGATTCATGCTATTTGATAAAACCACACGCGGGTAGCTGTGGTAAGACGTTTACATAACACCACTTGCAACGTATGTAAACAAAAGTGAATTTTGATGAGACAAAAATGGCGCCCTCTGGTAAAATCTCGTGTGGTTCTCAGAGGTAATCAATATACAAACTTTTTATTTCTGAAGCGTATAGACGTTGATAGTCCCTTCAGTTTTGTATTTAAAAAAACTTGTATTTCACGTGGTAGACACCTCTATATTTTAAAAAGGTACTTTGATGAAGCTAGAAATTTAATCCTTTATCCACTCCCCCAAATAATCGCCATAGATCAGTTCTACTCATCATGGCCTTCAATTTGATGCCACAAACCCTGCTGTCAATTGTATAGCAGCCAAGATATGAGTGTGCCAAGTTGCAACTTTTACGAAAAAATTAATTATTCAGTGGCGTATAATTCGTAAACCATTAACGTTATTAACACAATAAATGGTATAAGTCATTTTCATATCAAGACCAACATATATGAGAAGTTAGAGCAAAATCGGAAGACGTGAGTCACAACTCTTGCTCATTTGACATGGAATGACCCCATAACCACGTCACGGCACTAGCACACAGAGGGTTATTTGGTAAAGCATGCCGTATACTTACATCATCTGCATTCATTTGCTGACAATAAAACTTGGAATCTTTGAAATGTAAACATCTTTACATGTATGTTCTGATCCCATCACCCCCTACATCTGTGCCCTATTGACCTAGCTGTTGCCCTCTGACTTTAATATATTTGCTGTTTTACTTTCATTTCCAAAAGATACTTCTTGTGGATTTTCTGGTTTACACTTCCAGGGTCTGTTAGATGCCTCAGAAACATCTTTGCCAACCTCGTTGTCTGTATTCAAGAAGGCGGTAGTGAGCAAACTGGCTTCTGGGAGAGCTCTTCTGGAAATAGCTGAATATCTTGCAGGTGCAACTGTGATTTGCTCTTAAGTAACCAGTGGGAAATGAGATTCGTCCTATTGCTGTGGGTAAGGTGTTGCGTAGATTAACAAGTAAATGTACTTGTGCCATTGTAAAATCCAAAACCAGTGAATACTTCAGTCTGGGTTGCTTGCCTAGTGGAGTAGAAAAAAAAATCATGTATTGATGATCATTGGTTTGATGAAGATTTTACTGTTGCCTTTAGCTTGGTGTCTCGAATTATGTGGTAGCTGTACTAGAAAACTGTGCTGAGCTTTTTCCATGCAGAACTTTTCCCATGGACACTCTCACTGGTGTTATGCATGGAGTGCATGGATCCAAAAACTGTGGCATCCTATGGGCATACTCTGCTCTGCTACTGGTGTGCAACAGGGTGATTTGCTCGTGTTACATCAACTGATTTTGAAGATAGCTGGGGATCACCTTACTAAGGATTTACTTTTCAATAATAAGTGGGATGGTGGAACCCTTGCTGGAACTAGTTGCTCTGTCAAATTAGCACTAGATTTCATTTCATCAGTGGGCGGCCCCTCTCTTGGTTTTCACACTAACTTTGCAAATGAGGTATTTGGCTAGGAAGATGTATCAGCTTTCACATGTGAGATCACTAAGTGGATCGCAATCTGCTATACATGAAGAACAACTCCAAATTCTGCTCCAAAAATGCCATCTGGGCCCTTACTGCTGGGCGCATGGAGGAAAAGAGAACAATTGAAAGGATAACGATATAAGGGAGAATGGAAAAATGGGACATGGCTTTAATGATAGTGATGCTGTGAGCATGTGAAAGAAGTAGCATTCATGCAGCATGTACTTCGATAATGCAAATATATATATACCCAGGACAGTAACATATCTAATTCAGCAATCCTTACCAGATCCAGATCAGTGACATAAGCTCTGAAAGCAAATAATGGAATGCTAGGTACCCTATGTTATTATAATTCTGATCAATTGGAGTGCTGGAGTGATGTCATCCTTTTTTACTAACACTCCAGGTGAGGGTGAGTATCACCTAACAGGAGTGGTGATGATCCCTAATTATTTGCAGTGAAGTGGTGAGTCCAATGTTGCTTCCTTCTCACTGTTGTGGCAGGGGCAATGTATTTGGGGTCCATCAAGGGGCTAAAAGGGCAAGACAAATATAAATTCTGTAAATGCATATACACCATATACATAATTAAGGTGCCATGGCACCCTCTTGCTCCCACCTTCTGCTGCCCCTGCCTATAGGTGCCACTTTGAGGTACCATGTGGCCACAACAACCTGTGTTAAATGGATGTGGTGCACACCATGTACAGAATTGTACCAGCCTATGAACTAATCAGTGGAGTAAATGATTGTCTGTTGAAACTCAACGCATCTTCAGAGTGAAAATCCAGGTGGACGTGGATACTTTGACCAACAGCCTCGTGATTTATAGGCAACACTGCATGCATGTATACTAATACGAAGGCGTACCCGGCATCGAATTAGACGTACTTCAATCGATTCACAAAACGCTGTTCTGTTCACTAATTGAGCCAGAAAAGCCGGACACAACTGAAAACTATTGTACATTTAATTTCATTGCGCGCACTTTTCTATCGACGTTTTTCTTGTAGACAAGAGCAGACTCTCGAGTCTGCAACGATGGATTATACTGAAGCGCTCTCTTGGGTTGTAGTCTAACCAGACGAAATCCAGTTATTGGTTATTGGCAGGCACAACTTAATTAAGTAATTTGTTGAGTTAAATTAATTGCAACACTGCATGCGTAATGACGAAAAGTAATTAACTCTTCTCTTGAATCTATCGCCTCAAACGTTTAGTACTAAAATTCTTAAATCAGTACCTTTTGCATTAAAAAATTCACAATATTTATGAAATGTATACAAAAACAAACGGAGCAAGTACATTTTCATGTACAGACGATCTATGGATGTCCGAAATAGCTGGTAATGAACAGCTGATCGATACTGACGTTCATGCCTCATATCAAACACATCGATCTGCAGGCTAGGTATAAACACTTCTTACATCACTTAAGCATGCATAGTGATTAAGCCTACCTGGATTCGGGAATTCGAAACAGCCATTAGCTATAATTGGTCTTAAAGGAGCTTTTGTGTGTTTTGGTTTCCTTACGCTGCATGTTGAACACAGGCTAACATACTTTTCAACCACAACTCTTGGTAAATAGGAATACAATGATTGGAACTAAAGGCATAAAACACACATGACTCATGACTCAATTTAGCCTGTCCTTTGTTGTGTTACTACTTACCCTGGCATAGGTGTTTCTTGAACCAACATGCAGACAATCTTTATCACTGATCTGTTTCAAATGTGGTAGAATTCCTCCACTATAGCGAACTTTCTATACCCTATCATGATTGTGCAGTCATTTACTTTCTACACCAACAAACAGTAACCATACAAATACAGCAAAATGGATGCTTGCACAAAACCAATAATAACCTCCTTTTTTCGTTTGTCTGGGACAACCAACGCATCTCTTATTCCAGCTTCAGGCAAATCGAACAGCTGAAATCCACTTCTTTTAACAAGATGGCGAAAGTTTAATTTCTGACCTCAATAAGGCCTTGCGTAGTGGATTCTTTAAAAGGCCCATGATCCGTTCTCCCAACTCTTGCTGTATTACAACACTTCTTGTTCTCTTAGCGTCTTTTGGAAATGTAGCAACAAAGTTTTCTTCGAACGCATCCATCGTCTACCACGTGGATTAGTAAATGTCCTTGTTCTATAGAGCATGCGCAAGTCACCATCCGCGGTTACATAACCGGTCGTTTGGTTGTGTATCCGGTTGTCCGGTTCCATATCCAGTCAATTGTTGGGCATCGTACGGAACATATGTCATCGTTTCCGCGAAAAGGGACTAAACGCATACATGATAAATTATCCAGTACGCGCAATAGAAATGTAACACCTGTGTTGAAATGTATGGCTATATAATTAAAAATTTAGAGCCTTAGAACTCCATGACAGATACTCCTATTCTCAGTGCGTAAGAGAGAACATTTCAGACTTCTAGAGTTTCTGAAATCTTGAAAAAAAAATTCATTACGACGATCCCATATATACATCTATAGTTATACATCTGTAAAATTATAGTTGCGTGTTTTTAATCATCTGCAATGGGCTTTTTATCATTTTATACTTGCATTCTGATCTATATAGGTTGGCAAAGGTACATGTAGATAATAATTGTCGGCAGTACAGCGCGCAACGAGTGCAATTAAATAGACAGCCAATGTAATTTATATGCAACTACATGCACGAGTATAAGCAAAATTTGTACTGTTGATTTCCACGCACGGACATAGATAGTAACAGCGCACGTACACTGCATAATGAATGGATCTTGCATGCTCGAGTTAAATAGTACGTGGGGAACTTATAAATACAGCAAGCTTGCATTCAGACAGAATTTATCCTAGATTGCATGTCACTGCTTTTTGGGGGAACATTTCTCAATCGCATGCACGCTGTATGTATAATGCATGCTGAATATACACTATCAAATCACTTTTAATCAATGCACACAGTCGTTCATTGTATTATAATTTAAGTGACCAATAAATGTTAAAAGCTTTAATTCACGAACCAAATAAGACAAGTTGAGCGTATTCGTAGTTTCGTACGGTATCTGTAAGAAGATATAATTAGGCGACAGCATTTTACCATGTGCGTGTGTGTGTGTGTGTGTGTGTGTGTGTGTGTGTGTGTGTGTGTGTGTGTGTGTGTGTGTGTAAAAGAGTGTTTCTATATGGGACATCGTTTTCGCGCGAAAAGGGACCTAACGCATGTTGTTTCAAGAAGTCTCCTCTACACTTATACCAGAGTATCTATCATAGAGTTGTAAGGCGCTGAATTGTTTTATTTGCCATACATGTCAGCGCGAGCGTTACATTTTTACATTTCTATTGCGCATACTGGAAATTTATGCACTATATACATGTAGGTTCCTTTTTGCGGAAATGATGCCATGTATGTGAATGAATAATTTGTAGATAATTATTGTTAATTACTATATGATGAATAAACGTTGCTTATACCGTATTTGATTTTAATAGAACGGAATCGTACCACGCCCATACAGACGCAGCATTTGGGAAGCTATACGAATGGATGTCGTCACACCGCCAGAAGTGATAACGGCAGCGGCGTGGACTCCTGAACAGCAACGGCAGGAGCTGTGGAGACGACTGGCGCCGGGAGTGAAGATCATGAACGAACCCAGCACGTTCAGGCCTCGCTCAACTGACGTCATTGTCATTGGTCCACCCAAATGTGGCCTGACGTGGATGACACACATTTGCCACCAGATCCGAACCGCGGGCGCAGAGCCAGATTTTGACGAACAGATTCCCGATGTGACCACCCTCTTGGATTTGAGCATTTTCTTGTTAAATCTTGACCCCAATACGATGGTCCAGCCCGCAGAACCGAGGGTCTTCTTGTCACACTATCCCTACGATAGGGCTCCCAAGGGAGGCAGGCTGATATACATATTTAGGGAGCAGAAGGATGCGTTCTTTTCCTGGTACAATTATCTGGACACGGAGATCGTGCTCAAAGGAAGAGTCTCCATGCCTGTGTTTGTTGACATTTTCATGAACACCGCCCACTGGACCGCTAACAACATGCGCACCATGCTCGAGTGGTGGGAGCATCGCCACGATGATGACGTCATGTTCGTGTTCTACGACGACCTCATGAACAACAGAGCGGAATGCGTACGACGGATCGCCAAGTTCATGGGCGTGGTTTGCGACGAGGAAACTGTTGCTCGCGTCGTTCGAACGACGTCACACGCCGAGATGGCAAAGCATCACTCAAAGTTCGACAATCACTCCATTATAGCTATCACGGCGAAAAGTATCGGAGACATCCCGCCCGTAGAAATCAGCGGTCGAGTTCGAAAAGACGGTGGGCGTTCCGGGGACGGCCGGAAACTGCCACTTGACGTGCAGACACGCATTGATGACGAGTGGCGTGATATTGTCACTGCCAAATTGGGCTTCCGTAGCGTTCAAGAAATGCGAGATGCTTGGGAGAAGGAAGCTAAAAGAGTGCATTGATTGTTTTGAACTGCACTCGGCCGATGTGCATGCACGTATACTGTATGCATGAATTATGTGAGGTTTGTCTCGTTTGGAATAAAATGAATTTTGAGTGAACCTTTAATCATAATTATAACACCAAGCACCTATTCTGAGATACGATTAAGGTTTGCCACATAAGGGATGCAACTGGATATTACACATTGTGGATTGATCATTGGTCCAAATTTAACTTTGCATTTCCTATTGTGAAAAAGAAGGTCAACCATGTGGTTAAAGCATTGCACACAATGATAATGGCAAATAATTTGTAAGCAAATTCTTCTACATGACCAGGTCATGTGCAGCTAATCAGTGATCGTCCACGCCATTCCCAATCCCAAGGATTAGTCGAGCATGCAGGCACACACCGTGGTCTCAATGGCTTCCGCATATGTGTGTAAGTCATATCATATGCCCTACATGTTTCAGTGTATTTTATGTGTCTGTAGATACAATGAACACTAGGCTCATATCGAGAAATTGGCGGTCAAAAGGATTACGCGGTATTCGGTCATTGCGTAATTCAATGTCCATAGAAAATGTATGGACGCATTCAGAAAACTGCAGCTAACTGCAGAAAAAAACCAAATATTGACTAGCTGCTCTCGGATTTGCAATGTGGGGACTAGTTGACGTATTTTGTGTAGTTTTTCGGAACTTAAGTACCTATATCCGCACTTCCACATTAATTATGCAAGGTTTCCAATGTCCATTCATTTTTTCTCATTTCCTTATTCAGTCATCAATAGTTTCCAAACCAAATGATATTTTCCTTACCTGCTCACGGATTACATGAGAGTAATCAATGAACTTATTTATCATTATTTTTTCAGAGCTTAGGGCCTTCAAATCGCACTTCCCTTGAATGGTTAGTGAGATACACCCCAAATTCAATGTGCCTACCACGATCATCACGTGCCACCCTATCGTCAGTCAGCCGTGCCCAGACCTGGTTGTTTTTTGATTTTGTATTAATGACCTATACTGACTTAGCATGACCCCTTGTAAGGTGGGCACTAATTGGGATTATATGCTGCAAAGACGGAGATGGCGATTACACAGAGGAGTTTGCCACTTATAGAATCGACACAGGAGTGCCTGGGCATGACAACCAACCAGTCTTCTTACGGAAGCATCTTGCAAGTCTCAGAGTACTAGGTTAGCATGAATGTGACACGTACATGATTACAGTAGCTACGTCCGTAATAGGCTAAATGGTTGTGCAACTGTAATATATAAGCAGGCCCGTAGCCAGGAAGTTAGGCGGGGGGGGGGGGGGGGGGGGGGGGCCAAATACGAAAAGCGAGACACCTTCGGGCCTGATGCATTTTTATAAGTACATGTACCATATCTAGAAGAGGCGGAAGTTTCAAGCATCGAACGGGGGGGGGAGGGAGGGGGGAATCTCCCCCTGGCTATGGGCCTGATAAGAGCTTACACATATAGATCTCTAAACTATCTACATGTATGGTAACGTCTGGTACAAACAGTGGAAGCATCAAATGTACAATAGCAGTCATACACTGGCGGTACGCACTTTATTGACCTTTCCCATTGAAAAGTAATCCCTTATTAAAGATTCCACACTTTTAACTTTGCAGCAGTTAGTCTGACTTTAAGTTGAGGTGCATAAGATTTGTGTCAACTATAACATTTGAAAACTACCATGTTATCTCTGCCCCATATGTGTATGTACATGCAATATGGGACAGTTTCCACGAAAACGGCCCATCGCATATAATACATGACTGTATAAAATGTCTTTGTGTTTGAATCATTATAACTTCCGAATTATTAACGCTATCGACTTCCTATTTTCAACACTTCATACATTTTGGGGGCCTTGCACTTGACTGTGCAAGATCGCAATGTCCAATACTCCACCGGGTTCAAATCTTTCGGTAGGAGTAATCAAATCACTTCAAATTTGGTTTGTAAATAGAGAGGTCCCTACATGCACATTTTCCCGCTTGATATGGCAGGACACAATTTGCCGCGATAGGTACAGGAACCTCTGTACCCACAAACCGAATTTTAAAAGCGATATGATTACAGGAGAACCGAAAGGTATTTGGCGGGTTTGAACCTAGTGGGGTATCATACATTGCAATACCCCAAAACGTATTTCACCATACAGAAATGGTGTAGTATGAAGTGTTGAGAATAAGAAGTCAATAGCCTTAACCGTTTGGAAGTTATAGCGATTCAAACGCAAGGGAATTTTGAGAGGCAGTTTCCACATCCCATATATATAAATATGTGTGCATACATGTATGTGTATGTACATGTATGTATGTGTTTTATGTACATGTATATATGTTATGTTCTTGATCTTCATGTCTTCTCAGCCTTGTAGTGACTCACTGATGGAAGAACCATGTTGGTGATTCAGTGTCAGCTCTCTTGAACTATTCGGCATGCTCCTGCCTGAAAGAGTGCTGCAAGATGTAAAATAGGTCACAGTCAAGTTGAACTTTGATTTAGGACTATTGGAGCTAATATACATTAGTGTGTGCTTAATTGTAGTCATTTCAGTACTTCACCACAGGCCTATTTCTTGTCTGGCCACTTAATTATATGTAAGCTTTTGTTTTTAAAAGGAAAGAATTGCTTCCGAAGGTGAGAGTTAGGACTGATATTTGTTTTATGGGACACAAATATAAGGCATAATCTCCCTGTCTGAAGTAATATCTGTGGATGCTACCACAGCCTCACCCATCCACTAAAGGGTACTGTCAAAAAAACTAGAGGACCCAGTTCTCATTGTTGTTGACACCTGCTGACAAGGCTTGGCTGCTCTCTGTGTCAGCACCTCATGCTGCATCCTGGCTACTGGTCACACCTCCTAGTCTTGACCTGAACTTTGAACCCAATGAACTGTAATTCTCCATCCAATGGTGGCTAGGGATGGACACGGCTAGAGGCTCCTCATGTTCTTTGTGCCCTACTACCTGTAAACAAGATGGTGATGTTTGTCCAGTGCCCAGCCATTGAATCACATATATGTAACAATGAGTAAACAAGCACATACATGTAATACATGTACGTTGTGGGTGCAAGGGTCAAGCATTTTAATAAAAGATGATGGTGCAGGGACTGATACAGAAAACAAAAGATAGAGGCAGCAAAAACTGTTTGTCATTTGCAATCACCCCCATGATGGGTGGGGCCTTAGGAAGAACTGTATCAAGTTTTTGAGGGGTGACTCTTTCATTGTAAGGGCATCCTGTTCAGCTGATCCTGACAAGAGAGTACATCCAATTTCAGTGATGGATCCAGGATTTCCAGTTTGTGGAGGGGGGGGGGGGGTGGGGGGGGGGGGGGGGAAGGGGGGAACAAATGACCCATGCCAACATCCTGCTCTAGCTGGGGTATGGGGGAGTGGCTGTAAGCTCCTCCATAGGGTCTAGGGAAGAGCACATTACATTGTACTTCGACATCAACCCATATTTCAACAAGTCAAAGAGTGTATGGAAGCGCTTGTGCCTACAGTACATGTACACAGATAACATTACATAGAGGTGTAGCTCCTCCCATGGATGTGAGATAAGATAACCACAGGCATTACCACTTACACACACACCACACACACACACACACACACACACACACACACACACACACACACACACACACACACACACACACACACACACACAAACACACACACACCCTCCTTCACAAGAAATCCAATCTTCATGTAAAGGTATCTGCCACACTATCTGCCAATCAAGTGAAGGTCAGTATACACAGCTCACAAGATGGGTATTCATTTTAGCCAGGACAATGGTTGTGTACACCTTGGACTGCCCTTGTGGGTTTTGTGGTAGCAGTCAGGCCCCAAGGCCAACATAAACAACAGTACCTAGGGAGTATAGAAGGCCAACAGTATACCATATCAACGCTAATAGTACATGGCTACACTACACCCTTCTCCTACAACTCTCCTCTCTGCTAGTGGAGCATACTGCCCCAAACATTCATGACTCCAACAAGTCAGTACAGGGAGGATAAATGGTATGTGTAATTTTGCCAGAGATGTCCCTGCTGGTGTACATGTACATGACTACAGGAGGACAGGAGAGAGGGAGTGAGGGAGGGAGGGAGGGTGGGGGAGGAGGGAGGGGGAGGGAGGGAGGGAGGGGGGGAGGAGGGAGGGGAGAGGGAGGGAGGGGGAGGGAGGGGGGAGGGAGGGGAGGGAGGGAGGGGGGAGGGAAGGGGGAGGGGAGGGGGGAGGGAAGGGGGAGGGGGAGGGGGGGAGGGAAGGGGGAGGGGGGAGGGGGGAGGGAGTGAGAAAGTGAGGGAGGGAGGAGTAGGTGAGACAGGAGAGAAAGAAAGGAAGGAGGAGAGAGGGATAAGAGCAAAGAAAGATGGAACACAAACTAAGTGATTTGAAGTACAATGTACCTGGGCAGGCTGGCTGCAGCACTGATGACGCCCAACACCATGTTCCAACTGGAGTGCAGTGCCTGCGGGCGTGACTGGAGGACCTGTCCAGCAGATAACGTACTGAGCACAGATCATATACATGTACCATGCACACTGTTATCTGCGCATGTTGCACACAGTAGCAGAGAAGACATACATGTACATGTAGAAAGTGAAGGGGAGGAGGCCAGTGGTGTTGTAGCTGATCACAGTAAGGGGCAGGACACCCGCCAGAGCACCATTGCAATACAAACTGAAGTTGATGAGGATGCCATTACTGTGAGTTGGCAAGTCCCAAGACACAATGATGTAGGTGGAGCCCACATTCTGCACCGACACAGCATCAAATCCATCCGGTGCTGGGGGAAGGAGGGGAAAGAGGATGACATCACATGCATGCACACAATGACATCACACATACATGTAAATGTATACACAGTCAGTGACACACACATACACACGCACACACACACAATCACGCACACCGAGGTACCATTCAGGAGGGGATAAGACACATGCTGTAAGGGGTTGCAATGCCATATCTGCTCGTGTGCTGGGAAATCCCTCAAAGTAGACTTTCATGGTCAGCAGTGGGACAATCACGTCAGTGATGGCCGCCGCGTGCACCGTATCCACGGTGACGTAGAAGGTATTGGAGGCCTGCTCAAACAGTACCACGTGCCCCTGGCCATCACAGAGGTTACTGCCCACAGGAGGGGACTGTACCACACTCGCACCGACGTACAAGCTCAACATGACTGATGAGTTCTGAAGCTCACAGTGTGCCACTGACCATCAATGAAGGTTCTGGTACTGTTGGATCCAACGACAGCTGGTCCAGAGCCCACATCAAATATTAACCATGGCAAGCCGCCATGCATCTTCACCCCCAGGAAGTCAGTTATTACACTGTTGATCTGGTAGAAGAGAATGCCGCTGGAGTTGTAGGCATGGAACTGGACTGTGGCCTGGTTTATAAAACCACAAAGGAACATGTGCCCGCTGAATGTAGCCAGGCCCCTACTGTCGAAGGAGGTGCCCACATCTCTGACTGGGACTTAAGGCTGGGGACTCGATGGTGCAAGGTTAGGCAGTGATGACATAGTCGGGTTGGAGGGGAGCATTCCATTGGAGGGACATGGAAGAGAATGTGGTATTGAGGATGAGGGGGGAGCTTGGCCCACAGGTGCTAAGGGTGTGAGAAAGATACAAAGTGGTTGTCAATGACCACTTGGGGCTTTGTTGAATACAAAACACATAACCCACACACACATCATGTGCACATGGCACACATGCATGCAAATGCTGCTTGTGTCTGCTAAGTGTACAAACTGAATGATGACTGCCATTTTCTTTACACAAGGCAAGAAGAGAAGGCCATAAAACATGTACCTACAACACCAAATCATACACACGTACATGTACCTGCAACACAAACAACATCCACACACATACATGTAAATACACACCCACACACCCCCAACACACACAACATACACAACACACACACACAAACAACACACACCCACACACACACATACACACACACACACACACACACACACACACACACACACACACACACACACACACACACACACAAATGGTCCACATACACAACGTATACATACCACTATCCAGTGTTGTGACATTGGCAACACCACCAGTCTGACATCCAGCTGTGGTACATGCTGCTTCCACAAAGCTGTACTGCGTTGACGGCTGCAGGTTATGTACCATGGAACACTGGAGGTAGTGAGAAGGACATTCCCCAGTACGGAAACAGCTTACACATTGCAAGCTGTGATGATCCCATTGGGAACTGAGGGGTTCAACTACATCACATTGACAGAGGAAGAGGAGAGTGCCCGAAGCTGAGGGCTTGGAACCCCCAATGGTGCTGTGAAAGGGACCAAGATGTGACAACCATACACAAATACACACACACACACACACGACAGTGTGCATATACATGTACATGTATGTGAGTATGCATGAATACATATGTTCACACACACACACACACACACACACACGAGCCTCACATTGATTTTCATTGCAATACAGGGGGTGTGGCACCTACATGTACTTACACAGCATGCGGTGTGAGCGGGACAAATACAAGTGGTGGTCACAATAAATGGGTGGGGTATATATAATAATTGGAGATCAAACACTTCCAAAGGGTGGGGTTTCCCCAAGAAAGGTGCCCCCCCCCCCCCCCCCCCCCCCCCCCCCCCCCCCCCCCCCCCCCCCCCCCCCAATCCCACACATCATACTGGATCAGCAGTATTGGACAGTGCAGTCACAGCGTTCAGAGCAGTAACATTGGGAGCAGCCTTGGATGTGGGCATGGCTTGTAATATCTTCAAGCTGCAGGAGTTGCTTTGGCCACACCCACCGGATGTGCAGGCCTGTACCAGTTGTAGTTCATATACAGTGTATGGTATTGGACAGGGCAGGGATTTACCGCTCCCACCCCCTATCCACCCCCTGGTTTGCCCCTAATTTGAATAACCCAGGGAGAAGGCCAACAGTATACCATATCCACACTCAACAAGGCCAACAGAATAGGGAGAAGGCCAACAGAATAGGGAGAAGGCCAATAGTATATAGGGAGAAGGCCAACAGTATAAGGCCAAAAGTATAAAGACAAGGCGAACAGTATAGGGAGAAGACCAGCAGTACAGGGAGAAGGCCACCAGTCTAACAATAAAGGAAGATGACCAACAGTATAAGGAGACGGGCAATTAACGGTTCGAGAGTAAAGGGAGAAGGCTACCACTGGTTATAGTACAGGTAGATGTGCACCATTATAGAGAGATGGCCAACTGTACTAGTATAGAGAGAAGGCCATATCTACTCCTTCCAAGATATGCACATACCTGTAGGGCCGAACACTACCCACTGCCGAACACACCCTACGCTACTAAATTCACATAGTATACACCTGCGTCTCAGAAGATGAAAGCATGAAGGGCATACGTAGTTCGATCCCTGCATGCATCATTGTACCTAATTGATGCGCTCCACATCTCCAGTGCAAGTGACGCATTAATGCATCGGTTCAATTATAATTGTAATTCAAATTGTATTGATAGTTACATTGAAGTTAACCCCCACTAGCTAGCTAGCCGACATAATTTTAATAATTATAGCTTTATTCTTAGATGACGCAAGGTATTACGTAATGACTACTTCGTTTATGAATAAATTATGCGCGGTAGAAATTAAATTTTTGTCTTGATTGTAGTTTACGAATGGTTAATGGTATAATCTTATAAAGCACAGAATCACAATCAATCTGATTTATCGTAAATTATAAACGTGTTTGAAATTCAATTTGAAAACAAAAAGCAAGATGACCGCCTATGTATGGGCCATTTCTCCATATGTAGGGGTCATGACAGCACCAAACAAACTCCATACGAGCTAATATTTGGCCAACCTCCAAGGGCAATATATGTTCCAAATGTCAACTTTCAGGACAGTTAGATGAAGATGTTTTGAAGACTTGTGACAGAGAAATTTCTGAGTATGTGAAGAAAAACAACTTAAAAGATGATGAAGAGGAATAAGAGTGATGAGGAAAATGAAAAGGTTGGTGCAGAAGGAAAAAGGTGTCAGTATTTGTTTCAGATACGTTGCCACCTTCTCGGTAAGACAGAACAAATCTGTGCATGTCTATTTGCAAGTAAATATCATCTGTTATAGTCACATAACACTACAATCACTGGTCAGCCCATTTCATAGTGGAACACATACCCGGACAGCCGGTTACACAATGGAACAGCCAGTTATACTACCAAACAGCAATATTACCCAACGCATTGAAACGGGACAGCCGGTTACATAACTAGGCAGCCTGTTACATAACTGGCATCCCGTTGCCCAACCGGCAATGTAGGACATCCGTACGGAACATATACATGCATGTAACAGTTCTCATTCATGTCGCCTTTGGGGAGGGGATGGTACGCATAAATGTACAAACATTTACATGAGAGGAAGGTACACCTATATAGAAACATTTACATGAGGGGAAGGTACTTCTATATACAAACATTAACATGAGGGGAAAGTACGCCTATATACGCGAGCAATCCAGTCGTTCCGTAAAGAATATAACGACTCTAGCGGATCTCACTCCAATCGTCTTTAGGGAGTGGAAAGTATGTTGTGTTTGCCGTTATTGCCGTAAATTCAGATACAGGGCCAGTGGCTTTGTTGCTACTTTCATCTGGCTTGTTCGTTTCACCACTGTTTGTCTTGCGAACAACAGAACTTGGCATCAGTTTACCATGCTCAACTATTGCATAGCATTGCTGAGCAATAACAGCGGTGAAGGAAACCATTAGGCTCAATGGAGTAAACACCGCTGTGGTGAACGTGCCTGGAAATGAACCTGGTACAGCCGACTGAATGGATGTAGTGAGCACGACAGATATCATGAACACAGCGAGGATAATTAGCACAGCGTTGATGCTCGGGTTTGTCTTTGAAGAGACAAAGCCCTTCCGTCCTTGAGCGCAGTACTTATAGAAAGCTATGCTGACAACGCCCACGGTGAACAGCCACACCATAAAGGCCCACATACTGAACAGTAATATAGGTTCGTATAGCGTAATGGGTGATGAGGTGCTGGTAGGAATTTTGAACCAACAGACGTAGCCACTTCGGCCGTAACTAGAGTTGATAAAAGGCCACGGAGTGTAAAGGATCGGTGTGAAGAAGGTGACAACAGTGAAAACTCTGAGAAGTTTCTTGTAGCGTCTCTGCTTCTCCTCGTTGATGACCCTGAAACACTTTGGCTGCACCATTATGATCAACAGGTAGGTGCCGAAGCATGGGATGATGGCAAGACAGGAAATGAGCACGTACTCCCTGGCTGCACCCAAAATGATGCATGCAGTGTCATTGCCCACGATTGATATCCACTGAAAAAATTCGATGCTCTGGAAGGCAGTGTTCACAATAGCAAAAATGAGAAAAATCGCCTGCATTGGGTCCGCTGTGTACTTGTCCTTGTGAGTGTGGTGATAGTAAAGGTTCAAGATGATGGAGGTGAATCCAAAGAGCACCGAAATGAATGTCAGAGCAGTGTAAGCACTGCTGATGATCATGGACTGGATTTCAAACCCTGTCAGGTTGCACGGATCCTCCATTTCCAAACTGTGTACAGAGGGAGGTATATAATAGCTTCTTTTCTACACTATAGCTCAATGTTGCTTATATGTACTAGCACCATACAACCCTTCCTGTTTTGTTGATCTATATAAAATTTAAATTTGCTTGTTAGTTCTTTTTTTTTTAAATTCATTTAGTTGTAACATAAATAATCAAATCAGTCTACACGAAAATGTTGCTACGTTTTGTATGGAATATGGATGCAGTGTGCCTACAATGAATTACAAAATTCACCACAATGTGTTGTCACAATTCCCATCAGTTCCCTGCCCAATCGTTATGCATTTGACATATTTATATATCCACCTTTTCAGAGTAGTACTAGCAAAGAATAATACCTCATTCAACTGAACGTAATAGACTGTCAAACCATTTACAAGTAGAGGTTCCCAATTTGAACTGGTTGTCAATAATCAAACACACTAATTTAACAAAGCTTACGTAACAGCTACATTGGTAATTAATGATTTCTTATTTTGTGCTCATGATTGTCTGTGGTCCCCTTGGAAGGCTCATGCATGCAGGCTTGCACGTTGATCCTCCTGTCTTCAAGATGACCTAACCATCTAGACGAAATAATCTTGGGATGTTTTACAGTTATGTAGTGCTAATTGTTATGAAGCTTCAGTACCGTATACACAGTTTGAATTTTTTTTTTTTCGGAGTTCATTTGTACAATGATTCATACTGTATGCGCAAATTACATGTACTTGATTTTTTTGCAGTTTTACTTCTCACAAATATGAAAGCAAAAAATAAAGTATGTGCTATGATGCTTACAATTGTGTCCATGTTGGAAACAAAAATCAAATTCAGTACCAAAGTATTATACAGACGTCATGGATGACCACAATTTTTGCCTGGACATTTATAATTGTTGTTTCACGAGGCTAAAAAGGACTTTGATCACCGTTTATAGCTGGCAGAAGCCTCTCCCTTTTGAAGATAGTGAACAGCTGAAGCCTGAGCATCGAACTCATACCCAAACTATTGCCCTCAATCACGTGTAATGATGCATTATTTCGTTTCCTTCTACCCTGAAATATACGGATATTTTGTTTCATTGCAGTGAGTAACGGCCAAAAATCAATTTAAAAAAAACTGTGCATACGGTAATCCTTATTAAAATCACCACTAGTGTGATTTACCCTTGGCCACAGTCCTGCTACTTGTAAGCATTGTACTGGTGGCGATGTTAGTTCACTCCAATCTCCATAGTTTAAACATGCAGGTGCTTGAAATGGGAGTTTGGCGGTACTGTGATTTTGCAGTAGAAGATAAATTATATTGAAGGGCGGGATCAATGTAAACGTGTAGCAGCTAAGTTTTTGCAGTGGCATAGCCTAGGTAGTATTAATGGTAGGGCATGCGCTCCTGGTCCGATTGCTTCTGAACATTTTTGAGAGCCATGCATGCAATCGTAATTATATCATTGCTACAGTACAACAGTGAATTTAGAAACCTAATTCAACTGTTTTTTGTCCTAGGAAGCAAACCTGCATGTCAACAACATTTGCTCGAGCCCGCGCTAGTGTTGTGTTGATCAATTTCAGGAGTGAGTATAAGCTGTTCGGCCCTCGGTTGGTCGGGCCTACGTAGCTACGCCACTGGTACGTGGTGCCTGACGATACCGGAAGAAAGGAAAAAGTCAAAAAAGCGAGTAGACGCCCAGAAGAGTGCTTTCAAGAGGCAAACAGAAACTCGTAAGACGGTTTTTCATGCAAAAAATAAAAATAAAAAATAAAATAAAAATAAACAGCATCCTTCTGTTAGTTCGAAAATAATTCGGAAAAAGGAGTCAAACATAAGTACACGAAGCATTGTACTGCAGCCAGCTGCAATTTACGCGTACGAAGTTAGCTATATTCGTCAGGTACAGTGCTTAACGAATTTGAACAATCTGAAACATCTACCATACCAATGTCCAAGTTCCTCTCACGCAAAATTCGGTCCTTTTTGTAACGAAATAAAATGGTCCATGGTGACCATTGTTTGAGCATTGCAGTCAATAGTACTAGTGTTTTCAGAGTGGGTGGGGCAGAAGAAATTGGTCTAGGCGGGCCACTTCGTTGTCTTTGCCCGCCCCCTCCCCCAACCCCTCCCTGTTCCACCGCCCCCGAGGGCATGGGCCATACTCGATGCCAAATGTACCTACCCCACTGTTGGCCAGGCAAACGATGCTTTCTGCCTTAACAAACTAGCAAAAAATCACTTTGCATGCGCACATTAAGAAAGCATGCAATCGTGCTGCTGCTGCTGCTTTGCAGCCGTTACCTTGAATCACGCTGCTTGCAAATTGGACAGTCTGTGTCGTTTTGAAATAGCACTATATCACTACAATCTTGCTATCAAATTTACGTATTCTTAGCTTTCCCTCTCTGTCGGCCAGGCAAACGGCCCCCAAAAAACTAATCTGCTTGGCAATGTGCACTGTCAACACTGTGTCACGTGATTAATATTCACCTATAGCTCAACAATGAATACCTTGACATTATTAGTGCTACTTTTTGCACACGCTTTTAAGCAAAGCGAAGATTAAAAATAATACTCACATCGTTAAGACTGCGTATTGTTCGAAAATACTTCTTTTCTACTTCGAGGAGCGGCACGGTACTGTACGTATGTGTGTTTCTATTTGCGGCATCACCAAATTGATGAATTCAAATTATAGGATTGACCATTAGAGCGCGTGTCATTTCGATGGAATCTACATTGGGTATCTCACAATTTTGGCAGTCTTTGAGCAGCAATAACAGTAGCCAATTAGTTTACACAATTTTTATATCTGTTTAAGTTTTTTTAATTCAAGAAAAGGAATGGCTTACAAAATACTTCAAACACTTGGTTATATACCAATATCAAAGTGTAGTATCAAATATTATCTAATCATCTGATTAGTATAGTTTAGTGTTATTGTGTTGTTCTCATACACAGCAATAAGAGGGCATTTAAATGGTTTGTCATTTAGGAATTAATTAATACATCATCTTAGTTCATTAAGTATATAAGCTGACTGTATTATTAAGATTTTATCTAAAATTAACAATGAAATAAGGCAATTAATATCCGTTTCCATAGTCCTATATACCCGTCAACTAATGGGCAATATAATTAAAATCAATTTTAAAATGAGTACGTAGTTGCGCGAAAGTCCTGCATAGTATGTTTGTAAGCTTGCCAACATGATGTGCACTTTCGGATGAGTAACATTAAATATACACAAACGAGCGTTCACGAGTATCCATATATTAAAATACTGTACAATTGAATAAGGTTAAAATGAGCATAGCTACAGTGCTAAGCATGGCTGGCTACCGAAAAACTCGTATACTATTGAAAGAAGTTCTAATGTACATATGCATGTATTGTACGGTTTAGGCTTCAGAACGTGCAGCCAATTATAAAAGATCTTACTAGATGCTGTTATTTGTCAATTGAGCAAGAAATACATGCAAACTGATTACAAATACTCTTCTATAAAGCAAATACTGTTCACATTAGGAAATCAATCAGAAGTGTGAAAATTTGTTTGCAACTATACACAGAAAGATTACTCTGTATACAAAATCGAATTGTATCTAAGTGTCCTCATTCCAGTCATCTTTAGGAAATGGAAAGAATGTTGTATTTGTATTGTTGGAAATTTCCGTGGTTTCAGTTACCGGGATAGTTGGCTTGTTATTAGTTTCTTCTGGCTTGTCGTGCTCGCTGTTTGTCTTGTGCTTGACGACCGTGCTTGACGACTGTGTGCCCTGTGCGGAAACTATTGCATAGCATTGCTGAGCAATAACAGCGGTGAAGGAAACCATTAGGCTCAATGGAGTAAACACCGCTGTGGTGAACGTGCCTGGAAATGAACCTGGTACAGCCGACTGAATGGATGTAGTGAGCACGACAGATATCATGAACACAGCGAGGATAATTAGCACAGCGTTGATGCTCGGGTTTGTCTTTGAAGAGACAAAGCCCTTCCGTCCTTGAGCGCAGTACTTATAGAAAGCTATGCTGACAACGCCCACGGTGAACAGCCACACCATAAAGGCCCACATACTGAACAGTAATATAGGTTCGTATAGCGTAATGGGTGATGAGGTGCTGGTAGGAATTTTGAACCAACAGACGTAGCCACTTCGGCCGTAACTAGAGTTGATAAAAGGCCACGGAGTGTAAAGGATCGGTGTGAAGAAGGTGACAACAGTGAAAATTCTGAGAAGTTTCTTGTAGCGTCTCTGCTTCTCCTCATTAATGACCCTGAAACACTTTGGCTGCAACATTATGATCAACAGGTAGGTGCCGAAGCATGGGATGATGGCAAGACAGGAAATGAGCACGTACTCCCTGGCTGCGCCCAAAATGATGCATGCAGTGTCATTGCCCACGATTGATATCCACTGAAAAAATTCGATGCTCTGGAAGGCAGTGTTCACAATAGCAAAAATGAGGAAAATCGCCTGCATTGGGTCCGCTGTGTACTTGTCCTTATGAGTGCGGTGATAGTAAAGGTTCAGGATGATGGAGGTGAATCCAAAGAGCACCGAAATGAATGTCAGAGCAGTGTAAGCACTGCTGATGATCATGGACTGGATATCAAACCCTGTCAGGTTGCACGGATCCTCCATTTCAAACAATTTCTATAATAAGGTGGTTGAGATTATAGATATTGAAGTAATGTATATCAATGCTTTAAAAATACAAACTGGTTTATTACTTCCGCCAAGATGCAAGGCAAATATACACAATTATTGAATCAATTTTTTGGGCAATATTTGTTGCACAGATTCAGATATGCACATATGCAAAAAATAATGGGAACCACATGCAAGGTGTGAAAAACTTGACCACAAATGAGAACAATCAAGAATATCAGATCGAATGCATGCATTGCATGTACAGTTGAAATATTTTACCACATATAACTACCAAGAATAGCAACATCTTTGTTAAATGGGTGTGGCTTCCTCACTTCAAAATGAGCCGTTATTTATGCTTCTTAACGCTGCTATATATAAAGAACACTATTGTTCCCTTTTAGACTGCAAAGTACACAATGTTCTGCTGGCACGAAAAAGCCGTTCCCTTTATTGGCATAACAATGCGTTGAAGTGAGCGTGTTCTTGTTACAAAGCGATATTTCATGCTATGTAAACGTCCATGTAAACAAAAAAAACGCATCTGCATTGTACTCAAGCAACACGATCATACATATTATCCCTCCCTGCTCTGGAGTACTCCAGAGCAGGGAGTGAGACACTGTATGTAATGTATAAGATAGTGTTGCTTGAGCACAGTGCAGATGCAGTTTTTTATTTACATAAACGTTTTCATACATGTAGCATGAAATTATCGCATTTGTTAGAGATTGTTTGCAATTCTTGAGCTCAGGAACACACTCACTTCAACGCATTACAGCAAGGGAATGACCTAAAGAACATTGTGTACTATTCAGTTAAACGGGGAATAGAGTCAAAACAAAGTGTTCTTTTTTTTAAATAGCAGTGTTAGGAATGATCCGTATAACATTATATATATATGCAAAACGACATTTTCGCGTGAACTGTCCCATATATTACTGAGCATATCACACAAAACACCCCTTACAGATACATGCTATACGAACTTAAACTTTCGATACCAGCATCCCCTGCATTCTATTGCTCTACTTTACGAATTCTGGTTTCATATTCTCTTTTCTTCTCTTGTTCATGCATGCTTTCGGTAGTATTTGGCTCATGAGGAATTATGATGATAAGAAGCAAAAAAAATCTTACATAAAAGAAAGTATTCTGCGAAATCCATGGTATAAGACTAGAAGAAGGAAAAATTTTCTGTTTGCAATTGTTTATTGAGACCATTCAGGACAAACTATCTGGTTGTTTCATTCATTGTACTGCGACACTGCATTTCAAACATCTTCTCATTTATCCAGAAAAGCAGCGATAGCTGAGATTGTTTCCAGTGCTCCTCGGCTGGGTTTGCAGCTGCTCAAACCTTTACCACTCAAGGATGGGGGGGAGGGTGCATGCAGGTGGTCTAACCTACTGCAATAACCACATCATTATTAGGTTCTTTGCAACATGTGAGTCTATGTAGATTTTGAAACCATACCTATGAGCACAGCACAACATTAATTTGATTATAGAAATAAACTTAGACACTGATATTCACTAAAGACCACCAGATTGCTTATTTCTATGTCAGGATATTCAATCCATTTGCTCAATCCTATACAAATTTCTATTTGTGTAAAAAATAAATGAAAAAGAAAACAGCTGGAATATGAAGAACTTACACATGACATTGTTTCCACCCTCCCACATGATGCGCGCGTGAGTGGACAATGCTACCGCACGCTAATTTTCAAAGAATGTAAACCATCAATCAGTCCACAAATACATGTAGTCGACTGTGCCTGCCTGTGAAGAATTTATATGCACACGTACATGTAGACTGTCTATAGTTATATCTATTAGTGTGGATGAATGAGCCGTTCTTCTAACTGCACATACTTAAAATGCAGTTATAGTTGTTTAGCCATTTGAGAGTGGACATGAACTGTTCTCATGATCATACACTGAAAGAAGGGGAACTGATTGATTTATAGTGAAAAGGATTATTTGCCTGTAATACTCCACTGCTTATTAGCGACAATATTACTCCACTGCTTATTAGCGACAATATACGGTATTACTCCACTGCTTATTAGCGACAATATTACTCCACTGCTTATTAGCGACAATATACGGTATTACTCCGCTGCTTATTAGCGACAATATATGGTATCGTCGCCACGAAAAGGGACCACACACAATATCCAGTACAAGTAAACTAATACAATCTAGAAACGTAACGCTTGCGTTGAAAAGTACATGTACACTGTACGGGTAATTTAAAAAATCAGTATCGCAAAAGTCTGTGACAGAAAGCTCGATTCTCAGTGCGTTGTGCTGAGAATAGAAATATAATGTTCAAAAAACATGCATCTACGTTATGTCCGTTTTCGCTGCAACGATCCCATATGATTATACATGCATAGGTATAAGGATCAACAACAATCACGTAATCAAACAGCTCTGTAAGTACTGAGGATTGGGTCATGTTCTCTGTTTGAGGTGTAATGAATACTATTAGCTGTGGTGTGGAGAACGGGGAGCTCAGAGTATACACTGATGCATGCATGTGGTGGTTGTGTTAGTTATGTTGGGGTTGTGTTAGTTATGTTGGGGTTGTGTTAGTTATGTTGGGGTTGTGTTAGTTATGTTGGGGTTGTGTAAGTTATGTTGGGGTTGTGTAAGTTATGTTGGAGTTGTGTTAGTTATGCTGGAGTTGTGTTAGTTATGTTGGGGTTGTGTTAGTTATTCTATGTATCTTAAGAAGCATTTTGACTATGTGTATCTGTTGTCATCTGAATTGAGTAACTCTATATGCAATCATTCTCACCGTCCAAGCAAATGATGTGACACAACTGACCCCAACATGAATGCACGCATGTAGACTCTGCCAAAACTGGTGCAGAGGTTCTACCCATGCGATTAAAATACTGATGAGATAAAGGTCTGACATTCACGCACGCACAATTTGTAGCTAATTCAGCAGCATATACAATTTTGTTCTTAGCATACATTAGCATACATAGTGCCACATGGGAGACGGGAGTACGCTGTACTATTTTTAACTACAATTAATTCATTACTGTAACTCTGATCGGCCGCACGCTGTACCCTATACGATAAATTTCTCACGCACCAGTGCATTATAACTTCATCTTTAGACATGCATGCATGACCGCGAATCACAACTGGTGTACAACCGCTGCAGTAGTAACTCCCTCGTTTTGACAAAACCACACGTCTTGACAAAAGCACGTGTTTCGTGGTAAATGGTAATGTTCCAGTTATTACAAGCATCCAAATGGTTGTAAAATGGACTGGTGCGAATTCCATAGCGCTCGACTACACGTACATGCTGCATGTGTGATTTTGTCACATTAAATTAATCGGGAGAATCAAATTCTAATATTGTTGGACATGGCGCTTCTAGCTTTATTCTATGTATCACCGTTATACATGTACATAAAAAAATAAGTTTAACATTAATCTACAGTATGCTCCGACTGCCTGCAGATCGGTGAGCACTATATAGAACGTCAACAGTTCCACTTACCCTATACGTTCAGGGTGTCTGTCTACACCTTCACATGTGTCTTTGTATACATATAGATCTGCACGTGTCCTACGTACGTATACGCAGCTGCGGTGCAATTGTATACATATATGGCTGTACAATTTTCCGTACGTCAGGGAACACAGGTACACATGCGGGGTTTGAAAATACATATACATGTACCAACTGCATGTACCTCATATGGATTCCACACAGTTCTCGGGTGATATAATCCTCGTTCGTTGATCAGCTTTTCTTAATCATGACTGTTAACAACTAAATTTATCTTCATCTATATATGGTATAGAATCCCACGTGATGCAATATCTAATTAATTTAATTTGAAACGATGTAGAGGTTTTGAACCTGATGGAGTATCGGACCTCGTAGCGTTGGCCCTATGATTGTGCAAGGCACCAAACTGCATGTTCACATAGTGAAATGGTGTAGCATGAAGTGTTGAAAATTGGAAATAGCCGATAGCATTAACAATTTCGTAAGTTATAGCAATTTGGGTTTTATGTTATAAACATACATGTAAATCCACAAGGGTCAAAATTTCGCAGAACGTTCCATATCTTACTTTTTTGAGAAAATGCCCATTTGCAAATCGTTTGCCACAGCAATGACTTCCCCACACCACTTTCATAGGATCGTCACGAGACATTTTACTTGCATAGGTGTTCGAAAATTTGTTCCCTAGCTTAAAGTATGTATTCCATACATACACGGTTTGAAAAAATTCGAATGGTGTTTGGGCCGTATTGTTAATGAATTTGACTGCTCACAATTTGACTTTTGATGGGAAAAAAAAACTAACTTAGCAACTACATGTAGTAGAGATATAAAAAGGAAATAACATGTAATGTCATCTGCAAACAACTGGTGTCACACTAATGACGTATAAAAGAGAATCAGCAGTGTCAAGCAAACACAAAAATGGTCATTCACAAAATACAATTATACCTCACCCACTCAACATGTTGTTTGATTCTTCCAAACTTCGCTCACTTGTTTGATGAACGAATGAATGAAAAAAATTAATGAATGGGTAAACTTATGTCAATCTCAATTGTCTTGTCAACCACCCCATATAGGGGACACACACACACACACAGACACACACACACACACACACATATATATATATATATATCATGCTGGTCATTAGATGGCTGTTGATAATTTTATGTTATATGCGGCTGGAAAAAGTATAAACAATAGTAGCCTAACTATGCCAAATCATCGCTTATGCGCATTAAGACTGCTTAATTCAGAAGGTGGAAACGCATATGAATACCAAAATTCACTTTATGACTTGACACATTTATGTCAAATCAGTTTTGAGATATGTCAGACCACATTAGGGAATGATGTGCCATTGTTCAGGACAAACTTGAAAATCTATCATACACATTTATGCATTTCAACTATTATATCAATAAAAAATATATATACAACACCCCCTGGCTGTGTGGTGCTGTGTGGTCATGAGCTGTGTGCCAGTGGGCCATGGGGGCAAGCTGTGAATCAAAAACCATATGGCGCCCAAAAGGGGGTCATGAGTGTATGTCACTGAGGAATTTTGGTTGCTGCACAAACATCGTTATTTCAGGAATGACTGAAGATTAAGAGGGTCAAGTTCATTGGCACGTGAAAAAGTGCAGTAGTGTCACGTGGTGCGCTCGCAGTTAATTATTTTTGGTCAGAACCAATAATGAGTAGAGTAAGGAGCTCCAAGCTCGCATGGTAATTATAGTGCAGCAGGTTCCTCCTAGAAGCGGTACCACAGAATATTCTATTATGCTTCAACAGAGTTGGTACTAAAGCCTTACTGTTGAGTCAGTACAGTGCAAAACAATCTCTGATCTGGCTGCTGTCAAATAAGAATGATATTGAACTGGGAATCTTTGATAATTATATGTGAGAGGGCATGCTGAGAATTTTTACTCTGAATCACCAAGGTCTGCATATCGATAAAATGATAAAGCCTCTGATGAAGGAACTAGAGAATTGTAATAGTAAGCCGCATCCAGGATAATTAATACGCGATTTTATGCTCACGTGATTTTGAAATTTGGAGTCATAATATCATCTGTTCACCAACACGTACCATTGGGTGAGCATGAAAGAGGACATACATGTAGCATTGTGGTAGCCAGCAATATTTCTCCTCCATCTTTGCAAATAATATACGCAGGTTAAAAACAATAATTGAAACTAAAACTATATTAAAAAAAAAAAAAACTTACACATTACAGTAACGGGGAGCGCGAAGGAAAAAAAAAAAAGCTCTACACATAGTACATACGGTGGGTAAATCACACGATTAATTCTCCAATCCATTTTGCAGCACTGCTATAGGTACGTTTCCTGCGCGCTTCGGTGAGGCGGATTTCGTCGTAGACTGCCAGCCCCGTCGACAGCAGGCTTTATAGCATATTCCTGAACGAAGTCCTCGCTCCTTAAATAAGAGCACCGCACAAATGCGCTACAGGAGACTATGTCGACGGTCATGAAAAAGGCGATCATCCCGGAACATAACTGCGGTACGATGGCATAAAGGATCCACAGCGAAGCCACTCTCTTCTCCGTTTGCTCGGTAATTGTAATTAGAAATCCAAAAATGTTGATAATAAAAATAGGAGTACCGGCAAAGTGAGAGTTGCGACTTCTCTTTCCAGCTGTTTCTTCTTCTTAATGATATCCGGGTCGTTGCACATTGGGTTCCATTGTGCACGTCTGCGAACAACAATCACAACGGACGTGGCGTAAAAGACAAAGAATACAACTATCAAAATAATGGCAGGTACCAACCACAGAACGTAATAGAGGACCCGGGCGAACACGAAATCCGTGCAGTCTTCCAATACCTTGCGAAACGAGCACCACGCCCAGTCCGCGGACTGCCCGTATGCGAGATTTATAAACGGAATCCAGCAGAACGTTAGAGGAAATATGAAAATCAACACAAGCCATAATCGTTGGGCACACCTTCCGCCGTGTTCCCGACCCAGTACTTCCATGCACAAGTGGTATGCTATCGACAGTGACGATAGCAATACCATCCAACCGGCGTACTCGTCTGCAAAACCTTCAACAATGCAAAACGCCCTAGTACCCTCGTTTTCGAAGAAGTAATCCACTCTGCTCAACGCGCAAGTGATTCCCTTCAGGGTGCAGCTCACGCTGTAGTACAACACCGTCCGCTGATGGGGAACGAGATACTTCTTGGTCAGCACACTTAGAACGACAGCAAAAATGCTGAACACCATGGAAGTGAGCCCAGAAGCTGCTCTGATTGCTGATACGATCTTGAAGAAGGATGAAGACGATGAAACGGAACAGCTATGGTTGCTAACATTAGACCACATGATTTCGTCTATGAAATGGCACCTGTTGTTCAGTACATTATGTATGCATGTAATTGTTGCGCCCGCGTGCATGTATATGCTCAAAATACAGACGCGATACATTAGGCTCAACGGAAAGAATCTTAACTGGATGTAGGAATCTTTAATGGAAGACTACTCATCCATGTGTATATATATGGGGGCTGCTTACCGTGGCTAACAACGCATGCATATGTTTGCTTAAACGACATGCAGCTAGCTAGGCATCCCGTATATGTACATGCATGTACATATATGGTTGTAAGTGAATTAAGCTTTTTTATCGATGGTGGCTAAAATGCAGCGGAGAAGCCTATGGTGTAAGTAACACGGAAATAACTGATATCATTCAACTGTAAAAATTAGGAACCATAGCAATGAATTTGTTTATTATTATTTTGCGGGGGGGGGGGGGGGGGGGGGGGGGGGGGGGGAGGCGGACGTTACAACTATAGTGGCAGTCGGCATTTTGGCTTGGATCCGTTGGACCCCTTTGCTCTTTCTTATGCATTCCACTACTAGGGAGGACGATATTTTTGTTGCTGACTTAGGACTGTTGGGAGTTGTATTTTTTTTCTTTATTATTCAGTCGTACACAGCGAAATCCTATTTCCACGTCCACAACTACGAAAGAATTGGTGCTGAAAAGTGCAAACTCTTATTTGAGAATAGCCAGTACGATATAAATTTAATGTGACAAACAGGAATTACCCTATAACTGTGTTTTGAATACATCCATTATAAATTAGCATCTGGACAGGAAAAGATTCCCCCAACTGGAAACAAAGTTTTATAGCATTCGTTCGCTAACTAAGGGCTTCGTGCACGTGTCAGTGTCAATAAAATAAGTTATTTGGACCATCTCGTTGTACCCGTACATGGAATATCCGTATAAAATCTTCACCGCCTAATGTTTGTACATCTGATTTTTATGAAAAGGCACCTCTGGAAGTAAAATGCTACAATTTGATGTATACTTCCTCTTCATACAGTGATGAAAGGAAGGAGAATAAGAAGGGGATAAATTAAATTGTTCAATAGTAAATTACACAAACTTCTCTATCTAGAAGTGATCTCTACAATATAGGATTGGTGGTGCAAAAAGTAAGGCCAAATAAGGTACAGTACTCAGTACTATTACAGTGGGATCCTACATGTACAGCCAACAGTTCTCTATACATTTTGTCAATATGATTTGCAAAATGTATAGCTTATTTAGTTGTAGAATCCCATCACACAAGTACTGTACCTTGTTTCCTTGCTTTTGCTCCACCGACCTACATCCTACAGAATTCCTTAGCTGCAATTTTTAGTCTTTTTACCCCAGTTGTTCTTTTGAGGGACAGTGGCACTGCTCTCTTTGTTTGAAAGGTCTCTGACGTGGACTAAAGGGTGTGTTTAAACGCAAATACTTGTTTAATAGTCACTACATTTATATAACTACATGTCTAGAGAATGTTGTAACTTTTAAAATACCTTTACGTGCACCCATAGCTAGTTTGGTCAATTATCAAATCTCTTTAATATTTCTTTGGATCTATGCTTATTTGCAGGCGGATAGTAAATAGTTCAAATTCGAAGATTTCACTTGTGTTTCAACAGTTTCAGTTAAACAACTAATGTTTAGGTACTGATAATTTAACACCTGTTTGGAGTCGTGTGAACATACGAGACAATGTAATATTACCCAACTGTATTCTATAATGTTATCAGTCAAAAAATTAAAAAAAAAAAAAAAAAAAAAAACGTAACAGTTGAAATGGCACAATCATAGAGAAATAGAATGAATCATATTTTAATACACATGATCACGTATTGCATACACACAGAAACAATGCCCGAAGCATGAGTCCCATTGATTGAAGGAACAGGATGGAGTGTGTCTTCAGCTCCCGGTTGAAGCACAAAGGCACAAAGGCACGTGACCAAGTTCTATGAAGGATTGATGTTGTCTCAGTGACAATAGGGACATAAAATGAATGAATCATGACAATTGTAAAGAGCAAAATATGACAAATACAACAGGTTCAAACAATTTCAGGACACATTCATCCCTACTGACCTGTAGAATAAATATGATGAAACAATTCAAATATTGCCTGATCTGACAAAGCTGGTCTGCTTGGCTTCTATAACAGGAGATGTGACAGGTTCTTGACTTGTAACATCAAAAGCACACTGACTGTTTTATACAATTAGCCAGATGCAGCACTGTGAATACATGTCACATATAAACCATTACTGTATATCAGAGGTGAAACTTATACACATGTATATACGAATGAGGTTGAAGGTTGTACCATGCTTTTTCCTCAGACTTGCAAACAAATGAACAAAAAAAAGAAATGATAGAATGACTCACCACAAACTACCAATATCAGCTTGGAAGTTGTAGATCTTTATGAAGGGAGGGAAGGAGCGATGGCTAGCACATCGTATAAATCACAGCAGAGCTAGAGAAACAGTATATAGAGTGCGCACTAATGGGCATATCTATAGCCAGCCTACACCGATCGTACTGACCGAATAGACTAACTTCAATGTGTAGATGACCGCCGTATCCAGGAGTCCTGAACAGCGCTGCAGACTGACTGCACCAGCTAACTGCACTGCGAAAGGAAGTGCATGGATATCAAACGTAGCATAATTTCAGCACTGCGAATTAACAGTGGCGGATTTAGGGGGGGGGGGGGGGGGGGCGTGGAGGGCGCACGCCCCCTAACATATGGATGACAAAAAATAATAATAAGTTAACCTTTGCCGGCATGTATTTTACGTTCATTTGCGCGCGCTTGTGAAGTTATCTAGGTAGCACGTAGGTAGGTACATGTAGATATTTTCTGTGTGCCCAAAGGTATCGGACCTGAAGCGGAATGCCCCCCCCCCCCCCCCACTTTTCGTATATCGGACCTGAAGCGCCCCCCCCCCCCCCCCCCCCCACTTTTTGTATGGGGCCTGACCTTAAGCACCCCTCTCGCAGAAATCCTGGATACGCCACTGCGCCCCCCCTAACTCTAAATCCTGCGTCCGCCCCTGGAATAAACGGCATAAATTTATTCCTACTACATATTATCACAACTCGTGGCATATACTAATGAACTTAGTTACTTACTTGAAGACGACGATAAAAGCATTGAGCTAGTACACGCTTTAATATATCCCCAATTGATGCACATTACATATATTACTATCTATTTACTCAAACCGATCTCGTCCCGGCCCCACATTGCATGTATGTATAAATAATTTATAAAATAATAACCTTAGAGACGTTGGGGTGTGGAAGCTCAGGGTTCCATTTCTCGGCTGGCTGCCCGTCTGGCTTTGCAGTTGCAGTCAAAGGCCATTGCAAGCATCTATCAGAGACTGAACCTCACCTTAGTTCGCTGCAATGCCAGAGCCTTGCTATCCCGTGCTAGGTTTCAGCATTCTGTGGGCGAGGGCTGAAAATGTTTTGTGTGTGTGTGTGTTTTTCTTTTTTTTGTTTTGTTTTTTTTTTTTTTTTTTTTTTCATGTTTATGCATTATTATTATTATTATTATTATTATTAGAATAACCTTACAATATAATAAAAACATACAATAATAGTAACAACAACAGTGACGTAATAAATTTAATTATGACATTCTCAATTGAATATCATATCCGGATATCGATGTAAAAAGGTATTCGAATAATGGGCGAATTGTCGATGCTGACGACGAATACCTAAGTACTTCCGAATGGAGAAACATAAACCGGTTATTTCGAATAGATAAAATTCACTAATCGATTTTTCCGAATAATACTAAATTGCTATTCGTACGGATAGGTTTTCGCGAATATCCGAATAACCCGAATAACCTGATAACCGGTTACACACCCTACTGGGCAATGGTACAATGATCATGACCCACAAATACACATGATAGCAGAACATATCAATGTAAAACCAGTTTTGCAGTAAAAGCCAAAACAGCCCTACTGGTGGAGGATCATCCAATCATTGAAGCAATATATGTTTCAATACAACTGTGGCTGTTACCAAGACCTCCTGAAGTAGGGAAAAAAGCAACTAAAGATGCGAACAAACCATGTTCTACTTCCCAGATCTTCATGCCATAGGCTCGCTTTGTGTTAGTTGCAAGTTCATTCATGTACTGTACACTCATAATGCATAATGCTGGCGTACAAAGAAAAAACAAACATGGCGCATGCAGCATGCAAGGAGAAAACTAAATTCAAACCAGTCCCTTACAATTTCTTAGTTCGCACGTGCCGAAAGACACGCTGCATGTACGCACATAATCCACAAATGCCTACGATCTTACCTGTGGTTATCAAAATTCGAACCTTTATCGTCAGGAAATTGAGTCCTCCTCCTCCCCCCGGACCGTATTCCCTGGATGTACAAAAATCCGTATTCCCTAGGGAGTTGGGTCCGGGGGGGGCGGACCGTATTCCCTACGGTCCCCATACGGTCCCCCGGACCGTAATGCCTATATGACACCGGATTGGTTGCGTTCTTCATGACCGTTGACAAAGACTCCTGCAGTGCCACAAAAGGTATTATCTCGTGGGCGTCGTAACGAAATACACTCTAAGTGGTCGATGGTGCTAGGGAACTACCACCCGAACTGCAAAACGCTGCGTATAGAATCCATCGTTTCCGCGAAATAGGACCTAGCGCATGTTTTTCAAGATTTTATTGCATTCTAGAAGTCTAAATATCCCCCCACCTCCATGCATGGCGTGGATTCTTACTGGGAGTACATGTGGAGCATTATGCCACTGAATTTTACATTTCAACGCAATTAAGCGTTACATTTCTATTGCGTGTACTAGAAGTCTGATAATGTCTACGCTAGGTCCCTTTTTGCGGAAATCTGTGTTAACAATCAGTGTAAACTCAAAAATCTAATATAAAACCAGCCGCATTTGGCTGCTTTTGCATCAATAACAAAAAGCAGTACATTGTACATATCAGTAAAGGATACACAGCTTTGCAATACGTTGTCATTTAGGTATTCATGTGTGCACTTTCACAGTAACTAAGGGTCTAGGATCGCTTTTCACACTTTCTTCAATGACATGGGCAATTGGATATAATCTGACACTTCTCTTGTATCTAAATAAGGAGAAAAGAGATTTCAAGGTGCACCGCTCTCTGTCCGCTGTGATCAGGACTGCAGTTAGACCCACGCTCAGCGGATTCAAGGCCGCGTACATGATCCACAAGGCGAAGAGAGCCCACTTATTTGCGATGTTGTTGCTTTGGTTCAGGCTGACAATCATAGCAATGAATCCCAAAACATAACCAGCAAACAAGAGCCCGAAGTGCGTAACCATAAATATGACTTCCTTCTCTCGACGCCTTCTTTGAGAGTCTGCTGTTGGGTCGTTAGTCCCCTCCCGCAGTTTTCTTCGCCTGATCACAATAATCACTCCGGCTACGTACAGAACGATCTGAACCAGAATGAAACAAAGTACGGTCCAATCGTCAGGACGAATCTGGTGGCATAGCCAAAGTCAGTGTCAGGCTCGACTGGGAACGTGCACCAAGGATAACTCGCGGCCTGCCCATACTGCTGCTGAAGGAATGGAATCCAAATGACCATGAGCGGAAACGCGAATATTAGCGTCGGCCAGAATGCTTGAGCGCATATTCTATTGGTGTGACATGTAGTTCGGCCGATTATTTCCATGAAAACGTTGTACGATACCGCAAAGACGCTCAGCAGGACAGTCCAGCCCGCGTAATTGGACAAGAAACCGTCAGCGGCGCAGAACCCTCGCGTTGCGCTGTTTTCTAAGAAGTAATCCACTCTGTTCAGAGCCGCGGCAACCCCGTATAACACCGCCGTCACGCTCAAGTAAAGGACCATCAGCTGAAGGTGGAATCTGTATTTCTTGAAGGCCACATTGATGACAATGGCGAGGGAGCCGAAAAGGACGCACAGGACTCCTGATCCCGCTCTGACGGCAGCAACTATCTTCAGGTGCTCCGAACTTAGCGTGTTGTTTGTTTCCATCTACAGATAGACAGAAGTATTTGCACACACACCTATACAAACACACAAACACCATTTAAAACCTTTTAATTCCGTTTGCTGCATATGCATATATGCAGAGATGCATGCGTGGGGCGAGTACTCGTATACTATAACGTTCAGCCTCAATAAATCTTGGCAGTTAATCATAGTACGACATGCATTACTGCTTCGTATCTTCGCGTGGACTACATGTAGCTCAAAATTAAGGAGCAAAACGAACATGGTTATTATAGAAATGAAGATGTGCATGCTTGTAGCTATACATGTACATGTGGAAAGTCGCAATCATCAAAGAACTATGAGACCTTTCTTAGGGCTTTCGTCAACAATTCCAATTTTAGCAAAGGTAATTTGAATTCCTTTCCACCGGAAATGAACCGAATAAGCTTCTAAGCGCACCTATTTGGAGACCTGATTTTCAGTGCTAAATTTGTTTCGAATCAACGCACCGAGGCACGCTTCGGTTGTCTAGGTTGCAGCAGGTTGGCTCCATATAGATCGACCCTCAGGTCACTTGTATTTGCTGTTATGTTTTTATTGCAGATTGGTACCGGCACTAATCAACTCCCCCCTTCCCTGCACGGTTGCTGAAAGTCTAAGCTTATTGACTTACATATCCCTCGGTGTTTTACGGAATGCAACTAATGTTCTAACATTGCTGGCCTCAGGCACAGTTGATTCCTAGCAGGGGAGACCTGCGTCTCCGCAACCTTTATCACCGTTTCAGTGCTTGCTTCATCGCATATATATTAGACATCCCGCGGAATCGCCCTTAGAGAGAACCATCACTTCGTGCAGTCTATCGATGACTTCAATCGCATAATTACGAACACCGAGGCTATTAGTGTTGATGACATCATTCTCGCCAGAGAATTTTGTTATATGTAAGATTGAAGACCATCAGCCTAAGATTTTGTTGGACCTACAGTGTACTCTTCTCCCCGTCTTCTCTGTGTCATCTCCTCATGCCACATGTCACCCTGGCGTTGTCATGCTTACACCCCAGCTCAAAGTACACTTTGAGTACCTGAATTTCATCTATTTAATTGAGCATTAGGTCAGTATAAAGTGAATATACACTGCATGGTAGTGTTTATGAATGAATAAATAAATACAGGCACATCAGTGACCAGAGTGATTTGGGTGGGTCGGCGTTATAATTACAGCTGAGAGGAGCATATATAACTCTTACGCACAGTAAGAAACACATGCAATGTCACCTAAATTGTCTCGTAACGCTGCATACACGCACGAGTGGTCGTGCGCGTCACCAGTTGCACACGTAACGCAATGAATATTGCATAATTGCACTATTATGGCCTAAAGGATGTCACAGTTTAAGCATATACATCGAGTCAGTGTAAGCTGTAAAGGTGGGACCCATACGGTTATGCATGGCAGCTCGGATCACGCGATACGCTACGTTACAAAGTCTGCCGATTCACTTCCTTGAGTATTTATAGCTACGCTATATTAGAACTGCATCTCATCCATGCGCATATCGTGTTACTTTAATGTTATTAATGTTGTACTCGTGCAATTGTGATCTAATGCCGGATATGTTGGTGTTCTATGAGTATTCACGCAGGAAGATGGGTGGGGTTAGGTGAGGTGCGAAAAGCAAAGAGTCGATCTGCTAATTGTTGAGGTATAGTCATTCATTGTAGTTAGAGACGCACTGTGTAAGTGTTGCATGCGCATCGTTTATAATATTCATATACACTGCTACCAAAACAATCCCTCATCATGCATGATACTGTAGCTGGCAACTGCTAGAAAGGGAGCCTTAAACATAGCTTCATGCATCCTTCCTATTTCTCTCTTGCATTTGGGACTCACAATGTCGATCTCTATAGTACCCCACTTTGGCTGTGAAATAATCTTGTCATCCATGCATGGCCAGAGCTTTTGAATGAATGGCTATGCCATAGGTGACATGACTCTTTCAAAGGTTTTGACATCACCTATGTAGCACGCAGATTGGGCACAGCTATTCAAATGTTATAAAGAACATCTTCGGTGCTCTATACTGGCAGCATGATGCAAAATAAGCCTTGGCCTTAATTGAACTAGATGCTCATTGTCTCAACATACTGACTGTCTTTATAAGCCTATCATGCATGTAGGTCAATCACTTGAGCAGAGCCACTGCAGAGTTTGCTGAACAAATTGTCTGCAACTGTAGCTAGTGGTAGTATAGTGCATGGCAACGCATGCATGCAGCACCAGTCTCCAATAGTACAGTTGCCAAGTACGTTGTTGTGATGACAGTAGCCTAGTGGATCATAGCCAGTAACATGCATGCAAGCATTGCAGCAAGGCAATATCAGCCAAAATAATAATAAATAGTGCAGTTGCATGCATGTAAGTAAATATGCCGCCTTACTAATGCATTGTACAAAGTACATGAGTCCCACCGGTCAATGACCTGCAACATTTAAAAAGTAATACACATTATAAAAAGTAGTTAGCAAACTTATTTATGCATGGACGATGCGAATATTATTATATATACCAAGTGGTTAAGTCCTGTGAATCCAAGACCCTCTGAATTCCATTCAAAATTTAATTATTATTGTTAGTCCTTGAATAAGATATTAAGTACAAACTTGTTATTAATGTCAACTAATTACCCAACTGGTGATCAATATACTGTGCATCAGTGATACATTTTGTCCGATAACGTGTAAATTATAATCTCATTGGTCCGTTGAGTTACTAGTATTCCACACCCACACGATCATTTCAGCTGTGTATTCATGACATGTGGGAGAGAAGAAGAAGTGACTCTTCGAGCCGATAAAGTTCGACAATGTCGTTTGAAAATCGAACCTGTGTTAATTTCTCGTCCACTGAATTTAAAATAATAGCTGGCGTAAAGGCAACCGTTGGCTTTACCACCGTCTTGCTGGGAACCATAACCATCATCGTCAACGTCACTTCCAGAAAGTACCTTTTCCCGTTCCACAGAAAGGTTCTTTATGCGGGTTTAGCGGTGGTCATAGAAGGCCTTTCATCGATGTTCAATCGAGTGGATTATTTCTTCGAGAACGAGGCCACAAGGACATATTGCGTGTTCGCAGGACTCCTGAACAGGTACTCCAACTTGGCCCTCGCGTTTTCGTCCCTCGCCATCACGTGCAGCCTCTTCCTGGACGGGCTGTACGCCGATCGGGCTCGAAGTTACCAGGGTGGCGGGCGCCGCCCCAATTCTTGCCGTCTCTCGGATTGGCTATGGCCAGTGCTGATATTCGTTGCTCCGCTCCTGCTAGTGTGGACTCCGTTTCTCCGATCGGCTTACGGACAATCTCCCGGTTGGCCGTGGTGCACCGTGCGCACTCTCAACGACGACTGCAGTGTGTATGCCTTCGGCCTCGGAGTCAACCTCACCTTATTCACCGTCATCTTGCTCGTCATGGCTGCCGTGGTGTCCTGGTACATTGCGGTCGTGGTGATCCTTGCGATAAGACGAAAGGGAAGAAGGGAAATTAATTATGATCACGTGATCGTGACGCGAAAGAAGTTAATGAACAGAGAACTACAGGTGCTTGTCCTACCTGTGCTGTACATGGCTGTCAAGTTCGTAGTCACGCTAGTCAATCTCATCGTCAACCGACCAGGTCAGTTTGTGTTCGCAATGTGGATCGTTTACGCGGCCATCGCCTCCGCAAGTGGCATCACGGCCTTGACCATGACCCTTAGCGGCAGTAAGTGCGACAGAAGGTGCTGCAGGTCTGTGCTGCTGTGCGAGAAAAACTATATTTCTAAATACAAAACAGAATCGCCTAAGTCGACTCTCGTTGAGAATAACGAACAAGATATGGCAATTGCGTATCGTGCCATTTAGTCTAGCCATGTTTAGATTTCATGCAGCTGTAGGTACTGCAGCTGCATGTACGTGGTGTATACATGTATGTGTGGGCGTGAACCGGCTAAACTTATATGTTTGGCATTGCATCGAGTTTATTAAACATGTACAGCGTAACTTAAATGGTTATAGGGTTTATGGGTTAGCAAATTAAGAAACAGTTATTGTACCGTGTTTCTACAGACCGTGGACAAAAGATGGAGGTTGATAATTAAATTTATTTTAAATCCAAAAAAAAAAAAGAAACTGTCAATAGTTACAAACTTTCAACTAAATATGCAGCATTATGCAATTGATATTACGTATGCAAGACGAATTAAAGTCATAATACCGTCATTAGCAATGCATGTAATAGAAACAAAAAAAAAAATACATGCAGTCAGTCATTGTCGCTGAATGAGCGAACACATGTAGAGCACCAAGACCTGCCCCACATAAACGACAAGGGATAGAATACGAGATCAAGAAGTGGCCAAATTACGTGCAACTGAATTCCAACAAAGCTACCTGATATTTGCCTCATGTGAGCACTGTGGAGGAAATGTATGCATGGTTGGTTAAAATACCATATTTTCACATGTACTGGTCATCCTTCATAGAATAACTTATATTCTTCAGTTATTGATTGCTTCGTTGTGTCCGGACTGCATTGATAGCACATTCTTTCACTGGTAATGTCACAGCCATCCATGTTCACAGTTGGCACCAGTATTTCGCCTGATGACATGCATGCAGGATAAAATATAAATGCATTAGATCTTTAAACCTACTCTTTACACTGAATTGCCTGTCATTGCAGTTTCTAGAAATAACAATAGAAGTACAAAACTCATAAGATATTCAGAATCAGCAATCTGATACTATTCTTTGTGTGATAGATTGTGTACCTTGCAGACAAAAACACCACAATGTTATTTTCTTGTTTTGGTGTTGTGTAATTAAAAATACATATTTAAGTGAATAATTTATTTAGTACATAAAATAGATATGCAATATAAAATACACTGACGCACAATTACATACACATAACAATTCATGAGGGCACAATCCTGGTGAGGATAGCCGAAGAAATGGATCTCATGACAAGCAGAATACAGCAATACACATTAAACGTTGACATTACGGCATTCTACTGATTCATCACAAAATTCGCCTTACCGTAATCCAATGCAGTTCTTCAACAAGTTGACAGTGTATGGAAAGATTGATTTAAAAGATGCATGCCAGTAGCAATAGAAATTACAGGATATGTGTGTACATATTCTTATAACTCTGCGAATTGCCATTGCATGTTATGGTTGTGTTGATGAAGTCTATCTTCTGCTTAGAGGAGTATGCATCATTAGTAATCATCCACTTTTGAAAAGAATATTTAATTAGTACTTGTAGATTCAATGCACGACTGGTATACTGTATATTGCACATGTTACAAGATTGCCTTACCTTGATCTCATTATGTATTGAATTACAATTCTTAATTTCCATTACTTTTGTGAAGAAAATTGAACCAGTGGTGATAAAAGTAGACATAAACACATGCATGCTCCCTTCTTTTTGCTTTTTAAAGGAACACATGATAGTCTACTTCCAGAAGCTTCATGTTATCCTAGAAAAAATAAAGTTGATTATTATTAATGCCTGCATAATGTACATTGCCTCACATCCAATCCATTGGCCTTTGCTTATTGGAATTAAGTCCTCTGAAAGGTGTGTTTAGGCCGACATGAGACATTTTAACACTAGAATATTCTAATGAAATGAGAAGGCTTTGTTTCACAAACAACATGTGCATAGAATGGTTGTTCCCAATAAAGTGGGGACATTCGTTTTGCTGAACTGCAGGGTGGATACTACCATGTATTCACCCTAATAAATAGCTTTCTAGAAACAAATTAACTTCATGCGACATTTAAATATTCCAAATGTAGCATACATATAAGTAATATGTCACTTGCAACTTCAATCATTACTTGAATCATCCACAGTTTTTCACATCTGAATTGAAAACTCTAGTGATTTTCCATCACCAAAACATTTAATCTTGTTGCTTTAAAATGCATTTTTATTATATTGGCAGGAACCCATTTTAGCCAAAATTAAGCCACAACAATGTTTATTGTTTTGTGCAGTCATTACGAAATATAAAAATAAATAATGACGATGTGATCTCAATTACCTACCTGATAATTGTATTTAGCACTGATCTGACGCATTCACAGCTGAAATGTCTCTTACTGCACATGGTATTACTAGTGTAATATGTAGTAAGCATGATACTTAAAACATTTACAACTTGCCCTGTCATTGTTTGCGTTGGAATTGCACTTCTGAAATCTGAGTGTTCAGAATCAGATCCACTCACACTGAAATGAAACTGCATGCATATGTGATGATCTCATTTCTGTGAACAAACTTGATTTGTTGGCAGTTCTGGAAAAAACAGCTGAGGCTGCATATGTCAATGGCCACTAAGGAAAAAGAGTGCAAACTGATCACATAGCTTATTCCATCTTCTTTTTTCACATGATAGTATCCACCTTGCAGTTGAGCAATTATTGTCTCACTTCATTGGAACAACAACCACTCCATGCACATGTCGTTTGTGAAACAAAGCCTTCTAGTTGCATTGGAATATTCTCATGTGGGTGTGAACACTCCTTTCAGAGGAATTCTCTAGTTCATTAATATTCAGGGGTATAGCGCAATCTTATGCCTGAGTCAGAATGTTATGCAAGGGATTTAAAAAAAACCTCACGGCGGTTCTTACCACCCACAAGACCAAGGACAGAGAAGGTTAAGCAATTTCTTGCTTGTAGGTTAGTACTCAGCTTTGAGCTTCAACAGCAAGGCTAGCTTCTTACAAGCCACACTTCCAGGACCTTTACAATGGTAAATGGAAACTGATGAAGCAGTAATTATAAATCCGCGGTGTTTTTAGTTTTTGACGAAGATCAACCAGAATAGTTTGAGCACTATGGAGGAGCTTATAAACATATGTGTAGCCATGGTTGCTCCTGAAACAGCGCATTAATGCATGGCACGTGCACTCTACTGCCCTACATGTTCCTTTTGCCATTCTTTTTTGCCGTAGGTCTTGCCAGTTAATCTATAGTTCAAAAATTAGTGGTCTCTGGCATGCATGCAGATGATTGCATAAATTCTTTGCCACTATCAGCTGCATTATATTGGAGCATAAATTCTTTGCCACTATCAGCTGCATTGTATTGGAGCAGCAAAACTGTATGAAGATAGAAACTAACGCTTTTGCCACAGTTTTGAACAAAGTGTAGCAGTATTTACTGAAGCAGTCAATAACGCTTTAAACAATAATAATAAAAATAAAAACAAGATATGACTGGCGGCAGAGGGGACTATTAGGTCCATAACATCTCAATCCAATCTATCTGTATTCGGTCCATAACACACTTGATTGACAGGCTGTGGAGGTGGCTGAGCATGCGCTCAGTTTCTAACTTCATAGTTAGCTTGCATATAGTAGTCGTTGAGAGTGTCGCTTATTGAGATGTTCTTGAGCTAGTGATCCCAAAGGGAGGCATTCCCAAACGCTTTAGATCCCCTAATGGCATCATATTGCAATGAAACGAAGATGCAATATTTTTCAAGTCGTTACATAAAACAACACAATAAATGTTCTACATTGCATGGTACGCATTGAAAGAGCGGCAAGATAAATTATTGGCTAACATTCATCAGCCTGCAGCTGGAGGGTGCGATTTTTGCAAATACATAATGCAGTAAAAACGAAAGAGTATTCATCAGAGATTATGCAGAACTTGTATTTCTATTATACGTTTTATGAGCATCTCTCAAAACAAAGGATAGAGAACTCGATTTTTATGCATATACGTTTTTCCCTTTGAAATACTAATCAGGTGTTGAGTATCTACACTTATAATCAATCACAGTTGTTAGGACTGTATCTTCGAAACAAGCGACTAAAATTGCTTCAAAGGAGAACCGATAACTGACTGGTTACGAGGCGTTTTGAGAAGAACGATAGCAAATCGACCAAAATTAAAACTATTTACATGCAAATGCATGATTGTTTTATCATATCATTATAATGATGATACGATCCTCGATCCAAGCACGTTATGCTAAGCATTATCGACAAAACAAAACATGATACTGCACAACAGGTTGATGGCTACCTTTCTTTGGGAACGAGGTGTTACCGATCGCGAGGATATTGTCAACGAATTTTATACATACGTATTGAGTCCATGCGCGTACATGTAATCGTCGAACTAATAAATTTTAAGGCTCTAGTTCCTGCTGCGGCATGCATAGCATGCTACCGTGTATATGTGTAGTGGTATATCCAAACTGAGTTACTGATGTGTTAAACTATTCTGGGCTTTGTTCGTGCATGCATGCTTGATAGGGGCATGGAGATTCATGCTACTACACGAATCCGTAGTACATACCAATCGTGAGCTCGATCATAACTGCACGGCACTCACAATTTAATCCATCAGTATATTATTCTTGTAAAGTGCTTTCTTCGTGCAACGATACGAAAGTATACTTTGTGACGCCGTCCTTTTTTCCGAGTAACGGGGCCCCACGAAGTCCTCTCCAGCTACACATTTCTCTGTCTACAGTCAGTAGGATCGGCACGGGGGCAAGGACAAACGTAGGATGCGCAGCATATATGATCCACATTGGCCGCACGTATCTTCCAGTTTCATAAATCCCAAGGTTGACTGCAATGATGACGAAGCGGACGAAGAACGTCAGTACGATCAGGCCTATGACCACCCCTTCCCACTTCAGGACACGCTTGTGCTGGATGTCAACACTCCATTCCCTGAGTCGTCTCCGGATGACTAAGACCTGATACGGAAACAGCACAAACACAGCACTGGATACGAGCAGGTCGAGAACTGAGAATGAAATGTGAATTGCATTCCCAAATCGGTCGACGATGCAGTTGGCATCGACCGTACGGATGGTGCACCAGGGCCAATCCCTCGACTGCCCGTACCCTTGTTTGACAAACGGGATCCACAGAAATGACAAAGGAAAGACGAATATAAGCAGTGGCCACGTGCATGTAGAAAAGCGCGCGCTCATATTGCTTCCCGCGCTACTACTTCTAGTTCGTCCCATCAGCGATATGGAAATACTAAACGAGAGAGACAATGTGGCCATCCCACTCACCCAGGTGGAATACTCGATCCCGGCTCCTGCCGCGACGCAGAACTTCTCGGCGGCCTTGTTCTCGACCAGGTAATCGACCCTATTTAGGGCCGAGGTGAGGCCGCTCAATGTGACAGCCACGCTCAAGTAGAGTACCATCCGATGGATGTGGAACCGGTACTTCTTGTACAGGACGTTGGTCAAAATGGCGGCAATGCCGAGCAGGAAGGACACTACACCGCAGGACGCCTTGACCGAGGCTATCATTTTCAAATCGTTATTCGGGATGATGCATTGACTTTGATTGTTGGAGTATTCGACCATTTCTGCTATCTGCGTATATAAGGACCTCAGTACGGTCTGCATGCCCCCGCATGCACCTACTATAAGTGCATGCAGGAGCGTACTCTAAATCAAATTCATGCGCGGCTATGATGTGTGTGGACCTTTCCATGCCGTTGTCATAGGGTATACGGTCCGGCCCAATTTTCGGTCCGGCGGACCGTATTCCCTTAGGGAATACGGTCCGCCCCGGACCCAATTCCCTAGGGAATACGGTCCCCCGGACCGAGTTCCCTGGTTGTACAAAACCAATTAACCGGACTCAATTCCCTAGGGAATTGAGTCCCCCCCCGGACCGTATTCCCTGGATTTAAATACTGATATCCATGTATTTCCAACCCTTGCATGCACGTAACATTTGGTTCGCAAAGCAAAAGCTGTAGGTCGTCAACTATGTATGCAGTTTCAATTCGGTCTGTAACAGCACATTTGGTTCGAAAGTCAAAAGCCACAATGATCACAGGTCGCCAACTATATACATGTATGCAGCTTCTGTAACAACTGAATAACCTTTTTCTTCGGTCTGTCTTGTTACTGTTTATATATGGTTCGAAAAGGATCGCGTGCAGGTCGGCAACTATACATGCAGGCGATACAGCACTGTTTATATTATCAAATCGTAGTGCAAACAAAGTAGAAATAAAGATTAAAGAAATAAAAATATATAATAGTTAACTGAACATAAGAGAGATAAGGGTACTTCAATTTCGTACCTGTAAAAAAGAAAATTAAAACTAGTACAATTCAGCCATTATTGTTTAGAGAATGATGCATAAGTGTTTTTCAATCATGTACATGATAAAATGTGAATTTCACAGACAAATAACGCTGCTCGTGTGCCCAGAGATTTTCTGCAGAGGGGGAGGAGGTAGAAAAAGGAAGGGAGATGAGAAGAGATACAGGGACACATAGCTTTAAGCTGCATGGCCCTCAAAAACTTGGTACTTAATTAGCGGTTAAATCGACCTGGCACACTCTAAGTGTGACTGCATACTTCCTCTATACACCAGGTCCTGTGTGAGGAGAAAAAGAAATGGGATGAGAGAGGAATGAGTGGGGGATACTAGTCAAATGAACATAAGAGACATGCTGATATATTGAGTGTACTCAATTTCGTACCTGTAAAATCAGCCAAAAATATGAATTTCACAGACAAATATAAGCTTGGCGGCATCCGTTAGTATTGCTTGTGTGCCCTGTGTCTTTTTAGTCTCGAGTGTCACTGTGTATTAGACAAATAGAATTAGCAAGATAGCTACTTGTTGCTGTACATGATAAAAGCCATGCTCATGGAAGTTAAGGATTACAATAATAACTTACTTTTTTAGTGGTGTTGTATGGGCTGGATGTCTTTGTGTAGGTTTTAACGAAAAATCGCATATCTTGTAGGGACAGCATCTGTCTGGCTTGTCATTGTGTGCATGTCTTTTTGCGGTATAAAGACGTGCCTACATTTCGTCATCTGAGGGTACATGTAAGTGCAAACACACTGACTTTAAATAAATTGATTCCCTCCAGTAGAAACACACAGTCGCCAAACCCTGTCTTAGAGGTGCATATACATACAGGTGTATGTCATCTGAGGGTAAGTGCAAGCACACTGACCTATGAGAATACATGCATGGTCTCCAATCACCTTGGAGAGGTGTGCATCTACACCCTATAAGAATGGATATATCATCTGAGAGTACGTGCAAGCACACATGATACATGTACATTGACCTTAAATTAACACACAGATTCTCTCCAATAGAAACACATTGTCACCAGTCTTCCTCCGCCGAGAGTTGTGCATTAGTAAGAATGCACCTTTGAAACACTTTGAAAGAACAGTTTTACATCCTCCCCCTATTACTGGTGCCCATGAGACCAGATGGACATAAATCTTGGTATATGGGTTTGCAAAATGACCTTAGTTTAGAGCCGAGTAGAAACATAGACTGCCAGAAAACACAGCAATTCATATTATCGCTAAATCTAAGTGACCAACACACTCGTCAGTTCACCGTAGTCTGTTCATTGATTGCGAAGTAAGGAAGGAGCGTTTAATAGACCAAACTGAGTAGAGCGCTACCGGGGTAACGGTCATGAAACGATTAACTGCAAATAGTATTTTAATCGTACCTGTACCTGTGATAATTAAATACAGCTACGAATCCGTTCAATCGTCGATATCAATCCTCACGCGGCGCCAGTATAGAACTTACTCGCTTCTCTTTCCATGCCTCCAGAGGGTGAAAACACTATGTACAGATAATTTTTATGCCCATACCATAGTACGGCTTCTATACCACTTATACGTATAAAGTACACGAATAACAAGTCTTAATTAGCACCTTGCACCACACCATAGTTTATCCCGCCCATGATTCAGGAATCTATACAGGGGACAGTAGAAGGAAAGATTGGTCCACCCCAACAGTATGCCTGTTAGTTCAGTTGCATCAAGATCCTACCTGACCGATACTAGCAGACGCTACAGTGATAGGGGATATCTAGTCGTAGTATCTGAACTGGTATTAGGACGCGCAAGCGATGTTGGCTCATCTAGCTATAATGTTCGGTAACAAAATGAAATATGAAATCCCAACCATGTGTTCCAGTGTACACACATGTCAGTATATGTTCTATGAGAGCTTTCGACATGAACCATCGTAATTGCTGCATGGCTAGCACTCATGTACTACTGATACACATATAAAAATGCACTCCAGACAAGCTATGATAGAAAAATTAGTTATGTATGAATTGTAGGCACCAATTAAGCACAGCATTTGTCAAATAATATTTGAGAATTACGAGAATATACGACTGAATCCCTTATTTACATACTTTTAGTAAATTGGTGCCTACAAATCCTACATCACCAATTAAAAATATTATGACATTGCCGAGCTAAATTGTGGTACACGTTCTGTCAATATACATGGTGCATGGTTTGCAAAAGGCAGATCTTAATAAATCACGTGCATGCGCGTCACGTACATGTACTAAGACTGAGAACAAGAAGGCCGTGGAATGGTATAGGTTATGTTATGAACGTCTGAGACTGAGCACTGTAAAATTCTTATGTTTTTTTATCGCACAGAGGCAGTCCAACACTTCTTGTTCGGGATTGCAATAGACCCTTGCTTGGGATGTCCTCTACCCTGAGGTAAAGGATGTCAAAATCATATGAGGCGACAAATAGGAATCTAGCTATTCTTTACATTGTAGCTAATGATCACGCTCCTGCAAAGGATGAACCACAGTCCAGAAACATCGTATGAACAATCAGCTATTCATTACATTAAACATCTGATGTCGTGAAAGAACCTTCTATCTTGGTTTCATTATATAACTTCTGTCTTGAGTTTAAATTGCTTTCATTATATAAAATCATTTCGATGAGAATCGATTTCTCCTTTTACGTTCATTATCAATTATCCTGTGCATGTCGATTTCGGTGAGAATCGATTTCTCTTTTTAATTATACACGCTATAAACTGGGTCGTCAAAATCAAATCTCCATTCTATCAGGGAATTGAGTCCGCCTCCTCCCCCGGACTGTATTCCCTGGATGTACAATATTTTAGACGGACCGTATTCCCTAGGGAGTTGGGTCCGGGGGGGGACCGTATTTCCTAAGGGAATACGGTCCGCCGGACCGAAAATTGGGCCGGACCGTATACCCTATGACACCGTTACTCAAACATATACGGACGTATTACGAAGTCGCTCATTTTAGCTTGTGAGAGTTACATCACTGTATGCCTTAAGCACAGCTCTAGAATGATATCCAACCTCACTGGGCACTCTGCAGGGAAGAGAAAGGCACCGGCTTTTGGAGAAATTAATTAATTCATGCACTTATGTGACGATGAACAAACGTGATTCTGAATGACCAGGTGGGCCGTTACAGCTCAATCAAGGTTATCAGTGCTTACCAATTACGAATTAAGCTGCAACGCATGCATGGTTGAAATTCTTCGGTCTAGATGCGAACTCTGACTTTGGTGCCATGTACTGGCATGGGAGGGTATCCATTAGCGTATGGAAACATTGAGTTGTTGTTTGAGCTTATGCTATGTGGGAAACATTCGCAACCTCAGCTATACACGGCTATAATCCAAAATCATAACGGCATGAGCTGCTAAAAACGCTTGCAATAGTACTTGTAAAGTAAAACAACAAATACGAAGATGTCAGTGCGTGCTGTCTGACGTCCTTCGCTATTGTTTTCCTAATGATTGTTTTTGTAGATGATGGATAAACCGCACTGTTGTCAAGATAGGTAGTTACATAGATTGCATGCTCTCAGTGTCAGTTTCAAGCACCTCCATGTTGGACATGACGGCCCTGGAGGACCAATTATCGATAGGACCATTATTGTGTGACAGAAGATGCTGAGTTGTATGGATTCCTGGTCTTCTTGGTAGAGACTAAGTATATATGTGCCCTGTAAGTGTTTATCACTTCTATGTTACACTGATATACAAGACAAAACAAAATTAAGAATGAAAAATGACTTCTTTAAAAGAGAAAGTACAATAAACGTTTGAAGAATCACCTGTCTTTCACAAAAGGTTGTAAAAATAATGGTACTCTATATATACACAGCGTGGCTATTTTAAGTTCAATGAATTTCAGAACGCTTGCATTTCAAACAGACGGTGAGAAATGTCCAGCACAAATTTGTAGTACCACGCTCTGAAGGCTTGTGCTTCGTCTAGAAAGGTGTGATTGCGATCACATTATTCATGACTTACACACTATTACACAAGCTAGGCCCCTCCCTCATCTGAATCCTCATGATGCAGCTGTATAGCCTGTGGCTAGCGTCTTGTTTTCTCGCCATGGTGAATGGCGCAACCATAAGTGGTACCATCTATGTAACAAAGTACGGTTTCCTTCTTCATTTGTGTGCCATGGGAACCCTTTGTAATGTATTTACGTGTTGTGGTGTGTCAGTGGTTCGTACCAGTTCGTGCCGAACGTCATAGACAAGCAGAAGGGAGCCGCCTACGGGACGTACGAGCAGTCTGGATTGGATATCGGGTAAGTGTACGTGTGCATTTGTGTGTGTGATCGTAAATGGCTTATCAGAAGCCTGGTGCGCACTCAACACGGACCCAACCTCCCTCCATCCCTCCCTCCATCCCTCCCTCCATCCCTCCCTCCATCCCTCCCTCCTCCTCCCTCCATCCCTCCTCCTCCATAGCTGGGGCGTGCTCAACATTGCTGCAGGATATGCACAGCCGCCAATTGCCCCGGACGACCAACTCATGAAGGCAGCTGGCATGCTTGAAGGAATCCTGACATGGAGGTAGGCGTGCACTGTAGTGTGTGTATGTATAGTGTATATATACATCATTTGTGTACAGTACGTTATGTGTGTGATGTGTGTGTGTTTGTGTGTGTGTATGTGTGTGTGTTGTGTGTGTGTGTGTGCGTGTGTGTTGTGTGTGTGCGTGTGTTAATTGCTTTCGTGTGCATGTCCTATCGGTGTGATGGGGATTTGTGCATTTGGAGGAGGATGGGAGTGACCGAACCGACCTACACCACTTGCAAAACACATATATACACATGCACTCACAATAAACGCATACACATACACACACATACACACATTCACACACATACACACATACATACACCCACACAAACACACACACACGCACACACACACATACACAGGGACATCTACAGCATTTATGTGAACACTATGAACTATAATTTCAACAATGCCTCTGTTGAGGTTGAAAAAATTCAAGAGTTCTTCCAAACGCAGGTTTGTGTAGAAGTACTTGCTTTGGGGGAATCTTAGGCTGAGGTGAGAGAGGGAGGGGCTAAATAAATCTGGAAAGATTGATGTGCATTTAAGTCACTTAGACTTCAGTGGGTGACACGTTACAACCTAAATGGGGGAGGAGATGGGATCATGTGACTTATAATGTACATCACATGGTGCACTCTTGTTTTGCAGCGTGAGTGGATGGAAGGGATGATTGCGTCCAACGACTCCACACACTGGTACTACACAAACCTCATCTACGCACAGTTCCAAGGTAAGGTGCCTTTGTGTTAAGGTGTTGCATGCAGGAGGTGGCGGGAGGAGGAAAGGAAGGTTTGGGGAAGAGGGGAGAGGGAGAGGGTTGTTAGACTATTCTCATTAAGTTGACCTCATTCTCATCAAACAGGTCTAGTGGAAGGGTACACAATGGCAGCTCCTTCCAATCAGGTGTGCACATGCACAGAGACATGGCAATATATATTTACATGCTCACATACACACACACATCATGCATATCTGTGTGCACAACAAAATAAAGTCAGAGCAAACCATGGGACACATATGTATATCGTGCAAGCTCACACGTGCTTGCATTTTGCACACAATTGTGTGTACATCGTAGCTGCGATTGAGTGCAAAATGCAAATGTATTCCGCGTGTACAGCAATTGGACATCTCAGCGTTTGACTTCCTGTGTGGCTATGGAGACATCTTGGACATAGTGAACTTCATATCCCCTTCGATGAGGCCCAACCTGGAGAACATGACCAAGGAAGACATCGACAAGGTAGGGGTGCTTGGGTCCCCAGTCCACTCTATTTTGGGGTAGCACATGTCTGACCGATGCACATGTATACAAGTGCACACGCATAATGCAAACACATGTGCATCATTGTAAAAATACATGCTCACATTCATGTGCACACAAACACACACACACACATACACACATGTACACACACATGCCGATATATTTTGTTGCACCAAATGTCGTGTATTTTTACAGCTCCTGGACTCTGGACACTGCTCTGGCCCTCATCAAGGCCCTACCTGGCTACGAGGACGTGTTTATGGCCCATTCCACGTAGGCGTTCTCCACCACCTGATGCCGTACACATTTCAATTCTACCCCTTCGTTCCTTAGTTGGTTTGAATATGTCTCCATGAACAGAATCTACAAGCACTATGCCTTCAGGCTTGCCGATCAAAATGCAGGTGTGGCAGACATGCAAAAGTGCACGAGTGGTTTGTGTGTGTGTGTGTGTGTGTGTGTGTGTGTGTGTGTGTGTGTGTGTGTGTGTGTGTGTGTGTGTGTGTGTGTGTGTGTGTGTGTGTGTGTGTGTGTGTGTGGTCTGTGCGTCAGTGTGTGTCTATATCTGTGGGATCATACTGCAAAGTGCTTCCAGTATCACACATACATGCGCACACACGTCAAAGTGATGGCTTAATCTTGATTCGTTCGTGTTATCAGTGCAATAATACACATTGCCGAGCCCTATGCTCTTGGTGCAGACATGCCCACCTCTCTTGCATCACCTCATGGTGCATATTCACAAGGATGAGAGGTGGCCATGGAGTGGTGTGTGTGTGCATGTGTGTGTGCATGTGTGTGTGCATGTGTGTGTGTGTGTGTGTGTGACCAGACCACTCCTCCCTACAGCTACCAAGGTGATGTCATTCTCCAGTTACCCTGGATACTTGTCCTCCACTGATGATTTCTACATCATGGACAGGTTGGCATCAATTAGAAATATGGGGGGGGGGGGGGGGGGAGGGGGTTTTGTTGTTGTTTTGTGTACCAGATATCTGTTTCTTTTTCTGTCACCCATGGCGATGCACACAGCAAGCTGGTCATGTTAGAGACGACCAATTCCATTCTGAACAGCTCACTGTATGACTCTGCCACTCCAAAGGCTCTGCTGGCTTGGCATAGGGTGAGGTTGGCCAACTGGCTGGCCACTGGAGGGGAGCAGTGGGCTGGCTACATCTCCGAGTACAACTCTGGTAAAGGAGAGGGGACGAGGAAGGGGGAGGGGCTATGAGAAGGGGGGGGTGGTCATCCACTCTGCAGGGACCTACAATAACCAGTACATGGTTCTTGACCTCAAGAAGATCACATTGAAGTCCAATATTGCAGATGATGCTCTCTGGGTGGTGGAGCAGATTCCTGGGTAGGTGGGTGTGGCCATGACAGGGGTGGGTGTGGTCACTTAAACTAACGCTTTTGCTCTTTGTAAACAGTTATGTTGCCAGTGGCGACCAGACCCCAATTCTCCGTACTGGCTACTGGGCCTCTTACAACATTCCATTCTACGAGTACGTGTACAATGTCAGTGGGTACCCAGAACTGGTCAAGAAGTATGGACCGGAGTATTCCTACCAGCTGGCCCCTAGAGCAAAGATCTTCCGTAGAGATGAGGCTAAGGTGTGTGCCTTGTGGCTATGTGTGTATGAT
>JABACO010000001.1:10780320-10947510 GCA_013339895.1 Ephydatia muelleri | reverse complement strand
GATCAAATCTCTCTTATTTCTGACTTATTTTTGCAAAAAAACTCTGAGCTGCTTCATCTTTAGTCATCAGAAGACCAATCAATATCATCCTCAGACTGGGTAACAATTGGTCTCTTAGACCAGAGACTAGTATAATCTGAACTCCGTCCTCTATTTTTCTCCTTTTTTGTTCAGCTGGGTACCTACGTTGACCTGTCTGTTGATACACCACTCTAATTTGGCCAACAACTGGGACTTCTGATAGCAACAATCTCCATCTGTATTTGAGCAACAAGTCTGGCTTCCACAGCCTCTGCATGTGAACACCTTATGTCTGCTTTTAATTGGGCTTCCCTCTACATGTACAGCTTGTCCTAAATCTTTCTTCCAGCATTGAATTCTTCAACTCTTCTGCTCAGATGTGGATGTTGGTTTTTCCACAATGTGCCCAACCTAAATGAAAATTTCCCTCAAATGAGGCATACTGCAACACTTCCTCTATTCTTACAACTGTAATCATGGCTACTGAGTGACGACCATCCACTGTGAAGTCTCAAGTTGCTAGGATTGTATTGCATACTCAAATGCTGTACTAATGGCATTGCCTTGCCTTTTAGAACATCTACATCTGTGTTTCTCTTTACAATAAAACAGTATTAAAATGACAGTGGCAGAACTCACATTGTGGGAAAATGCTGCAAATCTCTTTAATTGTCTTCATTTTGGTGTGATCCTCCTCCATTTTCAGTTGCCGTTTACTCTTCTTAACAGGTCTACTACCATAGCGAGAACGTGCCTTGGTAGCATCCCTCTCAGAACCCATATTGTGAAATAGAACTTTGCACCCACTAAAATCAACACCTGGATTACCAAGTTAGTCAAGCTCATAAGAAGAATAGGATGCAGTGGTTAAATTCCTAATGAGAGATGGTACACCCTGCCCTAAGTTGTGGAAAAATGAAACCGTAGGATTTATGGAGTGATGATTGTATGTAGAAGCTAAAAACTTAAGGTAGAGATGCCATTAATAGAGGGCTACTTTGGTTGCCATAAAAGGTGAATCGTACTTTGGTTTGACTAGGAGTACTATGGTAATCTTGACATATTTTGTGCTTAGTGCAACTACAAGTTGTTTAGGGGTTGATATTTTCTTCCAACTTCTCCTACAGAAATGTAGGCCTCAACTCTTGATAGATGGTGTGCAAAATGTGAATTACAAACGTCTTTATGAGCTGCTGCTTCATTGTGATAAAAAGCAATAAGGCTCGCTCCACATGCTGCTCACCTTCACCTTCAAAGATTGAACATTATTGATATCACCATATGCCTCCTCAAGACCCATGAGTTTGTAAATGCTCAAAATGTTCAATCTGGAAGCAATCTGATCAGCTGGCGTAGCTGAAAGTCCTTCTTCGGGTACTGCATCGCCTACATATGTAGGCCAGAAAGTTCAGGCCCATCTCACTATTGAGTGGACGACCTAAAAGCTTAGGACACTTACAGCAGGCACTGCAGATACCAGAATTGCATCCTCCACATGATGCTTCTTTATGAGAACAAACGCTGTGAACTTCCCGCCATATCGGATCCACCCCCAAAACATCAACCGCAAAGCAAAATGAATAAATTACAGCTCTTCTGCAATTGAAAGCTGCTATATCTTGATTTTGTTAGAATATTTTGATTACTTTTCGTAACTATATAGTAGAAAGAATGACATTCTGATAACAATTATGCATGAAAACTGCGTAGCAAAATCTGTACTTTTAGCCTGAAACTACCTCGAATTGATGAAGTCGGTTGGGCGTGCCCGAAGACAGCATAGCCGTAATGACCCGAATCTTACAACGAACTTCAGAATAAATCGTAGAACTGATTTTGTGTTATATTCAGACCCGATTAGTTTTCATTTGGCTGTTCCCAACAAATGTGCACCCGTTTCTCATGGAACCGGTGTTAAACAAAATAGTTAATAATATCATTTCACATGCACAACATACACAAACTGACACCTAAAATTAATCAGTTAACCAGGAAAAAGTCTCCAAGAAGGGATGGTCCTAGCTACGGACCTCACTACAGAGAGATTGAGGCGACCATAGATCACTGAAATTATCTTAGACTCTGGGGCCGCACTGGCTGATTTAAATAAGAAATGCCAGTGAGAGAAGTATGTGTGTGTAATTAGAATATACGGATCACGTGCACGTAATAGTGTGTATGCTGTTACTTGTGAGATAGTGATTTTGAACCACATCACACCCGGATAGTCTAAAAACTTCACAAGAAGGCTCTTTGAGTCTCTTTACTTCAATTGCCATGTTTCAACAGCAAGGGGAATACAGACCTACCCCACTCCTGACACATTGGGTCATTGGAAGAGTGCTTCCGACACTCTGCAGTGTAAGTTGCAACCCCTGCTGATTTCAAAGCATCACTCAAAGTGGTCGGAGTAAGTGGAGAGGTAACTTTTACATAAAAGGCTGCAGGTTTTGCCCTTTCCCATTCATTAACCAGCACATCTGCTGGACGAGAGTTTCTTTTGACTCCCTAAAGGCCTCAATCAACCTCAACATGTACAGACAAGTGAGCACGGTAACTAAACTCTGTAAAAATGTTTCACAGGTGATTGTGTCTGATGAACATGTTGCCAGCATGTCTGCATGACACTGAGTGACCAAGAGGATCCAAAGTGATTTGTGGACAGAATGGGCACACTGATCCTTCATACCCAGCCACAACTTCACTGCAGCTTGGAGCTCAGCTGGGTCAAGATGCAAGCCTAACGTACAGATTGGACTATCGAAAGCCATGAACTAGCATGAGGTGCAGAAGCATAAAGAAGCTTTGCCTTATTGCCAGGAGAGGAGGTCATCAAAATTGACTGAAAGAAATGATAATTTAACTTCTTAGATAAAGCATTGGGAGAGAGGAGAGGATAATGCAGACTCCACTGTGATCATGACATCAATAGGGACACAAGAGCATTGAACTTCGAAATCACACTCACAACATGATGATTGCTAGCACTACCAAAGCCTTGAAAGAAGAAGATAGTGATTGAAAGCCAAGCCCCTCAAAGCTGAGGCTAAGTTGTGCTTGTTGCCACTGAGCATACGAAATATCAACTGCTATGCAAATAGATTAGCAACGTCTTACCTCCTCATCACTGAACTCTGAAGAATCATAGGAAATGCTAGGAGGTGTGGTTCTTACTACATGAACTAGCTTACAGTTGCTGCCACAAATGCAATAGAGGAATGCTTTGACATGAAGATCAGCTGCAGTGTTGGAAGATTTCTCAGCTATGAAGTGGGAGCAATAGGCACCTATAGGTATCCCTAGAATGCTTAAGTTAGGCCAAATAGATGACTTTACCACTAGTGGAAACAAAGTGTTGCCTTGTGGGCTCAAAACATCAAATTAATGAAAAGTTTCACATGAGGTCCCAGTTCTTCAATAAGCACACCATACTAGGCCTGAAGAAATACGTACAACCTTTCCTCATCTGCATCTATAGTTGCCACCAGTTTGTCAAGGACTAGGGCAGACAGCATGGGTCCAACGGGATCCCCTTACGGAATGCCGATCTGTGAACTTAGATGGCCCATACAATGTCACAATGCCAAAGGCTGAGTACCATGTAACACCAAGACACCCAGGAAAGGATTTCTGGAAAAAGAACAGAGGACGCATCAAAAACTGCCTGCCTTAAAACCAGCTTGAAGTTTTTGCCATGTCCACCTTAAATATGATGAAGTCATCTTCCATCCAATGCTCTTCAATACAGTTTATTAAACAATGAACAGTCTTCTCTACTCCTACTTTGCAAGCCACTCCAAACTGCAAAGGCTGGTAAATTTAGATATTTTCTCTTCGTCAAGGCAAAGATGCACTTTCCAGCCAGTCCTCTCAGTGATTCTCACACCACAATTGGTCAGACGTCTGGGGGAGAACCTTCCACTGTGCAAAACGTTTGTTATACGATACTGTATATTTCTTGACTATATTTGAAGTATACGCTATAAGGCGTTGTATGTTTCAAGAATACACAACCGCATTGCGTCACAGTTTACCTAGGTGGCATTGACATACAATAAGTTAATTGTAAGTTCAAACCATACCAATTAACCTATTGTGCGCTTTGCCTATTTCTCCCTCACCCGATAACGTCTCTGTTGACCAGGTTTTTTATGTAAACTGGCAGTTGGCGAGGATGTACTAGTGAGTCTAAGACTTTCGACAATGTGTAATCAAACACTGGACAGAAGATTGGAGAAAATACTACACTCGCCTCGGACCGTTAGATTTGTTTTGTTGTACCTTATTAAATAAGAAACAAAGCGAGAGAACGAAGGGGCGGGGTGAGCAGTAGGAGGATGATATACGGAAAATGAAATATTTAGTATACGGTGACCAACTACAAATCCACCAAGTGAATTCAAAGGTTTGCTAAGTTTTCGTGTTACCCAAGATATTCTAGACTCATATCCAGATCCAAATGTAGTACGTCGAAGGAAGTTGCTCTGGTCTGCCAAATGTTGGCGCTCCAATCATGGAGATTGTTGGAATTTTCTGACGTACTATTATCCAAATTCCAACATTCTGATTTTGGAGCATGAATATTCCGGCATACCGGCAGGGGCGGACGCAGGATTTCAGCGACGAAGGGGGTTCAATATGAATAATTAATGAAAGGGCGTGGTCATTCGTGGCAAGAGGAATGCATACAAGGAACTACTGTTTACAGCCGAAACGTTAGCGAGAAAACACAATCGAATTCGTTACTGCGATCCCTGACTGTAGTTTATGCCAACCTGTAATTGAGGTTCGATTAATTTCTGCGTGAGAGACTAAGCTCTAGCTATATTGGACACAGCAGTGCGTGAGAAGTGAGAACAGCTAATCGTCACAAATTAAATTCAATACCATTATGGCTGGTATCCGTTGTATACGGTGTGCCGTTGTATATCATCAGAGTATACATGTATATAAATAATAAAAAGAAAAGTTAAGAGTTACATGCAGAATAAACATCAATACATATACATTAAGCTGATTCAAATAACAAGCATGACTGAAACATCCTTCTATGATGCTTGCTTATAAATAACTGACAAATTTTATTTTCATCAATAATCAATCGTTGTGGAGGTGCATAAGTGCCAAGTCAGCTAGCCTCTCGATACCCATGGAACTACGTAGAAATGTCTTGATGCGCCTTAAACCAGAAAATGATCTTTCAGCTTCACAGCTGGACACTGGTAGTGTACATCCAATTGTTAAGAGTGTAGAAATATTTGGATACACATCCCTATCAGCCTCTTTGAGGCAATTGGCAATATTCTCTGGTAAGCACATTTTCTTAGACTTTTCATATTGTTCCCAGAACCTCTTCCAAAGTTTTAATTCTGATAGCAGTGATGATGGTGATGGCATGTCTATTTCCCTAAACTGTAACCTGCTGGCTAGGTCACTCAAATGACTCTCTTTTATAATTGCTGCAGGGAGTAGAGTAAATATGTCCTTGCCAACTCTATTCTCCTGCTCAAAGCGTGTTAAAAGTTCTTGCAGGAGGTGGCCTATAAAAGGTACAGCTACATTCGTATGATAGCAGTCTTCAGTTGTATTACTGAGTTTGCTCTGTAAGTCTGCCTTCCTGCAATACGTGGCACACTAATTTCACACCCAACATCATTAGATATTCTTTCAGCATCTGCATACTATTCATGAAACTCAGAATTAATATTTTTTCTTAGTTCTTTAACATTATCAACTGTTGTGTCAATCATGTTGTAGGCCTGTAGGATGTCCTGATCTTTCTTCTGTAACTTTGTGGCAAGAGGTTTTACCAATTCAAGTGAATTTGTTGCAACCAAAAATGAAATGATTCGTTGCCCTGACTTTAATTAATGTAGAAGTCCTTGAGCTTTCACTTTTGTATTAGCATCCCAATCCCAATCAGCAGAAACATTGTTCTCTATATATACTTCAGGATAAACTATTGCTTTACAGCAACAGCAGACGAAATAATACAAGTCGTAGAACGTTTCATTGCATGTATGCCTCTCAATCCAACGTGTCTTACAAAGGCCTTGTAATTGCACTTTTTTACTCTCACTGCCTAGTGCTTGCAAAATAGTTTCAAAAAACCTTTGCCTCTTAGGTGAGTTATCAAAAAATAAGAATGTCTCATTTATGACATCTATCATATTTCTTATCAAAGGAATTTGGCAGGCACTTGCAATACTTAGGTTAAGTACGTGGCTATTGCAGTGTGTATATAAGGCTAACGGTGAAACTTCTTTAACTCTACTTTGAACGCCTACTTTTTTTGAGGACATAGCATTTGCTCCGTCATATGCTTGCCCTCTGCATTTTTTAATGTCTATATTGTTTGCACTAAGACTCGCCAAAATGGCCTGTGCTATCTGTTCACCATTTGCCCTTTGAAGTTCCACAAAATCAAAAAACATTTCTCTAATTTTAGCATCTTGAACAAAACGAAGGCAGACTGTTAATATTTCCTTGTTTTCATATCTATCAGTAACCTCATCTGCTATAATTGAATAAACAGAGGTTGAATTTTGCAAGTATCCAGTGTTCTCTTTACGGATGTAATCTCCAATAATGTTTATTATTTCATTTTGTGTTGTCTTGGAAGTTGACATGGCATTTCGTTTCCCATGATCAAGATGTTCACTGAGTATTTGGTCATTCTGTGCCAAGAGTTGCAAGAGTCCTATAAAATTGCCTCTGTTTGAACTGTTACTTGTATAATCATCTCGATGTCCTCGCAAAGGTATGTTTTGTTTTCCACAAAATATTATGCATTTTACAATTGATTTTAAGATATTGAAGTTCTTGTCATAAATTTTTTTATTTAATTCAGATACTTTATATGGCAATGAGAGCTGAGGATTCTCAATACTTTCACAAAATAACATACTTCGCAACACTGCATCCTTGTGATACTACAGCTGTTCATGCTGTGCCAAATAACCATCTCTTCCCATTACTTTTTTTAGGTTTTGCATTGGCTTTGTAACTAAAACACATGCCTTTATTTGTGAATTTGAAGGTGGAACATTACACAATATCTGCAAAAACCGCCCTGCTGAGATGGGCTGTATGCTAGCCATTTATACTGCTCAAGCCACGTATGCTGGAACTTAAGTGTAACCATCTTTTCACCTTTTCCACTATTGATTGTCTGCGTGAAATAGGGGAACTTCTTGTCAGGAGTAAATGATGCTTCAGATACATAAATTTGTCATGAGTTGATAATGTTTTGATCTTTCCACTAACAAATCGCCAATATCATATGTCACAGAATCATTGATCTCTGCTGGCACTGTATTTTCAATTGCAACTGTATTGTGACATTAATATGTACCTAATAACAATTTGTTTAGGATGCTAAATGCATCTCAAGTCATTACCTTTCTCTGTTGGAGGAACGTAGAATCCAGGAAGACAGATGCTTGCAGAGGAACTATATGCAAGCTCAGGTGTAGTGAAACATGTAGCACCTGACAGGTAAAGTGTCATATAATTACAAAATTGTATGCATTGTCAATTTCATCTATTACCAGCATCGGTGGTAGAAGTGGAGCAGCATGCAGTCTCAGGAATGGCGAAAGTAGCTACTGGTAGGATAGGTTAAGCATCATTTCAAAATTAAATGCAATTTCAGTACTGAACCCATTACCAGCATTGGTGGTAGAAGTGGAGCAGCAAGCAGTCTCAGGAATGGCGAAAGTAGCTACTGGTAGGATAGGTTAAGCACCATTTCAAAACTACAAACTACATGCATTTTCAGTAACCCATTACCAGCATCGGTGGTTGAAGTGGAGCAGCATGCAGTCTCAGGGATGGTGAAACTAGCTGCTGGTAGGATAGGTTAAGCATCATTTCAAAATTACATGCATTGTCAGTAACCCATTACCAGCATTGGTGGTTGAAGTGGGGGAGCATGCAGTCTCAGGAATGGTTAAAGTAGCTGCTGGTAGGATAGGCTAAGCTTAGCATTCATTCTCAGTAACCCATTACCAATGCTGCTGATTGAAGTGGAGCAGCATGCAGTCTCTGGAATGGTGAAAGTAGCTTCTGGTAGGATAGGTTAAGCATCATTTCGTCAAAATTACATGCATTGTCAGTAACCCATTACTTGTGCTGCTGGTTGAAACGAAACTAGATGCAGGCTCAGAAGTAGTCAAAGTATCTTCTGATAGAAAGGTTACATGTCATTCTTTAATTTCTAAGTTGGTTTTAACTATTATTGTTTATCAGATCGAACTAGTACTCTCGCCGTGATGGTATTAACTCATGCGTGCCATCAGCATCGAAATAACTATTAGTAACATCTAGCACACTACTGGAAGGGCATCGTATTTTTACGGTACATGACGCATCGAAAATCTGACCAACCTTTTGATCTCTTGGAAAAGTACGCAAACAGTGACACCGATCTCGAACGCTTCATTGTAATAGCTCGAGCGAACCAAAGCGGTTAAAACGGCACGTGTTATCTAATAATATTCATTGTTTAATTCATTGTTTAATTATATTCATAATCCTTTCCGAGGGGGGGGGGGGGGGGGTTCCAACCCCTGGAACCCCCCTCCCCCCCCCCCCCCCCCCCCCTGTATCCGCCACTGACCGGTGTCACAGCATATTTATCCCCCCGAATATTTTATCCGAGAGTATAATTTGTGCAAGTAATTTTTATCCGGTCAAATAGTATACTTTAACCTACTCTGGGATACTTTATCCGCCTTGGCTCACATATCGACGAGCAATGGTAAGCGTACTGGTTGAGTACCTTACTGGCGACCCTCGGGCCTCACGTATGTGTCCTGCTGGAGCTACAGCAAACGGAATATGGCAGCAATTAAGCTGCTATGTACGTCCTGAGAGAACGAGATTGCTGTATTACCATCGTCATTGGTGACCTGTGACGTTCTTGACGTATGATGGAAGTTGCTCCTGAGCGGGTCTCTGCTGTTAGCGTGTGAAGTCCACGGTTTTGGTGCTCAGACCCACCGTTGTGGTTCGCCCAGGTGGAGGCTACAAGTGGCTACGATCTTATTGCCCCAATTAAATTCACAGTCCTTGAATGTGTGGGCAACAGAAATGGGAAGCTGTATCCATGCTCAATACAACGATTTATTGTTTTTAATTATTCGGGGCCACCTTCAAATGGCAGCATGCAAAATGGGTGAAGAGTCGATCTATATAAGAAACATAAGCAATCAAACAGAAACTGATAGGAAAATGCAATTTTAATTAACGTCTAGCCCATATATATAGTGCGTAAAGGTATTTTATGCGTATGATTGTGAATGTTTAACTCAGTTTTGTAGGACAATACATGTATATTTATGTACATTGTACATATACCTGTATGATACTAATAATCCTAGGGAACATTGGATAAGATGCGTACATGCACGTACGTATAGGACGAAACATCCTAGGATAGTTTATCATTGGGTAGGATCATATCCGGCCAGATATAGCGCTAATTATCCGGGCGGATAAAATATCCCGGGATAAAGTGTACCGCGACACCGAAACAACTTCCAGCGACGTACGTGTTGGGGAAGACTCTATTATGGTCCGAGACGTGAGCAATTCCATAAAAGTAGTTCATTAACCCTTAAACTGCTGAAGGTGCCTTTTGCTGCTGAACAGAGTCAGAATGCGTAAATATGTAAATTACGACACGCAGCAGCCCTGCCAAGCTATGGTACAATGGCAGCCAAGCATCATATTCGTTGTCATGCCTTTAAAGGCTTTCCATAAAAGCATGTATTGATAGCGCCCCATGCAGAGGTATATGACAAATTGGCATGGCTAAGGTCATTATCAATTCCAAAACTAAATTCACATACAGAGATACACTTTAGTTTATACGCGTCGTTCAACACCAAACTCAACATTGCAGTTCATGTCTTGAACAGAATAAACTACATAGAGACAACTAAAACTAGTTGCTATTAATGGTATATACATGTACATGTACGTGCTGTAGGCACAAAACGGTGCCCCTCGCATAGAGATAATGTTTCTCCTTATATCTTGTACGCCTACACCCCATATATTCATACCCCCAAACACACACAGACACACACACACACACACACACACACACACACACACTCACACATACATACACACAAAGACACACAGACACACACACATACATACACACACACTTTAATAAAAGCACCTTCGGCCGCCGCTTAAGCACACCTCCGATTTCCCTCCCCTTGTACGATTTATTAACCGATTATACGCGGAAGACGCAAATTTGCGTATATACGCAGCCTGGCCGTGATAGCATGACATTGCCAGTGGTTATTGTGTGTATAGAGACGGTGTCAGAGGCATAATTGACTCCCAGGCATAAATGACTCCCCCAGTCATTAACACTTAAGGTACTAATGACTCCCACAAGGCATATATGACTCCCCAGCTGGAATTGGTGCGCTTTAAGAGAGCTACGATGGCGGATGATGAGTTCACTGCTGTGGAGACGTATTTACGTAGCAGCCAGTATCCCAAGGGTATGACAAAGGGCGAGAAGGCGAATTTTAGACGCAAGTGTAAAAATAATGTCAAGTTTGAAACTGGAATGTTATGCTACAAGAAAGACGGTATTGACGAGGCATCACAGTGGAAGATTTGCGTGCGATCAGACAATGAAAAAAGGCGGATACTTGAGTCATGCCATTCTGGAATAGAAGGTATGTACGTATAAACCTTATAACTTGTCAGTGTCCCATGGATTGGGCTGTAGGGTGCCATCTGGGCAGAGATAAAACAATTGAGAAAATTTCAAGTCGTTTTTATTGGCGAAATATTAATGAAGAGATCAGAAAATTTGTTCAGCACTGCGAGCAGTGTCAAAAATGAACGCAAAATTTCCCAAATCTAACAGCAAACTCCATCCAATAGTTCCTGTTCCAAATGTGTGGCATCAGGTTGGTCTTTATTCATAATGAAACTACTGAATTATGCATAGCATGTTGGCTAATTTTTTGCAATAGGTTGGTATTGACCTCGTAGGTCCACTGCCCACAACTGTCAATGAAAATAAGTATGTGGTGACTTTGGTTGATTACTTTAGCATGTGGCCAGAAGCTGCACCACTTAGAGATAAGACTGCTCATGGAGTAGCACTGTTTTTGTATGAGTGTTTCTGCAGGTAAGTGTATTTCATATAGCATGACTTATAATAATTCATCATTTTCTTGGGCATATATAGGCTAGGATGTTGTGAGGTCATCATATCAGATCAGGGGAGAGAATTTGTTAATGCAGTCCAACAAGAACTCTTTCAATGTACAGGAACCAAACTTTCTTCTGCATATCCATATCACCCGCAAACAAATGGTTTAACTGAACGATTCAATCAGACGCTGCAAGCATCACTTATTAAACTTGTCAATAGCAATCAAAATGACTGGGATGAGCATCTGTCAGCTATCCTATTTGTGTATCGAACCAGTGTACAAAAAGCCACAAAACTTACACCCTTTGAAGTCATGTACTGTCGGTAAGTATCAGTTGTATATAGTCTTTTACATCACCCTAATCTTATACATACACATACATTGTAGAAAACCGAAGTTACCTATTGATATGGAGTATGTGTTAAAAGCAGAAGACATTGGCAATAGTGCCGGGAGTGAAGATGATACCAATAAACTTCAAAATGATTATGGAAGTGATTGTGTTTATGGAGATTGTGATAGAAAGAGTGATGGTGAAGATAATAGTGATGGTGACACCACAAGAGATTATGGGTGTGATGCTGCAGATGGCAACAGCTGTAATGCTGAGGTGACTAACAATCATGATGGGGCTGCAATTCATGATAAAGCTGATGATGGCTATGATGAGTATGATGACCATGATTGTGTCGATGGTGATAGAAAGAGTGATGGTGAGGATAGTAGTGATGGTGAGGATAATAGTGATGGTGATACCAAAAGAGGTGATGGATGTGATGAGTATGAGGACGGTGATGGTAATTCTAGTCACAATAGCAGCTCTGGTGACAAGGGTAGCACACACAGCGGAATTAGCCATCATGGAAATAGTCACCAGAATGTCAATCAGATAGTTCTTTATGCAAATGAGATGCATAAGATCAAGGGTGCAATAACTCAAAAAGTGGAAATGAATATTAAGAAGGCACAGGAAAAGGACAAATTTTACTATGACAAAAAACATTGCAATCTGAAGGTATGTACTGCATACTACACTGTAACATATCTTTTATATAATTCAATACCCATTAATTTGGTCCAGGTGATCTAGTACTTCTTAGAAACAGCCATCGAGACTCTAAGAAGGGAGATAAGCTGCAGCAAAGATAAAGTGTATGAAGTATTAGATAAAAGAGTCTGTTAATTGGAAAATTCTACTGGAAAAGTGTTGAAAACTACTGTAAATGTTTCACGCCTTAAAACATTCACTCCTAATCCAATGAACACTGAACAGGTAGGTACATACTTTTTAATACAAGAATATAAAAGGTAATGAAGAAAATTGTAACTAGAACAAGCAAAACAGAAAACCAGCCAAATAAGGTTAGATCATAATATTAATTAAATGTTTATATAATTGTTTTTGTATGTCATTTTAGAAAACACTATACTGGATTGATGAAATGTGCCTCACTCTAAAGTACAAAGATGCTATAGAAAACAATGAAATGGAGCATATTCAGGCTGCACACAATCTTATGAAGAAACATATCCCACAAATAGGAGGCCTTCAATCAACATTGCTCTGCCAAAATAAGGGCTTTTCAGCAATAAAAAGTCTTGGAGCATTACAGGAAGGTAAGTATTTGGCATATATGTGATTTTGTATGACACTGCACATTGAAATTCTATGTCTAGTTGTGCAGATATTATTTGTTGCTGAAAGAGATCACTGGGTGGCCACTAGTTATCATCAAGATGAGATCAGGCTGTATGACAGTAAAATTTCCCCTAACTTACATGACAGTCTACAAGAACAGATTGCCCTTATCTACAAAGAGGCTGCAAATGGTAACACTTTAACTGTGAAAGCTATTCCAATCCCACAGCAGACTGGTGGGGAGGATTGTGGATTGTTTTTCATTGCTTATGCTTACCATGCTGCATTGGGGGAAGATCTACTGGGAATAACTTTTGATCAATCAAAAATGCATGACCATTTAATTGCTTGCTTGAACCAAAAGTGCTTAAAACCATTCCCCCTGCAAAATGAGAATCTTCTATATCCACCTTATCTGCATATGCAAGCTACCAGAATCATCGGACTCAAATGTTATTCAATGCAACCAATGTAGCCAGTGGTATCATTTCAGATGTGTGAACATTGACCAAAAATGTATTCCTGACACATGGTTATGTTCAAGTTGCTATAAATAGCAGAATCTATTATCAGTGTATCAGTATCAGTGTGTGTGTATGTGTTAGCATAAGGCTAGGGTGTGTTCATGTTATCAATGTGTGCTGTGTGGGCAAATTGAGACTGAAGACACAGCAATAATACAAAATTAATACACACGAACTATAATACAGTAAATGTATACAAGTATATAAGTTGAGTAGTGTTAGAAAAATTTTTTTTAGACAAAATCTGCCCGACTATCATCTAGGCTACACCTATCCTGCTAGAGGGTTGGGGAGGGTAGTAGATTCAACTGGGTTAGCAGTGATGTCAGAACCAGTTATCGTGGAAGCTGTGGTAGATGAGGCTAGACCACCAAAGGTAGTAGTGGGAGGGTCAGCAGTGGTAGTAGGGTTAACACTGTTGATGGCTTTAGAAAGGTCAAAGTTTCTTGATAGCGATAGCCTGGGAGGTCTTACAGGGATATTAGGCATGGCAGGGTTAGGAGAGGTCACTATGGATGGGTTAGAAGGGTTAGCAGCGGTGGTGTTGGTTGTGGGAGGGTTAGCAGTGATGTCAGAACCAGTTATCCTGGAAGCTGTGGTAGATGAAGCTAGACTACCAAAGGTAGTAGTGGGAGGGTCAGCAGTGGTAGTAGGGTTAACACTGTTGATGGCTTTAGAAAGGTCAAAGTTTCTTGATAGCGATAGCCTGGGAGGTCTTACAGGGATATTAGGCATGGCAGGGTTAGGAGAGGTCACTATGGATGGGTTAGAAGGGTTAGCAGCGGTGGTGTTGGTTGTGGGAGGGTTAGCAGTGATGTCAGAACCAGTTATCCTGGAAGCTGTGGTAGATGAAGCTAGACCACCAAAGAGAGTAGTGGGAGGGTCAGCAGTGGTAGTAGGATTAACACTGTTGATGGCTTTAGAAAGGTCAAAGTTTCTTGATAGCCTGGGAGGTCTTACAGGGATATTAGGCATGGCAGGGTTAGGAGGAGAGGTCACTATGGATGGGTTAGAAGGGTTAGCAGCGGTGGTGTTGGTTGTGGGAGGGTTAGCAGTGATGTCAGAACCAGTTATCGTGGACGCTGTGGTAGATGAAACTAGACCACCAAAGGTAGTAGTGGGAGGGTCAGCAGTGATAGTAGGGTTAGCACTGTTGATGACTCTAGAAAGGTCAACATTTCTCGATAGCCTGGGAGGTCTTACAGGGATATTAGGCATGGCAGAGATAGGAGTGGTTACTACGGATGGGTTATCATTGGATGTTAATTTTGGAGGATCATCAACTGACATGGATCTGGCAAGAATAGCAAGAGTGGTGGGATGTGTGGTAGAATTATCAGTGGTGCTAGATCTGGAAGGGGAATTAGTCGATGTAGAGTTGTTGAGTGTGGAATGGTTATAAGTGGTAATAGATCCAGGAATCAAAGTAGGAAGACTAGATATGGGAGAAATGGCTGGTATAGTATGTGTGTGATAGCTAGCCAATCCATCGGCGGTAGTGTTGGTTTTAGGAGGGTTATCAGTTATGTTAGATCCAGGGTGGCTGCTCGCTATGGTAGTTTCAGATTGACCAGCAATGCGGTCAGCAGTGGAAGTAAGGTTAGAAGTGTTGACTATTTTAGGACAGTTAAAAGAGCTCAAGGGCCTGGTTGGTTTTACAGGGATGTTAGTTGCGGCAGAGTTGTAAACTGGCATAAATTTGGCGGTCTCCCCAGTGGTGGTAGACCAGTTCGAACCAATACTGGAGATAGGTCTTGAAGCAGTAGAAACGGAGGTAGATTGAGTAAGATTTCTAGATGTGGTTGATCTGGACACGTCAGCAATACTAACTGATTTGGGTGGGCCAGAACTGGTGGAAGTTTTGAATTGTTTAGCGTACAAAATTTCAGCATCAGAGTTAGCATGTATGGTTGAGCTTGATTGGTTATCTACTGTGGTTGACCTGGGTGGGTCAGCAGCAGCTGCAATACTTGTGGAAGTGTTAACACTGATAGTAGGTGTGGGCAATGGGTTAGTGATGGCAATGGATCCATGAGGACAAGAAGTTGTAATAGATCCAGGATGATTAGTAGTAGTGATACATCCCGAAGTATTACCAATAGTTGTAGATTCATTAGGATTGGTGGTGGAGGTGTATACAGAAGGGTTTGCAGTGGTATTATATTGGGAAAAGTTAACCATTGAAGAGTCACAAGAGATATTATAGTTGTTGAGTGTGGAAGGGTTATAAGTGGTAATAGATTCAGGAAGAGAAGTAGGAAGACTGGTTATGGGAGAAATGGCAGATATAGTATGCGTGTGATAGCTAGCCAATCCATTGGCGGTAGTGTTGGTTTTAGGAGGGTTATCAGTTATGTTAGATCCAGGGTGGCAGCTCGCTATGGTAGTTTCAGATTGACCAGCAATGCGGTCAGCAGTGGAAGTAAGGTTAGAAGTGTCAACTATTTTAGGACAGTTAAAAGAGCTCAAGGGCCTGGTTGGTTTTACAGGAATGTTAGTTGCGGCAGGGTTGTAAACTGGCATAAATTTGGCGGGCTTCCCAGTGGTGGTCGACCAGTTAGAACCAATACTGGAGATGATAGGTTTTGAAGCAGTGGAAAAGGAGGCAGATCGGGTAAGGTTTCTAGATGAAGTTGATCTGGACAGGTCAACAGTACTAACTGATTTGGGTGGGCCAGAAGTAGTTGAACTTTCGAGTTGTTTAGCGGACAAAATTTCAGCATCAGAGTTAGTACATGTGGCAGATCTGTCAGCATTGGTATATGTGAGTAAATTTTCATTAGAGGTAGATTCAAAAGGATTTGACTTTGTGGTAGCATTGGGAGGGATAGTGTTGCTGGAGAATCCAGAAGCTGTTGCAGTTGTACTTATGGTGGGATTTATGCATCCAGGATGGTTTGAACTGGTATTAGGCATGGAATATATAGAACTGGAAGGGTCAGCATGTATGGTTGAGCTTGATTGGTTATCTACTGTGGCTGACCTTGGGTCAGCAACAGCTGCAATACATGTGGAAGTGTTAACACTGATAGTAGGTGTGGGCAATGGGTTAGTGATGGCAATGGATCCAAGAGGACAAGAAGTTGAAATAGATTCAGGAAGATTAGTACTGATACATCCCGAAGTATTACCAATTGTTGTAGATTCATTTTGATTAGTAGTGGAGGTGTATACAGAAGAGTTTGCAGTGGTATTATATTTGGAAAAGTTAACCATTGAAGATTCACAAGGGTTATTAGAGTTGTTGAGTGTGGAATGGTTATAAGTGGTAATAGATCCAGGAATCAAAGTAGGAAGACTAGATATGGGAGAAATGGCAGGTATAGTATGCGTGTGATAGCTAGCCAATCCATCGGCGGTAGTGTTGATTTTAGGAGGGTTATCAGTTATGTTAGATCCAGGGTGGCTGCTCGCTATGGTAGTTTCAGATTGACCAGCAATGAGGTCAGCAGTGGAAGTAAGGTTAGAAGTGTCAACTATTTTAGGACAGTTAAAAGAGCTCAAGGGCCTGGTTGGTTTTACAGGAATATTAGTTGCGGCAGGGTTGTAAACTGGCATAAATTTGGCAGGCTTCCCAGTGGTGGTCGACCAGTTAGAACCAATACCGGAGATGATAGGTTTTGAAGCAGTGGAAAAGGAGGCAGATCGGGTAAGGTTTCTAGATGAAGTTGATCTGGACAGGTCAACAGTACTAACTGATTTGGGTGGGCCAGAAGTAGTTGAACTTTCGAGTTGTTTAGCGGACAAAATTTCAGCATCAGAGTTAGTACATGTGGCAGATCTGTCAGCATTGGTATATGTTTCATTAGAGGTAGATTCAAAAGGATTTGATGTTGTGGTAGCATTGAGAGGGATAGTGTTGCTGGAGAATCCAGAAGCTGTTGCAGTTGCACTTATGGTGGGGTTTATGCATCCAGGATGGTTTGAACTGGTATTAGGCATGAAATATATAGAACTGGAAGGGTCAGCATGTATGGTTGAGCTTGATTGGTTATCTACTGTGGCTGACCTTGGGTCAGCAGCAGCTGCAATACATGTGGAAGTGTTAACACTGATAGTAGGTGTGGGCAATGGGTTAGTGATGGCAATGGATCCAAGAGGACAAGAAGTTGAAATAGATTCAGGAAGATTAGTACTGATACATCCCGAAGTATTACCAATTGTTGTAGATTCATTTTGATCAGTAGTGGAGGTGTATAGTGTGGAATGGTTATAAGTGGTAATAGATTCAGGAATCAAAGTAGGAAGATTAGATATGGGATAGCTAGCCAATCCATCGGCGGTAGTGTTGATTTTAGGAGGGTTATCAGTTATGTTAGATCCAGGGTGGCTGCTCGCTATGGTAGTTTCAGATTGACCAGCAATGAGGTCAGCAGTGGAAGTAAGGTTAGAAGTGTCAACTATTTTAGGACAGTTAAAAGAGCTCAAGGGCCTGGTTGGTTTTACAGGAATGTTAGTTGCGGCAGGGTTGTAAACTGGCATAAATTTGGCGGGCTTCCCAGTGGTGGTCGACCAGTTAGAACCAATACTGGAGATGATAGGTTTTGAAGCAGTGGAAAAGGAGGCAGATCGGGTAAGGTTTCTAGATGAAGTTGATCTGGACAGGTCAACAGTACTAACTGATTTGGGTGGGCCAGAAGTAGTTGAACTTTTGAGTTGTTTAGCGGACAAAATTTCAGCATCAGAGTTAGTACATGTGGCAGATCTGTCAGCATTGGTATATGTGAGTAAATTTTCATTAGAGGTAGATTCAAAAGGATTTGACGTTGTGGTAGCATTGAGAGGGATAGTGTTGCTGGAGAATCCAGAAGCTGTTGCAGTTGTACTTATGGTGGGGTTTATGCATCCAGGATGGTTTGAACTGGTATTAGGCATGAAATATATAGAACTGGAAGGGTCAGCATGTATGGTTGAGCTTGATTGGTTATCTACTGTGGTTGACCTGGGTGGGTCAGCAGCAGCTGCAATACTTGTGGAAGTGCTAACACTGATAGTAGGTGTGGGCAATGGGTTAGTAATGGCAATGGATCCATGAGGACAAGAAGTTGAAATAGATTCAGGATGATTAGTAGTAGTGATACATCCCGAAGTATTACTAATAGTAGTAGATTCATTAGGATTAGTAGTGGAGGTGTGTACAGAAGGGTTTGCAGTGGTATTATATTTGGAAAAGTTAACCATTGAAGATTCACTCTGGATATTACAGTTATTGGGTGTGGAAGTGTCATAAGTGGTAATAGATCCAGGAAAGGAAGTAGGAAGACTAGATATGGGAGAAATGGCAGGTATAGTATGTGTGTGATAGCTAGCCAATCCATCAGAGGTAGTGTTGGTTTTAGGATGGTCATCAGCTATGTTAGATCCAGGAAAGGAAATATGAAGAATAGGTATGGCAGGCTTAGTTGGGAAATTGGGTGTGTCATGGCTAGCAGGTCTGTCCTCCGTGATGTTGGCTGTGGGATTGTTAGCAGTGATGTTAGGACCGGTGTTCCTGCTAGCTGTGTTAGATGCAGGTAGACCACCAATGACAGTAATGGGTTGGTCAGCAGTGGTTACTATGGATGGGTTATCATTGGTTACTGATGTTGGAGGATCAGGAACTGACACAGATCTGGCACGGAAAGCATGAGTGTTTGGATGTGTGGTAGGGTTATCAGTTGTTTTAGATCTGGAAGGGTCATTAGTCAAGGTACATCTTGATGTGTCATTAACTGACTTAGATTTGGGAAAGTAACCAGTGGTGGTAGGGCCATTAGAACCAATGGGCAAGATAGGTCTGTAAGAATTGATAGTAGATGGAGTATGATTTCTAGCTGTTGTAGATCTGGTCATGGTACTAGATTTCAGTGGGTCAGTAGTGGTTGTAGTTTTGGGTGCTTTAGCAGTGATGTTTTGTGTGTCAGAGTTAGTAGCTGTGGCAGATCTTTCAGCATTGGTAGAGATAGTAGAACTATTAGAACCAATATGGGAGATATGTCTGTGAGTGGTAGGTGTGGTAGATCGTGGTAGGGTAGCAGTGGTATTAGATTTGGGATGGTCAGAAGTATTTATAGTTATCGGTGATTTTGCTGGGATGGCTTGTGTGCAACAATTTGAAGTGGTCTTAGATATAGGAGGAGCAGCATTGTATATAGGATTAGAGGCTATTGTACAGTTGGGGTGTGCTGTTGTGATAGCAGATGTTAGAGGGTTGTAGATTGCAGGGTTAGAAGTGACCAGAGGATTAGCTGTGGTGTCTGGTGTGGAAGAGGCAACCATGGTGGTAGATTGATTTGTAGAATCATTAGCAATGAGGGGACGTCTAGAAGTGATGTTGGATCCAGGACGGACCGGTGTGGAAAAGGTAAGAGTGTTTGAACATCGACTTGTAGAATGCTTTGAAGATCTGAGTGATGTGGGATGTGTGAGAGGGTTAGAAGTGTCGAAACTTTCAGTAAAGTGGGAAATGGTGGTAGGTGTGGTAAAGTCGATTTGCATTGTAGGTCGTATGGACTTTGCATTCTGTTTCAATAACTGTGAACGATCATCTGAGAATTTATTTGCACTGTGATGGGAAAAGATCACAATAAAATACTGCACCAAACGCACACAAGCACAAACATGTAAATGTAATCTAATGGCTGTGTAATTTTCATACACAGCTTATTTCTGTGTTCTTTCAAAGTTGCTAGAAGAATGAGAGCTCACAATAACAGCAAAGAAACATTGATTTTGAAAAAAATGGGGTGAGGTCGATTCAACACTGCATATTGTCATCAATTTATCATGTGGTGTTAGAGACAATAGGTAAAACACACTACCAACATGAGGAGATATGCCATGTAGCTAGGAGGAAAGCGTTTCAGTAAACAACATGAAATAGTATGGTTAATTATATTACCAGACGCCAGAATCAGGGTATCTGTGCACGAACTGAGCCCTAAAGTTAGTTTGTGTCCAATATGTTTTTACAGTTAAAGGTTGTATGCTGAAGGTTGAGCTCCATATATATGTTATAAAAACTACAACAAAAGTTATCTTCCTCGTAACATCTATCATCTGCTTATCTGTCTAGCAGCAAAGTCATTATTAATTTCAAGCAGACATACAAACTTTGACTTCTAAACCACCATGAAACACAAATTCAATACATCATGATGAAATGGTATCAAGGTGCTTATACGCTGAAGGAAACTTGGCATCCATTATTATTGTGATTTTGGGATGGTTTTATATCCCTGGAACTATTCTGGGCCAATTTTGAACATATACTGCACCATCTCCGTTCTACACATGTATAGCTTAATTATAAAATCACTCGGCAACTGTATCCATGGTTTGAATTGGCGATGGGGGTAATACTAAAGAAAGCTCCTGCATTGATAATTTGTATTCCAAATTTGTTTCATTTGTAGAAAAATGCAAATGGTGAGTTTACACAATACCTCATATTAGATCATTGAAGTTGTAAAAGTTATATTTATTGTTTCTGAGATTTCATCACATGATTTCTGTTGTACATGAGGCAAAAAATGATTTATTTTGTGAATTATCCTCTATCCATTTTGTACAGCATAAACCTATACTTGATAATTACTAACTAGTCCAAGATGATACTTCACTTGTGGCAATGGAATCTAGTTGCTCAATATCCTCTGTCATAAAAAAATATATCCCCTTTGTATTGAAAGTTTTGGTTCCTGGAGGCAGAACTGTGGTTTTTGTACATAAAATGCATTTTTCATGACATAATTACAGTATTCCACAAGCTGTAAATTTTGATTTTGTGCTGTGGATTCACATTCAACACAGGGATTGCAAACAGTGCTCTCTACTTGAAGAGTGCAACTATATGTACGAATTAGGCCTATACGAGTACAGTTCATTGCCCAATTCAGAGTACCGGTACAGGCAGAAGCGGGCCAGGATTGAACGTCTGTTGGCTGATCAAAGACAGGCTAAGGCGCAGCTATAAAGCTCAGTTGCCACCTCCAAATTAGAAGCATTTCCACAAATGGTTAATATGTGTTGAGGATGTCTCATGTATGCATGCACAAGAGTACAGTGCTTACATTAGTTAACTAGTTCATGCATGACGTAAAGCATGACTTACTGCATTACCCAATGTCCGCGACTGCTAGTAGTAATTACCTTTCTTTTAACAATTCTTAGCACTTTTCCTTTCAGTGCAAATGCCATAAATATATGTCATTATGATCTTCCTTTTCCCCTCTATCCACTGATGCAATCGGAAAATATTGTCAACTTAAAATGCATAGATATTGTAATGGGATTTCTGGATATGTTCCTATCAATAGTTCAGGCGGTACTTACTGTGTAACATAAGGCTAGCGGTGAAACAATTACAAGTATGTATCCTGGCCCCCACATCATTTCTTTATGATGTCACACGAGTACCAATATGGTGGGAAAGTACAATACATTAATTCCATCGTGGAACAAAAAAAATCTGCTTGCTCGTGAGGAGCTAGAAATAGTTTGTGCGTTTACTTTGGGTGTTCTTCCAGTACTATTCAAAAGGCTAAATAAAGCATCAAGCAAACGTAAATTTCAAAAACCCATGGTATTAACATCAACCAACTTGTCCTACAGATATAGGTCACATTTCCTAATAGTGTCATTCTGCTTATGTAAACGCTTTGCCCACACTACTTTGTAGCCCTTCACTTCATTGAACATTCTTTCCAAGTATCTAGACATATTACATGTATAGTATATAAGGTTCACATTTTTTGTGTAAAACAGTGTTTATCATCCATTTAAATTATCTATTCATAATACGGGTTGGTCTGGATGTAATAGCTTTAGCTATGATTGTTTACCCGCTTGTTTTAAGCTTGACAAGGATTGTACTGCCTTGGCCATGAATGGAAAATGTGAAAACATACTATTTATTTGGACATGATGTTTCAACCAATTTAAAACGTTTGGCGAGCAAACTATTATCGTTGCAGGAGTTATGATGCATTTTACCCCTATTGCCTATCACTGCTAGCATTGACTTGATAAATTTATAAACATTTCACATGTACAAAAGGGATGGGGCAATATGTGTGTAAAATTGGTCAGAAAGAATATATCATTCACGAATATAACTTTTCGAAAAACTGCCCTTATGGGCTGGTATTTGAGAAGGGGTGTATTATTTCCATGTCATTTACTGTTAGAATGCTGGCACAGATTGTGAGCTTTTCACAAACTGTAAGGTGACCAAGTAGGTAAGACATAGAAACAATGATACCTGCACATTTTAATGAATGGTGTTATAAACAAGGTGATGTAGTTTATAGCATCATTCATTACAATGTGCAGGTATCACTGTTCTTATGTAAAGAAAATTTATACTCTGCTAGCATCATCCAGGTCAATGAAAAGTAGGTTCCACTGCATGTTCCATATACAGTACTACTAGAAGAGTTGTTGAGTACATGCACCTAAATATTCATATTATTTGCAATACCTTATCAAGGAAAATGATGCAAATGAGTGGTGACTGAAGTATCATGTATCAGGAGATCGTAGTATACTAGTGTAAATGCTCACACAAATTCCTGGACCCTATACCAGGTCCAGCCACTTATTAACAATAGGAGAGATATGGGAAAGCTTGTTTTATAGTGTACAAATTCCTTTAGGTGAGATGTTATAACAGCTGAAACTACTGGGAGATTTGAAGAGCAACACCAAATACAATAGTAAAACAATATATCCTATTGTCCTTAACAACTATCCAATATAGATTAGGTAATGATACTATTATGTGTGTACTTCAATTGACTCACCATTCACCGCCAATACCATATAACCTGCAAGTAAAAGAGATGCATGTGAACACTTACACTGCTGCCATGTCAGCACAGTTGACTCATGCAGTAGCATAAGCAGTGTGTAATAATGAGGTATGTGGTTTACATTGTGCAGATATTATCTGATAGGGCCGCCATTGTTCATAAACAGCTGTTGCTCAGCGATTCGGCCGTCCGATCACGGGTCATTTATTATTAATACTGCATTCACAGTCACACACGCCTGTGGATAATGAAACGTGCGCTCACGGCAATCGTAGTCATGATTTCCTATGCGGCATACTGTACGGTTATCAGCTTACTGGAATGCTGAGGTAACTCTGCTTACAAGTCGCCGAGGAACAGAATATGATGCTGTTAATTGGTTGCCTGAAAATAAATTACTAGCGCCGGAGTGTCTTATAACCCTGTAACATCTTGACTGAAGTAGAGCGATGAAAGGAACAGTATGTCGCTAGTTTCGTGTGTGGTTTATACTTGCAACGGATATTTACAATTCTTTTCCAGACTCATGTAGAACAAAAATGGCGGCGTGGATCGAGTCTTGTATACAACTATATAATAATCGCATCTCTTTTCTCTAATTGACTGCCCCACTTGCCGTGGACGCTATACTGTTTGGACACGATAAGCAAAAGATCGAACAAGGGGAGTCTTGGTCTGTTTTGGATCTATTTGAACACTCTCTTACTCAATGTAATGCCATCATGTAAATGCGCTCTGGGTTTTCATTTCATCAGAAAAGTACAGTACGCTTTACAACGTGCTATATCTGCCAGAAGTTACCTTCAAGTAAGGTAAATTGCCTCAATAGTTCTAAAGCCTCTTCAGTGTGCCATTTATTCGGATATTTTGTTCAACCACTGCTGAAATGTTAGGCCATGCATCACGCAAGTGGTGTATCAGACATGCCTTCTTTTTTTTGAAACAGACTCTGCTCCAGTTCAGAGTACACTAAACTATATTCTTTAACGTTTAATTTGTAACATGCAAATTATAATTTTTGAACAACCTCAGCCATTACATCATACAGCAGCGCATACATTCATATGAAATCGGTCCTCTCACAATTTAGTGAGCAAAATGGGCACAGAATGTTTGAAGCGCGCTCTTCCGGTTGAATTCACGTGCGGTCAAGGGCCCGCAAACAAAGCCCTGAATTGTTGTGTTGGCAGCTGTTATGGGTCACTGGTCAAAATTCAGCGGAGAGCTCTGAACACATTGAGTACATTATGTAGTTGTGCAGGTTCATGCCCACGACTTATGCGAACATTTGATAAATTAGGATTTCCTACGGTGGTCTTACACGCATCTCTGTCTACAAAATGAGGATATGTACAACTACATGCATGAGAACACATTCCAGTGAAGACAATGTGGGACAGTTCTGAAGGTATAGAAAAGAAGAATGTTACTACTCTGTGCTCAAGTTCATACGGAATGTATGTGTGGGCATCTGCGAGTGTAAATGCACGTACTGTACTAAACTTGTATGCATATTCGGCACATCCGAGTATTGCATATGAACTTTCAAGCTATAAACGATAGTACCATAAACTCTTTCACTAAGATGTCATGTCATTATCAATGTCCCAATGTCAGTGGGGCAGTGTGATCGCTTTATATAGCTAACATGCATGAAGTCAAGTAACATATAACAACAATACACTGACAACAAAAATAGGGGTCTTTTTACTTAAGAGATTCCAAGTTGCCCATATCAGACGTTTTGCTAGAAACTTCCATATAGGATTTGACCCCGACTATGAATGTCATTCAAAATACCTTGACTTGTTTCGATCAGATCGTTTAGTTTTTTTGGTCTATAAATCGAACGAGAAGACAAAACGAGCAGTTCGTTGTTTTATGTCGCAAAACTGCGTGGTTGTAGGGAATCAAAGGGTACTTCCCTTCCTCTTACCCAGTCAGGGAATCATTCTCCTTGACCAAGCATAACTTGAGATAGGAACACTTTTAAAACACGCCGATAGCTTCAGAATCAGTCGGCATCATCGCTTTTGTGATCGAATTGTCTCGAGCAAAGACCTTTTGCAGTGACAACCCGAGAACGTTCAAAACATTGCCGTTACTTTCCCTTATATATGGGATCGTTTCCGCGAAAAGGGACCTATTAAGGCCATTCCAAATGTGATAATAGTTTCCCGTCCGGACCTTTTTCCAAAACCCATGCGGGCGGGCGGCTATTATCCATTATTAACATATAAATTATTAAAAATCAATACATTAATCTCTATCTACATGTATCTTACATCATCAGGCGTGAAAGCAAAAGGTGGCAGAACTGAAAATGATGGCGCTGCATATCCGGAGTTGTAGCTGCTGATGTCTGAGGCCTTCCTCTGAGGGAAAATCCACCTCGATGATCCTTGAAACTACATATTTCAAGAACTGACCAAACGATTGAGTAGCTTCACCACAATTCAGGTAATAGTCACCAAACACTGGATAGATCCTCCTTCCTCTGTCCGACTCTTTCTTCCTGTATTTTATGGCCCTGTTTGCTATCATCGATTCTTACAGAAATAACCTGTCCAGTTAAACAAGAGAAGATTGCTACCTTCCGGACAGGTTTTGATATTAAATACTTGTTCATATATTTAGGTGTTCCTCGGCAGATAATATAGTCCAACTCAGCACTGTTGTATGGCAACATTCGGCGTACACGGACACGTTAATCAACATCTTAAACAAATAAGTATTCCGATAAACATTCAAAAATATTCCGATAATGGTGACATTACGCGGGAGGAGAACGGGAAACTGTTATGACATTTGGAATGGCCTAACCATCCTCGGTCGGTTAGTCTTTGCTAGACCCCAAATCCATATCACTATGTCCTATAAGGCCAGACTCCGTCGGCGATCAGGGACTGATATAGGACCCGACTATGCCGGCGACTGAGGTTATCCTAAGTCTCTGGCAGGGACCATTCCCGTCCTCGGATCTCGGGGCATTAGTGGTTTAGCGCATTCACAATATTAAAGTTTCAAGTGCACGCAATAGATATATTACGATTACGTTGAAATGTATGGATAATTAAAAATTCAGAGCCTTACAACTCCATGACATATACTCCGATTCTCATTGCGTAAATAGCAATGTGTAAAGGACATTTCAGACTTCTAGATGTGAAATGTAAAAAAAGCATGCGTTAGGTCCCTTTTCGCAAAAACAATCCATTAATTGTATAACTGACGTTTAGGATACGACATTTTGTTGGAAACTATCTCATTTAATGGACAATTTCATTCATTAAGCTTATCCAAAGCCAATATTTTGCCTCTTGTAACTTAATAAAACATAAGAGATACTACGCTGAATTTTTGGGCATAAATTGATTACACTGTAATTGAATGAAGTTTTTGAGTAACGCATTTTGCTGTACACCATCACTTTTTTTACTTTCAATCTAATAAACGTTCCCATTACGTGTGGGACAGCAATGCCCAACCCGAAACGCCCGCGATCATTTTGCGTAAGACAACTTCAAATGTCTTTATGGATCCAGTTATGGCATTTTATAATCCCACAACAAAACAATGCAAGCCGAAGCAGGCAGCAGCGCCTCCACACAGTTTATTCTCTCTCTTCTTTGCCTAGTGGACTGTCCACTGCATGGTGTTTTGCTAGGAATGGTCCCTATTGAATTCCCGTTAACACGATTCTTCTCTGCATTTAGCTTTCTTGCATCTGTCATCAGCTAGCTGCACCACCTCCAGACGATTCTTCCAGTTTTATTCTTTCACCCACAAATGTTACAGATGGTGCAAGGCGTTGAAAAAAGCTGTGGCTTCCTTCACTCTCAGAGTGAGAAGAACCTTCAACCACTTGTTGCTCATATCACCAAGGTGGATGGTGAGATCCTGGTGCGTCTCTTCACCCACACTGGTTGCTTATCTGAATGGCAGCCGATATGTCTTCTATGTGACATCTTATCGCATGAGGATGGCTGTCTTGACAGCCTCATATAACCAGCAGCGTTCTCATCGTCAATGCTGCATATGCGCCTTGCCCGTGAGTTGAGGTGCTAGGTTGAATGCTCAACGAAACTTTGCTACACTCATCAGCCATTCAAATTTGTCAAATATGTCTCAATAACATATATCCGTAATCTTCGTCACTCATAAGACATTGCATGCACTTAACTGAATCGGGCTCCGCCTTCTTCACTTCCATTAATCTCTGCATACATTTGTTATACCTTGAGCTGTATGTCTCTGCACCTATCTGCACATGTTTGTGGAATGCACTCTGCCCTTTGAACAGTTCACTGGGCCTGCAGCTCTTTTTGAGGCTGCCACCATTCCTGATCATTCACACTGTAAAAATTAATAAATGAACGCCACACTGTACTACATGCATGTAGCTTCACACCTCATGAGTGAAGTTAGCAGGAGTGAAGGCACAAGAATGACGATCAATCTTAATACATTAAAATTGTTGCAGAGAATATAAGGAAGTTAAATTACATTTATCATCAGCAACTATACCGGTTGACTTCTATTACTATTATTAATGAGCACATTTACATCCTGTGAGATTGTTTTTACACCATTTAGAATGCTGTGGACAACTAACTGACATGGTTGACTGCCTGACTGACTGACTGACTGACTGACTGACTGACTTCTGCTGCCATTAAAAGCATGACGTCACCAACTTGTGCATCATCGTATTGTATCCACCATTAAAAATTACTTGGCAGGATGACAATAAACAGCTCACCTAGAAGCTGCATGCTTTTTTGATAATATTAACTACAAGGATGCTATCTGCAATCTGTGCACATGCTTGTCATGTTTACAATAGTTTTATTTGATAACTTGAGATGTATAACGGAATAATAATTATCTCACTCTTATATATGTTCTGTTCGGATGCAATACAATTATCCGATTGATCAACCTGTCCTCCGGTTAATCAACCGGGTATCTGGTTGATTAACCGGACGACCAGTTGATCAACCGGATTTAATTTAAAAAAGTATTGCGCATGCTCAATAAAGTGTGTACACGTCGATCATGGATAAGAGCGCCAGCTGCAAGATCTTTGTACCTGCAGGTACGCTCTGCCCTTTGTGATGCTCTTCGCCGTGGTTTGCAGCTCGATGACGCTTGTGTATGTGTGTGTGTGTGTATGTGTGTGTGTGTGTGCAGGTACGCTCTGCCCCTTGCAATGCTCTTCGCCGTGGTTTGCAGCTCGATGACGCTTGGTCATAACAAAAAATAATTGTTTATAACAACAGCTCCTAATGAAATTCATCGTAAAATGGGGCCCTTCGCTTTGAAAAAGCGAATTCTTATGGAAAGACATTTTGTCACGTTAAAAACAGCAACTCCAACGATACCCTAGACGTCTATCGGAACAACCGGAAGCTTTACTTGTCATAAACGGAGCGTTTCGATAAAATAAATGCCTAACACTTTCAGCCCTTAAAGGGCACGCGTCGCTCGAAAATGTGCAAAGAGTTTACCGGGTACAGAACTCTGCTCGGCCAAAAGGTTTGCAAGTTTATGCTGGAGCTACAGTATGCGTCAATAAAAAGTTAACGCTAGGTAGTTCTCTACCTTGGTAATGTAATACCTACGTAGAAAATTACCTTACGTTGCGCAAGTGGAACATCATGTTTCAACAACTAAACGTATGTTTCACATTTGTTTATCGTCTTGAAGTACCCGCGTTTCTACGATATAACGAGCCAATCATTGTTTAGCGCGCCAGTCGTTCACTGAAGTACGCCTGTCCCTTCTCAAATGCGCGGTTAGTTTTGCCTACAAATAATAACCTGGAGTACTATCACGTTAACAATCGCGCACTACTTCACCACTTCTACGATGTCTTTACGAACGGCGCTGAAGGAGACAGGTTGGGTGTTTATTCGCCAGTATTGTCCGATGTCATCCGCAATCTTTAGAGCTCTACCATCTTTTGCGCTGGCACAATGAAGACGCAGTGTCGGTAGTCGCGAATAGTGCCGTAACCATGCTGAGCGAGGGAGGCGTGGGTTGTTCCATAAAGTGGGGAAAGAAGCTCTACTACGGCGATGTTGTGGCTTCAGGTAAACAAACAATTACTACCACAAATTACTCAATGATTATACATAGGAACGAAGGGCGCTATGGAACAGCAAGAAACAGAATATCTAACGGCTGTTACAGTGAATACCTCCTCAGAACGTTAGTGCTACTTAAGTAGCTTAAGGTTTCAATGTAGCGCGCTGCATGCACCCATCAGGAATTGAACTGTCTGACGCCACATGCCCTAAAGAAGCATCTACACCAAAACGTTAGTTACTTTGATGATTATATATCTTGCTGATCAGTACAATGTAACTACCAGGAAAAAAGATGACAGTAAAGGCAAAGTCTGGCAAGACCAGAGCAAAGTCTGGCAAGGCCAGGGCAAAGTGTGGCAAGGCCAAGTCAAAGCCTATTGGTAGATACAGTCACAGAACTGCATGGTTAAACAAAGTATTATTTCAGGAAGGATTCTGGACTATGGAAGAGGAGCCGATGATGAGGTCTCACCTGATGCTGAAAGTATGTGATGGATCTGTAAATACTGCTATTAATCTTTGAGTGACTCCTCTCACACCAGCCCCATCCCAGCCTACATCCCAGCCTGTACCAGCCACCACATCTGAGCCTGTACCAGCCACCACATTCCAGCCTGTACCAGCCACCACTTCCCTGCATATGCTTGCCCAGTCACACCAGTGTAAGGCTTTCTAGCCGTATCTTGGTTGTGATTATAAACCTCGTGCTTTTTCAGCTGAGCCACCACGCGCACTGTGTTCACCCCTTAGAACGTCCCCATCACCTCGCTGGTCATTGTCACCACCACCGCTCCCATCACCATACCGTCCACCTTTACCCGTGTATCCATCTGACACCAATGTTGTTAAAGCAGGTAACTGAATTTGGTCACATAAGGCATTTGCCATCAGTCTTAAACCCTCAGTGCAAAAGATGGACGCTAGTATTGTTGATGCCATCAGGGATCTTAAAGAGGCACTTTTGGGGAAGCTGGATGAGATCGCACTGTCTGGTAAACCTTCATGGCCAGCAAGGTTATCAAATAACCTTACAACACCAGTGTCCAGGCCATCTCCTTCAGTTGACCAACAGGCATCCCAACACACACCAGTTCCTCAGCCACCATTAGTACCACTCCCTTCAGCAGTCCTGCTCTCACCAATCACAAGTGGGGACTCGCCGAGATGTTAACCAATAAGAGAGGGCTGCAACCATCTGCCCTCCAGTGACATTGAGAAGACCAACCTCAGGCCTCCTGAATTTACAGTCCAATGTCATCGGAACCTTACCACTGAGAGCAAGATACATACTTTAGCTCTAAAACTGGCAACAGAGTCATTTTGGACCTAAAGTAATGGGTCAATGCACAGTAATGGGATGCACACAATATAAGGGGTTACCTATTACTGAGTTAAATAGTTTAAAGCAATTTTTGTTTAGTAAACTAGTTATGTATTGGAGTGCGCCACATGACTTTGAACCTATTTGGAGTAGATGTATAGCTAGCATAGGCCATGGATGTACTCGAGCTAGAAGTTTTACTTAATGTGTTATTTTCTGCACTTCTGTACATGCCAATGATTGTTGATTGATATCATTGTGGTCAGGCAAACAAGGTCTATGGGTGTGGTCAGTGAGTGAGAAGTTGTGGGGTTAATGCAGTATAGGGTGCCAGTGTGGACTGATTAGAGTGAAAAGCGGGGATACATTACTTGAGCCGATAAGGGGTGCCAGTGTGGACTAATTAGAGTGCAAAGTGGGGACACATTACTTGAGCCGATAAGGGGTGCCAGTGTGGACTAATTAGAGTGCAAAGCGAGGACACATTACTTGAGCCGATAAGGGGTGCCAGTGTGGACTAATTAGAGTGCAAAGCGGGACACATTACTTGAGCCGATAAGGGGTGCCAGTGTGGACTAATTAGAGTGCAAAGCGGGGATACATTACTTGAGCCGATAAGGGGTGCCAGTGTGGACTAATTAGAGTGCAAAGCAGGGACACATAACTGGAGCCGATAAGGAGTGCCAGTGTGGACTAATTAGAGTGAAAAGCGGGGATCCATAACTTGAGCCGATAAGGGGTTAATGCACTAAACCACAAACAGGGTATGGGTGTGTCAGTGAGTGAGAAGTTGTGATGAGGTGTAGGCGAGATGTACAGCTGCTTAGAGGTTTACTTGTTTACATGAAAACAAATTTCTGACATACGGACCGACCCTCTTTCATTTATGTGCTTGTACATGAAGGTAACAAGAAATAATAAAATTGCTTTACAAACAGAAGTTCAAGCACTCAATAACCAGTAGCATCACCCTTCAGTTCTATAGCTTTAGGAATTACTTTTTTTAAGTGTCCTATGTGTTTAGCACACACAGATGGTGTCACTGTCCGCCAAAAAGCCTTGATCCCTCTAATAAGTTCATCCTTGTTTGTAGGCTTCACTTCTCTCCGTATATACTCCTTCAATTCATGCCATAGGTTTTCAATAGGATTGAGGTCAGGCGATTCAGCAGGGGTCCTCCACCAGTTGACTTGCTTCTCGTTCAAAAACTGCTGTGCTAACTTAGATGTGTGCTTTGGATCGTTATCAGCCATGAAACGATGCGAGGTTGGAAATTTACGAGCTAGGAACGGCAGCAAGGACGTCTCCTAGATGTTAACATGGAGCGGAGAATCCATAATCCCGTCAAATATGCACAGTTTAGCTGGTCCTTTCAAGCTGATTGCCCCCCAAATGTGTACTTTGACAGGATGTTTTGGTCTGTAACAATAAGTGGTTAAAATTGTATTAACCATTGCGTTCAGTCACTCATTACCTCGGCTTTGGTTTAGGCGGTTGCCCAATCTTTCGACAGCATGTCCTTCGGTGAGTTTCTAACTGAATAGAAGACTCATCTGTCCATATAACGTCGGAGAAGTTGTCCTGCTGATGTTCCTGGCACCATTCAAAGCGTTTGACCTTGTTGCCTTCCCTATCGAACCGGCGGTATAACACATATTCGCTACATATGTACCTGAAGCTAAATTTGTACCTGATGATTTGGCAATAAGCGCTGCCCCTGACACCCATCCAAGGCTTCTCCGCGCATGCAAAATGGTGCAAAGCTAAAGTTTATGACCTATGAAAACTTGAACTAGTATAACTCCATCGATGATTAATCCAAATAATACGCACCTTTCTGTGCCAGAAGCACGCAAAGCTGAACAGCGGTCGTTTCATCGTCAAGCTGCATTTGTGCCTCCACGATCCTCTTCACCTCATCAGTACTCTTTGAAGGTCTACTAGATCCACGGCGGTGTGCCAAGGTTCCACATTTTTCAAACCTTTTTAGGAATCGATAAATACCTACATGGCTAACGATCAACCCTTCCCCCAACAAAAGATTCCTAATGTTTCTACTCTTACGCCCCTGTTGATGATAAAATAAAATCCTTTGCTTCACGTAGTCCGAAAACACCATCGCTATGAACCAAACAGTTGCAGTGTTGTCTGACGCAATGTGTGTGGCGGATATGTACCCGTGCTTTATTAGCAGCTGCCCAACCTGACAACTTGTTCTCAATATGTTTTCGTGTTACGCATTGCCATAAGGTAACGCATTTTTCTACTGATCTACTGCAACTTTCTACCTACGTAATTTATTACCTAATAAAGGTATTGCGTTGCGAAGGTAGCATAGTACGTAGCGTTAACTTTTTATTGACGCATACTGTACATTCCAATAATCTTCTCAATTCGTTGACCCTGAATGAAGATACTTATGAAAAAGCGTTTGAGAAGACTGGGGTCACAGAAAATGAAAGCTATGGATGCAATAGTCACGTGACACACATTTTTTTATTAATGCTTATAGACAAATGTTTACCACATGCATTGGTATTTTTAAATACTGAATATCATATGTAGTTGTTGTTTTAGAATCAAGTGAACCTAAAATTAGTGTTTTTTTTTTCGATCAACTACCATGATCTCCACTGTATAACCAAAGTGAATGAAAAGTGCCAAGGTCTAGCAACTTATTAACACCACTACTGTACATTAATACAAACTCATAAAAAATTTAGCCAAATCGAAGGACATGGTGTCAAATAGCATAACGATATGACTTAGAATGACCCAATAGTCTTGTATTGTGAATTTGCGACTGTTGCATATACATTCTTGGACTTGCCTTTTAACCGCTGACACTTGTAATCATTTTTGTATTATACCTCTCCCCCTATTTTTTTTTCAATATCCTTTGAATTCATTGCCGAATCGCGTTTCATATTGCTGCACCGCCATTGATATACTAAATGTATGTCGATTCGTATCAGGCTGCTACACAGCAGAATAGGAATTGATATCAAGCACATGGTTTTCATCTTGGTGGATCGGAGAGCCACACATTGTATTCTGGATGCACACACACGCATGTACACACACACACACACACATACACACACATACAACTCACCCCTACCATGCACAGATGTATACATACCGAACTTACTCAAGCATTTCCAGGGGACATAGATTGATGATCAGTATCAAGGATTCAATGCTATTGTCTCCAAGGTTGTTGTTCGACAGCCTGAGTAAACGAACACAACAGGTGACATTTACAGCCTAACACCTACCTAACGGCAAGTGTTTTATATCATGCTGACTTGTACATTACTGAAGATGCATGGCTATGAAATATAATCAAACACAGCTGTACATTGGGAATGGTATATTAAATGCAGGAAGTACAAAGGAGCATAACCTTGAACTCCTGACCACCCAAAAATAAGTGGTTTGAAACAGTACAATACACCAGTATATAGACAATCGACGTTGTTAGTAATGGCCTCCCGAATTATTCCATTGTTCTCTGTGTTATGTGCCAGCTGTGAATTCAGCGTGCAAGTCTCACACATGCTTCCTTCCCCCCTTTTATATCCAAACCGGGGGTGGTTAAAGGAAGTATCTGAAAAATCTCTTACTGTGCTCTCCTATACCCTCTAGTATGATGGCTGGGACCAGTGTACCATACATGAACCTGCATGACCAAATGGTATGGTATAGTGCCACATTGTGTACAATTGTATCACTACATTCATACAGTATCTACATATGCAAAAGCTGAAATAGACACGTGATGAGTATATTTGCTGTTAAATGCATTGCATGCTTGAATGTCATGAATCTTACATTTGATTCTTAACGTAATTACGTATATGGGATCATTGCTGTGAAAAAAGAGATTAACGCATATATTTAACAATTTAATGCCTGCGCTGTAAATAAGGATAGTGTTTAGGCTCCAAGCCTTTGCAAAAGCATTAGTGAAAAGGTGCAAGCTGCATTTGGACAAATCTTCTATTGTAAGGACAACTTCAATATTCTTGCTTAGTAAGGGATTGGACTTCGCTTCGTTTATTTTAACTATGTATTGTTTCTACTTGCGATGGCACAGTTTGAATCAAACGTTTTGCGCCTCTTAAAGGTCATTCGATCCTGTTTGTGTTTTGTGTAAGTATGAAGATGACATGAGAACTGTGGAAGACATGGCAGAGCATTGAAACTCATTCATTAGTGTTCAGAAACTTTTTATATAATTACAAAGTTTTGAAATCAGATAATCAAAACTCAGCTTTGGCGCTAGTTACATGTAGTTCTTTTTGTGTGCGTTTTCTAAATTCAATGTACTGTTGGTTGAAGTCTACTTGATTTAGAGCACAATATTATTTAGTGTCACATGTGACTGTATAGATTACATACCAGTCAACTAATATGAGTCAATGTTGCTAGTGTGTATGCATCAGTGTTCTGGATCCCGAGTGTATATGGATTAGTGTAATCTATGCACATAAGTATTGTCTGTACATAAATATTGCCTGCTGCTTCTTCATCAGTGTTGCTTGGTGTGTGTATGAATCAGATTTGCTTGGTCTGTGTGTATATCAGTGTCATGTGGTATGTGTACAAGTGTTGCTATTCAAGTGCGTTGCTTGGTGTAGGCTGTACATCAGTTTTGCTTGGTACAGTATGCGTCAATAAAAAGTTAACGCTAGGTAGTTCTCTACCTTGGTAACGTAATACCTACGTAGAAAATTACCTTACGTTGCGGAGTAATGTTTTGCATATTTGCGGTAGTACCTTACGTTGCGCAAGTGGAACATAATGTTTCAACAACTAAACATATGTTTCACATTTGTTTATCGTCTTGAAGTACCCGCGTTTCTACGATATAATGAACCAATCATTTTTTAGCGCGCCAGTCGTTCACTGAAGTACGCCTGTCCCTTCTCAAATGCGCGGTTAGTTTTGCCTATAAACAATAACCTGGAGCACTATCACGTTAACGATCGCGCACTACTTCACCACTTCTACGATGTCTTTACGAACGGCGCTGAAGGAGACAGGTTGGGTGTTTATTCGCCAGTATTGTCCGATGTCATCCGCAATCTTTAGAGCTCTACCATCTTTTGCGCTGGCACAATGAAGACGCGGTGTCGGTAGTCGCAAATAGTGCCGTAACCATGCTGAGCGAGGGAGGCGTGGGTTGTTCCGTAAAGTGGGGAAAGAAGCTCTACTACGGCAATGTTGTGGCTTCAGGTAAACAAACAATTACTACCACAAATTACTCAATGATTATACATAGGAACGAAAGGCGCTATGGAACAGCAAGAAACGGAATATCTAACGGCTGTTACAATGAATACCTCCTCAGAACGTTAGTGCCACTTAAGTAGCTTAAGTTTTCAATGTAGCGCGCTGCATGCACCCATCAGGAATTGAACTGTCTGACGCCACCTGCCCTAAAGAAGCATCTACACAAAAACGTTAGTTAGACTTTGATGATTATATATCTTGCTGATCAGTACAATGTAACTACCAGGAAAAAAGATGGCAGTAAAGGCAAAGTCTGGCAAGGCCAGGGCAAAGTCTGGCAAGGCCAAGTCAAAGCCTATTGACAGATACAGTCACAGAACTGCATGGTTAAACAAAGTATTATTTCAGGAAGGATTCTGGACTATGGAAGTGGAGCCGATGATGAGGTCTCATCTAATGCTGAAAGTATGCGTTGGATCTGTAGATACTGCTATTAATCTTTGAGTGACTCCTCTCATACCAGCCCCATCCCAGCCTGTACCAGCCACCACATCCCAGCCTGTACCAGCCACCACAATCCAGCCTGTACCAGCCACCACAATCCAGCCTGTACCAGCCACCACAATCCAGACTGTACCAGCCACCACAATCCAGCCTGTACCAGCCACCACAATCCAGCCTGTACCAGCCACCACTTCCCTGCATATGCTTGCCCAGTCACACCAATGTAAGGCTTTCTAGCCGTATCTTGGTTGTGATTATTAACCTCGTGCTTTTTCAGCTGAGCCACCACGCGCACTGTGTTCACCCCTTAGAAGGTCCCCATCACCTCGCTGGTCATTGTCACCACCACCGCTCCCATCACCATACCGTCCACCTTCACCCGTGTATCCATCTGACACCAATGTTGTTAAAGCAGGTAACTGAATTTGGTCACATAAGGCATTTGCCATCAGTCTTAAACCCTCAGTGCAAAAGATGGAGGCTAGTATTGTTGATGCCATCAGGGATCTTAAAGAGTCACTTTTGGGGAAGCTGGATGAGATCGGACTGTCTGGTCAACCTTCATGGCCAGCAAGGTTACCAAATAGCCTTACAACACCAGTGTCCAGGCCATCTCCTTCAGTTGACCAACAGGCATCCCAACACACACCAGTTCCTCAGCCACCATTAGTACCACTCCCTTCAGCAGTCCTGCTCTCACCAATCACAGATGGGGACTCGCCGAGATGTTTACCAATAAGAGAGGGCTGCAACCATCTGCCCTCCAGTGACATTGAGAAGACCAACCTCAGGCCTCCTGAATTTACAGTCCAATGTCATCGGAACCTTACCACTGAGAGAAAGATACATACGTTAGCTCTAAAACTGGCAACAGAATCCTATTTTGGACCTAAAGTAATGGGTCAATGCACAGTAATGGGATGCACACAATATAAGGGGTTACCTATTACTGAGTTAAATAGTTTAAAGCAATTTTTGTTTAGTAAACTAGTTATGTATTGGAGTGCGCCACATGACTTTGAACCTATTTGGAGTAGATGTATAGCTAGCATAGGCCATGGATGTACTCGAGCTAGAAGTTTTACTTAATGTGTTATTTTCTGCACTTCTGTACATGCACATGATTGTTGATTGATTTCATTGTGGTCAGGCAAACAGGGTCTATGGGTGTGGTCAGTGAGTGAGAAGTTGTGGGGTTAATGCAGTAAGGGGTGCCAGTGTGGACTAATTAGAGTGCAAAGCGGGGACACATTACTTGAGCCGATAAGGGGTGCCAGTGTGGACTAATTAGAGTGCAAAGCGGGGATACATTACTTGAGCCGATAAGGGGTGCCAGTGTGGACTAATTAGAGTGCAAAGCGGGGATACATTACTTGAGCCGATAAGGGGTGCCAGTGTGGACTAATTAGAGTGCAAAGCGGGGATACATTACTTGAGCCGATAAGGGGTGCCAGTGTGGACTAATTAGAGTGCAAAGCGGGGACACATTACTTGAGCCGATAAGGGGTGCCAGTGTGGACTAATAAGAGTGCAAAGCGGGGACACATTACGTGAGCCGATAAGGGGTGCCAGTGTGGACTAATTAGAGTGCAAAGCAGGGACACATTACTTGAGCCGATAAGGGGTGCCAGTGTGGACTAATTAGAGTGCAAAGCGAGGATACATTACTTGAGCCGATAAGGGGTGCCAGTGTGGACTAATTAGAGTGCAAAGCGGGGACACATTACTTGAGCGGATAAGGGGTGCCAGTGTGGACTAATTAGAGTGCAAAGCGGGGATACATTACTTGAGCCGATAAGGGGTGCCAGTGTGGACTAATTAGAGTGCAAAGCAGGGATACATTACTTGAGTCGATAAGGGGTTAATGCACTAAACCACAAACAGGGTATGGGTGAGTGAGAAGTTGTGATGAGGTGTAGGTGAGATGTACAGCTGCTAGAGGTTTACTTGTTTACATGAAAACAAATTTCTGACATAAGGACCCTCTTTCATTTATGTGCTTGTATATGAAGGTAACAGGAAATAATAAAATTGCTTTACAAACGTTCAAGCACTCAATAACAAGTAGCATCACCCATCAGTTCTATAGCTTTAGGGATTACTTTTTTTAAGTGTCCTATGTATTCAGCACACACAGATGGTGTCACTGTCCGCCAAAAAGCCTTGATCCCTCTAATAAGTTCATCCTTGTTTTTAGGCTTCACTTCTCTCCGTATATACTCCTTCAATTCATGCCATAGGTTTTCAATAGGATTGAGGTCAGGCGATTCAGCAGGGGTCCTCCACCAGTTGACTTGCTTCTCGTTCAAAAACTGCTGTGCTAACTTAGATGTGTGCTTTGGATCGTTATCAGCCATGAAACGATGCGAGGTTGGAAATTTACGAGCTAGGAACGGCAGCAAGGTCGTCTCCAAGATGTTAACATAGAGCGGAGAATCCATAATCCCGTCAAATATGCACAGTTTAACTGGTCCTTTCAAGCTGATTGCCCCCCAAACGTGTACTTTGACAGGATGTTTTGGTCTGTAACAATAAGTGGTTAAAATTGTATTAACCATTGCGTTCAGTCACTCATTACCTCGGCTTTGGTTTAGGCGGTTGCCCAATCTTTCAACAGCATGTCCTTCGGTGAGTTTCTAACTGAATAGAAGACTCATCTGTCCATATAACGTCGGAGAAGTCCTGCTGATGTTCCTGGCACCATTCAAAGCGTTTGACCTTGTTGCCTTCCCTATCGAACCGGCGGTATAACACATTTTCGCTACATATGTACCTGAAGCTAAATTTGTACCTGATGATTTGGCAATAAGCGCTGCCCCTGACACCCATCCAAGGCTTCTCCGCGCACGCAAAATGGTGCGAAGCGAAAGTTTATGACCTATGAAAACTTGAACTAGTATCACTCCATCGATGATTAATCCAAATAATACGCACCTTTTTGTGCCAGAAGCGCGCGAAGCTGAACAGCGGTCGTTTCATCGTCAAGCTGCATTTGTGCCTCCACGATCCTCTTCACCTCGTCAGTAATATTTGAAGGTCTACCAGATCCACGGCAGCGCGCCAAGGTTCCACATTTTTCAAACCTTTTTAGGAATCTATAAATACCTACATGGCTAACGATCAACCCTTCCCCCAACAAAAGATTCTTAATGTTTCTACTCTTACGCCCCTGTTGATGATAAAATAAAATCCTTTGCTTCACGTAGTCCGAAAACACCATCACTACGAACCAAACAGTGGCAGTGTTGTCTGACGCAATGAGTTTGGCAGATATGTACCCGTGCTTTAGCAGCTGCCCAACCTGACAACTTGTTCTCAATATGTTTTCGTGTTACGCATTGCCATAAGGTAACGCATTTTTCTACTGATCTACCGCAACTTTCTACCTACGTAATTTATTACCCAATTAAGGTATTGCGTTGCGAAGGTAGCGTAGTACGTAGCATTAACTTTTTATTGACGCATACTGTATATGTGAATCAGTCTGTTTGATGTGCGTACTTCGGCATGAGTGTGTACATTAGTGTTGCTATTAGTGTTGCGATGTGTTCTCAGGGCAGTTAAGGCCTGGGTTCTCAATAGAAACACATTTCCAGGCATATATGTTGTGTTCTGTATAATGCGAAGTATTAATGCTCTCATTAAATTGGATATAATATTACACTTCATTCACGATGACGTGACAAAGAGATGGGCAATTCGTACGGTATCAAATACGGAACTAAAGACTTGACAGTAGTGTCTTGAAAACTTTAGTATATATTGCACTTACTATGGACTACATAAGTCCCAGTAGGACCTTTCTGAATTAAATCTTACCGGACAAATAAACTTAATAACGACCGCTTTCAACATTCATGTCAATTTACTCAACCAATGATTACAATAATCGGCAACGAAGCAAATAATTGTCTGGTCCTACTGCAATGTGATTAGTACAATGACTCTAAAGTTATATGGTAGATGTAAATAATAAATAAAGGCACGGCATCATCTCCGTATCTATTGTTTTTAAAAATGGTACGTCCATTTTCGCGCGCCGCTATGTAACTAGAATACGCACGCGCATCGCTATGGCGGGATAAGCCCTCGTTCATTCGGCTGCTGGATAATAACGTTGAAATCATGGATTCGAGATAAGTATTGTACTTAAATGTTTTTTACGTACTAGACGCTCAACAAAAGCTCATTGCTTGCAAAAGGGCACCTGCGCTTACGTAGCAATGAATTTCATTAAATGTGAAAATTGAAAACACACGGCTTTAACTGCCCTGAGTTTGTACATTGGTGTTGATAGGTGTATCTACAAATTACCGTACATTGGTGCTCACGTGGTAGTATTTGAAGATTAAAGTGTAACATCAAGTGTTGCCTTGAGATGCATGCATTTATGTGCATTTATTGTTGTATGTGTAGCAAATTATCCATATAATTAACCAGACTATAAACTGTTTCACTGCTAACAACTTAGGAACAGGTTATTTCACGAGAAACAGGCCCACCCTTAAACCATCACCTTCTCATATCCTTGCTCAACTTTCCATATACATTCTCCCTTTCAAACCACACTTAATTGCTGTATATATGTATACCCCAAGTTATTTGGTTTATAAAATGCAACCATTTGAATAATTAATTTTTTGAGTGACCTTTAGCACTTTGAAAAGAGATTTCTATAGGGTCTCTTCACATGTTTGCTCTGTATCATAGGTGCTAGCCCTGGCAACAAATACCAATCCAGATTTTTATTGGTATGCATTAGGGGTTAAAGAAAGTTATGAATATGTAATGAGAAATAGAGTAGCAAAAAATAACATACTCGTAATTACACTTTTTTTTTTTATAGGTAGCTCTTGACATTACTGGATTAATGTGCTCTATACTTTAGTGTGATTCTTATGCATTGGGCTGGGAAAACCTGTTTTAAGTATGAGCAGCCATTTTTGCTTCTATAAGGTGTTATGGACACAGTTGTGATAGTGAGAACCCAGTTTATACAACTGTAAGCTATGTGCAATCGCCGTTTAGCTATTGACCATTCAATTGCTTGCCGTTGTTGGACTACAACAGGGGGCGCTACGCGTAGCGCACGCAACAATGGTACATGTAAGAAGTAGCTTGAACAATGAACAGTTGACAATACAGTACTAAACAGTGGTCTTACCGGCCGTTCAATTGATACTTGCGCATGCAGACACGCACAATGACAGCTTGCGCAAGTATCAATTGTACGGTTAGAAACTTTTAGAATCTTGAACAATAACATACCCCAGCGCAGCGCTTAACATCTTCGTGCATGTAATTAAATAAAAGGATCTGACACACACATGCAATATATCTAGGTTGTTTTGCTAGCGTGCGCTTTGGTCATGTCCTTTCCTCCACGTAAACGCTGTTGCGATCCTCTTAAGTGCCATCAGAAAGTTCAAAAACGGGATCTGAGACCTGTATCACAAACTGTCATTCATCTGCTCCCGTCACTTGGCCTTACCAAGCGTCAGTACCTGTGCAGTTCTTGCCGCAAAAAACTGAAGCCCCAAGTGGATGAAGCTGCATTGCCTCCAGTTGAGGCAATGGATTACACAGTGACATCATTGGATGATGCCAGTTGCAGTGAGAATAAGGAGAGTGAAGATGAAGACTGTACAAGTGAGGAAACAAGTGACATTTCTGTGGGGGATACTGATGAACCGTCTTCATCAGCGAAGGTAAGGAGAACTGATGAGAAAGAAAGTGAGGACGTTGTGCTGCTGGCAAGTGATGCAGAAGAAATGGTCAAGCAACTCAAAGAAAAGTTCCAGCAAGCTAAAACAAGGAGTGGTAGAATGAAGGTGTTGACAGTGTTACCAAAAAGTTGGTCCATACGTAAGGTTGCAAAATTGTTCAGTGTATCACGAAACACAGCAACACTTGCAAAAAAGCTGGTAGCAGAGAAGGGTATACTGTGCAGCCCTAACACTAAGAGATCCGGTTCTCTCTCAAAATAGAAGTAAAGAATTTCTATTATTCAGACAGTGTTAGTCGAGTCATGCCGGGAAAAAAAGATTTTCTTTCGGTAGTGGGTAGTGATGGAAAAAGAGTGCATATTCAGAAGAGGCTGGTTCTGTGTAACCTCAGAGAGGCTTACTGTGAATTCAAAACACAACACCCCAACACCAAGATTGGATTCACCAAATTTTCTATTCTAAGACCAAAGGAGTGCGTTCTTGCTGGAGCTAGTGGCACACATTCTGTGTGCGTTTGTACACTCCACCAAAATGTCAAACTGATGTTTGTGGCGATTAAGCTTGAGCAGTTAACTGGTGGAACAATGAAACACTATCGCCATTGCCTTGCAGCAATGCAATGTAACCCTCCAAGTGTTGGGTGCTACTTTGGCAAATGCAACCAGTGCAGGGGTGGGTCTAGTTCACTGCAAGCAGTAATGGATGAAAATGCCATTGATACAGTAGAACTTCGGCAGTGGACAACGGATCGTGCCTCTCTGGAAACAAGAGTTCTTGAAGTTGATGAGTTCATTGATACCTTCACCAGTATGCTTAAGAAACTACTTCTTCATGATTTCATTGCCAAAATGCAGACCATATTTATGCATGAGAAAAGGGAGAGCCTAAGAGAAGGAGAGTTTTTTGTTATCGCTGATTTCTCCGAAAACTATAGTTTTGTTGTCCAGGATGAAATTCAGGCATTTCATTGGAACAATGGCTCTGCTACTATCCATCCTTTTGTTTGTCACTATATCAAGGAAGGTAAACTCACCAAGTTGTGCTACATTGTAATCTCCCAAAGCACCCAGCATGATACAGTAGCCGTTCACCTGTTTCAGAGGAAGCTTCTAGAGTTTTTGACTGAGCATTGCGGAGGCAAAAAACCAGACACAGTTTACTACATGTCTGATGGCTGTGCTGCACAGTATAAAAATTGCAAGCATTTCACCAATTTGTGCTTCCATGTTGAAGACTTCGGTGTCTTTGCTGAATGGCATTTTTTTGCAACATCGCACGGGAAGTCTGAAGGAGATGGGGCAGGTGGTACCTTGAAGCGGATTGCAGCCAGAAGGAGTCTCCAAAGACCATTTCAAGACCAAATATTAACAACACGCCAGCTGTATGAATATGCAGTCAGCCAAATCAAAGGCATGCACTTTGGTTTTGCAACAGTAGCTGAACACGATCAGGAGGCCAAGCTACTTCAGGAGCGGTTGAAAACAAGCAGGACAGTGCCTGGAACACAGAAAATCCACAGTGTGGTACCTGTTGCTACAAACCTTATTGAAGTGAGACCATTTTCCTACAGCACAAGTTCTCGGAAGGAAAAGGTTGCATTGACACACTTGCCTAATTCTTTTTCAGCCTGTGCCTCTGGTGGTTATGTCACTGTGGCATATGAAGGATCATGATGGCTTGGGTGTGTGCTCAGTGTGGATGAATCAGAACGTGCTGTTACTGTGACATTTCTCCATCCTTGTATTTCTGCCCGGTCATATGTGTACCCAGAGCAAGAGGATATCATGGTTGTAGATCCCTCTGATATTCTAACCACAGCAAATCCAACCACTGTGACTGGTCGAACTTACACCCTCACTAAACAGGAGATGGAAGAAGCCAGCAGTGCTCTAGCAACTATGGACACATAGGTGTAAACATGTACATGTACCTTCACTTAGTTGTGTGTACCATTGTTGCACACGCTATGCGTAGCGCCCCCTGATGTAGTCCAACAACGGCAAGCAATTGAATGGTCAATAGCTAAACTGCGACTGCACATAGCTTACAGTTGTTACGAGTTGTATAAACTGTGGGTTCTCACTATCACAACTGTGTCCATAACACCTTGTAGAAGCAAGGGAATACAAATGGCTGCTATACTTAAAACAGGTTTTCCCAGCCCAATGCATAAGAATCACACTAAAATATAGAGCACATTAATCCAGTAATGTCAAGAGCTACCTATCAAAAAAGGTGTAATTACGAGTATGTTATTTTTTGCTACTCTATTTCTCATTACATATTCATAACTTTCTTTAACCCCTAATGCATACCAATAAAAATCTGGATTGGTATTTGTTGCCAGGGCTAGCATCTATGATACAGAGCAAACATGTGTAGAGACCCTATAGAAATCTCTTTTCAAAGTGCTAAAGGTCACTCAAAAAATTAATTATTCAAATGGTTGCATTTTATAAACCAAATAACTTGGGGTATACATATATACAGCAATTAAGTGTGGTTTGAAAGGGAGAATGTATATGGAAAGTTGAGCAAGGATATGAGAAAGTGATGGTTTAAGGGTGGCCCTGTTTCCCGTGAAATGACCCAAACAATTAATAACAACTGTAAGGAGATTGGGCACACAAAGAAAGCATAGCCATTGCCATAATGAAACAATTTGTTTTTGTCTTACTGAAAAGCACATTTACACCTAATCCTAGCAATAGGAGGAATAAATGATGCTGCTCAAATTCAGTTGATAATAGTTTCAGGGGCTTTGTCACACTTCGGATCTTGACTAAATTCCTTTACGCAAGCAAACAGATGTTGCTGTTCACTGTTGCACTCAGGAGTAATATATATGTTCCACACGGATGCGTAACCATCGACCGGTTACGTAACCGGCCGATGGTGTTGGCACGATATAATAACACGTGTCATAGAATTTGTGCTTGAAAATGAGACAGAAGAGTTTGATGCTTATGTACAGCGTACATTTCCCGTAGATGCTCCAAGGTCACGAAGTGCTGTCATCAGTGAGGGAAAAGGATTATCTCATATCTGAAGGGAAATTGTGATGACGATAAGCATGTTCGTCACCTGGTCAAGCGCAATGGATTTCGTTTGTTGGACCCTCCAGAAGCAGGCATTTGAGATGCGCTAGTTGTGGCCGTCAAGGAAGATAAGGAAGTAGGTTATTCGTTTTTTATCTCGCAATTTTGCAGCTAATGTAGCAGCTAGTTGGCTACATAGCATTGTAGCGTTTGTATAAAAAAATCCTACGACTGCATGCTTACCTTCTTGCAGTCACAAAATGATAGAACATTGATGAAGGGATATCGTCGAGTGGCGTTTGTGGAGGAGTTCCGGGACATCTTGAAGCAAATCCACAATAATGATGGTTTGCATGCTGGTGTTAAGACGTTTGCATGGGTACATACATATGCCGACTGCGTTAAGTTAGCTGGTGTTTTTGGACAATAGGTCCAGAGTACCTACTCCTTCCTGCCAAGAAGTGTTGTTGAGCAGTATGTCAAGCTGCGCTCAGCTTGTCATCTGTGCAAGCCAAAAGCTAAAAAGCCTCCGCTCAGACCTATTGTAGCCAATGGCCTGTTATCTCGGCTTCAGGTATATAGGCCTTGTGTTGCTGCTACATATGTCTGTTAACAGTTCTATCTGCCCTTTACAGATTGATCTCATTGACATGCACCATCTTCCAGATGAGGATTTCAAGTGGATTTTGCACATAGTTGATCACTGGTCCAAGTTCAATTTGGCATTTCCCTTGGTCAATAAATGTGCTCATGATGTAGCTGAGGCATTGGAGAAGTATGTATTCCCAGTTATGGCCCTTCCAAGCATACTGCATAGTGACAATGGCCGAGAATTTGTAAACTCTGTGATCACAGAGATTCTTAATGAGTGGCCAGGGCAAGTTCAACCCACAATCCCAAGGTGTAGTTGAGCAAGCTCATTACACTTTGGAGCGGATGCTGTCTGCCAAAGTAGGAGAGCAGAAAACTTGTAAACCTCCATGGTCGAGGTGGCTGCCTCATATTGTTTGTAAGTATAAATATAATGTTGCTTATACATGCACTGTACAAAAGAACCTTTTTTTTTAAGACACCATGAATATACAGGTACATGAAACAACCAAAGCAATGCATGGGCGTCCCCAGGGGGGGGGGGCAGGGGGGGCCATGGCCCCCCCCTTTAGGTCTCAATGGCGCCCCCCTCCCTGCCGCCGCCCCCTTTTATTGAATTATTTAACCCGTTCCCCATATGCGCATGGCATCGAAACGAAAATTGAGTGGTGCTGAAAGTCGGAAATCAAAGTGGCAGCGCGAATTATTGCGAAGTGCAGAGGCGACAGAAAGCATTACGACCTATTTTGCTCGTACGGCTTGTAGTGCGGTCTCGACCTCGGAAGGTTCGCTAGCTTGTTCTGCGTTACGTTTAATTGCATTTTTGTATACATAGGCTGTCGCACTTTGGTTACTACTGGTACGTCCGCTGAGTCAAAATCTCTCACCGCACCTGATACGTGTACTAGCCAGCCAGAAGTACTATCCGATCTTGTGTCTGTTGATCGGGCTGACAGATTGGAGATTATCCAAGGTGCAAATATTGCAGTAGGCATCACTACCTCCAGCAATGAAGGTGAAGCTTTGTGTTCATCCTCTTTGGAACATCCTACACTGTCCTCCCCACAAGGAGATAGTGTACCATCCACTTCTAACCATCTTACAGGTACTAGTGCTGCTGTACCTTACCAGTATGACATAGCAGAAGTACTATATGGCAAATGTGCACCTACAGATGTTGGGGAATGGTCAAAATGTGAAGAATCCCTTAAAAAGTTAACAGAGCATGATAAGTACCTTGTATTGAAGCATCACGTACGACCAACAACTGACGATGCATTTCCAGTTATTGTGCAATCAGGACGGCACAGAAAATGCAGCCCGTCTATGTTGAGCAATAATTTTGTTTTCAGTCCTTCTACAAATAGCATCTTCTGCTTGCCATGTAGTTTGTTTATTCCTCTACATGCCACTAAACGAGGAATGAAAGACCGTAGTCAGCTTTCTAGTTTTGTTAACATTGGTTGTTCAAATTACAAAAAAATGTATGAAAAAGAGGCTATCCACAGTCAATCAGAATACCATCAGGATGCATGCTTTGTTGCTGAAGGTATTAAACATCGATTTGAACAACCAGAAACAACTATCAGTTTCCAAGTTAACAGTGACTTGCAGAATCGACTGAAATTGTATAAACATATTTTAACAAGAATTGCTCAAGTTATTCACTTTTGCGGTAAACAAGGTATTGCTCTGAGAGGTCACAATGAAGACACAAATGATTCTCATCATAACCCTGGCAACTTTTTAGCAATCTTACAATTGCTTAGCAAAAATGACCCAGAGCTTGAAGGACACCTAACGAAACCATTGATGAAGAACTGCACATATATCAGGCAACGCAGTCAGAATGAAATGATAGAAGTGATAGGTAAACAGATCATTCAGAAAGACATAATCAATGAAATAAGAAGTTCTGGAATGCACTCAATCCTGTGTGATGAGGTCAGCTCCTCCAATGATGAGATTCTATCACTATGCATCCGTTTTGTTGATTCCAAGAAGCAGATACGAGAGGAGTTTGTAGATTTTATAGAAATGGACAGGATTACTGGTGAAGCACTTTATGAAGCAATTTCTAATTTTTATCAAAATCACAGTCTTAGTCTACAAGAATTGCATGGACAATGCTATGATGGGGCATCCAATATGTCTGGTGTTAGGAAGGGGCTTTCTGGGAGAATACTAGAACAAAGCAAAAAAGCATTTTACACACATTGCACTTCTCATGCTCTAAATCTATGTATTGCAGCTACCTGTAAGGAACAAAATATTCAAACAATTCTATCTCAAATGACAGCACTGTCAATATTTTTTAAGTATTCTCCAAAGAGAGAAAAACTCCTAGAATATGTTGTTGAAAAGGAAACTCACAGCTGTCCACAAAGAAAAGTGGTAATAGGGCTTTGTAAAACACGTTGGGCAGAACGGGATATAGCTTTTGAACATTTCTATCTTGCATATCCTTTTATAGTTAAGGCATTAGAAATAATTAATGGAACATGCCAAGGGATAGAAGCATACCCTGATGACATAAAAGTTGGATGGGAAACTGAAGCTAGAAGGGATGCTACAGCTCATCTTAATGCTTTATGTAACTTTGGAATTCTTATAGGAGTTGTAGCACTTTACCGACTGTTGCACCCCCTTGCCATGATTACTAAGTGTTTGCAAGGAAAGGCTGTAGATATTGTGAAAGCATTCAGAGATATTCAGGAAGTAAAGCATGATTTTCAATGTCTAAGAGATGGTGTAGATATGGAATTTCAGGCCATATACAACCAAGCCGAACGTTTGGGTCAATCTGTTGGAGTGGAACCGTCCTTGCCAAGAATTGCCAAAATGCAGATGTACAGGTAAATGGGTAATGTAAACTTCAACATATTGCCTGCTTAATGTATGCATTATTTTTGCTGCATGCACTGCAATGAAGACAAAAATGTAGCTATATATACGTATTTCTCATCTGAAGTCAGGACTTGTTGTGTTATGTATTTGTCTTTTTATTTTCAACAGAGACAACTACCCAGCAGAAAACCCTCTAGAGTACTACCGTCGCACTCTCGCCATTCCCTTTCTAGATTGTATAATTTCAGAGCTTGATTTTAGATTTACAGAGCTTTCCAGAACAGCATCTAACCTTCTACACTTGGTACCATCCATAATTGTCAGCAGTGACTATAATATTCAGGAGACAATAAAGCTTTATGAAACTGACCTACATGATTCATGTGTTGTTGATCAAGAATTGAAGCTATGGAAAAGGAAATGGATAGATTGTTTGGAGAAGGATCGTCCTGACTCACTTGGTGCCGCTATACTCGAGTGTGATGAAGAGCGTTTTCCTAATGTATTTCGTCTCATAAAAATTGGATGCACCATACCTATAACAAGCTGCACCTGTGAACGTAGTTTTTCTACTTTGCGTCGACTCAGGAATTGGATGCGGTCATCTATGAGTTGCTCACGTTTGTCTTCATTAGCTTTGATGAATATCCATTACAATCATGAAGTTAATTTGGATAGAGCAGTGGAAATTTTTTTAACACTCCACCCAAGAAAGATTGACCTGTCCAATCTGATGTTCTCATAAACATATAATCTATATCTAGATATTGTTATGATTTGCACTGTAATATTTGATATGTGAATTGACCAGCAAAATTTATTATCCTCCCCCCTCCCCTTCCCAATTGGCGCCCCCCTTCCCCGACTGGCCCCCCCCTTCAAGAAATGCTGGGGGCGCCCATGCAATGCCATATGAGCTTGTATTTGGCCAGCCCCCAAGGTCTATTATAATCCCTGAACCACGGTTGAAGGGTACAATCGATGAAGAACAACTTGATGATGACACAACTGATGATGAAGTTGTCAAAGAAGAGAAAGAGTGCAATAGTGATGAATCAAGTACTGAAGACATCAAACAAGAAACATACAGTGAAGTAGATAAGAATGAGCTGCTGAAGTTTGAAATGAGTATGCAGCAACAGGTAAGGCAGTAGCTTACAAATCCACATAATCATAATCTTCTTTTTGTACAATTTAGGGAAATGTCACTGTAATGGCGGACATTGCAGCTAACACTCAGGAGGAGCTTGCTGAAGATGCAGAGGATAGCAGTGAACCAACTGGGCTTGAAGAAACACATTCAGAGTCATTATTACCTAGATCCCTGTCTACTCAAAAGAAACATCTGTAGATACGTAAGAAGGCAGATGCTGCATACTTAAAAGCTATAGAAAAGATGGGGCAAAAGTGTTCCAAGCACAATGGGCACCACATTAAACAGTTCGCAGTAGGAGATAATGTCAGTGTCCGAATACCACGCATTGATCGAGCTAACACTGACCTACAACGTTTGCCATGCATCGTTGTAGAGATAGTGGGTAAGGCTTGTACCATGTATCATCTTTGCTGTAAAGGTAGGAGTGCTGAATACCTGCTATGGTGCTGGAATCTGGAACTTTCACTGGTTCCTTTGAGTTTGAAGTAGAGGGCTGGAGATCAATGTCAGTAATATCCTTAAGAGAAGCAGCAAAGCTGCAGTCTCCATGGAATAGTTTTACCAAAAACAGGTGCACTTGCAAGTCAGGAAGATGCAACACAAAATGCTGAAGCTGTGTACGAAACACCATTGAATGTAACAGTCATTGCCACCGTGGATCAATTTGTGACAATAAAGAGGGTAATAATTCGGTCAGAAAACAATGCGAGCTTTGAGAATTAAATGGGTTCAATCTAGAATTGAAGTTAGGATACTGAAGCGTATTTATTGTTCAAATCAAGTTTAAATCTTGGTCAGAAAACAATTTCTCCAGCTATTTTGACCCTGTTTTATCCCCTTCTCATGAATAACTGTTAATAGCACAGCATCAGTTACCAAGTTAGCTAGCCTCTTAATATCATTCAATGCAGGTTTAGAAGAGACCCTTCGCATGATAATTTAGCACTTTTATGATCCAATGTGGCTTTGTTGAGCTACTCAAGACTGTGAATTTGACACCACATTTTGTAAATCATCTAATCATATGCACATCTGGGCTGATCAGTTATTGACAAAAGATTGTATAAATAAGATAGTAGCATGCAAAAGAAAATGTCCAGAATAATGAAATGGGTCAAATATCAGAATACACTTTTTAATGTGACAATTCTGGTCGATTTTGGGAGTGCAAGCTTGAAGAACGGGAAATGGAGTGTCATAATGCACCAGTCTCCACCCTAAGGAACCAGCATCAATGGCTTTACTGATGAGGAAGACTTCACCATCCACTATGCAACGGTGTTGCCACATCTTACAGCAAATGACATCACCGTAGGTATGGCCAGCATGGGTGATGCTGATCAAGAAGTTGAAGATGGACCAGAGGGGTGAAGATGGCTAGATTAAAAAACGACCAAAAAGGCCACACCTCGCAATGCAGACGTACCTGGATCAGGCGACATAATCTGCTAGGATATCACTGTTTGAGCTCGAATCAGGGGCTACACTCATTGCCAGGGCATGGACCATCTCATTCGCATGTGTGGCTATAGTACAAAGCTGTACAACACCCATAGCTATGGATTGGGGCAGCAACAGCAGCCGTCAGGAGTTGTTTACCCCCAACAACAATCCAGAACCTTGGCCAATGGCAGAGATCATGTACACCTGTCATGCTCACCCTCTGACACAGCCCTCAAACAGCGCAGCAATTGCCTCAGCACAGTAAAATTCATGCACTCACTTTTTGCATGCACCCGAGTTGCACATTTAATCCGTATTGGGGGTATATAGTTAGTTCTGGGATCTACCCCAATAGCCACCTAGTCATTTTCAGCATCATGGTTTGGAACACAGTTAACCCACAATGGTAGCCAGCACTTATAATTAGTCCCTGTTGGTTATGGCTGGGGTATGGAATACTAGTGTCTGGACTTTGCTCTAGTCATAAAATTCAACTCTGGTGTTGTTACATTCAATATTTCAATAACAATCACATTGCACACATATATTCTATGCACTTGTTCAGTGAACCAACATGAGTCACTTACCAGATCTTTCTTAAATAACTGAGATGCTCAGCAGCAGCACCTAATGTTTTTATTCCTTCATCACCTAGGTTACACCCCCGTAGGCTGTAATAATGAACACCAACCATAAACAGAATGCAGCATACAAATCACATACACACCAAGGGTGTGGAGGTCGGAGGTTGAGGGTATGGAGAACCAAGAATTATAGAAAACAGTGGTAACGTACAATTCAGTTGAAGCATTGAAATTTTAAGGGAAAATAAATACAAAGTGTAGACATGGATCCAAAACTACATGGATGCAAAAATTGGTTAAATAAATATGCCTACTTGTGTGCTAGAATTTTTTAATTGCTGTGTATTAATGTTACAACAGTGAGCTATTTGATGACACACACCATGATAAACTACTTATTTATTTCTGAAAAAGCTCACAGTTCTATCCCGAGCTGATCCTTTGCTTATGCAAGTTGATGGTAATCAAGGGATATTGTATTTCAGTTTGCCGATAATTATGATACACAGCAGCCATAGTCAGGCATAGAGAAGATAAATAGTCCAGATATATATTAATTTACTCTTTGAGTATGATTTGTGGGTAACTAATCGTTCAATTATCGCCAAGGCTGTTTTTGAAAAAATGGGCAAAAATGTTCTTCATCATTTGTGAATACAAGAGTTCCATTGTTAGGTTAGTACTAAGTGGTATTGACCTGGATTTTACTTAACATTGCCGCAGCCTGTACTAGTTTACAGAAGTAGCTAGATCTAAACCAATTCCTCATGAAAAAAAAGTCTATGTCTAATCACGTGCCTGCAATAAAATGCAAATGTCTGACACTCCCCATTGAAGGGCTCACACTCACAGCAAGTCTATAAAATCCCTAGCTAACTCTTGTAACTGATAGTGTGCAATGTGGGCAGCAACTTGTTGTGACGAGACCTGGTACTGTCTCTTCCACTTCACTCCTGTCTACATAGGCATGCTCAGAGGAAATAGGATTTCAGTCAGTAGCAATACATACCACTAGCGGATAGAGGTGTTGGATGGGATGTTAACAGTGCAGACTACTTGCTAGGCTGCAAACAGAGGGATACTCCTATTACAGGGGCCCCATTTAATCCCTTCTAGCAACTCTTCATCTTTTCTTACCAATGCGACCTAGGTTGGTTAAGTCCTGTATTAGAACAAAATCTCCAGGTTCAGGAGTGCCACAAGGCATGGTTCATCCCAACTCCCTCTAACCATTCTTACCTCAACCACCTCCAAACGTGCTCTAAGATTTGGCTCAAGAGTGCAGCAAGAATGCAAATAGCTGAATTGTCTGAGGCTCTGATGGGTGCAACTATTGTCTTGGACATAACACGATGAGTGACACATTGATTGGTTACTTTCATTCTCAAAATACTACAGCAGCATAAGCCTGCACCACAAGACCCAATCATGGTACTTGCGCAAGAAATAGATCTTGAAGTAGCACCAAGCAATACAGCATGGTTGTAATTTCTTCAACCCTCACAAAATATGGCTAGCAGCTCTCCTGACAGCATTTCATCCCAGTTCAGCCATGCATCACAAATATCCTGAAAAAGCATCTGAAGTGCACTTGACAGGTGAAAGAAGGCCTAAAGAATCATACATCCTTGCCGAGAAGCCAATGTTTTTCTTCTTGGTAGGCTTCACTGCAGCAATGTCATAGAGGGAAGAGCTGAGGTCACACAAAAATTGATCATCCAGTGCTTTTTACTTGACATCCACCCACTTCAAACATTCTGGAACATCAATATTGTCGTTCTCGTCATCAAATGTGATGCTTCTAGTAAACTATTAATGGAATCCTTTTCTTTCCTTATCACCAGACTAATTTTCAGAAAGCTGGACATTTCTTATCAAGGTTAGCAAGGTCCTGTTGTGGGAGAGCATCCCTCATTTAAGTTGTGAGAGCAGAAACTCTTTCTTGCTGAAAACCCATGAAGTCCACAAACAGGTCCCCTTCCACATCTCATCTGAACACCAGTAGGTCCAACGCTTCATGAGTGATATATTCCTGTATGGAAAATAATAATCTGCGCAAATCAGGATGAATATTTTCTGTCTGCCACTACCAGCTGGTCTGTCCTTTCAGTATACCATTGTAGTAGCTGTCCGCAATAAAACAGATGTACGCATGTCCAACATACATTGATATGGTGGAGGTTATCCTTTCTTAGCTGGGTCACAGTAGAAGTGGACACTTGAGGTTGCTGCAATTGACAAGATAGAATTTAAGTGTCTGCCACAAAAAGACTCATACTTCTGGAGCCATAACAGATGGTAGCATGGTGTCTACCACAACAAGTGGTACATTTGAGGAATGATTTGTTCTGGGAGACATGTCCTTTCTTGAGGTGTACAATAGAGCCCAGCAGTATAAACTTGACCAATCAATGGGAACAATGTTGTAACCGTTCCTTCTTCGTTGAACTTCTATTACTGCAGAACAGCACTTATTTACTTCCTGTAGGAATGTGACAAATTTGATAAACAAATGCTGCTGATGGCTGGTAGGAGCTTCATCTGTGTGGTAGAAGTATCTGCATTCATGCCTGTTCACTTCTCTGTCTTGTTTCCTTCTCTTGCAACTCCATCATCTTGTCCTTATTCCAGGATTCCGCCAGCACCTCCTTACTCAAAACACAAAGTTCATGAGGTGCATACAAAGTTCATGAGGTGCATGTAGGAGCTTCATCATGATTAGTGTTAATAAGGTTGCATATGACTAAGTGGGCAATTTCAAGCTCCTAAAGTGGTATTCGGCCTGGTCAGATATGACAGAGTCTCTTGAGGTCCTGCATTGTAGAGACCATCTCAAGTTCAATTAGGGCTCATTGACAAACCTTCTCTTGTGTCGAACCTTGGAGGACAGTAATCACTTCTGAGTAGTCAGTTGGCAGTTAGCGAGAGAATAGAAATAGCATTTGTTCTCAAGCATGAAGTATAAATAGTTGAATCGATGAATGACCAAGAACTTAGGGTTGTTACGTACCGAAGATTCAAATGAGTCCCAGAATGTGGTTTAGGCTACCATCAAATTGATTCACCCCTACCTACAGAAGTTTCACTTTAAGCACTTCCAGTTTCTGATGCAGGAGATGAAGACACAACCAGTGATCTGCCACATACTTGATACCTTCTTCATCCAAGGTGGTATGTGTAATCAAATAGCAATAGCTGTACTAAGTTCAGTTTTCATGTGCTCAAATTTCAGAGAAAACTCCTCCATGATACATGGCATAATACATGTCACCTCAAAGCAATTTCCAGCAGTGCAAGCTGATATAAATATGAATGAACAATTTAGTACTAACAGCATGTAGTGCAAGATATTGTCCCAACTTTTCTGTGCACGCTGACCAGCTGCTTGGATTCAGAAGGGTGAAGAATTGTTTTAGCAGCATTTGCTGGTAGTTGGTCCGTACAAATGCCTTACATGTGGATTAAGAGCAATAAACGTTTTGCAAATACTGCTACTGCATGGAGGAAACAAGTTGTGCTTTCAAAAAGGCATTTATAGTAGTATAGTTGATGGTATATAGTTTAAAGGCACTGGTACTAAGTTGCATTGCACCAGAATGTATACTATGAGCATGTATTTTGTAAAAGCTATGTCTTTTCAGGTGTGGAAAAAAATATGTTCCAACAAGGTGCAAGTTAAAATGGATCAGCTTATTATTCTGGTGGAACATTATTGACAAGTAAATAACTTCTCTGTTGAGAAACTGATTTGTTGGATGTAGGATTGGTGGTGCAAAAAGCAAGGAAATACAGTACTGTTACTCTGGGGTGATACGATCCTACAGCCAACAGTATACATTTTGAAAATATGCTTCTTTATTTGTAAATGCACAAAGGGCTGGTTTAGTTGTAGAACCTATCAAACCCCACTGTAACAGTACCAACAGATCATTTTTATTTACTTGTTCCCCTAATTCTTTTTAATCCTATTACAAAAATAGAAGTGCTGAATATTTTGTTGTTCAAGCTTACTACAGCATGGAGTGTCTTCGTTGTAATGTAGCACGCTTGGATTCTGAGTTGATCCTGTTGGTATCCAGGCGCGCTGAGAAGCCCGCTTGGAGTCGGGACCTTCTTCGCGCAATGCACGTTTAACAGTTAGCTGGATGTAGCACGCTTGGATTCTGAGTTGATCCTGTTGGTATCCAGGCGCGCTGAGAAGCCCGCTTGGAGTCGGGACCTTCTTCACGCAATGCACGTTTAACGGTTAGCTGAATGTAGCACGCTTGGATTCTGAGTTGATCTTGTTGGTATCCAGGCGCGCTGAGAAGTCCGCTTGGAGTCGGGACCTTCTTCGCGCAATGCACGTTTAACGGTTAGCTGCTTTTTTACGAGATACCTTTGTTGTTCTTAGGCTTTCTTAACTCTTTGAACGCCAAGTGCGTATATGCATGCACGCACACACAATGATGTATGCATATGCTTCCTGCACTTGTAACCTTATAAGTCCATGTACACAGTAATTATGTTTCCTCTTAGGATACAGTAAGTATAGTTTAAGGCATCTACCTTCCCTTTAAATAATAACACATGGATGCCGAACACTACCTACGCTATCGCGCATGCCGATTAAAGTGATGCATTAGTGATATGAAGTGAAATCGTCTGAATAATGGGGTTCTTTAGCCAGTGTGACACAACCCAGAAGGATGGTTTTTATCCTGTTTTGAAATATTGAAATGTCTTCTTTAAGGCTCTGTATTGTGTTGAAAGTGCGGTTGCCGACCATGCACTCCCTACTGCCGACCATACCTCACATTACCCTACAGTTGCCCCATAGCATTTAACTTGCTTGCTGAGCATGTGATCCTTATTTAAGGATAATGACATCCTTAAATAAGGATTATACCCTGGAGATTAAACATTAAGCTACTCATCACATCCCTCATCGTCTATGGACCCATTAGCATCAAAATGTAAAAAATTAAAACAATCGTTAATCTGTACATCCAAACGGTTGCAGAGTTAATATAATAATAATACTCCAACGAGAAAGAAAAAAATAAAATAATAATTATATATATAATATGGGACAGTTTTCGCGAAAATTGCCCCACGGTTAAAATGTTATAAAAATGCATCGCGTTTGAATCGTTATAACTTCCCAATGGATAACGCTATCGACTTCCTATTTTCAACACTTCATTGAAGTGTTGAAACTAGGAAGTCGATAGCGTTATCCGTTGGGAGGTTATAGAGATTCAAACGCGATGCATTTCTATAACATTTTAACCGTGGGGCAATTTTCGCGGAAACTGTCCCATATAATATTATTATATATTACAATCCACTATATTAGAAAGCACACGTAAGTCAAAAACTACTATGCTTACATGTAAGTTGAAAACTACTCTGCTGTTGGTCTGTTATAATACATGCACTATAAAACTTACTTCAACTCTTTTAGATTTGATAAAGAACTTGCTGCACACAGCGCTTTCATTCCAGTAGGTCCAAGGTTATTTCTACTTAGGCTGCAAGAAGAAAAACGGATTGATAAACATGCAATAAAACACAGTAGATACAAATGTGAATACCACTGCATGTACATTAAGTTGTGTTGCACATGCTGTTTCCCCCTCGCATCCAGGTATGGAATGGGTACCTACTTCAGAGTCTGCAGATGAGTCTTCAGAAGGTCTTCAAGCAAGGTTATTTCTAATTGTTCATGATTGAAGCAAGAACTCAAACTGCACATTGACAAAAAGAAAAGGTCATTTAGTAGTGACAACAACACTTTGTGTTTCACAGGTCATGATCAGCATATTGGGGGATAGTGGAGTGGGGGATAGTGGAGTGGGGGATAGTGAAGTGGGGGATAGTGGAGTGGGGGATAGTGGAGTGGGGGATAGTGGAGTGGGGGATAGTGGAGTGGGGGATAGTGGAGTGGGGGATAGTGGAGTGGGGATAGTGGAGTGGGGATAGTGGAGTGGGCGATAGTGGAGTGGGGAGTGGATGAGTGGGGATAGTGGAGTGGGGATAGTGGAGTGGGGATAGTGGAGTGGCGGATAGTGGAGTGGGGATAGTGGAGTGGGGATAGTGGAGTGGGGATAGTGGAGTGGGGATAGTGGGGGTGGATAGTAGAGTGGGTGGGGGATAGTGAAGGGGGGATAGTGGAGTGGGGATAGTGGAGTGGGGATAGTGGAGTGGCGGATAGTGGAGTGGGGGATAGTGGGGTGGGGATAGTGGAGTGGGGATAGGGAGTGGGGATAGTGGAGTAGGGATAGTGGAGTAGGGATAGTGGAGTGGGGTTAGTGGAGTGGGGATAGTGGAGTGGGGATAGTAGAGTAGGGATAGTGGAGTAGGGATAGTGGAGTGGCGGATAGTGGAGTAGGGATAGTGGAGTGGGGATAGTGGAGTAGGGATAGTGGAGTGGGGATAGTGGAGTGGCGGATAGTGGAGTGGGGAGGATAGTGGAGTGGGGATAGTGGAGTGGGGATAGTGGAGTGGGGATAGTGGAGTGGGGATAGTGGAGTGGGGATAGTGGAGTAGGGATAGTGGAGTAGGGATAGTGGAGTGGGGTTAGTGGAGTGGGGATAGTGGATGGGGATAGTGGAGTGGGGATAGTGGAGTGGGGATAGTGGAGTAGGGATAGTGGAGTGGGATAGTGGAGTAGGGATAGTGGAGTGGGGATAGTGGAGTGGCGGATAGTGGAGTGGGGGATAGTGGGGTGGGGATAGTGGAGTTAGGATAGTGGTGGGGTTAGTGGAGTAGGGATAGTGGAGTAGGGATAGTGGAGTGGGGATAGTGGAGTGGGGATAGTGGAGTAGGGATAGTGGGGTGGGGATAGTGGAGTAGGGATAGTGGAGTGGGGTTAGTGGAGTAGGGATAGTGGAGTGGGATAGGGAGTGGGGATAGTGGAGTAGGGATAGTGGAGTGGGGATAGTGGAGTGGGGATAGTGGAGTGGGGGATAGTGGAGTGGGGATAGTGGAGTAGGGATAGTGGAGTAGGGATAGTGGAGTGGGGTTAGTGGAGTAGGGATAGTGGAGTGGGGATAGTGGAGTGGGGATAGTGGAGTGGGGATAGTGTAGTAGGTCAGGGCCAGTGGTAAGTTTACACGAAGTATGTAGTAAAAATATTCAGATTATGCCACACTGCCAAGACAATAAAACAGCCTGATATGGCTGGACTCAAAGAAAACATTTACACTGTGAGATACAGAAATTGACAATAGGATCAGTGGCAAGAGGCAGATTAAGAGTGTGTGTGTGTGTGTGCCATCATCATTAGTGAGTGATTTATTTTACAGTGTGTGTGTGTGTGTGCCATCATCATTAGTGAGTGATTTATTTTACAGTGTGTGTGTGTGTGTGCCATCATCATTAGGGAGTGATTTATTTTACAGTGTGTGTGTGTATGTGTGTGTGTCCGTGAGTGCATGTACATCTACTCTGTGTGAGCTGAAAACTTTGAGAAAAGTCGTGCAAGTGGAACAAACCTGAGCATAGCAAACAAACAGAAGTTTAGTAAGGGTTGTGCCCAATAAGACAGTTTTATTTCGCATTTCAGAGAACGGTGATGTGAGGGTGTATGTACAGATAACCAGGCATAAGGGAGCTAGCTCCACACACAATGAGCAAAGGGACAGGGTATAGAAATCAAATACATGCATAAATCAGTTAAATGGAATACAATGCATGTGCAGGTGCAGAGAACAAGTTTAGAATAGACCTTACGTGCAATCATAGATTAAAGAATACCTGGATACGAAACGCGTCACATGATCCATTGAATTGTCAATTGTAGGTGGCGAACTCTTTGAAGCTAAGTGTGTTTCGATTAACCCTTTTGTACCGTACGCTTTTTTCCCAACTTTCACTGCTGTTCAACACAAACTTCGATATTTTCGGCAATATTCGTACTCCCACTGGTCTTACTTTCCAGGTTAGTAAGTACTGTTCACGCAATTCACTAAGCACACTCTATGTAGGTAGCGTATGTATCATTTCTGCCTCTTCGGAACATGCATCTCAACTTAGAGAAGCTTCCAACCATTCATTTCTATAAGCAAATAAGTGTATTATTCCCTCTGAGGAACGAACGTATATACATTGTAAGGGGCCTCAACATGTGGGTACAACTGCTTTGTGAACAGGTTGTGGACCCATCTTGTTTCGGAACATAGTGTGTGAACTAGACTCACGCAACAAAGTCCAATTTTGCTTATAACTGTTAAGAAAGAGTTGTTGTGTGGAACGCATACTGTCAAAGGTGTACCAACGTTACACGTTATGTACTAATGTCTTATAGTTTTGTGGGTTATTTTAATTTAACCGTCCGTGGACCGATATGTGTTTCAGTACATCTCGTGCACGGTAAGTGCAAGCTAGAAAGCATTTAGACACATCTAAGCAGTTACTATGATCAATTGTAGGGAACGCACATACAGTGATTAAAGTTGTATCTAATGTTTTTATACTTTTATACTTTCTTCACTTGTTTTGCATTATGTGAGAACCACTGATAGCTGATATTATAAAAAGTGAAATGCAGTATCTTGTATTTATGTACATTAGCATGGCGTGCATGCACAGTATCAAAATAAGGTGGCAGACACTCCTTTAATTCAGATGCCACGTAATACAAGTTTATGCAGCAAGAAAAAGAGTGCCAAGAAAGCCAAATTGCAGCTGAGTGTAAGGTGTTCACTGCTCACTTTCAGACCTCTATGTAACTGAAATGCTCTGTAATTTATAGTCTTGCAGCACAGAGACAACAACTCTAGAAGATTTGGCTGCATCAATACCACCACTTGCAGGAGGTTGGAGCAACGAAACTACACAAACTGATGTGCAGATAGTTCTGTGCAAGCTGAACTGCCCAGTACCACCATCTACAGTTGCACCATTCATTTCACATTCCATAATTGTGAATGCAGACCTAACACGGAAAGTGCATATACAAAGCAGACTAGTTCAGAAGTCACATACAAATGTACTATCAAATATCCCTGATTTTCTGGACTGCAAAAGTATGGTTGAACTTTTCAATGTAGTAAGTACATCCACAATTTGTCCTGGAAATCCAGATTTGCACTTCTTAGAATTGGCTAAGTCACGTGGTGGAAGCTTCATGTCCTGTAGTGGTGAAGTAAAAGCTATAGTAGAGGGTAATATTCCTACCATTTCACCAACTGGTTTTGTATTGTCATCAACCATACGTAATGTAAACTGTTCTATGCTGATTTGTGGGGGGAAATGCACATATTGCACTGCATATCGTTCACAGCTGCATGCCCTTTATAGTCGATTTATGCATAAAAGTAGTGAAATCGACAAAAGAACAAATGATCGGTATCTGAGTTTATCTGAAGCAACCAATAAAATCAAAACACTCAGAAGAAAATGTATTACTTTGGATGACAAAGTTAAGGGCTTGCAAAAAAAAGTTGAGAAACTTACAGACACATTTACAATTGATGTTGACTGCTCACTACATACTGACATTTTAAGCATTATGAATGAAAATGATCGCAACGTAAAGGACGAGTTTCCTGAAGGAACATTTAGAAGGCTCTTTTGGGAACAGCAATTGAAAGCAGCAAGGTGTACAGATGCTAGACAGATGCGTTGGCACCCTACTATGATTAAGTGGTGTTTGAACCTTAAACTATTGTCTTCATCAGCGTACAACTCCTTGAGAACTTCTGGGTTTATCAAACTTCCATCAGAACGTACACTTCTGGACTACACACACTTTTCTACATCAAAAACTGGATTTCAAACTGAAGTTGAGACTATGTTGATACATGAAGCTAAACTGAGTACACTTACGGAGTTAGAAAAGCACATAGATATATTATTTGATTAAATGAAAATAAAAGAGGGTCTGGTGTACAAGCAAAACACTGAAAATATCATCGGATTTGTTGAACTTTGTGGCATCAATGACATATTGTCTAAGCTAGAAGAAGTAGATGAAAGTGGCAGTACACAACATCCTCCAATTGCTAAACACATTTTGTGTATAATGGTTCGAGGCATATTCATTGACTTGCGTTTTCCTTTTGCTCATTTCACCACTAAGGAATTAACAGGTGAATGCCTCTATAACATTATGTATGAAGCAATTGAACGCCTTGAAACTATAGGGTTCAAAGTTATAGCACTGACTGGTGATGGAGCCTCTCCTAACAGAAAATTTTTTAAGCTACATTCTGTTAAAAGCAAAGAACTTACCTTCAAGTATCGCAATCCATATGCAAAAGAAGAATGTTATATATATTTCATCTCAGATGTACCACATTTAATGAAAACAACCAGGAATTGCTGGTCCCATTCGTTTTGGAATGGCAACAAAAGGACTTTATGGGTAAGATCATGCATGCACGTAAGAATATATACCTAGAGGTAATGCAATTTGCATTTCATTTACTAGATAAATGGGAAATGGATCAGTTGGCTTCACATAAAACATCTTTATGAACAGAAGTTACAACAACTGGTACACTCTAATGGACTGTACCTGCTGAAAAAATTATCCAAAGACCATATTTATTTGACTTCATTCTCAAGAATGAGAGTGGATCTTGCAGTGGAAGTAAGTATCAGTTTTTATGAATTGCCATCATATATTTTTGTGCTGTGTATATGTTAGGTTTTGAGTTCGTCCGTGGCAAACATGTTAAAGTTGAATGGAGATTCTGACACAACAGAAACAGAGAGATTTGTAAGGATGTTTGACCAATTTTTTGATTGCCTGAATGTAAGAAGCCCTAATGAGCATGTCACAAAACGTAAACCCTATCTGAAGCCATACACATCAAGCACCGATGAAACGTTGTGTGTAAGTTTGGTACACATTCATTAGGTAATGTGTGTGAATACTGTATTCTTCTTTAGTGGTTAAAGAGAGACTTCTTAGGATATTTAGATGAATGGGAAAGAAGTGTAAATAGTAGAGATGATATATGTAATGCTGACAAAGCAAAGCTTATGCTTAGTAAAGAAACTGTACAAGGTCTTCGCATAACAGGTTAGTCCATGCATAAATATATATATATATTTTTCTATTTTAGTTTCATCATTTGTTGAACTTATAAACTATTTTGTTGAACTGCCTGATTTCAAAGGAAAATATGTTCTAAGTGAACGACTATCTCAAGATCCCATTGAAAATTATTTTGGACAATTAAGATCGAAAGGAAGGTGGTGCCAAAATACATCTGTAAGTGACTGCATCACTTCAGCACAATCAATAAGAGTACAGAGGAGTATGTCAATGATGCCAGTAAGAGGTAACTGTGCACGTTAAAAGCGACTGTTTCCTGATGGAAAAGAAAACATCGATGATGCCCCACTACCAAAGCGAAGATGTGATCGAAAAAAGCAAACTGTTAAATGAGTATCAACAATCCATATCAGTTGTTTCTTCGCTATTTGTGTCATTACAATTATGTATTAATATCTAAATAAATGCATATCAAACATGTCACGAAACTGTAAACTGATGAGTTGTTAACTGTTCAACACCAAACTGCTCCTTAAGGATCTCTTAGTAGTGGTTTGAACCCTCCTGTATTCTTCCAACCATGCTAATGTAATCGCATGACCCCGCAAAGTTATCCACCTTTCCAACAACATTTGCAATAGTTCTTGACTATCCTCTTCACTTTCAATGTCAACTGCTACCATTGACCAGTAGTATTTTACATCTTTGTCAGCAAAAATTCTATCAACAAGCTGTTTGATGTCAGCTGATTGCAATGATTTTCCTAGGTATGCTGGCAAAAAGAGTTTAGTTTGAACTTCTACAGCTTTAAACAACAAAAATGGGTACTCCCCTACTACGAACAATCCTCTGTTGACTATGCCCGTCCAGTGCAAGGTGTACTTATAATAAGAAGACTCGTCACCATCGCAAGCCATATTAGACAAGCACTCAGCAAATTGTATGGTGTTAGCTTTTTTGCTGGATCTAAGGGTTTTTAGTACCTTCATACAAACATAGCCACACGCATATCTTATAGCGTTCTCTTCTTCGTTCGACAATGTGAGTGCTGCATCACACAAACTAGTACTGTTGGTCGCAGAGGTTTCGCAAAGCAGCTTGTTAGTTAGTAGCTGATTGAACAAACACCTGTTCACTGCTTGTAAGTGCAATGGATGATCGAACTGCTGACCAATGACACTGATTCGACTGAAAAGGCGTTTCCAAGTACGTGGCAACTCCATCAAACGTGCCTGATTGAAACACCGGTAAGCTCTTTCTCTAGCTGACTGTGCCTTTATCCTTGGGTGATGTAGACAGTCTCGAATAGAGGAACATAACTCACAACAAAATGTATTGAAAACAACGGTATCGGAAATCGTAAGCAACTCGCTAAGAGGATGTGTTTCTACCTGCGTACCAGGTATCTTAGTGTCCATAATCGTCTCCTGTATCGCTCGTATCACAATAAGCAAGTCAGTGTCGGCTGCTGGTATAGCCATGTAAATTTATTAGACCAAAAGAGTCACGTGCCGAAACGCGGATCATTTCTAATTATCTCTGCGTTTCGTATCCAGGTATTCTTTAATCTATGGTGCAATGTACATGTGTGTGTGTGTGTAGACATGTTCCATGTTTTTCATTTGTATGCGTGCGTACAAGTGTACTGTACATGAGTGTATGTATGCGTTATGCACAAGATTCCATTTCTGTAACAATGCAAGTGTACTGTATGTGTATGTGCTGTATGTGTGACAAATATACGGTGTACAGGCTGTGTACATAACAATGTGTGTGCACAGGTGTGTACATTCATGCACATGTACACTTTGTGAAAACAGTGTGAAAATGAGAACCCAATTGATGTCACTGCAAGTGGTACAACGCCTGTGCGTGTGTGCACGAGTGTGTGTGTGTGTGTGTGTGCATGTGTGGGATGAATATGGTGCACAGGCTATTTCAATAACAATCAAGTATGTACATTCATGCACATGTACGTGCTTTGTACAAAGCGTACATGTGTATGAATGTACACGCATGTGCACACACATGCACACACACACACAGAGACTGGGCTTGTACCACTTGCAGAGTTTTTAAAAAGCGTACATGTGCATGAATGAACACACATACACACATGTGCACACACACAGTACCACTTGTAGTGACTTTGGGTTCCTATTTCTCACACTGCTTTGGGTTCTTATTTCTCACACTGTATTCACAAAGCATGTACATGTGCAAGAACACACTTGCATTGTTATGTAAATAGCTCGTACACCATATTCGTCACATACACACACACACACACACATGCACACACACAGACTGGGCTTGTACCACTTGCAGATACTTTGGGTTCTTATTTCTCTCACTCTTTTCACAAATCGTACATGTGCATGAATGTACACACGTGCACACACACATGCATATGCACACACACAGATTGGGCTTGTACCACTTGCTGAGACTTTGGGTTCTTATTTTTTACACTGTTTTCACAAATCATACATGTGCATGAATGTACACACCTGCGCGCACACACACGCACACACACTCACAGACTGGGCACACACACACACACACTCACACACACTCATACACATTGGTTCTTATTTCTCACACACATTGGTTCTTACTTCTCACACAAAGTGTACATATGCATGAATGTACACGCCTGTGCACACACACGACACACACATACATGCACACACACACACACACGCACACACACAAACACACACACACACACACACACACACAGAGACTGGGCTTGTACCAATTGCAGTGACTTTGGGTTCTTATTACTTACACTGCAAAGTCACTGCAAGTGGTATATGCCCAGTCTGTGTGTGTGTGTATGTGTGTGTGTGTGTGTGTGTGTGTGTGTGTGCATGTATGTGTGTGTCATGCATGTGTGTGTCATGCATGTGTGTGTGCACGGGCGTGTACAATTCATGCACATGTACACTTTATGAAAACAGTGTGAGAAATAAGAACCAATGTCACTGCAAGTGGTACAAGCCCAGTCTGTGTGAGTGTGTGCGTGTGTGTGTGTGCATGTATGTGTGTGTTGCGTGTGTGTGTGTGAGTGCGTGTGTGTGTGAGTGCACAGGGATGTACATTCATGCACATGTACAATTTGTGAAAACAATATGAGAAATAAGAACCCAAAGTCTCTGCAAGTGGTACAAACCCAGTCTCTGTGTGTGTGTGTTTATGTGTGTGTGTGTGTGTGTGTGGCGTGGGCGTGTTTGTGTGTACAAAGATACAGTAGGTAGGTGTGTGGCAGGTAACATTGCAAGTGCATAGTGCATATTCACGTGCTATGTGAGCTACATGTAAGTTATAGCATGTAGCCGAGTGGGCGTGACAGGAATGAAGTTAAGCAAGCGAATGTGGGAAAGCTACTACTAGGTACCGAACGGTGGTGACTAGGAAAAAAAATTCTTACGCGCATCCACGACGTGAGAGGCGACGACAACCATCAGGCGCTAGCTGACAACCATTCAATTTCACTTAATATTGGATCCGTTAATTCGGTACAATCGTCATACGAAGTGATAACTCTTCTTCTTTGACCCGTATAGACTCAGAAAATAAAACAAAACAACAAAAAACAAACAGACACTGAGTTGCGAACGGCTATGTAGCTTAGTTTAAGGCGGAGAATGGGCGGAACAACAAAGTGATTAATATTCATGCGGAATGGGAGAATGGAACTAGGGTTGCCTGGGCAAATCGAGCATGAAATGTGCATTAATTGTGCACACCTGTATCTCCGCAACGGATAGAGTCAAAATTAACGAACAGAACAAATCAATAGTTATAGGACCCCTCTACCTACAAACCGAATTTGAAGCGATTTGGTAACTCCTGCCGAAAGTTATGACGGATTCATACCATGTGGGGTATCGGATGTTGCAATACGGGTACGGAGCAAGTGTAAGACCCCCAAAAGTATTTTACGGTAGAGAAATGGTGTAGTATGAAGTGTAGAAAATAGGAAGTTGATAGCTTAGTTACGGAGTTTTAGCGATTCAAACGTGAAGCATTTGTATATAGCCACTTTTCATTTTCTCGGAAACTGACACTTAGCCGGAACCACGGAACTGAATTGACTTTCATACCATGCATTGAAATGAGATTTTTTAATTCGTTGGTTTGACGTGGGTTTTAATATTTAAAATCCCAGCGTCATTAAACCTTGGGCCCTTGTAGACCGTAGTGTCCAAGAAATTAATTTGTTCAACATCACATTCAGTTCTTAATTTATTCTGTCAGTCGTAACTGATGTACGAGTAATTAGTTACACAAATTGAACTGGCTCGTTGACGAATAGGTTTCATACTGCAGGAGAGCCCCACATTTCTAATTGAGTAATAGCTATTTTATCTTCCTGTATTTTGATCGATCATCCGCGGCCGTCGATATCGATCGTATGTCATCGGTGATACGATCGAAAACCTTATTGTACTCCAGTTAAGAAAGAAAATGATAGGACAAGAGAAAGAATACTTGCATCAAAAGGATTAAGGAGAAACAACATGAAGTAATGGACCTGGACAAAATAGATAGTGATAGGGTTTGGAAGCAGTTGAATTCCCCAAGCCTTCAAGGAGGCTATATGTATAACAAATATTTCCAGCCACTATTAACTCTTTCGCGGGCGGAAGTCAATAATTAGCGTTGGGCGGCCCGTTTTTTTGAAAAGTTTACTCTTAATCGGTGTCGCGTTGTAACTCGTTTTTTGCAATCATCCGTCACAGATTGTAACAAACTTTCTACTCTGGGGTAGATTACTGCCTAGAAAACACTACTGGTAAACTTTTTTGATTTCACTTCTGCAAACGCTGTCCGTTCGTGTGATAACCGTCAAAATCATCTGCTGAGTCATCGCTTGGCAGCGCATCAAAATACTGCAGCAGGTAGTCTGGGTCCGATGGTAACATGCGCGAACGCTGGGGTTGCTTAGCCATGTTACAAACGAGCGTGTGACACACTGATTGATACGTTATAGCTGCTGGCGCAAAATTGCGCCGCCGCCAACGGGCAGCAGATCATTACGGCGCAAAATTGCACCTATGCCCGTGAAAGAGTGAAATAGTTAGAGGAATGTTACAGTGAAATTTCATAGGTGTATGCATGGTTCAGCGATTACTTTTCTTTCATTAAAAATATGTGAACCAATTAATAACTATGAATGGACGGTAGTGTGATTGATTACAATTCGCTCTGTACGAAGTACGACAGTATGCATGCATGTTGTGAATATTAGCTAAGAACTGTTTATATAACAACCCGGTACACTTTTGCCAAGGCGGGTACCATTTTTCCAACAATACTTGTAGCGGAGTTACAATGTTGACTGCCAAAATTGTAGCAAGTGGACAACTGAGCTGCTGCATTGTAACGTTTAGTTTCAATAATTGTAGATGAAATCGTTTGGTCTAATAACAGTGAAAGGGATTTGTGAAACGTGGCTTCACTGATGCGAAAGTTTCTAGTATACATTCATCCTACACGAACACTTACCACATGTAAATGTGCATCACCATGTAATGTCAGTTTCTACCACTTAAAACGGTGAGGACATAGTAAACCACGGTACACCCCAAACGAAAAATGTTTCACAACCCGGTAGACTGTTGGCAAGGCCGGTACAGTTTTCGCAACCAAAGTTGTACCAGGACTCCGGGAGATACAATTATTGTAACTAAAAAAGTACCGCCCAGTACAAGTTTTGGCCGATACAATTTTGCATGACAGGTACATGTAGCAACGTGTAGACTGTACTGTGCATACATCGTGCCCTATAGGACTGTCCTCTGAGACAAATAGAGGACAAGTCGTAAGAATATGCAAGCAAGCTCCAAGAGGCTTCTTTTTTTCTTGAGACGAATGATGAATATTGCTCTCTAACTAGCATCATTATGTCTGTGTAAACACACAGTGGGCCCTGACCTACCGCAACAAGGTAATTCATCACCAGGTAGAAATAAAAATAAATAAATTAATTAAATAAAATCATATACCAGCATGGTACATCATTTTTCATCAAGAAAAGGCAGCACAGTTTTGCGTGTCGCACTGTACTGATTTGTATGCAGTAAATTAAATGAGTGTATAAGCACTCCTATAGCAGGTTATTGCAAGGGATTTGAACCACGTACTTTGTACTTTTTGTACTTATGGTGAGGAACAGCAATCTGAATTCATGTACACTCGTTGAATGCCCTGCATTTTTAACTTGTGTTACAGTATGCCTGCGATGAAATCATATCGTTACAGATTGCAGTAGGTCAGGGCCCGTGGTAAGTTTACACAGATATACCGATTGCAAGCTAGTAACGATTTCATTATACTGCATTTCGACTCCAAAAAAATTAAAAATTAGAAAAGGCTATGGCATACGCTTTTACATGTCAGACGAGCACTTGTACATAGTGCTAGATGAGTATATGAAGGGAAGAGTATGGACTACATGAAACAATACAGAGGAAAAATACGAGTGGTAGAGAAATTGAAATTGAATCAGTGGCCTAGCTGTTCAATCAAATAGAATGTCTTGATGCATGTGCAGAGAGCATGTTCAGTGGGTCTCACCATAAGTACAAAGTACGTCCTCAGTGATTTGGATAACGTCCGGTCATCGGACATTATCCGACCAATTTAGACAATTGACGGGTAGAATTGCGCATGCGTGGACAAGATGTCTGAGAAACGAGCGCGAGTAGCAGACGAAGCGGTTAGTGCGGTTGATGATGATAGCCCATGCAAAAAGCATGGTCTTACTATACAAACTGTAAAAAAGTGGGTGACGGACAATGAAAAAGAGCTGACCACGACATTGTGGCTTACCTATGATCACCTTGATCTTGACCACGTGTCTGCTTTGAAGTGCAAAGTGTGCATACAGTTTGAAGACCAGCTAACTAGCACCAGAAACTTCAACCCCACGTTCATTAGTGGGTCAACAAACTTCCGTGTACTCATTAAATTACATGTCTGGTCAAAATCTATAAATGTCTGATCAAAATTGTCATGTGTTGACTTTATGTCTGGTCAAAAGCCAAACCTTATCCAAATCACTGGTACTATGCTTCGCATCCCTTGCAATAACCTAGATACTAGAAGTACTTATACGCTAATATTAAATTAATTTACTGCATACAAAATTAGTACGGTGAGACACGCAACACTGTGCTGCCTCTTCTTGATGAAAACGTATGTACAATGCAAGGTAATTTGAAGGGCGATATTTCCGCCTGGCAACAGTGTAGAGGATAACATTCCAAAATTGTCCTGACACAATGTCAGGCCATTGCAATATTTGACCTGACATGTTGTAAAATTGGTCGGACATTGTTTTATGTACATGTACATGTATACAAATGTTATTATAGCATAGAAGATGAACACATTACATATTGTAACTGCTCGCTTTTTAGACATCTCACTCGTAACTGCTGGATTCATATTGTCTTTGCGATCAGCTGCCACTTAATTCAAACGTCGCGCGCTTATGCAATTAGCGCAGTTATGCAAGCAATTAGCGCAGTTATGCAAACAATTAGCGCAGTTATGCAAGCAATTAGCGCGCAAGCGCACAATTGATAGCGCTAGCGAGCTCAGCAAATTGTAATTAGCTGAGCTCGCTAGCACTTTAATTATATAGTGCGCGGACATCATTACCGCACATGTGTAAAATTGGCCGGTCAAATAGCAAAATTGATCGGAAAATGTCCGATGTCCGGCTGTTATCCGACACACTGGGCAATGAATTACCCTGTAGTTGCTGATTGCATGTGTATGTCCATGTGTCTGTGTGTGTCTGTGTTCATGTGCGCCTGTGTGTATGCCATATGTGCCTATGCATGTCTGTGTGTGTCTGTGCCTGTGTGTGTCTGTGTGTACATTGTTCTGTCGTGTGTGTGTATGCTGTATGTGTCTATGCATGTCTGTGTGTGTCTGTGTTTGTGTGTGTCTGTGTGTACATTGTTGTCTCTCTTGTGTGTGTCTGTGTGTATGTAATATGTGTTCCTGTGTGTTGTGTGACCATATGTGTGTGTGTTTGTCCGTGTGTGCATGTGTGTGTCTGTCATGTGTATGTGTATGTGAGTCTTTATGTGTGTAGGGTGTGTGCGTCATGTGTGAGTCTGTATGTGTGAAGGGTGTGTACGTCATGTGTGAGTCTGTATGTGTGTAGGGTGTGTGCGTCATGTGTGTCTGTATGTGTGTAGGGTGTGTGCGTCATGTGTGAGTCTGTATGTGTGTAGGGTGTGTGCGTCATGTGTGAGTTTGTATGTGTGTAGGGTGCGTGCATCATGTGTGTCTTGTGCATTCATGTGTGCCTGTATGTGCCTGTATTTGTGTGACACACAAGCACACGAATTCACATAGACGCACAGACACACACGACGTACACATACAAAGATACATAGACGCACACAAGCACACTCAAACACACACATGACACACACACATGACACACACACACAAACACAAACACACACAAGCACACATGAAATGTGTCTAGACACACAGACACATATGACATAGTTTGACAGACTTATACACACACAGAACACACAATGCACATGCACAAACACATACACAACACACACAGACACAAATACATATATGACACAACACCATACGGACACTGACACACCAGACACATGCTTAGACACACACACATGACATACACACAGACACACATAAACAGTCACAGACACACGGACACAGGCACACAGACACGCAACACACAAAATACACACAAACACACATGCACACAGACACAACCACAAATACACACAACACACACAGATACACAAAGACACACACATGACACGTACATACATGGCCACACATAAAATGCACATAAACACACAGACACACACACACAACATACACAAACACGACACACAGAGACGCATACACAGACACACATGACACAGACATATGTGTCTGTGTATGCTGTGTTGTGCATGTGTTAGTGTGTGCATCGTGTGTCTGTGGGTGTGTATGTGTATGCATGTTGCGTGTCTATGTGTGCGTGTGTGTTTATATGCGTATGTTGTGTGTGTGCCTGTGTTTGTGAGTGTATGTAGAATTATGTGCGTGTGATTGTGTGTGTTTGTGTGCATCTGCGTTGCCACATGTATACAGTGGTGTGTGTTACGCAAGTGTGCAATATATGTGTACATTTAGAGGACCAGATGGGGACAAAATGTACATACAACGGTCCAATCCTATGAGGATACAATACATGCACAAACACTCAATCCTATTGGGACACAATGGGTATACCAGAGATAATATATAAAGGGATTGGAAATGAGCCCACTTTTCACGCATTAGAGCGTGCCATCCGCATCTGTACTCGAACCCACATCCGCATCTGTACTCGAACCCACAACCAACAAATGTATGCGTGTACACAAATAGGTCAATTATCATTATAGGATGGCGATGAGTAGCTAATTGCGTTGTAACCCGCTGTAGACTGCAAAATGGGCTAGCAAGTTAGAAACCATCACCTTTGACACAATACAAGTCGTAACGTAGTCGCGCGCTAGATATAAAAATATTCGGATGCTAAAATATGAACCAAGAGCTACAAGACAGCGTCAGATTTAGCGATCTAGCTTACACGATAAAGGCTACACTGTCCCACAAAATTACCATATCCAACGCTCTGTTGGAGCGGTTCTGAGCACTGCCGTTACAAACAAACAACACCACGCTACAATTTAACCGTCTTGCACGTTATAAAGCCATTTTCAAACAGAAAAGACCATCGATTCTTAAAATACTGTCCCACAAAAAACGGCGCTCCGGAAAATTTTGGCAAAAAAGCTCGAAACTGCAACAGAACACTCACGGCCCCTCAAAAAAGAGCAACACGTAGTGCATGTGATGGCGAACTTGAAACTTACAATCAAATAAGCCTTCTCCTTTTAGTTCAAACAAACCAGCGAGTTTTAGACTCTGTCCTCACTTCTACGCAGGTGCGATTCACAGCAGATCGGATGGCACTATGGCTCACGTGACGCGTTGCCAATCCCTTTATATATTATCTCTGGGTATACAAAGAATCAATGTATAGAACATAACACATGTAAAAACAACCAATCCTATGGAGCACGATTCGCACATGTACAGAGGTACAGAGGACCAACTCTATGGGACAGTGCATGTAGCTACACAAACCTATGTGTATGTACAGTCTCTCGAGTGAGAGCTCTATGTCATATACGAAAAGCCAGTTATAAGAGAACTCAACATGCACACATGCACAGAGAGTAGTTGTCATAAAAAAGCAGCAATACAGAGGAAACAGAAAGCTGGTACATAATAGAATCAGTGGCCTGTACAAACATGCACAAGTGCATTTAAATTGAATATAATGCATTTGTGACAATGTTTGTGAGTGTGAGTGTACATCACTCAGACAGGTTTATTGTTTTGCCACATGCATAACTCGGTGTGGCAAGTGTACTGTAATGATATTTGTGTTGTCCATAAGAATATACGCCTTACGATAGTGTGCAGGTCCATAGTGTGTGCACAAGTGTGAGCCACCGTGAGTTCATGTACTATGTGTGAGTTGAAAGTTGTGTGAGAAATAACAGACCGGCAATCGTAGCTTAGTGGGCGTGGCAGGAATAAGACGAGGATTGTAGCAAGGATTACGACAAATAGGAATGCTCTATTACATGACTAGAGGATGATGCGAATGCGAAGCAAATAGCCTTACGCACGCCGTTTTGAGTACTGCCCGCGAAGCAGGATTACTGCAACCATTCACTTGGATCCATTAATTCGGCATGATCATCTGGCGAAGTGAGAAGTCGTCTTTTTCATCTTCTTTTATGCTTCACCTGTAGTGATTTCAACCTCTGGGTGTGCATTCCATCGAGGGCATCTGGAATTGGGGTGACTGCTGCACTCACTGCTCCCTTCACATTTGCTGGTGTTCATGCACTGCCTCGTGTTGGCAAACCTTGACATTTGCCCTCGTTAGGCTCATTTCTGCCTCCAATTGTAGCTCCTCAGAAATTGCTTTGTGGAGGATCCCAACCACTTCATGGTCACGAATTGGTGTATTATTCAGTAATGAAATACTGTAAGGATGATCTGAAAAACGTCACATTGAACCTGCACTCAAGCCATATTAGAATGTTCAAGGTGGGCTAGCACTTCATAAAGACCTAGCCGATTGCATCACTAGTTGTACTAAGTGCCTCCCAAAAGAATCATTACAGAAACTTCAATAGAAACTTGTATAGAAAACAGTCGCTTTTGCCTTTTGATCGATGACGGAAACTGAGACTCGCTATGTGCAGATGGAAAAGGACTGCTTAGGCATATAATAAATTTGCAGACTATATTTTTTGACTCAGGATTATAATCCAAACAGATCATAAGCCATTAGGTACCGATTGTGGAATCCAAACCGATGACTTACCACCTTGAATCCTGAGGTTTCAATTTATGGCTAGCAAGATTTGATTTACAAGAGAAAACATACTGGAAAACTGCTTCTCACAGAGGAAGCAAAGAGGAAGTGCCGGCACGCAGTGAGTAGGATCAGGAAACTGAGTGTATCATGAAGGTATGTGTGAAGTACCTTCCTGCTACACAGCAAATTCTTAAACACACTCAATCAGTGGACATATTTCCTCAGTGCAAGTCACCATTTTTGCAGTGTTCCGCCAAGCTACATAAAGACATTATGCACTTTTCTGCAGTCTCGTCTTCCCCGTGGTCTCTTCTAATAAATCGAACATGCTCAAAAATTACGTTGTGTCTGACCAGGAAGTAACGGTCCAAACTCTCAGATTACTTACTTGTAGTCTGCTCTTACTACATCCATATATGTTGTTAAAGACAGAATCATGTCTGCCTCCTCACCAAGACAGAAAAGTAACCTATTTAGTTTTCTCTTCTTTGTCCAGGCTTGAGGCTATGCTACACTGTGGTAGTGTCATACTAACAACTCCATTCATCAGGATTTTTAAAAAATTGAATCTGGGGGCTCAATATGAGCCATCACCAAACAATGCTGTGCCACCATGTAGTATTGTGTAAAACGATATTAATGATTCTGAGTCAAGCACGTGTGCAACTACATACTAACATAGGCCTGATTCAAATGATCCCTTGGGGCGGTTACCCATTGATCTGGTATCCAATGACTCAGCATAAATTCAATGCACAATCTGTGCAGATTGTGCAACATTATCAGTACATGAAACAGAGAGTGTGTCAGGTGTAGGTGTCTGCTCAACCTTTCATTATTTATGCAGTGCAAGTCCTATATTGTCTGGTTAGTTGTCACAACTGCTGAACATAAGTATAAAGAAACATAAAAGACTTTGTGGAGACAAGGCATTAGCTTGTGAGGCTAAGAGCTTGTACAATCTATATGAAGGCCATGTGTTCACTTGTGGCTGATAGCCATCTTCAGAGTGGATCTTATCAACCAATACCCTTGTGAGAAGACTGTTGCCTCATTGCGAAATAATAATACATTTAGTAATTAACCAATGATATCAGCATGATTTTCAAATCTTATGTACCTAAGTTGACAATTGGCGAAAAAAATTAAAAAAAATTCGGACTGTGCATAAATGAATATAGGGGAAAGTAATGACGATTCTCTGTAATAATATCACATGACATCCGCTTGTTCTTACAATTGTACGTAAATACATGTACCTTAAACACTGATACTCCTGATTTGTGCCTTATGCTATTTATATCAGGTGTAGTGACAATGTAGAAGTAAAAAATACAAAATCCTAAAAGTATGAACACAACGTATGAATACATGTTCTGCACATGAAACACTAGTACATGCTTCAGATATTTAGTGCTGACACTGCCGAACTAAGTAACAAGGTGTCAAATGCATGCTTGAACATGATTCATGCAGAGAAAAGTATCATACTCACTTCAATGACTCCACATTAGGAAATCTGTGGAATAATTTCGTCAAAGCAGAGCACTTGTCTTTATCACATAGATCATCAAGTATTCTGAATGGGAATGAAGTTGAAGCAGCAGCAATGCTACTAACAAACCCTCTCACTTACTCAAAATTTTTAACACTCTCCATACATCTAGTAATCTTCTCATCAATTATACCCAGACCTTCACTAGTTAATTGACACTTTAGTGAAATTTCCCTCACAGCATCGGTTGCTGACTCCAAACAGTATCCAACAACACAGTAATCCAGTAAAGTGAGTATTTCATCTCTAATAAGCAATTTTCCTCCAGTTTTGGCAAACAGCTCTTTACATCTTTGACCATTTTGTGACTCAAATATACAATGCAGTGCTTTTAGGTTTACCTTCTTTCCATCCCATTTATTAATCAGTGCATATTCCTCTATTGCATTCCAATGATCATCTTTCTGTAGTTGCGTAATCCCACAGAGGAACTTCAAAACCACACTCATATGAGATTTACCAACATGTTCTTTGATAGCCTTTTTCTGTTCATTCGAAGGTAGTGTGCTTACATAGTAGGCAGCAAGGAATTCCTGATTGGTCAGATGAAAAAAAGATAGTACGGGCTCACCTCCTGAGAGTCCTTCTTTTTTGTCTACTACAATGATACCTAAATTTGCTACATCTGAGGCTGAAAACTCATCCTTTATATCATGTAATGAAATGGATGTTTTTGAGCCAACAGTTGCATTGTATGCAAGTTTAGATATACTCAGAAATAAAGATAGTTCTGATGTAGGTAGTGATTGAAGGGTATTCAAGACAACGTTTTTACCATTTTTTCTATAATACCTTATAAGAGACATAACAGTGAACGTATGGTACACATCTGTTTCTGTCTTAGGAAGAGGTGCTTTGTCATTTTCACATGTGTTATAGATGAAAATAATCATGACAAGATGTAATGGTACATAACACATATGCTGAATATTTTTGTGGTTATGAAGATATGTTTTTACATCACCAGCCATTGATGGATTATTTGGGTAGCTTTTGTCAATGTATTCATCAATTTGCTTTGATAGGAATCCAAGAACTTCACCTTTTGTGTTGACACTTTCTCTTAACTCCACTGAAGCATTCGGTCTTGAAGTTATCATTATTATTGAACAAGTGAGTATTTCTCCTCTTAGAAGCTGCTCAAACCATGATTGTCCATCTGCTGTATACTTCTGAGAGTACTCATCTAAGCCATCAAATATGAAGCAAACTCCTTGGCCAGCATTCTCCCTTACTTCTGTGTCTAAAATCCTTAAATGAAAGTAATCAAGAATGCTACTTAATCCAGAAATTGGTTTGTCATAGAATCGACGAAGAGGAATGAGAAATAGATACTTCACTTCACCCATAATGGTTCCTTCACTCCAGTCTCTGCTAACTTTTCTTGTCAATGTTGTCTTGCCACAACCTGGCCTTCCTTCAATCAGAAATACTCTATTCTCAGAAGAGATACTTCCAAAGAGGTCCTCATATGTGATAGTCACCTTTGTTTCAATAACATCATCAACAGAACCCTGAATAGTGTTTAAATAAAACGCATTTCTGTTTGTTTCATTTGTGGGTATTATCAATGCAAGGTTTGTGAAGGAGAATTGTGGAACGGGAGGAAAATCCACTTGGGCAGGTTTAAGGCTGCGATATCTACCCTTCAAATCCTTCACCGATACATTTTCCCCTGTGGTAAAGATGTTTCAATTATACACCTTTGTTACTAAAGATGTGATGTACAGCATAGCACAGATCTATGATATAGACAGTCCCACATGAACATTCCTTAAAATGATGCATCTATAATTACATATAAATCAAACATTTCAATTCATCAGTGGTCAACATTAACGGTTGCCCGCTGGCCCGACGCAAGTAAAAATTCTCATCGGGCCAGTTATATTACTATATTAGTGGCCCGTAGGGGCAAGTTAAATGATGCTGTTTACAGGCCCTGCCATTTTTATTCAACTCATCCCTACAAGGAAGCACTTACACAAACTATTAATCGTTGTGGTTAACCTACCACAACCATTTACACAGCCCCCCCCCCCTAACGGAAGTGTATGCGTCATTTGCGAACGCTTCGTTAAGCAGGAGCGTATTTTAATAACTGCCCACAATCAAAACCACGTGGTTTGCCATGTCCAATCTAATGCCGCCAGCTGCTGACCGCTTCCCAGGTAAGCAGCCACCACGAAAGAAAAGGATGACGGGAAAGGATAGAGAAGAGAGAAGAAAGTTGTATGAAGAAGAGAAGCGTGAAAGGGTATTTGATCCAGAGGGTACTTGGCTACTACGATGGCCGTGGGTTGTACTACATTGCAAAAAATGAGAAGCCATATACTGACTTTCCAGATTTAATTGCCCTTAATGTACGTACTGGATCAAAAATGCCATTGTGGTACAAGTCAGATATAACTTGTAATAGGTTTATGTACGATATCTACCATGAGCAAATAGATCTGCTTATTACCAAGTTATCTGAGGCTCGTTTCTTTTCAGTTATGATTGATGGCAGCACGGACAGTGCAAATATTGAAAATGAACTGGTTTATGTGAGATATCTAGATATGGGTACTGGTGTTGTTACATCTTTTATTGGCATAGAGGACACAAAACTTGCAACAGCAGAAGGCATCCTTGAAACTGTTGATGCTATATTTACCCGTGTAGGAGTGTTGGATTGGCGTAACAAAGTAGTTGCTCTGGGTACAGATGGGGCAGCTGTCAATTTAGGTAGCAAGGAAGGGGTAGCTGCCAAGCTACGCCGTGACATCAGCCATTTAGTGACAGTGCACTGTATAGCTCATCGATTAGAGCTTGGTATTTTAAATGCTATACAGCAACATCCCAGATTGACTCAGCTGAATGATGCCCTTGTTCATTTGTATGAGCAATACGAACAAAGTCCAAAGGCCTTGAGAGAATTAAAGATGCTTGGTGAGGTATTGGAAGAGAAGGTTCTGAAACCGACAAACCTTTCTGGTGCTCGATGGCTGCCATTACATTATAGAGCTTTACTCATTGCTTGCCAGAGTTACAGGGTATTTGTTGCACATTTTGAAGAAATTATCAGCCCAGATCGACCCAGAAAATCATCACCAACCCAGATTGGAAGAGCAAAGAATCTGCTTAAGTTTATGAAAGACTTCGAGTGCTTGCTGTTTATGTTTTTCATGTGTGACATTCTCCATTGCCTTTCACAACTCAGTCTTACCTTTCAAACAGATGACCTCACTGTGGGTGAAGCGTTAGAGAAGTATGAGGAAACCTGTCTCCAAATCACAGATTTAGTAGGAGATGGTACAGGTATATGGCAAAGCAAGGTGATGGCTGCTTTGATTACTACCCCGGGAATTTATGATGGTGTGGAATTGAATAATGTTAATGCTACCGCAAGTGCAACAGAAACACGGATGAGAGTCAAAGAAGATATTTGCAGCTCAATTTTAAGACATCTTGATGATCGTCTTAAAGACTTGAGTCAGGATAGTATCCTGGCACAATTTAAGGCTCTTGATCCATCAACATGGCCAAATCTTGACCACCATGATTTTTCTTCTAAGAAATCTTTCATTGAATCTGGCAAACAGAATGTCATCACACTTCATAAACATTACATCAGCATATTTAGATGGACTAATGTTTCTGTAGAATCCTTGTTGAGTGAGTTTGTTGGGTACAAGACATATGCCCTTTCCAGGAGAAATATTGGTTTGCGCACACTTTTTTCCGACATTGTGAGGACACCAAACACCAAGAGCAAATTTCCTGGCTTAGCAACCTTAATGGAACTCTATCTAATCATGCCTATAAGTACAGCTTGCTGTGAAAGAGGATTTTCTTGCATGAAGCGCATAAAGAATGACTGGAGGGCTTCATTGAAAACACCATCTTTAACACGATTGATGTACTTATCACTAGAGGGACCACATCCAGATGTGTTTGATGCCAGAGCTGCTGTGCACAGATGGTGGGGGTCAGGCCTTCGCAAGAGGCGTCCTGGGTTCAACCCCAACCAGCAAGAAGTAGTGCTAGAAGACTTGACTGCTGAGCTTCATGAAATAGAGGGTAGTGATGAGACAGGAGTACCCCTAGCTATTCCTTCAGATAACCATAAATGCAATACATTACCAAACAGTGACACTCCATGTTGCTCGAATTCACTTGTGTAAATGTATATAACACGATGCTATTAATTAAATGCATGAATGGCCAATCAATAACAAGGGCCAGTGGGTCGTGCAAATTACTTGCCCTATGGGGCCAGTAGGTTCCATAAACCACTGGCCCCACAGGGCAAGTAGCCCAAAGTGCTTAATGTTGACCCCTGAATTCATAGAATAGTTCTTCATGGCTCTACATTTCCTGAAATAACATTGTGTGTTACACATCTGAACAATTGAAATTAATCTTGTTCAAAAACATGAAAACAATAGAATTGACAAAAGCTGTAAAAATAACTTTGATCAGTTATATAAACCAAAGGTTTGACTAAACATACAGAATCTTGGCTTGTACTAGTCCCACATAGTTGGTATAATGCATGGGATAAAACAATATTCTTTGGAATTGATTATGTGCCATGCAGCTCCAGAAAAGTCTTCAGTTATTCATGCAACTGATGACATTACAACATATAAGTTCATAATGAGAATCAGAGTACTACGTAATGTTTCTAACCTTGAGACACACAACAGTGGGAATTCCTAATTTTTTCAGCCAATACTTTTTGATCAATTGAATTGAGTGCATCAATCAGCTTCTTCCATGAAGATGATATATCACACTTCAACCAGAAGTCAACCATATCATGTTTGCAATCTGCAACCTGGCCACGATTATTTTTGTCGATTTCATTTATCTTATCTGCACTGATATCCAATTCAGTACCAAGTGTTTTCCAATTTGTCACTGGTTTTAAAGCATGTATTATGTTCTTAAATGTAAATGTATGATCTGCAGAGAGAGGCATCAGTGATTAAGCACAATTAGTATACATCGAAACAATGAACAAAGGATGAGAGTTTAAATGGTGTTTCATTTTTATGCAGCCTGAGTAGTTCATGGAGCATGTGTTACAAAATTACGATGGTTGGTATTATCTTGGCTCATACCATACATATTGTCCAAACTGGACCATACACTTTCCTATCTATCTTCCAATCTTACAGAAATTCACTGCACCAATCTAGAAACCTATACTCATAGGCCGATAATAATGAATTGGGTGTGTGAGAGAGGTGAAGGTTGTATTATTTATACAGTGTGTTCCAAAATGAAGAAATAATATCAGTCAATTTTGGTCATTAATCAATTCAAATAAAAAGAATGCATCATAAATAAAAACAAACGGGACAGTTTCCGCGGAAATTCCACCGGGGATATAATATAAAATGGGTCAGTTTCCGAGAAAATGGCCCTTCGCTATATGGGTCAGTTTCCGAGAAAATGAAAAGTGGCTATTAAAAATGCTTCACGTTTGAATCGCTAAAACTCCGTAAATGTTTAAGCTATCAACTTCCTATTTCGAACACTTCTTGCCACACCACTTCTCTCTACGAAATTCCATTTTGGTGTCTTACCCTTGCTCCTTGCCGACGTTACAAGGCACAGTACCCCGAGGGTTTCAAAATCCTAGTAGCTCCCGGCAGGAATGTCCAAATCACTTCAAAATCGATATGCACGTAAAGGAGTCCTGTCACTATTGATTTCTGCAGATCGTTGATTTTTACCTTATTCGTTATGGAGATACAGCAATGCAAAGTAAAGTCCAATTTCCCGCTCGAATCACGCCTTTCTCAGTCCCACTCGGGAGAATGGAAGCGGTTCAAGGACTGAGAAAGGCGCGATTCGAGCGGGAAACGTGGACTTACTTTGCATTGATGTATCTCCATAACGGAAGTGGTAAAAATCAACAATCTGCAGAAATCAATAGTGACAGACTCCTTTACGTGCAAATCGATTTTGAAGTGATTTGGACATTCCTGCAAAAAGCTACCTGGATTTTGAACCCCTCGGGGTACTGTGCCTTGTAACGTCGGCAAGGAGCAAAGTAAGACACCAAAATCAATTTTCATAGAGAGAAGTGGTGTGGCACGAAGTGTTCGAAATAGGAAGTTGATTGCTTAAACCGTTATGGAGTTTTAGCGATTCAAACGTGATGCATTTTTATAACTGTATATATATATACCACTTTTCATTTTCTCGGAAACTGACCCATATATATATAAAAGTTATAAAAATCATTCACTTTTGAATCGCTATATCTTCGGAACGGTACACGCCATTGACTTCCTATTTTCAACACATCATACTACACCATTTCTCGACGGTAAAGTACTTTTGGGGTCTTGCACTTGCTCCGTCCCCGTATTGCAACGTCCGATATCCCACAGGGTATGAACCCATCATAACTTTCGGCAGGAGTAATCAAATCGCTTCAAATTCGATTTGTAGGTAGAGGGGTCCTATAGCTATTGATTTGTTCTGTTTGTTAATTTTCACTCTATCCGTTGCGGAGATACAGATGTGCAAAATTAATGCACATTTCCTGCTCGATTTGCCCAGGCAACCTTAGTTCCATTCTCCCATTCCGCATGAATATTAATCACTTCGTTGTTCCGCCCATTATCCGCCTTAAACTAAGCTACATAGCCGTTCGCAACTCAGTGTCTGTTTGTTTTTTGTTGTTTTGTTTTATTTTCTGAGGCTATACGGGTCAAAGAAGATGAGTTATCCCTTCGTATCACGATCGTACCGAATTAACGGATCCAAGTGAACGGTTGTCAGCTAGCGCCTGATCAGATGGTTGTCGCCGCCTCCCACGTCGCGGACGCGCGTAAGGATTTTTTTCCCTAGTCACTCGCATCACCGTTCGGTACGAAGTAGTGTATTATAAAGCTTTCCCACATTCACTTGCTTAACTTCATTCCTATCACGCCCACTCGGCTACACTGCAAGGATGCTATAACTTAGCTCACATAGCACGTGAACATGCAGTACGCACTTGCATTGTTACCTGCCACACACCTACCTACTGTATCTTTGCACACACAAACACGTCCACGCCACACACACACACACACACACACACACGGGCTTGTACAACTTGTAGAGACTTTGGGTTCTCATTTCTCACACTGTTGTCGCAAATCGTACATGTCCATGAACGTACACACCTGTGCACACACACACGCACACACACACACACACACTCTCACACAGACTGGGCTTGTACCACTTGCAGTGACATTGGTTCTTATTTCTCACACTGTTTTCACAAAGTATACATGTGCATGAATTGTACATGCCTGTGCACACACACATGACACACACATACGTGCACACACACACACACACACACACTGGGCTTGTACCACTTGCAGTGACTTTGGGCTCTTATTTCTCACACTGTATTCACAAAGCATGTACATGTGCAAGAACACAATTGCACAGTTATGTAAATAGCCCGTACACCATATTCGTCACAAACACACACACACACACACACATACATGTACACACACACATGTGCACACACACACGCACATGCACACACACAGACTGGGCTTGTAACACTTGCAGTGACTTTGGGTTCTTATTTCTCACACTGTCTTTACAAAGCGTACATGTGCATGAATGTACACACATGTGCACACACACATGCATGTGCACACACACACACACAGACTGGGCTTGTACCACTTGCAGTGACTTTGGGTTCTTATTTCTCACACTGTCTTTACAAAGCGTACATGTGCATGAATGTGCACACATGTGCACACACACATGCATGTGCACACACACACACAGACTGGGCTTGTATCACTTGCTGAGACTTTGGGTTCTTATTTCTCACACTGTTTTCACAAATCGTACATGTGCATGAATATACACACCTGTGCGCGCACACACACACTCACACAGAGAGGGCTTGTACCACTTGCAGTGACATTGATTCTTATTTCTCACAGTGTACATGTGCATGAATGTATACGCCTGTGCACACACACATGACACACACATACACTGTACATGCACACATACACACACACAAACACACACACACACACATACTCTCGCACAGACTGGGCTTGTACCACTTGCAGTGACTTTGGGCTCTTATTTCTAACACTGTATTCACAAAGCATGTACATGTGCAAGAACACACTTACACATTGTTATGTAAATAGCCCGTACACCATATTCGTCACACACACACACATACACATACACACACACACACACACACACACACATGTGCACGCACACATGCACATGCACACACATAGACTGGGCTTGTAACGCTTGCAGTGACTTTGGGTTCTTATTTCTCATACTGTCTTTACAAAGCATGAATGTACACACATGTGCACACACACACACACACAGATTTGGCTTGTACCACTTGCAGTGACTTTGGGTTCTTATTTCTCACACTGTCTTTACAAAGCGTACATGTGCATGAATGTACACACATGTGCACACACACACACACACAGATTGGGCTTGTACCACTTGCAGTGACTCTGGGTTCTTATTTCTCACACTGTCTTTACAAACCGTACATGTGCATGAATGTACACACATGTGCACACACATGCACACACACACACACACACACACAGACTGGGCTTGTACCACTTGCCGAGTTTTTACAAAGCGTACATGTGCATGAATGAACACACATACACACATGTGCACACACGCACAGTACCACTTGTAGTGACTTTGCGTTCTTATTTCTCACACTGTCACTGTTTTCACAAAGCACGTACATGTGCATGAATGTACACACTTGATTGTTATGTAAATAGCCTGTACACCATATTCGTACCACACACACACACACACACACACACCACACTCGTGCACACACACACAGGCTCGTACCTCTTGCAGTGACATCAATTGGGTTCTCATTTTCACACTGTTTTCACAAAGTGTACATGTGCATGAATGTACACACTTGTGCACACACATTGTTATGTACACAGCCTGTACACCATATATTTGTCACACATACAGCACATACACATACAGTACACTTGCATTGTTACGGAAATGGAATCTTGTGCACAACACATACATACACTCATGTACAGTACACTTGTACGCACGCATACTAATGAAAAACATTAAGCATGTCTACACACGCTCACACACACATGTACATTGCATGTAAGGTCTATTCTAAACTTGTTCTCTGCACCTGCACATGCATTATATTCAATTTAACTGCTTTATGCATGTATTTTATTTCTATACCCTGTCCCTTTGCTCCTTGCGTGTGGAGTTCCCTTATGGCTGGTTCTCTGTACATAGACACTCACATCACCGTTCTCGGAGATGTGAAATAAAACTGTCTTATTGGGCACAACGCTTACTAAACTTCTTTTTGTTCGCTATGCTCAGCTTTGTTCCACTTGCATGACTTTTCTCAAAGTTTTTAGCTCACACAGAGTACATGTACATGCCCTCACGGACACACACACACACACTGTAAAATAAATCACTCACTAATGATGATGGCACACACACACACACACACACACACATACACACACACTGTAAAATAAATCACTCACTAATGATGATGGCACACACACACATACACACACACACACACACTCATAGATACAATTGTAGTCCTGACATGCTGAAGGAAAGGTTGAAAGGCCTTCATGGTGATGAATTTTATTGCACCTAAGCTATCAGTGGAGATTGTGGTACGTTTACACAGAACTAACAGAAGGAAGTTAGTAACAATATTCATTATCCAGCTCTATAGACAAAAATACTGTACCCCCTTCTAGGAACGTCAATCTGAGCACTTGTTCAGAGTGCTAGATGAGTGTACTGAGGGAATAGTATTGCAACAAAGTAATTTGGTAGACAGTACTGTAACACTGCATCTACATCTAGTTGTTAGAAACAAGAGATGGAATTCACTGCAAGTGGAGCAAGAGGCAGAAAGAACGAAGAAAATGTTAGCTAGGTTTTTAAAGAATTGCGAAAGCATTGTTTCACAAGGTGTTGTGTATACTGTATTCTCTTCATGCATGTGGAGTTCCCACATGACTGGTTTCTCTGTAGATCCTCCTTTGACTGCACATAGGTTGCAGATGTATGTATAGAGGACCAATCAAATGGGATGTATGTACATCGTATGGGACATGCGGCTACCATATACACACACACCGTGGCAAACATTATACCTGTCTAAACATGGTGCACACTATACACACACATACAAACTCATGTACATTGCATGCAAGGTGTGATCTTGTTCTCTGCACATACACTTGCATTCAGTTCTATCAAACTGCTCGTGTGCATGTTTAAGAGGACACTGATCCTATTCTCAATTTCTGTATGGGACTGAGCTTTTGTACTTGTAATGTGTCGCTCTCTATTGTTTTATAAAATTGACAACTTCTGCATGTGGAGCTCCCTTATGGCTGGTTCTCTATACATACATGCATCATGCAACATGAGACTCACAACACTTTGTGAAACAATGCTTTCACAATTCTTTAAAAACCTAGCTGCCTCTTGCTCCACTTGCAGTGAATTCCATCTCTTGTTTCTAGCAACTAGATGTAGATGCAGTGTTACAGTACTGTCTACCAAATTACTTTGCTGCAATACTATTCCCTCAGTACACTCATCTGGCACTCTGAACAAGTGCTCAGATTGACGTTCCTAGAAGGGGGGGGGTACAGTATTTTTGTCTATAGAGCTGGATAATGAATATTGTTACTAACTTCCTTCTGTTAGTTCTGTGTAAACGTACCACAATCTCCAATGATAGCTTAGGTGCAATAAAATTCATCACCATGAAGGCCTTTCAACCTTTCCTTCAGCATGTCAGGACTACAATTGTATCTATGAGAGAGAGAGTGTGTGTGTGTGTGTGTGTGTGTGCCATCATCAATAGTGAGTGATATATTTTACAGTGTGTATGTGTGTGTGTGTGTCCGTGAGGGCATGTACATGTACTCTGTGTGAGCTAAAAACTTTGAGAAAAGTCATGCAAGTGGAACAAAGCTGAGCATAGCGAACAAAAAGAAGTTTAGTAACGGTTGTGCCCAAAAGGACAGTTTTATTTCACATCTCCGAGAACGGTCATGTGAGTGTCTATGTACAGAGAACCAGCCATAAGGGAACTCCACACGCAAGGAGCAAAGGGACAGGGTATAGAAATCAAATACATGCATAAATGGGCATGTGCAGGTGCAGAGAACAAGTTTAGAATAGACCTTATGTGCAATGTACATGTGTGTGTGTGAGCGTGTGTAGACATGCTTAATGTTTTTCATTAGTATGTGTGCGTACAAGTGTACTGTACATGAGTGTTGTGCACAAGATTCCATTTCCGTAACAATGCAAGCATACTGTATGTGTATGTGCTGTATGTGTGACAAATATATGGTGTACAGGCTGTGTACATAACAATGTGTGTGCACAAGTGTGTACATTCATGCACATGTACACTTTGTGAAAACAGTGTGTAAATGAGAACCCAATTGATGTCACTGCAAGAGGTACAAGCCTGTGTGTGCGTGCACAAGTGTGGTGTGTGTGTGTGTGTGTGGGGGGGGGGGGAGGAATATGGTATTTACATAACAATCAAGTGTGTACATTCATGCACATGTAAGTGCTTTGTGAAAACAGTGACAATAAGAACCCAAAGTCACTACAAGTGGTACTGTGTGTATGTGTGTTCATTCATGCACATGTACATTTTGTAAAAACTCGGCAAATGGTACAAGCCCAGTCTCTGTGTGTGTGTGTGTGTGTGCATGCGTGTGTGCACATGTGTGTACATTCATACACATGTACGCTTTGTAAAGACAGTGTGAGAAACAAGAACTCAAAGTCACTGAAAGTGGTACAAGCCTAGTCTGTGTGTGTGTGTGTACATGCATGTGTGCGTGCACATGCATGTGTGCGTGCACATGTGTGTGTGTGTGTGTGTATGTGTGTGTGTGTTTGTGACAAATATGGTGTACAGGCTATTTACATAACAATGTGCAAGTGTGTTCTTGCACATGTACATGCTTTGTGAATACAGTGTGAGAAATAAGAGCCCAAAGTCACTGCAAGTGGTACAAGCCCAGTGTGTGTGTGTGTGTGCGTGTGTGTGTGTGTGTGCGTGTGTGTGTGCGTGTGTGTGCGTGTGTGTGTGCGTGTGTGTGCGTGTGTGTGTGCATGTATGTGTGTGTCATGTGTGTGTGCACAGGCGTGTACAATTCATGCACATGTATACTTTGTGAAAACAGTGTGAGAAATAAGAACCAATGTCACTGCAAGTGATACAAGCCCAGTCTGTGTGAGTGTGTGTGTGTGAGTGTGTGTGTGTGTGTGTGTGTGCACACAGGTGCGTACATTCATGGACAAGTTGCGAAAACAGTGTGAGAAATAAGAACCCAAAGTCTCTACAAGTTGTACAAGCCCATGTGTGTGTGTGTGTGTGTGGCGTGGACATGTTTGTGTGTGCAAAGATACAGTAGGTAGGTGTGTGGCAGGTAACAATGCAAGTGCGTAGTGCATGTTCACATGCTATGTGAGCTGTTATAGTATCCTTGCAGTGTAGCCGAGTGGGCGTGACAGGAATGAAGTTAAGCAAGCGAATGTGGGAAAGCTTTATAATACAGTATGCGTCAATAAAAAGTTAACGCTAGGTAGTTCTCTACCTTGGTAACGTAATACCTACGTAGAAAATTACCTTACGTTGCGGAGTAATGTTTTGCGTATTTGCGGTAGTACCTTACGTTGCGCAAGTGGAACATCATGTTTCAACAACTAAACATGTTTCACATTTGTTCATCGTCTTGAAGTACCCGCGTTTCTACGATATAATGAGCCAATCATTGTTTAGCGCGCCAGTCGTTCACTGAAGTATGCCTGTCCCTTCTCAAATGCGCGGTTAGTTTTGCCTATAAATAATAACCTGGAGTACTATCACGTTAACGATCGCGCACTACTTCACCACTTCTACGATGTCTTTACGAACGGCACTGAAGGAGACAGGTTGGGTGTTTATTCGCCAGTATTGTCCGATGTCATCCGCAATCTTTAGCGCTCTACCATCTTTTGCGCTGGCACAATGAAGACGCGGTGTCGGTAGTCGCGAATAGTGCCGTAACCATGCTGAGCGAGGGAGGCGTGGGTTGTTCCGTGAAGTGGGGAAAGAAGCTCTACTACGGCGATGTTGTGGCTTCAGGTAAACAAACAATTACAACCACAAATTACTCAATGATTATACATAGGAACGAAGGGCGCTATGGAACAGCAAGAAACAGAATATCTAACGGCTGTTACAATGAATACCTCCTCAGAACGTTAGTGCCACTTAAGTAGCTTAAGTTTTCAATGTAGCGCACTGCATGCATCCCATCAGGAATTGAACTGTCTGACGCCACATGCCCTAAAGAAGCATCTACACCAAAACGTTAGTTAGACTTTGATGATTATATATCTTGCTGATCAGTACAATGTAACTACCAGGAAAAAAGATGGCAGTAAAGGCAAAGTCTGGCAAGGCCAGGGCAAAGTCTGGCAAGGCCAAGTTAAAGCCTATCGGTAGATACAGTCACAGAACTGCATGGTTAAACGAAGTATTATTTCAGGAAGGATTCTGGACAATGGAAGTGGAGCCGATGATGAGGTCTCATCTGACGCTGAAAGTATTGTAAATACTGCTATTAATCTTTGAGTGACTCCTCTCACACCAGCCCCATCCCAGCCTGTACCAGCCACCACAATCCAGCCTGTACCAGCCACCACAATCCAGCCTGTACCAGCCACCACAATCCAGCCTGTACCAGCCACCACAATCCAGCCTGTACCAGCCACCACAATCCAGCCTGTACCAGCCACCACAATCCAGCCTGTACCAGCCACCACAATCCAGCCTGTACCAGCCACCACAATCCAGCCTGTACCAGCCACCACAATCCAGCCTGTACCAGCCACCACAATCCAGCCTGTACCAGCCACCACAATCCAGCCTGTACCAGCCACCACAATCCAGCCTGTACCAGCCACCACTTCCCTGCATATGCTTGCCCAGTCACACCAATGTAAGGCTTTCTAGCCGTATCTTGGTTGTGATTATTAACCTCGTGCTTTTTCAGCTGAGCCACCACGCGCACTGTGTTCACCCCTTAGAACGTCCCCATCACCTCGCTGGTCATTGTCACCACCACCGCTCCCATCACCATACCGTCCACCTTCACCCGTGTATCCATCTGACACCAATGTTGTTAAAGCAGGTAACTGAATTTGGTCACATAAGGCATTTGCCATCAGTCTTAAACCCTCAGTGCAAAAGATGGAGGCTAGTATTGTTGATGCCATCAGGGATCTTAAAGAGTCACTTTTGGGGAAGCTGGATGAGATCGGACTGTCTGGTCAACCTTCATGGCCAGCAAGGTTATCAAATAACCTTACAACACCAGTGTCCAGGCCATCTCCTTCAGTTGACCAACAGGCATCCCAACACACACCAGTTCCTCAGCCACCATTAGTACCACTCCCTTCAGCAGTCCTGCTCTCACCAATCGCAAGTGGGGACTCGCCGAGATGTTTACCAATAAGAGAGGGCTGCAACCATCTGCCCTCCAGTGACATTGAAAAGACCAACCTCAGGCCTCCTGAATTTACAGTCCAATGTCATCGGAACCTTACCACTGAGAGCAAGATACATACTTTAGCTCTAAAACTGGCAACAGAGTCCTATTTTGGACCTAAAGTAATGGGTCAATGCACAGTAATGGGATGCACACAATATAAGGGGTTACCTATTACTGAGTTAAATAGTTTAAAGCAATTTTTGTTTAGTAAACTAGTTATGTATTGGAGTGCGCCACATGACTTTGAACCTATTTGGAGTATGTATAGCTAGCATAGGCCATGGATGCACTCGAGCTAGAAGTTTCACTTAATGTGTTATTTTCTGCACTTCTGTACATGCACATGATTGTTGATTGATATCATTGTGGTCAGGCAAACAGGGTCTATGGGTGTGGTCAGTGAGTGAGAAGTTGTGGGGTTAATGCAGTAAGGGGTGCCAGTGTGGACTAACTAGAGTGCAAAGCGAGGATACATTACTTGAGCCGATAAGGGGTGCCAGTGTGGACTACTTAGAGTGCAAAGCGGGGACACATTACTTGAGCCGATAAGGGGTGCCAGTGTGGACTAATTAGAGTGCAAAGCGGGAATACATTACTTGAGCCGATAAGGGGTGCCAGTGTGGACTAATTAGAGTGCAAAGCGGGGACACATTACTTGAGCCGATAAGGGGTGCCAGTGTGGACTAATTAGAGTGCAAAGCGAGGATACATTACTTGAGCCGATAAGGGGTGCCAGTGTGGACTAATTAGAGTGCAAAGCGAGGATACATTACTTGAGCCGATAAGGGGTGCCAGTGTGGACTAATTAGAGTGCAAAGCGGGGATACATTACTTGAGCCGATAAGGGGTGCCAGTGTGGACTAATTAGAGTGCAAAGCGGGGATACATTACTTGAGCCGATAAGGGGTGCCAGTGTGGACTAATCAGAGTGCAAAGCGGGGATACATTACTTGAGTCGATAAGGGGTTAATGCACTAAACCACAAACAGGGCATGGGTGAGTGAGAAGTTGTGATGAGGTGTAGGTGAGATGTACAGCTGCTTAGAGGTTTACTTGTTTACATGAAAACAAATTTCTGACATAAGGACCCTCTTTCATTTATGTGCTTGTATATGAGGGTAACAAGAAATAATAAAATTGCTTTACAAACAGAAGTTCAAGCACTCAATAACCAGTAGCATCACCCTTCAGTTCTATAGCTTTAGGGATTACTTTTTTTAAGTGTCCTATGTATTTAGCACACACAGATGGTGTCATTGTCCGCCAAAAAGCCTTGATCCGTCTAATAAGTTCATCCTTGTTTGTAGGCTTCACTTCTCTCCATATATACTCCTTCAATTCATGCCATAGGTTTTCAATAGGATTGAGGTCAGGCGATTCAGCAGGGGTCCTCCACCAGTTGACTTGCTTCTCGTTCAAAAACTGCTGTGCTAACTTAGATGTGTGCTTTGGATCGTTATCAGCCATGAAACGATGCGAGGTTGAAAATTTACGAGCTAGGAACGACAGCAAGGTCGTCTCCAAGATGTTAACATGGAGCGGAGAATCCATAATCCTGTCAAATATGCACAGTTTAGCTGGTCCTTTCAAGTTGATTGCCCCCCAAATGTGTACTTTGACAGGATGTTTTGGTCTGTAACAATAAGTGGTTAAAATTGTATTAACCATTGCGTTCAGTAACTCATTACCTCGGCTTTGGTTTAGGCGGTTGCCCAATCTTTTGACAGCATGTCCTTCGGTGAGTTTCTAACTGAATAGAAGACTCATCTGTCCATATAACGTCGGAGAAGTTGTCCTGCTGATGTTCCTGGCACCATTCAAAGCGTTTGACCTTGTTGCCTTCCCTATCGAACCGGCGGTATAACACATTTTCGTACCTGAAGCTAAATTTGTACCTGATGATTTGGCAATAAGCGCTGCCCCTGAACACCCATCCGAGGCTTCTCCGCGCACGCAAAATGGTGCGAAGCGAAAGTTTATGAGCTATGAAAACTTGAACTAGTATCACTCCATCGATGATTAATCCAAATAATACGCACCTTTCTGTGCCAGAAGCGCGCGAAGCTGAACAGCGGTCGTTTCATCGTCAAGCTGCATTTGTGCCTCCACGATCCTCTTCACCTCATCAGTACTCTTTGAAGGTCTACCAGATCCACGGCGGCGCGCCAAGGTTCCACATTTTTCAAACCTTTTTAGGAATCTATAAATACCTACATGGCTAACGATCAACCCTTCCCCCAACAAAAGATTCCTAATGTTTCTACTCTTACGCCCCTGTTGATGATAAAATAAAATCCTTTGCTTCACGTAGTCCGAAAACACCATTGCTACGAACCAAACAGTGGCAGTGTTGTCTGATGCAATGAGTTTGGCGGATATGTACCCGTGCTTTAGCAGCTGCCCAACCTGACAACTTGTTCTCAATATGTTTTCGTGTTACGCATTGCCATACGGTAACGCATCTTTCTACTGATCTACTGCAACTTTCTACCTACGTAATTTATTACCCAATTAAGGTATTGCGTTGCGAAGGTAGCGTAGTACGTAGCATTAACTTTATATTGAAGCATACTGTAAGTGCCACAGCTACGCTTTTTTTTTTACGCTAACCGTGCGTTCGATTATTATTTCCATACGTTGTTTGTGTATCATATCGCGAATTACTAAATACGTGCTGATACGAATAAGTTGCTACACTGCAAATGGCATGAAAATGACGGGTACCCTTTCATTACATATATATCTGTCTTACGTTTTGCTATACCGGTAGTTTTATTTCCATCCCATTGCTACATGTATGTTTGTCCTTTTTAATAAATATTAAACACGATTGAATAATGCAGAGTGTAAAAGTTCATAGATGTTTACATGGGAGAAGTTTTAATACCCTGTAGCTAAACCATTTAATTCTATAATTTTTGGGACAACCTTACGAAGGTGGCCTATGTACTTTTGGCATTTCTGTACGTCAACGGTAGCCCAAAACTTCTGAATACCCAAGACAAAATCGGCTTTGACTTTAGGCTTTACTTCTCTCCGTATGAATTCTTTGAGTTCGTGCCATAGATTCTCAATTGGATTTGCATCAGGAGATTCTGGAGCCACCAATTGACGTTTTTGTCTTCATAAAAGGCTTGTGCCTTTTTCTGAAACATGATTTGGATTGTTGTCTTGCATGAATCAATGATTTCCATCTGGAAAGGATTCATGCAAGAACGGTAGGAGCGTTTTGTCCAAGATCTCAACATATAGGGCAGCGTTCATCTTGCCTTCAAAGATGCAGATGCCAGTAGGGCCTTTTTTTGAAATGCCAGCCCATACATGCACTTTCGTAGGGTGCTTGGCCCTGGATAAGAAAGATTGAAATCATAATAGCACCAAGTGGAAAGAAATACCTCTATGTACACTATTAATAGAACTATTATTCATAATGATTAACAGATAGCTGTAGCCGCTATGAAAACAAATAGTAACTTGTAGCAGCGAGACTGCGAATTATCTATTCGCTATAATTGATTCTTTACCTTTGCTTAAGTCTAGGTTGTTGTCCTAGGCATCTGCAGCAATGACGTCGGTGGCTTTGTAGTTGCACTGTTGTTTCGTCTGACCATATGAGACATCGCCAAATGGATCGCTAACGTACTGCCTCGCCCACTCCAAGCGCTTCGTAACATTTGCAGCACGAATCAATTGGCAGTATTTACTACCACGAAATGTCCACCCTAGTTTCATGCGCGATCGAAGGATCGTTGAGATTGATAGTGTGACACCATGTTGACTAAGCAGCGCATGTAGTTGATGAGCTGTTGTTTCGTCATCGACTTCCATTTGCCTATCAACCAGACGCATCACATCATCTGTGATTTTCGTTGACCTTCCGCTTCCACTTTTTCGCTGAATGGACCCGCTGTTTACGAAGCGTTTGATGAATTTCAGTACCCCCTGCCTCGTAGATGAAAGGTTCTCCTGAAGAAGTGCTTTTGATATCTCCGACGGGGATAAGCCACGCTGATAGAGGACAATAATCCTCTGTTTCTTGTAGTCCGAGTACACCATCGCACGTTCATGTAAATGTAGGGTGGTGTGTGCTACAGCTTACACATTAATGTAACAGGCCAAAATTTACTACGCGAACTACGCTGGTCAATGTTTACGCGAACTTCGCTACTCAGTACGCGTAGCTACGGTTTCACTCTACGATGCTACGCTACAATAATTAAAGTACGCGTAACGTAGGGAAACTTTTTTCTGACTGGTACTGTAAGTTCCCCTAATATTAAAAAATGATATGCCTTACAGTAGTACAATACGCTTTATTGGAGATCAAATCACACGCCTTGTATACGATTCGAGCTGTGTTGCTGAGCGCCTTATACATGATCCACTACTGTAATGGAGTTCCAAGAGCAGAATACCTGGATACGGCTGATGATGAAACACCAAAAGCTGCTATTGAGGTTACCTCCCCTTGTAACAACTGCAAACTAATTTAAACGAATGGCAACCTGAAGCCAGATGTATATATACAGAAGTTTGTCCCGAAAACTATTTAATGCTAATAACCATTTTTTAAGATCGTCAACAAGGCTGTAGTAACAATTATACTGAATATGCGAATACGCACCATATTTATGCCATTAGCCCTAGCAATGTGTAAATGGCTGAACTACAACTGATCATGACACCGCTAGAACTGCTGCTGCCTGAATATGATGCCCACCAACTCCTGCAATCCTCTTCGACAGATATGCAAAATCTTACAACGCAGGGGAGCTGAACACCAACTTAACTGCCAAGAAGAAAACACAAAGCGCACAGTAGTGGAAAAAGGACAAGGCTTTCTTTGAGCCAGAAGGCTGAAATACTGTCCCTGATAGAGAAAGATGAAAGTCAAACAGAAGTTGCTATCAAAGTTAAGCCGGGCGAGCGGACCATCTCGCGAGTCAAAAAGGAGCGGGTCAATTTGATTAAGGCATTGCTTCAATCTCAGCAAAGAAACTTGTAGGTTCTTTGCTCATCAACATGTGGTGATGAAATGGATAGATTGGTTCTAGAAACAGTTAACCATACCCGACACACGTACCATCCCATCCCATACGACTAAAAAAATTTCTGTCTCTAAGAAACACATCGTGAAAACCAGGTAGTTTGGTCAGACCACACAATCATCTGTGAATAATTGACAGGAACATGACTTCAGCTTAAGGCAGTGAGGTGCCTAAAATATTAAGGGGTACTTTCTGTGTCTCCAGATGCATTGGCACGGCACCTCTCTACAGTAGCTCTGCGGAAGAACCTTCAACAATTTTCTGAATCGTTGTTGCATGGAGACACAGAAAACACCCCTTAATATTTTAGGCAAATCCAAGAACCCTCACTGCTTTAAGCTGAAGTCACGTTCCTGTCTAATATTTTCACAGGTGAATGCATGGTTTGTCCAAACTACCTGGTTTCCATGATGTGTTTCTAAAACATATCGGTCATGCACTAGCAAACCAGTACTACTGGTTAGGGACAACTGCAGTGGCCATGTAAATGATCCACATGGGCAGGTTTCAATAGTTCAACTACCCCCTACTTGCACCTCTAAGCCCTAACCCATGGATATAGCTGCAAGGAAGCAGCGGTACCAGTCCAGGCTTCTGACCAATACAACAGAACTCTTGTTCATCCAAGCAACACTATGTGAAGCTGCAACAGCCAAAAAGATGAAAGCAGGAGAAATGGGTTAGGCTGATGAAAAGAATGCGTATCTACTGGATGCTGCAGAGCACGACAAGGCTGGTTGGAAGGAAATATCACAAGACACCGTTGCACACTGCTGGATCAAAGCTGATATTCTTCCCCCATTCTGCAGATGGATGCTGTCAATAATTGAGGTACAGTATGCGTCAATAAAAAGTTAACGCTAGGTAGTTCTCTACCTTGGTAACGTAATACCTACGTAGAAAATTACCTTACGTTGCGGAGTAATGTTTTGCGTATTTGCGGTAGTACCTTACGTTGCGCAAGTGGAACATAATGTTTCAACAACTAAACATATGTTTCACATTTGTTTATCATCTTGAAGTACCCGCGTTTCTTCGATATAATGAGCCAATCATTGTTTAGCGCGCCAGTCGTTCACTGAAGTACGCCTGTCCCTTCTCAAATGCGCGGTTAGTTTTGCCTATAAATAATAACCTGGAGTACTATCACGTTAACGATCGCGCACCACTTCACCATTTCTACGATGTCTTTACGAACGGCGCTGAAGGAGACAGGTTGGGTGTTTATTCGCCAGTATTGTCCGATGTCATCCGCAATCTTTAGAGCTCTACCATCTCTTGCGCTGGCACAATGAAGACGCGGTGTCGGTAGTCGCGAATAGTGCCGTAACCATGCTGAGCGAGGGAGGCGTGGGTTGTTCCGTAAAGTGGGGAAAGAAGCTCTACTACGGCGATGTTGTGGCTTCAGGTAAACAAACAATTACAACCACAAATTACTCAATGATTATACATAGGAACGAAGGGCGCTATGGAACAGCAAGAAACGGTATATCTAACGGCTGTTACATCCTAAGAACGTTAGTGCCACTTAAGTAGCTTAAGTTTTCAATGTAGCACGCTGCATGCACCCATCAGGAATTGAACTGTCTGACGCCACATGCCCTAAAGAAGCATCTACACCAAAACGTTAGTTAGACTTTGATGATTATATATCTTGCTGATCAGTACAATGTAACTACCAGGAAAAAAGATGGCAGTAAAGACAAAGTCTGGCAAGGCCAGGGCAAAGTCTGGCAAGGCCAAGTCAAAGCCTATTGGTAGATACAGTCACAGAACTGCATGGTTAAACAAAGTATTATTTCAGGAAGGATTCTGGACTATGGAAGTGGAGCCGATGATGAGGTCTCATCTGATGCTGAAAGTATGCGTTGGATCTGTAAATACTGCTATTAATCTTTGAGTGACTCCTCTCACACCAGCCCCATCCCAGCCTGTACCAGCCACCACAATCCAGCCTGTACCAGCCACCACAATCCAGCCTGTACCAACCACCACAATCCAGCCTGTACCAGCCACCACAATCCAGCCTGTACCAGCCACCACAATCCAGCCTGTACCAGCCACCACAATCCAGCCTGTACCAGCCACCACAATCCAGCCTGTACCAGCCACCACTTCCCTGCATATGCTTGCCCAGTCACACCAATGTAAGGCTTTCTAGCCGTATCTTAGTTGTGATTATTAACCTCGTGCTTTTTCAGCTGAGCCACCACGTGCACTGTGTTCACCCCTTAGAAGGTCCCCATCACCTCACTGGTCATTGTCACCAACACCGCTCCCATCACCATACCGTCCACCTTCACCCGTGTATCCATCTGACACCAATGTTGTCAAAGCAGGTAACTGAATTTGGTCACATAAGGCATTTGCCATCAGTCTTAACCCTCAGTGCAAAAGATGGAGGCTAGTATTGTTGATGCCATCAGGGATATTAAAGAGGCACTTTTGGGGAAACTGGATGAGATCGGACTGTCTGGTAAACCTTCATGGCCAGCAAGGTTATCAAATAACCTTACAACACCAGTGTCCAGGCCATCTCCTTCAGTTGACCAACAGGCATCCCAATACACACCAGTTCCTCAGCCACCATTAGTACCACTCCCTTCAGCAGTCCTGCTCTCACCAATCACAAGTGGGGACTCAACCATCTGCCCTCCAGTGACATTGAAAAGACCAACCTCAGGCCTCCTGAATTTACAGTCCAATGTCATCGGAACCTTACCACTGAGAGCAAGATACATACTTTAGCTCTAAAACTGGCAACAGAGTCCTATTTTGGACCTAAAGTAATGGGTCAATGCACAGTAATGGGATGCACACAATATAAGGGGTTACCTATTACTGAGTTAAATAGTTTAAAGCAATTTTTGTTTAGTAAACTAGTTATGTATTGGAGTGCACCACATGACTTTGAACCCATTTGGAGTAGATGTATAGCTAGCATAGGCCATGGATGTACTCGAGCTAGAAGTTTTACTTAATGTGTTATTTTCTGCACTTCTGTACATGCACATGATTGTTGATTGATATCATTGTGGTCAGGCAAACAGGGTCTATGGGTGTGATCAGTGAGTGAGAAGTTGTGGGGTTAATGCAGTAAGGGGTGCCAGTGTGGACTAATTAGAGTGCAAAGCGAGGATACATTAATTGAGCCGATAAGGGGTGCCAGTGTGGACTAATTAGAGTGCAAAGCGGGAATACATTACTTGAGCCGATAAGGGGTGCCAGTGTGGACTAATTAGAGTGCAAAGCGGGGACACATTACTTGAGCCGATAAGGGGTGCCAGTGTGGACTAATTAGAGTGCAAAGCGAGGATACATTACTTGAGCCGATAAGGGGTGCCAGTGTGGATTAATTAGAGTGCAAAGCGGGAATACATTACTTGAGCCGATAAGGGGTGCCAGTGTGGACTAATTAGAGTGCAAAGCGGGAATACATTACTTGAGCCGATAAGGGGTGCCAGTGTGGACTAATTAGAGTGCAAAGCGGGGACACATTACTTGAGCCGATAAGGGGTGCCAGTGTGGACTAATTAGAGTGCAAAGCGGGGATACATTACTTGAGCCGATAAGGGGTGCCAGCGTGGACTAATTAGAGTGCAAAGCGGGGATACATTACTTGAGCCGATAAGGGGTGCCAGTGTGGACTAATTAGAGTGCAAAGCGGGGATACATTACTTGAGCCGATAAGGGGTTAATGCACTAAACCACAAACAGGGTATGGGTGTGATCAGTGAGTGAGAAGTTGTGATGAGGTGTAGGTGAGATGTACAGCTGCTTAGAGGTTTACTTGTTTACATGAAAACAAATTTCTTACATAAGGACCCTCTTTCATTTATGTGCTTGTATATGAAGGTAACAAGAAATAATAAAATTGCTTTACAAACTGAAATTCAAGCACTCAATAACCAGTAGCATCACCCTTCAGTTCTATAGCTTTAGGGATTACTTTTTTTAAGTGTCCTATGTATTTAGCACACACAGATGGTGTCACTGTCCGCCAAAAAGCCTTGATCCCTCTAATAAGTTCATCCTTGTTTTTAGGCTTCACTTCTCTCCGTATATACTCCTTCAATTCATGCCATAGGTTTTCAATAGGATTGAGGTCAGGCGATTCAGCAGGGGTCCGCCACCAGCTGACTTGCTTCTCGTTCAAAAACTGCTGTGCTAACTTAGATGTGTGCTTTGGATCGTTATCAGCCATGAAACGATGCGAGGTTGGAAATTTACGAGCTAGGAACGGCAGCAAGGTCGTCTCCAAGATGTTAACATAGAGCAGAGAATCCATAATCCCGTCAAATATGCACAGTTTAGCTGGTCCTTTCAAGCTGATTGCCCCCCAAACGTGTACTTTGACAGGATGTTTTGGTCTGTAACAATAAGTGGTTAAAATTGTATTAACCATTGCGTTCAGTAACTCATTACCTCGGCTTTGGTTTAGGCGGTTGCCCAATCTTTCGACAGCATGTCCTTCGGTGAGTTTCTAACTGAATAGAAGACTCATCTGTCCATATAACGTCGGAGAAGTTGTCCTGCTGATGTTCCTGGCACCATTCAAAGCGTTTGACCTTGTTGCCTTCCCTATCGAACCGGCGGTATAACACATTTTCGTACCTGAAGCTAAATTTGTACCTGATGATTTGGCAATAAGCGCTGCCCCTGAACACCCATCCGAGGCTTCTCCGCGCACGCAAAATGGTGCGAAGCGAAAGTTTATGAGCTATGAAAACTTGAACTAGTATCACTCCATCGATGATTAATCCAAATAATACGCACCTTTCTGTGCCAGAAGCGCGCGAAGCTGAACAGCGGTCGTTTCATCGTCAAGCTGCATTTGTGCCTCCACGATCCTCTTCACCTCATCAGTAATCTTTGAAGGTCTACCAGATCCACGGCGGCGCGCCAAGGTTCCACATTTTTCAAACCTTTTTAGGAATCGATAAATACCTACATGGCTAACGATCAACCCTTCCCCCAACAAAAGATTCCTAATGTTTCTACTCTTACGCCCCTGTTGATGATAAAATAAAATCCTTTGCTTCACGTAGTCCGAAAACACCATCGCTACGAACCAAACAGTGGCAGTTGTCTGACGCAATGCGTGTGGCGGATATGTACCCGTGCTTTAGCAGCTGCCCAACCTGACAACTAGTTCTCAATATGTTTTCGTGTTACGCATTGCTATAAGGTAACGCATTTTTCTACTGATCTACCGCAACTTTCTACCTACGTAATTTATTACCTAATTAAGGTATTGCGTTGCGAAGGTAGCGTAGTACGTAGCGTTAACTTTTTATTGACGCATACTGTAAACCCTAACCTCCTCAGACTAACAAGGGTTCTGATGTAGTGAAATTGGTGGCCCTACATGTACATATGGATGATTATCATTACCAGCGATCAATTACTTGCACTACCAGCTGTACCACAGTTGCTGATAATTATAATCATTGAACAGATGTGGTCAGTAGGCTGTGCGTTTATCTGACTCCATGACTTAGCCAGTAGTAAATGGACCCTCCCACGCTTGTCACTGCACAGTAACGCTGTTGTCAGGCACAACCAAAAACGTGCCAATGCAGAAGAAGGTGGAGCTCTACACATCTTCACACGATACTGGAGATTAAAATACAGTGACTTTACATTCACAGTGACTTTACATTCAGAGTCGATCTTCAAGCGCTCTCGGTCACACTCCATCGTCTATCAACTACACTGGTCTACTACATGTAAGCGCAAGATCTGGTAAGAGCACAAATACCAGGCACAATTCACTTAACAATTTGCATACTTCAAATGTAATTGGAGAAAGTGAAAATAACTGCAGGCCCTTGCACAATGTAGTCACATGATGTTTTCTCATTGCAATGGTATTGTCCAGTTATTGTATGCACCTATGTTAAACATTATGCTGCAATATTCTAAGTAAATTATGTTACGCTGACTTTTTATGGACACAAACCGTATCGGCCAAGCATCTCTGATTTGAGTAACCCACCCAACAGCACCTACAAATGGGTACCTGGATTATGGAATCCTAGTGCTTCTCCAGAAAGCTGAGGCTTCTCCTCAACCTCCCGATCAACTTGGGGAGCAGGCTCCTTCTTCGGGGCAGCAGCTTGCTGCATTACATGAGTAATAAAAGGTCATCATGTTTTGACTTTTCACAGAAATATGATGAGAAATAGAAAAAGCAAAAAACTGTGCACTCTATGTCACACATACACTCACTTCCACAGCATTAAACAACCAATGCATGCTGATAGTGTGTGTGGAAGCGGACCGACACATGTAGCATCGAAATTATGCACTATGCATAAAACATGACTATTACATGACAGTTTACTGTACCTTAGGAGCAGGTTTCTGTTCATCAGCAGCTGTCTTCTCGCCCAAAAGTGCCAACCTCTACAGTGGAAGCAATCAGCTTCGGTTGCTACACAACTTTAGCGTAACACGTCTGTACAATATTATGACCAGCTGGCTGCTCCCAATCCAGTGGCAAGTGATAAATTCTTACACTCAGGCTCACTCAAAGACGCAGTTCCCCCGACATACCTCTCTCTCCACAGCCTCCTTCACTAGCTTCCCATCAGCCCACTTCAAGCGATCCCGAACTTCACCTGCAGATTGATCACACATCCGTACATGTGAATCTCTTCTCCATGTCTGACATGCTAAATGTCCACACACACACACACACACTTAGATACCCTGCTCACAGCACATTCCACAGAAAAGCTAGTATACTTAGCATACGCCCCATTGTAGTGGGAAACCACTTTTACACGCAACCATGGTTTAAATAAATTTGTACCAATACATACACCCCTACACATACCTATCAATACACCAACAGGGTAAGTGTATCTTCTCTCTTTCAGCTCCTCTTCGTGAGCCTTGATAACACCCTTGGCCTGCAGGTGCCAGAACTCCCCATCATTGTAACTAGCTAAACTAAACAATGCATACAGGGGCATTATTGGAATTATAACCAGTCATAAGGAAATTGTTCAGACTGTTCCCACCCCACCCCCCCCCCCCACCACCCCACCCCCAGCTTACCTCTCTGTCGATATCTCCCTGTGTAATCACAACACCCACACCACAGGACTGTTCAAACGCAGTGAGGTCTAGCTTGCCCACCGGATTGGACTTCATGAATTCAAAGGCAGCTACGCATGAGGACGAAGAGAGGGTAGTTACAACAAGTGTATCTCCCAGATGCCTCTCTGGCCACAAGATAAGCACATAAACGCAATACAGAATTTGAAACTTAGCGAACATCATTTGTCACCACTGTTTCTTTTCATTTTTTGTTTAGCATGCTCCTGCTAAGTAAATGATATGCTGTTTAAATGTTGCATTTGTACTGTATTTGGACGAACAAACACCACCTTTTAAATGGGCATCGTTTTTATTGCACCAATGTTTGTGTGATAGCACACTTGGTCTTTTGCCATGCGCCATTTAAAAAAAAAAGTGTACAATTTAAGTACTGTCCTGCTCACTAGAGTTAACTAATTACACATGTGTTACCATTGTGACCAAATGACTGCAATCAACTAGCTGTAGTTTACTGACTACATTTATTTGGGCAACCATGCTACACATCACTAATAGGCTCAGAGTCCTAGTTTCTGAAGTGGCTCAATATGGATAGTTTGAAACAAACAAGCAGTGCCCGCAACAATTTGCTTATAGTGAATTCATTCTAGCATGCTATGTGACAACTAGATGTATTGGACCCATCTTTAACACTACATTTGACCTTCAGATGGCATCTGACAATAAAAGATTCAAACGCCAGATCCTAAGAGTGTCCAATGACGCACGCACAAACAGGGACCATAATTCAAACTAGACACACAAAACTAAACATATGACATGATGCTATCAGACCGACGCACCCTATGCACACACGTACACGCACGCAAACGTTTGTGCACAAAAACCAAGCAATCATGCACATAAGTTGAGCGCGCACCGGTCAGCTGCTGTTCACTCGATATCTTCCTCGCGCATACATAATCCACAAGGATGCTCGTCCTGTCAGGTTGGCCCTTGAATCTTGTGGCCAGATGGTACAGAAGGCTTCCGACTGCCTTGTCCAGCTCTCCCACCACCTTGCTTTTCGCCTTAGTGAGGTAGGTATGCGAGAGATGGGGTATATTATCGTATCAAGCCGCAGCGCGTCAGAACAACTATATATTATGCGACGTGCGCGTACCTCTATAATGAGAGTCGACAGTGTAGCAGACACGGCGGCATTTTTGGCAGTCTCCTTCGCTTTGACTTCTGAAAGACCGATGCTTTGAAAAAGGCTCAACAAATCCTCAGCCATTGTAGCGGGTGCTGGTTGCACGTGTTAATAACTGACCTACTATTCATCGATTGGTGATTCTTAGGTGCGCTTTTGAAGGAATGTTTGCTGCTGTATCTGGCATTTGCGTTATGTAAGCTATTCAATCATAAATTCCGTACAAGGAGCAAATCTACAATGGTTCAGCGATTTAGGGCTGTGAATATCCCATTACTCTGCCACTCCCACAGTCCTCCTATCACATATTCAATTGCATGTTCAGAAGCAATGGCATACACTGAAATATGTGCCTGCATCAGAACCTTGCAGGAGGCGGCATTCCAGCAGGAGTCGGAAATCTTCAGGCTACGAGAGCGCGAAGCGCATCTCAAGCAGCTGGTGATTGAACTGTCCGAAAAGCTTCACATCGCGACGGGATCGAAGGATGCGCAAAATCGCCTCGGTAGCGACCCGGGATTGGAGGTGCGACGCACTTCGCGGGACGCATTGAACAGTGTAGTGCTGGATAGCAGGTGAGTGCCGTGCGTTGGTGTGCGCGTGGCTCGTCTCGGGCGTACATACATTTGACCTTTCCAGATGCGATCTTGATTCCCACACCATTTGGAAAAATCCCCCCCACACGTATATTCACGACTTTGCGCACGGTCATAGCTTTCGAACACACCAACATCCGTGCGCCGGCACATCGCGAGGAATATACACATACAGCACAGTAAACCATTTTAACACAGACTGTCAAAATTACACATGCACTTTCATGACTTAAAGTTTGTCATCTACTAAATTGATTGACAACTGGTCGTTCCCACCTCTTACCTCACGTGATAGAGCCTTCAACAGTACAGCCCTGATGTCCACTGATGCCTTGAAGGTCTGTCAGGTTGGTGAGACGCAAAATGACTCGAGGCAGCTGGCAACGACTCCCTCACTCAAGAGGAAGGAGATGGCCACGCCCACCCCATCGCCCAAGTGCGACAGAAAGTCCCCGTCAGGGGATTCATCAGGACCGCTGCGTTCCACGGGACAGGCCTCCCCTAGCAGCACCAGGTGCAAAAGGGGTGTTGCCGTGGCTGCATCGCCACGGCAACCCTTAAAGGTGACCAAATCGGCGGGCCCGGCAATGCAGCAGCAGCAACAGAGTGCACCAATGATGGAAGCCATATATGACGTTATTACTCTCGACAACATGGACCCGGATGCTGTGTTGCAGCCGGAAGAGGCGGCTACCAAGGGGAAGAAGAGGCACGGGACCCACACCAAGACCAGGGGAAGCATGGTGGACGACCAGGCCAGGAGGATGACGCTGCTCTCCAGCGACATGGAGACCAACCTGCAGGACAGGATCGTGAAGACCATCACTCTGAGGTACGGGGACCTGGAGAGGGTCCAGAGGGCTGCCCTGTGCATACAGAGGGCCTACCGAGCCTACACCCTGAGGAAGCACTACAGGATCCTCGTCAGGCAAGGACCAGCCATCATGAGGCGTCGTACCAGCACCGGTGTGGGCGCGGGCGAGGGGAAGGGTGCAAAGAGGCTGAGCGTCATGACGATCCAGGGGGGACCCTACCCCCATGGGGGTGTGGCCAAAACGAGCAGGGCGGGCAGCAACCTGACTAGGGTGGATACCATGGCCAGGCTGAGGGAGAAGTCCAACCTGTACAAGGACCGACCTCTCACGAGACGTGAGCGTATCTTCAAGGCAGGAAACGCCCAGCACGTCGCCACTACCTCCGAAGAAGGCCAAGGTGACCTGGTCGATTCCGGGGCACCTAGTCCTGAGGTTGGACGGAAGAAGTCCCTGAAGAGATTGGGTGGAGTGTTTGTAGAGGAGAGAGGGGCTGGTACGCAGCTCCACCCCCTGCAGAGGTCGTCGAGCGCTGAGGTGTTTGGGAGCGCCGGTAGTGTGACGGTATCATCCGAGGAGAGCAGCTCTGATATGCAGGAGAAGATCAGTGTGGGGGCACCCCTACTGCTGCTGCAAAGGAACATTGGGATACACCAGTTTAATAGGTAAAGGCACAACATTTGTGCTTGCTGGATTGTTCTGTTCTCTAATGGAGGAAAATTGTTTGTGCCGTGTGTGTTATTCGCAGCCTTGTTCGTCAAAGTCATAAATAATACATGTACACTGTATGTATGTATGTATGTATGTATGTATGTACTTATGTATGTATGTATGTATGTATGTATGTATGTATGTATGTAATAATATGCCATCGCATTATTATTATATTATGTATGTATGTATGTATGTATGTATGTATGTATGTACATATGTATGTACGTTTGTATGTATGTATGTATGTATGTATATGCACATGTGTACAGTATATACATGTGTACAGTATATACATGTGCATTCATGCCACATTACAAGGTTACATGCGTGTAGAGTATCTAGCTATCCCTACACTTGCACATATAAAGAACAATCGTCCATTGTGATACTCCATTGCCTTGCCATCTGCGCTGCTTTTCATTTTGTCTTGCGACTGAGCAGGAAACCTACCACAGGGATTCAGTACCTGGTCTCAGTTGGGTTGCTGGAGGACAGTCCTTTGCACGTGGCTAAGTTCCTTCATGAGCAGGTGGGACTCAGCAAGCTACGCATCGGAGAATTCCTCGGTGAAATTAGAATGGAGTTCAACATGGCAGTACTCAAGTAGGTTTATGTCATGTTGTTGATGGAATGGTAGCATTTGTGACAATACATCATTGATGCAATTTGACACTCCTAATATTGTTGTTCAAAGAAAGGTTCATTTTCTAAATGTGCATTTTGTTGGTTTGGATGACTAACAAATAGAATTGGATTGTTATGTCTATTTTGTGGTCAAGGAAGACTCTGGAGTACTATGTGTTTATGTTTTCTTTGTTCGTTTTTTTTTCCTTTCCAAACAGTCATATGGCTGGTCTTATTGATATGAAGAATAAGCCAATTGATGAAGCGCTCAGAGAGTTCCAGAAGATGTTCCTAATGCCAGTAGGTGTGACCTTCCTTGGCATGTTTACAATGGTGGGATCAAAAACAGTCATGGCATCAGAAGGTGTACACACCATATAAGGGCATGGGTGTATTACCATATTTATTACCTATACACTTTTCACCTGTGTGAGGTTGTGTACGTATATACATAATCACGAGTTGAATGATTCCCACCATCATGTAATTGATCGTTTCTCCTCAATCCCCCTCACTTCCCCTTCCTTTGTCCTCCCTCTCTCACCACGTAACCAGGGAGAAGCTCAGAAGATAGACAAGATCATGCAGGTGTTGCCGGCACATAGCTGCTCCCAGTGTACTAGTGCTAATAACATTTCCTTTTTGTTTTTTTTTTATTCAGACCTTTGCTGCCGAGTACTTCAAGGCTAACACCGGCCTCATAGAGAACGAGGACGCGGCCTACATATTGTCCTTTGCCATCATGATGTTGCACACATCCCTCCACAACCCCTCAGTCAAGCACAAGACCACCACAGAGCAGTGGGTCACAATGAATAGGGGTGAGCGTGCTTTACATGCACTGTGTATCCTGTCAGAATAGCAATCATCACCCCAATGGGGTAGGGTCGTGTTAGGGAGCTGGCTTCTGTACACAAGGTGGTGGTGTAAATGTGGAAATGCATATATGGAGTATAGTGCTGTCAGGACCGTCCCATACCTCAGTTGGGATGTGACCACTAGGCCGTGGTGCTTGCTGTATTATACGGTGCTGTTCCTAAACGTTCACAATCTCAGATATTTTTTGATCGATTTCAAGTGGTTTTTAATTGACTGTAACCCGTGAAATGGTATTATTGCAGTGATTCAAAAATCATTAAAAATATCATTAAAAATTATGAACCCACAAGCGTGCATACATATCCGTATGTGTTTATTAATCAGACTGTAACAACAGAGTTAGTTATATGTAGATGTGCATCTATTGTAACCCAGCACCAGGTGACAAGTATGCAATCCAAAAGTGGGTGGATTGAAATAATGGAATTCATACTGACCACTAAAGAATTGATCATGTTCGGATTTATATCTTGATACTCTTTCACAAAGTTTGCAGTACGGGATAGTATCTATCTACACACATACTCTTGACAATTGGCAAGCATTTGTGTACCTGAGCACAGCGTTCAGTGTATGTGTTGAACCATGCCATTTGCATGTACATATTCATATTGAATGCTGATTATTGAGTGTCACAAAACACTCTTCTGTTACATTTGTTTATAATTTTTGGCATAGGTAACAATGGAGGGAAGGATTTTCCAAAGCAGTTTCTGTTAGATATATATGAACGCATCAAAAAGGTAGGATTTACATGTACATTTTGCAGTTAATAGTTGCAAGTTTCTGCACTGAACAGACTCCATTTGCAACTGGACAAGACCACACTACAGAGTTGATGGAATTACAGCAGCAGTTGGTGGGATCGTCAATCCATGTACGCACTCGTATCTTTCACTTATGCCTTTTCCTCTTCCTCCCTTCCTTTCTCCATCCTCTGCATGTGTTTGTATCTGTTATGGATACATATTACATTTGCTTCTTCCTTTTTGCTTTCTCTCAGAACCTTGTCAATCCACAGCGCAATCTCGTCATGAAGGCCTGTGTCTTTGAGCTGGATGGCACACACAGCCATAAACGCAAACCACGCAAGCGCACATTGCTGATTTTCAATGACCTGGTCATCGTGGCAAAAAGGAACAAAGATCAATACGTCTACAAGGCTTCGTTCCCTCTTTTCAACACAACAGCCACACAATTTAACATAGAAGGTAAGTAATGTACAAGTAATTGAAATACAGAAACCTGTCATATAGTTATCTTTCTTTAAAGCTGCTCAGTTTAGTATTCAAATACATTCATTAGTGGACAAGAAGGTAGGTAGGGATGGTTGTGCATCTATGGCTGTGCTCATGCCTTGTAATTTGCTATACAAAGATCTTGCTCCAGTGTTCAAGTGAAAAGGAAGAGGACCATCGTCTTCTATTGCAGACGCTGCTTGACACAATCAATTTGGTAATTTTTTGTCTTCTATTGACATGGGTGTACAATTGGAGGTACATTTTGTATGTTTAGCATGAAATTGTAGTGAAACCCTTGTCAATATTGATTTGAAGTGACTATGGATGCTGTTGTTTATGTATGTACTTGTGTACTAAACAATTTATCAGATCCGAATTGAGCATATACGCTGATTTATATACCAGATTTGTTCATTGTCCATTATTGATTTACCTGAAGCTTGTGCATCACCTTTCACTGTTAGGTACCTGTTTAGTGATTTTAGAGGCATTGTTTTTTTAAAACTGCTAAGTATTAATGGTTGGTTTGTCAGCTGATATAAGTGACATCGCTACATCTATAGTTTGTAAACATATCACTACAAGGCTGTACCCTTTAGCAAATGTGTACGCCATGCAGTGACCTCTAATTTCGTCTCTTTGTAGCTAGGTGAACTAGAGAAGGCAAGAATTGCTGGGTTTGTGACAACACTAGATCAAACTGGAGGTAGCAGCAAGCACATGTCAATCGTGATGGAGGATTGTGATCGCCTTTCGTCAGGGAACCAAAATTCCCAACAACAGAAGAGAAATAGTGTCAATTTCAGTGAGCACTAATTGAGTGTTCATATAGTTTTGTAGACAAACATAAGAAATGAGTGCTTTTATCCAACCTGTTGATTATATTTATTCTCTTCTCCCAGTTGTTGGTGTTGGTGATGTAGAAGGTGGCCACAGCCAGTGATCTACATGTACTCTGTCACTACCTACTGAAAAGCAAAACAGTGAACATCTCTATGTTATTGTTTTTTCAAATACTATTATTTCAAGTACACTACATAAGGAATGAAGATATACTAGAGCTGCATTGCAGTTACTCTTTGAGTGTAATTCTGTTGAGTGTCACTAATTCAGAGAAATTACCAAGCAATTGCTTCCATTATATTTACGAATGCCACAAACAAATGTTTGAGCTTAGTGTTCCTAAATATATGACAATTTGTATTATAGGTAGTATGTGGTTTCCTTTCACCTGCACACCTTTAATGAAGCAAGGACAGGTGCAAACCCAACGGTCAGTTGTTAATAATTATAGCACTCCTGAAAGCTTGAGTTGTCATTCTGAATGTATATAGCTTTCCAAAACCCTTATAGCAGCTGCACATTAAATACGTTCAAGGCCATCTACATCGTCTGAGTTTCTCTCTTGATATGCGTGACCATGTATTAGGAAGATACCCCCCAGCTCTTTACAACTGTAAAAGTTACGACGTAGTAGTGCATGGTGAAAGGACTGATCATCAACTACAGTGTTACAATATAGATTGACAGTTAAATGTTTGCATATTGCAGTACAGTCACTTTGCATTAAACATACATGTTAACACATCTAGAAGCATTATTAGTTCTTCTTTCTGGCTACACGTAGAGCCACAATTAAGGCTGTACTAGTAGAACGAGGACCTCATGTTCCCTAGACCATTTCTCTCAATAACCTAGCTAGGAGTAGACATCATGCATGTAGCTCCTTAAGTAAAACATCTGTCAGAATGGCGTGTTTGCTTTTGGATGACTTTTCCACTTTAATTCGTATAATTTACGGTTATTAGTGGAGAGTATACGTGTACAGGAGGTATACCGTACTTATACTGCAGTACTAAATATCAGTACCCACCAAAAAACAAATCAGATAATTACTGGCTGTACCCAGCCAGACCCAGTGTTACCCAACGTTACGCAGCTGCGGGTGGATTACATCACCGCTTACCCGCAGCTGCGTAACGTTGAGTCTGGGTACGAGACTATTAAATGCCCGCACTGCATTTTATCCCCACCACAGTGACCTTTTCGATGGCCAGCAATTCTTCATGAATTAAACGTACATGTATACACTCAACGTGCACCACTTGCAGTATAAACACTGACATTTATACATATGTAGGCACATACTGTACACAACGCCACACACATGACACTGCGTGCATCTGCTCTCCCTCTCCCTCTCCCTCTCCCTCTCCCTCTCCCTCTCCCTCTCCCTCTCCCTCTCCCTCTCCCTCTCCCTCTCCCTCTCCCTCTCCCTCTCCCACTCCCTCTCCCTCTCCCTCTCCCTCTCCCTCTCCCTCTCCCTCTCCCTCTCCCACTCCCTCTCCCCCTCTCCTCCCCTCCCCTCCCCTCCCCTCCCTCTCCCTCCTCCTCTCCCCCTATCCCCTCCCTCTCCTTCTGCATCTGCATCACATTGCATGCATCATCCATTGACAAAATACAATATAAATATGCGGTGCACTTTTCTACGTACTGACAGCTTGTCATTGCTGAAGGCTTCCGCTCCTCGCGAGGGAGGGCCACCCCTACTAGGGTTTAACTGACATTGTACAGCCCTCCCTTTCGAGTTTCGACACATCCTGCATGGATCCGCCGCTGTAATCCTTGCTGAAGTTTTTGAGCAGAATACGTGCACGCTAGTCTCATACGCAGACTGCGTAATGTGGGTCTGGGTACGAGACAATTTTTGCGTGACCCTTTTATATAAAACTATGGCATTAGTAAATACATACCTAAATGAATTTCATGTTCGCCTTGCATCATGATGGCGATCGTGTTGTACTAAGCGACTTCATGAGTGCTAACTCGTCAAACTGTTCTTCGCCGTTCGACGAGCAAACGTACAGGATCATAGCAGCGGTGAGAGCTGGATCCGGACTTTTGGCTTTTATGTTCTCCTTGTTTGCTCTGTTCGTGGTTGTGCTCTTCAAGAAGTACCAGACCTTCTGGCAACGTCTAATACTCTACAGCAACGTTTCCACCACGCTATATGGTCTCTCGGTCGTGCTTCTGAGAGTCGACTACATCGAGTCGAACGCAGAGACGATGAGATTTTGCGTGTTCGCGGGTTTCTTCCATCAATACTCGAACTGGACTGTGCTTATGTCCATCTTGTGCTACCATCTCAGCCTATGCGTCAAGGTTATACTGGCCAAGGACCTGTCCGGCCGACTCGAGGCGCCGTATTTCATCGTGATATTTCTCGCCCACCTCGCCTTCAACTGGATACCGTTCCTTCACTTCACCTACGGACTGGCGGGGGCGTGGTGCTGGATCCGCGACACTAATGGCGATTGCAGCCACTCCCTTTTCGGCTTCATCCTGAGGTACACGATATGGTACGTTCCACTGTACTCAGTGGTCCTAACCGTGCTGGTGGGGTATGTGGCTAGCTGGGTGGTAGCGACGCGGCGGAGGAAGAGCTGGGAGGGAAGATACAATGCCGATGTGGACGATCGCAAGAGGGACCTGCAGAGGGACATGTCGGTCCTTCTGGGCGTGCCCCTCGTTCTCATCCTCATCAATATCCCCACCTTCGTAAACGCGATCCACGATGCGATCGATCCGGAGAGGCCTCTGCTAGCGTTCTGGATCCTGCACGCTTTCTTCTCGCCGTTGCCCTTTGGAGTCTTGCCGCTGCTCTTCACGCTAGACAAGGAGACGCGACAAAAGCTGCGAGCCAGGAACGTCGGTAGAGCGCTCCGCACACTTTGTAGCTCTAGCCCTGTGTACAACTATGACGTTAAAGTTGCCTTGGATAGCAGCTACCAATCGCTCAATTAGTATATTTATATAATTGTTCTGTATTTGAATTAACAGTGCATGCATGCATGTCAGTGTATTATTATTCCGGCATTGAGGTGCAGCTATACAGGGTGATGCATGAAGGTCCACGATGGGTCATGATGGTATCACGATTCCATGATTATGCCAGCTCTATGTGCCATGGAAGCACATTAGTAGTATATATCACTGTGGCAGCCTTTGTGTGTAAGAAATATTTCCATTTATATACATGCTTAGTCGGATGGTTATACACAACACGCACCTCTATAGAGATCATGCAACTGACTGTATGCTAAATGGGGTCATAGGACCTAATAAGACAAAGTGCATGCATGCAGGTTCACAGATACCATCTTTCCCTATATATAGCTGTTTGGAATGGAGTTAATCGGGTATAGTATAGGCCTATTCTCAACATGCATGCCCACCAAACTAGACAAAGAACAAGCATGCACGAGGCGCGGAGATGGTCAGGATTGCAATTCAGGCCTTCGTCGTAAAATAGATGCCGCCTGATACGCAAACTGAATCGATACTCTGGTAAGTCTGGTTCGGTGGGTAGCGAGCACAGGCACCAAAATGTATTACCAAAACGGTGCCGGACGCCGTAATGGTTCCTCGCCGTCATCACTGCCATTCTCAGTTCACGATTCCGACCCGTGACCAGAAGGTTAGAATCGATCCGAAGACTAGAGCTCTAACGGAGGTTACATTACGTAACAGACCAGTGACGTCAAATGCCCGAAAACGTAATTGGTACCAACATTATCGACTTCAGACCATTACATAAAAACAAAAACGTATGAAGCTGGAATCTTCAAACTATAAGCTTAACTCAAGAGGTACTACGTAATTAAACATTTTAAAAAATCGTGAAAAAAATATCGTTGCTAGTTCTGTCACGAAAATTTTAATCCGGCCGCAAATTTTATCTAGGATAATTTTTGGCAAGGTACCAGACAGCATAAATTTATCCCACCCTGCCATTTTATATCCCACCCCCCCCCCCCCCCCCAAGTAAACGTTTCGTTAGCAGAATGAGCCACATGCGCAATATGTAAAAAAGCCACGTGCACGTGTATGTGTAGTTGTAAAGCCAATTGTTCTATCTTGTGAAGACAACATGGAGTGACACAGCTGGAAATGAAGACGATATTGTGGACCACGTGTACTTGTACCTGAAAGACGGTGCGTACTCAAAGCAATGCTCGGCGTCGCTGAAGCGACAGATTCGGCTGCGATCGAAGAGATTCAAGTTTCGAGAGGCTGTATTACAGAATGTGAGAACTGACGCGCCATTAGTCCCAATGTGTTGTATGGCTAGCTGTGAACGCAACGATGTGCTGTATGGCTAGCTGTACTACAGATGCGTCGTTAGTGGCTAGCTACTATATTTGTGCATCGATTCATTACAACAGGCAGCAAGCTCAAAAAATGGCTTCATTTCACTTCACGATTTATAAATGAAGAGACTAATAGTATACATATATTGCTATTGCAGAGGGCAGGAGTTAGCACTTAATATGATACAATGTGATGGATGTTCTGAATGGTATCATGAGGAATGGGAACGATCCATACCACAAAAAACGTTGCATGGAAGTCTGCTTGGTATTGCAGAAATTGCAATGCAGCACAATCCTGAAGCCGGTGTTTTGAGAATTGCAGTTGAAAACACAGCCATAAAGCCTTAATTAGTTCTTTTGCACATAAGAAACATTTTTCACCATTACACCAAGTGTATTTTAGCGTTAAAAACAACCTAGGACAATTATTGGCAACTGTGCATGACACCGGAGTAACATGTCCAGCGGCCCGTACTCCGCCGGACACTCTCCTCCGTGACACATCGCCGGAAGAGGAAGAAGTACCTGACAGCTGGCCATGGAGGGCAGCTAGTTGTAATAAGACATCCATGTTTGCCTAAGAGTAGCTCAGTTGCATGTGCATGAAAGAATGAAAAGAGAACGAAAGCAATTGCCACAATTCCGTCCGTAACACGTGAAAATTGGTGTGCTGAAATTGGAGCATGTATTAGCGTGTAGACATAGCAATCCGTGCATGCACACTGAAATAATGAGATTCTGGCATTAAAGGTGTTCGCTATTGCACTTGTCACTCCCACATCAAGCAAAATGCCTGAACAAGAGAACTGAATGTTAGCAGCTATAGCAAAATCAATTATTCATTAAATCAACACAGAAATCATCACTTGATTTATTTCCACTTGAAAAATCAACACTCGATTTTTATATCATTGAAAAATCGTTACGTGATTATTTTTCAATTCAAGTAAATCAAAAATTGATTGCGTTTTGTGGTGTTAGTACTTCCAGCTAATTCTTTCTAAGCGCGTATCGCTACTAAATCATTTATTGAACACCATAATTCATAGTGGGATAGATTTGGACGCAAAGATGTAGAATCAATGAACCGAGTTGCTATCTCTGGTTGGGTTGATTGTGAACGATCAAAAGTACAATAGCAACGTACGATGCTTACAGAACTTCAAATGAAATTTTTCATTATATAAGGCAACGTCATTCTCCCATCATGTGACAAAAGATGTACCGTATGTTATATTTATACGTATAAGTTCAACCTGAACAAACACTTCGAAAGATGCCTGGTGTACCAGAAGATCTAGATGTCTTTCATCTACCACATGGACAAATGAAACAAATAGTCCACAGCATTGAAGATGAGGCAAGTGTGCATCATTTTGTAGTTTCTCGCCTAAACATCATCGCATTGCATGCACTTTATATGCGTTTAGGGCCATTGCGCTAGTTTTTTTCGGCCTCGCCAACTCTGGAATAGCCTCTCGCCTGTACAGAGAAGTCAACCACGCCCCCTTCACTGGTAGTAAATCGTACGATGTAGTGACGCAAACGTTGTGCCAAGTCTTTAGGGATTCCGCGGGACTATGCGTTATGTCCGTATAGGTTGCATCACACCTTCTATATACGTTTGGGTGTGTGCCCTGCTGTTTACCCTGCTTTAATCACCCCGTCACATAAATGTCTTTCACGTCCTTCCCCTCTGTGCTCCCTCCTCCCTCTCCCCTCCTTCCTCTCCCCTCCTCCCTCTCCCCTCCTCCCTCTCCCCTCCTCCCTCTCCCCTCCTCCCCTCCCCTCCCCTCCTCCCTCTCCCCTCCTCCCCTCCCCTCCTCCATCTCCCCTCCTCCCTCTTCCCTCCTCCCTCTTCCCTCCTCCCTCTCCCCTCCTCCCTCTTCCCTCCTCCCTCTCCCCTCCCCTCCTCTTCTCCTCACAGCTCACCCACACCAACTTCAGCGATCATGATGCCTACTTCTCCATCCTCTCCCACCTGAGACAACACTTCCACATCTTCAAGTGCCACGAGGAGATAGAGAACAAGTACATCCTCAACAAACCTCCTCCCCAGACTTCCCCACAGCGCCAAGACACGCCTCCAGAAGGACATCCACTCGGACAATCGTCTCTCCCTCCTGGTGTCCCTGGTCCATGATGGCCTCTCTAGGGAGGAGCCCTCTGAGGGGGACAGAGTGGCCTTTGGGAAGAGGCTGAAGGACGCCATTGCTGACTTCACCACTGACTTCATCCCTCACATGAAGGAAGAAGAGGAGGTTGGAGCCTGGGAGGAGGGTGGAGCTAAGGGGGAGGAGTCAGGGGTTGTTAGGGTTTGGGGACTGGGGGTGGAGCTAAGTAGGAGGTGGGTGTGGTTCCGAGGGGCACAGTTTTTATCGAATCGCATTCCCAACATCATATTGTTCATTATGGTCAGGTTTGGTGAAACTCTAACTGCACTTGAATCTATAGCACTTTGAACCCGTCTGTGTGTTAGCCTATAGCCTGTGTTAAGACATCAATTACACCGCTACAATCTGCCTTTGCATCCTCACTCTGACATAGCCGAAGTTGATTGCCTAATCAGTAAGAGAGGGCACGGAGACAATACTGTAGGGCACGGAGACAATGCTGGTTGAGAGACATTTGGTCTGGAGAGTCGGAAATGAGATATTTGTCTTGAGGTGGAGGTTTGGGGCACACCACCAGCCACACACACCCAATTTGGACATAGGGGACAGGACTGAAAGCGTAGGTTCTTGTTCAAAGTCAAAGTTGAACTCTCTGAACCAGGGACCAACACCCACACTACCACATAAAGGAAGGGGAGCATATGATGTTGATTAAGTCCTCAGCCAAAACTAACCATTTGGAGCATCAGGTGTCATGCCTTCATCTTTCCTTACACGTGCCTGCATGGCCAGCTGAGTTACACGTACAGTGTACATGTGCTCTGTGCGGACGTTGTGGGTGTGTCGTCACATTGTGCCCCTCCCACCGTTTAGGTGTTCCTCCCTCTTCTGGTGACTCACTTCTCCGAGGGTGAACTGAGAGAGCTGACGCAAACGGTGAACCACCTACACATTCATGACAAGTGCCAAGGTACGTCTTTGCAGCTAGTCCATTGCACCTTGGCATTGGTCTGGCCAAACCTTTTCAAGTGGGAGGGGTCTGGAATATATCACTTTACCGTTAGTGTACATGTAGGATTTCGGTTATGAGGGTCATTATGCAGTGTGCTTAGCTACATGTGATGGCCTTTGCATCAGCAACATCAGTAGTGACCAATAATAAGTGAACATGTTAAGTATATTCATGCCATCCAGTGACAAATGTGTACAGCTGTACCTGTGATTAAATGCATGTGAAAATGTGCTAACTTGAGTTGTGATCTCAATATTATGTCCAATCAACTCAACTATTCGATAGCTTAAGGTACAAAGTATTCATTGCAGAGGCTATCAGAATATCTAGATTTGAAACATAAAAACCAATCAATCCCCAATTCTTGCGTTTCGGTATATGCAGGTTACACTGTTAGGTTTGTATTTTGTATTCACTAGCCAAACGGTCTTGAGTACAATCATTTGTGCTCTGGTACTCATTCCAAGCCAGATCTTGAATCTTTCGTATCAGTCAATCTTGAATTAGTTTCACAGAACAACACATGAGGAAATCGTTGCTGGATGCGAGCATTCTAATTTAGTTTACTGCTTGCAAGCTCGTACACTTTATTAAAATATCAAAACTTATATTTCTTTGATATTGGAAATGTGATCAGTGCGTGCAGCCAGTTGAATGATGCGATTATTATTTACCTATCTTGGCAACTATCATTATTTACCTATCTTGGCAACTATCATTATTTACCTATCTTGGCAACTATTTTATTGCCTGAGTTATGTGCACATGCATGCATTTTAAAGGCACTGTACTGTGACTATTATCTGCACGATTCATAGTGCTACTGCAAACAAGCAACACTGCACGACATGTTACTGATGTAGCCGTGGAGAAGTACATGTATCTTGAATAGTTGGGTTCGCATTTCATCATAGTGCTATTTGCATTTGCCTAGGTATTGTACATTTAAAAAAGCAATTAAGACATTCTCGCACTTGCATTACCGATTAAATGCAGATTGAACCAGACTACATAAAAATCGCATCAACAATTGTCAGGTGGATCGCATACATGTAAAGGTACTATATGTTTAACCTGAAGTTTGGGTTCGAGACACTCATCAAAATGCATAGACGTTCCTTAAGTTCATTACAACAAACACATTCCTGAGCAAATCAAGCCGCTGAGGCGTAATTGGATACTGGGGTAGTATTCTAATGTCACTGTCTGTTTTCCTAACCTGCAAGCACAAGCCTGTAACTGCACAATTATCACCCAACCATTGCACATCTAAACCAGATCGGTTCAGTTGCATGATGATAAATGCCCAGTGTGAACACAACCCAAAACCACTTCAACAGCCCTAGTACTGAAACACCTTCATTTATAAACCTCCATGCTAAGGTTTGTTGGTGAATGGAAAGGATAGGGTTCCCGGCATTCTCCCAAGCTGTACAAGCCCTGTTTTTTGCCTTCCTAAGAAAAGCACAGCCACTATGGAATGTAAACAAGCCGTGTTTAGTGTTGCCAGGGAGCATGCCACCAGCCTTAGCTACCTCCTGCCACTCTGGAATGTGTGTGTAATTCACCTTGTGATGATTCCGAAATAGCATGCAGTGAGGTATTTCTTTTCATGGAATGTCGTGAAATGGATAGTGACCTGTTGAAGGCACATAGAAGATATCACACCTGTATGTAGGTCCTTGTACACTATCAAAGTCTTGCAAAAATTGCAACTCTCCGGCACAATAAATCTTCCTAAGCAAACATGGATATTGATCGATGTACTATACGTGTACATGTGTCACATTAGCTGTGTGCAGCAGTGTCTTAGTTGTGTGCAGCAGTGTCCTCCTCACTCTTAGTTGTGTGCAGCAGTGTCCTCCTCACTCTGATGTGTTTGGTTGCCTCAAAGCAGGACTTGTGGTTCATTGGACCTTTATGTCAAGTGGGAGGGGGAGGGGTGGGGATGTTGGTGGCTGTATTATAGATATACAAGATATTATTAGACTGAAATTTAAACGATAGTACTGTACTATTTACTCAATTCTTGAGCACATGTCGCTGTATGCTTGTGTGATGCTGCCTCTCCTCCTACCTCTGCAGGGAAGGACAAGCCCTCTGCCTCCCAGGAACCCCCCGGCCTCACCTCCCTCCCCCCGGAGGTCCTCGTTAAAATCTTCTCCTACCTCTCCCCCGTCGACCTCTGCCACCTCTCCCAGAGCCACACCTCCCTGAGGGGCGTGGCCTTCAACGGCTCCCTCTGGCAGCACCTGCATCCCGTGCGCTGGGCCAACGAAAACATCCGCTTCTTCCGGCCCCCCTGCGGGGACCCGAGCTACGACGCGTACCTGGAGAACAGCACAGCCAAGCACCTGATGAGCGTGGAGGGGAGGGTGAATGCCAACCTGAGGATGAGGGAGGAGGTGATGGAGGAGTACTGTGAGAGGGAGGCCAGGGTCCTCACAGCTGTGCTGGAGCACCTCCTCCCCAGGGTGGGGCCTCACGTACGCACGCTGGACCTTGCCCATGGCAAAGCTGTTTCCAACGAGATAGTGAGTTTGCTGGTGTCTCTTCCTGTGACTGATATACCTGACATTCCAGGCAAAAAATAGGCATTTCCACCCTTGAAAGTAATAGTGTATTCCATGGACATGTACATGTATATCCCCAGTGCACTCGCAAAGGGCTGCGTAGGAGGCATGTAAGCACCATTTGCGTGTTTGGCTTCACTGGTGGTGGTGGTGGTGTGTGCGTGTGTGTGTGTGTGTGTGTGTGTGTGTGTGTGTGTGTGTGTGTGTGTGTGTGTGTATGTGTGTGTGTGTGTGTGTACAGGGACGCAGGCAGTTTGTCACAATGTCACTTTCTATTTAATGCACAGCTATATGTTTACATTCATGGCATTCCGTCCTGAGGCCAGTGTGTGTACACATGTGTTTACATGTACTTGGGTTTTAATCCAATTACTGATGTTTTGGAAGAGAGTCATTGGTCTGCAGACACCATGGAAGGCTTCTTGCAGTGTGGGATTGACACTCCCAGTATTATGTATACGATGTACATGTATGTCTGACTAAATGTACCATCCCATTCCCAGGTATTTCGCATGCTGAAGCGGTGTCCAAACCTTCGGTACCTGGACCTCTCCCACACTGGTGTGTCTGATTTTGCCTTCAAAGGGTAAGGATGGATCATGTGATTCCTGGTGTCCATTTTCCTGATGCTACAATGTCTACACCTGGACACTGATGTGTGCATGCATGTGCATGCATGTGCATGTATTTAATGGTGCCCATACATGTGTACTGTGTATTCTCATTCCCAAACACACACACACACACACACACACACATGCACACGCATACACACGCATTCACACACACACACACGCATACATGTAGGTTGCTAAGCAGCAGAGAGGTGTGGTCTCTCCAGCACATTGACCTGACGGGATGCTCCCAGATCACAGACACGGCCCTCCAGAGGATTGGCCAGGCCATCTCCACACACTCAACCCTCCTCACACAACTCTGTGGACACTCGGGGGGGGAAAGGGGGTGTGGCTGCCCCAAAACACCCGTGCCTCAAGTCTCTGGTGCTGTCTCGATGTCACCTGATCACTGACACTGGACTGAGGTAAGTGGGTACTGTGTATGTGTACAATTAGATTGTCCAGGTGTGTGTGTGTGGGGGGGGGGGGGGAAGGGGAATCGATGAATTCCCAGTGAGCAGGATAATATTCCAGGGTATTGCTTTTTAGAACACTGGAGACTTAATTCCAGGTCGGGGATAGCCTTTAATTCACTGGGGTTTGTTTGATATCACCCTGGGTTTTGCCGGCCAAACCTGGCCTGGACGTTTATAACTTTGTGTGTGTGTGTGTGTGTGTGTGTGTGTGTGTGTGTGTGTGTGTGTGTGTGTGTGTGTGTGTGTGTGTGTGTGTGTGTGTGTGTGTGTGTGTGTGTGTGTGTGTGTGTGTGTGTGTGTGTGTGTGTGTGTGTGGTACTGTACATGTATGTGTCTGTATATTTGTGTGTTCTCTGTGTAGGTGTACTGTAAGTGTGTTATGTGTGCGTGTGACACTCATGTTAACTGCCACTGTAGATATCGCTCACAAACATTAGAAAATTAGTGAGATTGCAGGACACAAGGATATAGAGTGTCATGGATGTGTAGAGTGCATAGCTGTGTGCCTGATATCATGCAGCTATGATGGTGTTACGGGGTGTGTGTACATGTAGGTGGGGGGGGGTTCTAAGTTTAGCAGGTATGCTTTTGGTTGTGGTAGACCTTGTCATCGTATAACACTACCGGTATGTGTGCTTGTGTGTTTGCACACAACGTGTATCGCATGTACGTTGTATAGCTACTTAGCCTTCATCTAAAAGGTATCACCTTACTACACTGTCAGGGGTTTGAGTACATTGTGGGAGCATTATTCTTACGCAATTTTCTCCGTATGCTAAAATATGATCTTTTCTCACCTTTAACTCCTCCTATTTTATGCAACCTCTTCCTGTTGCAAACCCTTCCTCCTCATCCAAGAGCCCTGGTTGTGGGCGTGGTCCTTCCGGAGTTGCGTCACCTGGACCTCTCTGGGCTGTGTCGCATCACGAGGGAGGGGCTGGGGGACCTGGTGGCAGTGTGCCCCTCCCTCAACCCGGAGATGTTCTTCTATTGCGACAATATCCTCCATGGCCCCTATGCAGACTGTGCCAATGGCTGCCAGAGCCTGGGGTCCGATGATATCTGCTACTGCAAGCAAGCCTTCAACTCTTGAATGACATCTCCTCCCTCCTTCCTCTCCCCCTCCCCCCCCCCCCCCCCCCCCCCTTGTCTTGCACCCCCTCCAGTGCCAAGCGTTGGTTGATTGTAGTGACTGCTGCTGACTTGACTTGTGATATGTATACCTGTATGTTGCATGTTTGTTTGTCCAGTGGTTTGTATCAAGCACATGTATCATCCAACCCCTGCCTCTCCATACCTCTCTTGTCACTCTCATGTTTTGTGCTGTCAGAAATATGATTACTGTGTGATGTAATGCCATTTTGAAGAGGTATCTTAGCCGTAGTTCTCAGCCGCATGGCGTAAGAAATATATGGCCACTTACACACTGTATGTGCTAGTACACTATGTACTGCACTTAAGAGTGCAAGACCACATCAGCAGTCTTGTCTCCACTTCTTCAGTACATCATGGAAGGGTCAGTTATCTGAGCATGCGATTGTTAAGAATAATGCATGGCAGTTCATTGCAATATTCAGTACATGCATGAATTATGAGTGCATGTGTACTTAATTGAGGAGCATTGTACTGCATGGTTGATTTTTAAGAAGCAAAGAATTTCAACACGTTATAGGAATAAAAATTAGAAACTATCTGGCATATCAGACAGGCTGCACCTCAAGCTCTACTCAGTATAACATTCTAAAGCAAGCATGATATATTTGTGTGTCAATCCATGCAGCTCACAGTCATCATATGCAGATGGAATTTTAAGGCTTGCATGCGCAATTTATGTTTATATGCCAAAGCAATAGTCATGTGCATGTTTGCTTCAGTACACATCTCTCTCTCACTCTCACTCTCTCTCTCTCTCTCTCTCTCTCTCTCTCTCTCTCTCTCTCTCTCTCTCTCTCTCTCTCTCTCTCTCTCTCTCTCTCTCTCTCTCTCTCTATGTACGTGTATTAATTGCGTGCATGCGTGTATGTGGTGTGTATGTGGTGTGTATTTTTGCACTTCAGTAGATATAACACAATACGTTGTTGTGACAGAGATAATATATCTATATAAGAACTACGACAAATTTAAATCCTTCTGCAGGTTGTGTGCATGTCGAATTGCACCAGGAACCAACATAACAAGGTCGACTATTCATTCGACCACAGTTCATATGGTGATTTTGCAGTTACATTAATATACGCGAGCGCTGTTCCCACTTTGTTGGGCGTATTGGGCCTTGAACTCATTAACAAGGGGTTACTCGAAATTTGATTTCTGCCAGGTCAACCATAATTTTATACGATGGGTCAGGTGCACCTCAAAATGTATCGTCACAATCGCATCATTCAGGTGTCAGGCACACGAAACAAAGGATATAAGCCTATTACCTGCCCAGGCGTTTATAAGCAACGGAAAAATGACGTACTCGTAGGCTGGAGACAGCAGTAACGCATAAGTTCATATGTCTGGTTTCAAGACCCTAACGTGAACGATGTGCATTCATCAAATAACAATAACTTCACACATGGCGCGCAGTCTTGACCTTAACGTCAACGTTGAAGCCAGTTGCATACCAATTTGTGCGCGCAGTTTGTATGATTCTCCGCACAAAAGGCGATCAAGAGACTGATGGGATATGTGGCTCATGACTGCACTTACAAATGGTCATAATTCCATAAAGACAAGGAGTAATGAGATTGATAGCTTAGCCACCTGCACTTGTACGTCTTTTAAGAACCTGTCATATTCCATTCTTAGCAATAGACTGTGGTCTATAACAAAAGGCAGGTACGTAAAGTGCACATTAGTGCATAGAACGTGTTACGTCTCAATGTTAAGCAGAAATGTGAAATGAAAAAGTAGTAAACACACACAAACAAAACATGACAGAAGGAGAGAAAAGAATAAATGAACATGCAAAGGGTTATTGTGTTGGAAGGTCCCCAGACGAACTGCTGCGCTGTACTGGGTGGCAGTCCTTTGAAGTGTTGTGATTCTATCCCGGATAAAATTCTTAGAAGAGAGAAAAAATTTTAAAAGGAAAGAGTACAGATGACAGCTATCTGCCCACAATCTTTGGTAGGACTGTTTTGGAGCTTCCTGCTGTCCCCTCCGCAGGGAGCTTCATAGCCGACACCGTGGCCGACACTTTCCCATTGGGCAGCCCACTCGCCTGGGCAGAGCTGGGCACCGGAGGCTTTGACAACTTTCTGCCCAACACCTCACTGCTGGCCTGCGGTTGAGGGGGCGCAGGTGGGGGGTGGACCGTGGCCGATGGTTGGGAGGCGGCGCCCTGCTGCTGCTCCCCTGGGCCCCTGGCGGGAAGCCTACGCCTCAGCCAGCCGTGCCTCAGGGCCTGAGGCGGGGTCATCCTGACGGCGGGGTCCCACTCCAGACACCGCTGGAGGAAGTCGAGCAGGAGGGGGTCATCGCAGCACTTGAGGGCCTTGCTCAGCTCCTTGCTCCCGGGAGGTCCCCGTATCTTACCCCTCTTGGAGCGTCCCGACCCGTACTGGACCGTCCCATCCGGATTGGTGGAAACGGTGCAGTACCTAGGGTGGTTGCGGGAGCTGAAGAAGGTGCGGGTGCGCTTGCAGGCGTCCAGGAGCTTCTGCGGAGGCATGCCCAGGATCTCCATGGTGCAGGCCAGCTGGTCCGCCTCGTCTTCCCCGGGAAAGAGCGGGTAACCGGTGAGGAGCTCGGCCAGGATGCATCCGAAGCTCCACATGTCGATGGGCATGCCGTACTTCCCGCCCAGGATGACCTCCGGGGCGCGATAGAAGCGGCTCTGGATGTAGGTGTAGATGCGCTGGTGGTCATAGCAGCTTGAGCCAAAGTCGATCACTTTCAGGCCGCTGCGCCCCGGCTGCTTGAGCAAGATGTTCTCAGGTTTGAGGTCGCAGTGGATGATCCTGTTGCGGTACAGGGTGTCCAGACACTGGAGAATGGAGTGACCGAATTTGCGCACAAGTGCGGAACTAAACCCTTGGAATTTGTTCCTCTTGATCAGCTCGTACAGGTTCATGCTCAGGAGCTCAAAGGTGAGGCACACGTGGTTGCGGAACGTGAAGTGGTCGATGAGGTGGATGATGTTGTGGGTGCCGTCCGCGTCCTGCTTCCTCAAGTGCTCCAATATCCTTATCTCCTCCACGGCCTGGCGGTGGAAACGCTTCTCGTTCCTCACAATCTTGAGCGCCACGTGCTGCTGCGTCTTGTGGTCGAACGCCTTGAGAACCTGCCCGAAACTACCCTTCCCCAACACCTTGATCACCTCGTAGCGATAATGCACGTGATCGCGCGACACGGCCAGGTAGCTCCCGGACTCGTCGTCATAGCCGCCATTGTTGGCGGCCCCGCTCACCCCTTGACGCTTCTTGGCTTGCTGGCCCGCAAAGTAGACCTGCGGGTAGCCGAGTACCTCCTGCTGCTCAAAGGCCGTCAGCTTGCTGCTGTAGACGCGAAGCGCGACCTCGGGGGCGAGGAATTTGGGCTTTTGCGACGAGGAGGCGGTGGCCGTGGACCCGCCCGACTCGATCCGTTCGCTGGAAGGTCGCGAGGCCGTGAGGGGGCGGGTTAGGACCTGCGGGAGTGTCTCGAAAGGATCTGAGAGTTTTTTCCTCGGCCTGAGCTCCTGACGACTTGCTGGTTTCGCTACTCGTACCGAACATGGGTTGCACCTGGACCCCGGCTATGTGCGGGAGAGCATAGGACGAGTGGTTATCGGGAAGGCTGTTGAACTGTGACCCGGTGATAGTGGTGGTGGTGGTGGTGGTGGTGTGGGGAGGGTTGGGCCGCAGCTGCGGCAGACCCAGGCGAGGTTTGGATCCAAGCGTCCTAATCGCATCTTCGCCGATTTTCGTGTCTTTGTATGTTGATCCAGACACCGTTCTGGGCTCTTGAAAGGAATTGCTTCTAGTCAGGGGTTGGCCTGTGTACATCGCCAGATATAGCATATTTCAGAGCTACGACGCGACAAAAGGATAGTCGACAGCGATTCGCTACCGATCAGTAAAGTGTAGCTCAATATAGTAAAACACACCCCCTCCAACCGGCGCTTGAATCTGGTTACTACTATACTAATACAAAAAAAATGGTTGCGTGAGTGGGATATCCGTTGCTAAGCGACTAGTCATAACACATTCCATGCTCCAATTATCCGCATCGCTCATTTTAGCGAATCAAAAACAATAACACTAGGCAATTACAAATCAAGAGGAAAAAAAAAAAAAAAGAATAAAAGAAAAAACCCTGGCCACACAGTAGGTTGCATAGCACACTTACAACCCATCTGTCCCCCTGTCCAGTGTCCTTGCATTGTGCTTCAGGCTGTCAATATACTCCTGCTGTGAGGCTGCCAGTACTGCCGCTAGTATACGATCATCATCCCACTCTTGCAAACCTTTTAGGGGTTAAAGACAGAAATGAAATGTTTGCTTTGCACCTAATTATTCCTGAAGCCATAAGCAACACAAGCCCTTTAGTAGGAATAGTAGCCCACAAAACACAACAAGACATGCACACACTTACCAAACGCGGAAGTTGAGGCGTCCAGAAAAGAGCTGTACTCAAATGGAAGCTTGTCAAGAACTGCCCCAGACTCAAAATCCGGAGTACGGAGGGGTGTGGTCTGTTGCCGTGATGACATCACCTCTTCCTGCTGTGCTGGTAGAGACTGAACTATGTCGTTGCAAGCCTCAGGCAACGGACACTGAGGCGAAGACGGTGGGCTCTTTCTAGAGCCACCATCTCCACTCGGCAGCTCAAGAGCAGGGCCACAGTGCCTGGCAGAGGACGGAGAACCATTTCTTGAGCCCCCCGGAGAATTGTTAGGGGAATTCCGCAGGGACCCCCGCAGGGAACCTCCCCTGCGTCTGACCTCACAGGGGGAGCTGTGACGAGACGAGTGTGGGGACCCGTGCAGGGATCCTCTACTGGGGGAGTTGTGTCCGCTGTTTACCCCAGAGGGGAAGGAAGTGGTGGGAGGCGTGTGAGTGTGGTAGTGTGATCTGGCGGGAGAGCGGGAACGTGCCGGGGAATTGGTACGGGAACAAGCTCCTCCCCTTTGCTTGGTACCCTGGTGTTTGGCGTCTTCGGAGGTGGGGCCACGGGTGGTGGTGGTGATGATGGGAGGGGGATGGGCCAGGAGAGTGGGAGTGGTCATCGAGGATGTGGGAGATGAGGGGGCGGAGGTGGTGGGAGGAGCCATGGCGGTATTGGAAGCACAGGCCATGGACGAACCCTGCACACATGAAGGATAAGGAAGTGAACATGTCTACAAGTCAACAGATGAATGTACTGCAATGACACACATACATATATGTACCTACACTGTACATACATGTGCACACACACACACGTGCACGCATGCATACACACACACACACACACACACACACACACGCGCACACACACACACACACACACACACGCACACACACACACACGCACACACACGCACACACACGCACACACACACACGCACACACACACACGCCACACACACCACACACACACACACACACACACACCCACACACACACACCTGTACTCCACTCTTGCTGGACGAGGGTCTCTTCTCGCAGTCCTTGAGCCACTGCAGGTAGGACTCCCTGGCCACAGCATCCTCCACTGCCTCGTACGTGGCTTCCCAGTCCGTGGTCCTCAGCTTGTCCTCTAGCATGGCCTGATGACATCATTGTACTAACCCTATTGCACAATACACCTGTGCTCTACTTACAGGTCTACCCTTATCCCCCCTCCTGTCACAGCACCCCCCCCCCCCCCCCACTCCAGCTACAGGCACAGACAAAGCATCTACACAAAGAACAAGGTCCACTGATGGTGAGACGAATGTTGGACTAAACAAAGATGCCAAATGTGTACTCAGGAGCAGAGCAAATAATCCAATAAATTTAGACACACTTCCCCAGACCCAAAGGTGTGCTCCCTTGGCTTTGGTTATGATTTCTATGGTTCTCCATAGTGACTTGGTCAAACACAGCCCACACCCACATGGAGCCACTCCAAGACACTTGGCATCCAATTAGAACCAACAGACCTGCTCAAGGAACACATTCTCAGACTCCCTTAATGCTCCGTTGATAAGTGTTTTGTCAGCAAGCTACGTGGAATGTTGAGAAGTGGAGAGAGGGGGAGGGTAAGAGAAGTGCACAAAACAAAGCAAAAGGAAGCAAATTTACACAAGACGCACGCACGCACGCACGCACGCACGCACACACACACACACACACACACACACACACACACACACACACACACACACACACACACACATACACACACACATACACACACATACACAAACACTCACCCCAGGCTTGTGCCCTGCCAGTCCCAGACCCACTCCAATGGTGGCTGTGTGAGGGTCAACCACAGAGTTGTAATGGATTCCTCCATGATAACTGAGTCTGATGGGAGCATTGTCCGTCTTGTACACACCAAAGAAGATATTGATGGGCTCTGGAATGCAAAGCACACCACTCCTGATATCAGCCTGCACAAACATACACCACACAACATACATGTACACACATAACATACATGTACACACATAACATACATGTACACACATAACACACACACCAGCCAAAAACATGCTTCAACCTCACTGCATCACAGCCACACCCCTTACAACCGAAACATGGCACGGAGCACAGGCGTGACCCAAGCCATAGCACACTACTGTGGCTTCTCTGGCAACACTTCAGTATCTAATCAGCACGTCTTCTTGGCCACACCCCTTGTCCTTGTACAGCACCAGGAGTGTGCAAAGCGCCCAAACACTACCTTACAACAAGTTGCCACACCTCAGGAACTGGCCAATGAGAGCGCCACATCAAAAGCTAACACTCATCCAGTGCCAAAGGTACATGTGTGTATTCCTTGGATCCAGACAATCTTATGCAATACACTGTCAAGCACATAAGTACACGCACATATGCAATGCATATGCATGTGTGCATGTGTGTGTGCATGTGTGTGTATGTGTGTGTGCATGTGCATGTGTGTGTGCACAAATATGCTGTTACATGGGACACTATCTTTCGAAGTTGAATTATTGTGATTGCTAAATTGCGTACAATTAAAGCATGAGTATAAACAGATGACAGGGTTTTTTAGTTACGTAAAGCACACAACAAACACTCCAGTGGCACTCCAAGCTGCAGGTGTCGAGTGCAATACAAAAGGCGTGCATTAATTGCAAGCGTGTATGCAAATTGGATGATTGTTGGATGATGATGCCATTCTGTTCAGCTCAAAGATGTATGGTGGTGTGCGATGCATGACACAATCAGGTAACCATGGCAACTGAGGTACTCTAAACAGGGCTGTTCACCACATTCACACTGTTCGCACACCACTGACTCAATACGGAGCACACCACTGACTCCATTAGGAGCACACCACTGACTCAATACGGAGCACACCACTGACTCCATACGGAGCACGCCACAGAGGCTACAAGTAGATTTCCACATACAGGTACACACATGTATATTTTACAAGGGGAATTTCACCCTTGTAGTGCACTGGACAGTCCAATGTCAATGTTCCTCCCTCCCTGCACTTACAGGGCCTCCCCAAAAAAACCCAGACACAGCCCACACACATGTATTTCCATCAGGATGGACATGCACCATGAGCTGTGCTCAGCATTTGTTTCCATAAATGGGCGTCCTTAAAGTGTGGCCGTGCATGGAGAAAACAGCTTACACTTCACTTGAATGATCTGCTTCCAAAAACCCTGTGACCGAAAACCCTGTGAATGACCAACATAGCAACCATGGAGACTGATGGGATGGTTTTGTAAACCCAGCCTTTGTGGTGATGCTTCCTCCATACAAGAGAGTTGTTAGGTGGTACACTTTTACTTTGTAACTGACACTAGCCTGGAAACACGCAACCCTAAATGAACATGACAGACAGTTCTAAAGGCCATTGGTACCAGGAATCTGCTACAAGTTATAGGACTACAGTGTACATGCTGCAGTGCCCATACGTGAGAGCAAACTATCCAATGCAATGGACGAAGTTCACATGTATGCATGTACTGAAACACTTGAGCACTACATGCATTCTGTACCTGTATGTGCACATGGAAACCTACCCACCCGCCCACCCACACACACACACACACACACACACGCACGCACACACACACACACACACGCACACACACACACACACACACACACAGTGTGACTTTCTGTTGGTGACAAGTGCTAACACAGAAGGACAACAGGAGAAGTCCTGTTAATTAGAAAACACTTAACAGGTCACTGCTCTAACACCTCATGGTGTACACACAGACAAACCAACAGGTACAGTACCTGGTCCATACTGGTACAACTCAATGACTCGATTGTACATCTCAGCCATGGCCTGCATCTCCAGGTTGTTCCCAAAGCAGTGGTCTGCACGCTTCCGTTTAATGTAGCCTTCAAAGTCCTCCGTGATGAACTGTGAGAAATAGTCTGCATTCTTCATCTGATGGAGGGGGGGAGGGGGAGGGGGAGGGAGGATCAACATACATGTATATATGTACGCAGATATTTCTTTTACATACCTGTAGCACCAACCCACACCAAATACACACACACACACACACACACACACACACACACACCACACACACCATGTAATCCAGGCAATGATTTCGCACCACAGAGTGCATTTCCTGGTCCCCATACACCTGATCAGCTGCAAGGACACAAGGCTTTCTATGAATTTGTACACGTATGTGCCAATTGCATGTGTGCCAATAAATGTCATCATCACTCACCAACAGCTCTGAATAGACACGCCCCATCCTCCCTCATCCTCTTCAATGTGAAGCCACGCTTCTTCAGACACACTTCAAAGTTGCGTTCCATCTGTAACCATGCCGACAGATGTAGCACAACACAAAACTGATTAATTGCAGTGAAAATGTTGCTATGGTTTTACTTTACCCACCAACACTACTATTTGCTATAATAGAGAAATAATAACTCAAATGCAACTGCTACACAACTACTGATCTTTGTAAAAGATAATGTATGGCCTAGTTCCCAAACCCAAGCTGTGCACATGTAAATACAGGTATATGATCAGGCTTTCTTACCCTCCAAAAAAGAAACATTATGTTAAGCACATTGAACGGTTCGACGAGCACTCATTAAGGTAATGCAAGCATCACCTTGAAAACAGAGCAACTTATTTCATAAGCCAAAATGAACAGATATTTTATCCAGGTGGTTACGGCAAAAACAAAGTGATGATAGTTGAGTAACAGCATTAATCAAATTTGGCTAAAATTGTTGAACAAAACACATCAAATAAATGTGTGATGATTTGACCTGGAATGACCCTCCCCAAATACCCACACATATGCTTACAAAGCAGGGGGTCATGTGTCCTAACAATGATCCAATAACCATGCTTGAACTTCCTTGCTCAATTTAAATTTACAGTTAACACCACTGTCCTGACCAGTTCAATGGTACGTACTCCATTCAGTAACGTTGTACATGCTGGTACCATGGCCTTAGTACGGCACAGCAATCCTTGACATGTACACTGTATATCTGGTATGAGTTGCATTTAACAGCTTCATCTACAAGTATGTACAGTAATTGTCATTCACACACATGACCTACGTGCACTCACTCTTCTAAACACCCCCACCCTTAACCCCACCCACCTCAGGATCTGCCCTTCGCGGTGCATCATACTCCTCAGAGCTGTTGTAGCCGCTAGCAAAGGGGCTTCCCCCCTCTGTCCTCTTTGAGTAGGGGCTTCCCCCCTCTGCCCTCTTTGAGTAGGGACTTCCCCCCTCTGTCCTCTTGGTCCTGGCTGGAGTGACAGAGGTAGGAGGAGGGTGGTAGCCCCTCTTGGCCACGGCAAAGCCGGAGCTGTTCTCTCCATCATCACCGTCATCATCGCACGAGTCATAGTGCCTGTTGTGTAGGGGATGTTACATCATGATGGTACCATGCTTGCACATAACATCACCCCACGGATATGAACCAAAATGTGGAAGTGTAAGCGAAATTAATTTATACTACAGTGAGCCTTATACTACAGGTCCACATCGTTGTGTTTGGTTACACACATGTCCATGCACTGCACATGTGAGTGTTCTATTACAGCTTCTGGAACTTACATACAGGTACATGCACATGTGAGTGTTCTATTACAGCTTCTGGAACTTACATACAGGTACATGCCTATGCACTGCACAGCTTCAAGAACTATTATGAATGTGGATACAACCTGAACTATAGAACATGATGCATCACATACAAATTCATCTGTACAGACAGTATTTGAATTGTGTGGGCACATCAATCAAGCCACAAAATACACATACATGTACACGTGTGTGCGCGCGCGCACACACACACACACACACACACACACACACACACACACACACACATACACACACACACATACACACTACAATGCTTCAATAGATGGAAAAACAGGTCTAGGAGAATAGAGCTCAGAGACAAGACAAGTACATGTACTGTATATTACACTTGTCTATCACAAGACTGCTCATTGTTTTGTTGCTGATCAATGAGCATTGAACTCTGTGACCTACCCAATGAATACTGTATCACATCTTTGTGGCTTTTAGAATTGTGGTTTTATGTCCTGATTGCTGCACATGACCACAACACCACAACCATCCAAAACCTACAGTACATGTATATGTAGCTACATGCTACACACCTCACCAGGTTGCCAGAGGTGGCAAAGAAGATTAAACAGTACTGTGAACCCAGATGCTTATTTATTTATACAAAAACTGTTTATTGACTCACACCACTTTTTATACCACTGAGAGAGGTGTGATCATTCAGAACCAATGGTGTCAATCCAATGCCCAAGTAGGATTCGCCACCTAACTAGTAACTCCCATTACATTAGCTATCTCCCCAGACAGAGCTAAACTATACGTAGGCTTGGAGGAGTCTATGCACAGTACATGTGATCGAGACTACCAGCCCCAGGTAAGTACATGTGATCGAGACTACCAGCCCCAGATATGGTAAGTACATGTGATCGAGACTACCAGCCCCAGGTAAGTACATGTGATCGAGACTACCAGCCCCAGATATGGTAAGTACATGTGATCGAGACTACCAGCCCCAGGTAAGTACATGTGATCGAGACTACCAGCCCCAGATATGGTAAGTACATGTGATCGAGACTACCAGCCCCAGATATGGTAAGTACATGTGATCGAGACTACCAGCCCCAGGTAAGTACATGTGATCGAGACTACCAGCCCCAGATATGGTAAGTACATGTGATCGAGACTACCAGCCCCAGGTAAGTACATGTGATCGAGACTACCAGCCCCAGATATGGTAAGTACATGTGATCGAGACTACCAGCCCCAGGTAAGTACATGTGATCGAGACTACCAGCCCCAGATATGGTAAGTACATGTGATCGAGACTACCAGCCCCAGGTAAGTACATGTGATCGAGACTACCAGCCCCAGATATGGTAAGTACATGTGATCGAGACTACCAGCCCCAGGTATGGTACATTACGACAAACACAGATGTGATCAAGCGTAATGAAAAAGCTATCAGTATTAAAAAACTCTCTCAATGCTTTTTTTTTTTTAATAAACAGAAATGCACCACACTCGATTGAAAGCAGTTTGACTAGGCCCCATTCAAACATAGTGTAGGTACAATGGCATAATGGAAAGGACCAGGAAGGCATTGTGTGTGCAAACACTCATGTAGGCTGTCATCCTCAAAGACCAATCAAAATGTAGGGAAGTTATGGTGGCCTCCCACAAGGAGTCACATGACTCTCACATCACTTAAAGCATTGATTAGACCTGAAAGGGACACCCCAGGTCATCATGAGTCTTTTGACCTCAACACACACACCCACACACACACACACACACACACACACACACACACACACACACACACACACACACACACACACACACATACACACAACACCCACACACACTTTTGATATGTACAGCATACCCCTCCTACATGTGTGTATAGGAGTGACCACAAGATGTTGACTCCACTATGCCAGATGTTAAATACAATATTTTCATTAGTGTGCAGGTGCAGAACACTATATCTGCTTAATGCAGCTATATACAGAATGACAAGTGGGTTTTTCCATGCTCCAAGACATGAGATCAACGAGGCACAAGCCATGGGTACAACTTACGCCTCTGTGCGCGTTAATTCGAAACACACTGATGAAAGCAACACAACCTAGTTACCATGAGAATCAATGGGCGTCCTGTTACTCTATTACAATGCACATGTGATAACCACAATTCTCCATACGAATGTCGGATCCCGAATGTCTTGAACGCACCGCCACTAAATATCGTACTCAGCACGCATACCATGTGTGCTCCGTACCTGTGGTAATACGCATCCGTGTCATGAGCGAAGCTTTCTTCCCCATCACTGGAACGGTGCGGAGTGCCGTGGGCCGCAGCACCACCGTGGGACAGGGCGCAGTGGCTGGTGTTTCCATCATCCGAATCTGATTCTTGCTTTTCCTTTTTCTTGGGAAGAATTGTCATTCTCCTGCGTTATTCGTGTCACAGAACCGTGCAATTGCTCCTCCAGAAATTCAAATCCGTTCGGGTACCAGTTAAAATGACCAAAGTGCAATGCTGTGAGTCAGTACCTGTTCCATAAAAATAAAAAATAAAAAGATACGCGCGTCACGCGAGCATGACGCGTACGGGGCGGAGTGTAGGCACTGGCCTGTGTGGGCGTGGCACACCTTCAAAGTGGGGGCGACATTATTTATTCATTACTCCAGCCATAACTAATATGCATGTATCAACAATGTCTTCTAAATAAGAGAACTAAGTTTCTTCCGCTCGTCGTTTAGCAGCAATACATTAGCTATGACATGGTTACACATGCAGGGTTGCCGAATGCCAGCCCGACTTAGTCTCGTACCCAAACCTGTTTAGGTAAGAATAATGCTACGTAAAGTGACGAAGTCTACCGAAGTCGTAGATAAAGCGCTTTCTAGGCGTCGTCTTTGCCCTTGCAACGATCCATTCCTTAATCAACGTGTGTTATGGCATTCCAATTGCATTCCAAATTTCCAATCACTCCGGTGGACTTTGTTACTAGACCAGCATTATACATTATGCAAGTAATGCTTACGTAAACAGGTCTGGGTACGAGACTAACCTGCCAGGCCAGCTTGTCAGGTCACCCATTGACTATTGTTACTAATCGAAGTTATTAATGCAGCCCGATCCGCGAGTCAAAATTAAAGCATAAACAGCAGTTCCGTACGTGCAACTAGGTTTGCAATTAGATCAAATGTACTATATTAAGGTTATGGCACACACTCTGCTAATTATAATAGTAACTTTGGAGGCAGTTTCTGCAAAACACACAAAAATAATGCCAAAATCCAAGGATGGGATATTAAACAAACAGTTACGAATCTAAAACTCCGCAAAAGGCATCTTGTTGAACAATTGTGTAACACGTGCGCCTATTTCCCGGTAAAAGATACAGCGTGTTTACTTTCTCCGTATCCCGCCTTATAAATCGAAGGTGAGAGCAAAGTGTGGTTAGTGAAGCTATGAATACAACAGGCTACGACGCGCCCGACATAACCCAACATACAGCGTGTAGATTCATGAATAAATCAAGCCACGAGAAGACCTGTGCGGGTACAAGGTGAACAAAGGCTCGCAAACAGTGAGGAAGCAAGCGGCTGTCTCCACGGAGCTAGAATGCCACCCACATGCATACAAGTGCGCACGCTTCACTAGCTGGGGAACTGATGTCCGCCTTTCATGTGGATGTACAAAAAGGTTGCCCTTAGATCCCCCCCCCCCCCCCCCCCCCCCCCCCCCCCCCCCAATTTCTGCAATAAGTGCTAGTTGCTGTTGAGGCGAAAAGTTGATGCACAAAAGGAATCACACCGCATACAAGTGTGCACTGGCGCCATATGACTGGTTTAGATGGGTGTTGAATGCAAGGCACAGACTTATAGATCTTATTAACTGTTGGTATATCAGGCCCACTCCAGGGATGCATGCCTGTCTACAATCATCGATGGCCCAAAACACCAAAGACATATCCTGGAAACACACGTGCAGAAATTGGGGAGCACATGAAAGCTGTATCACCACCACCAACAATCAAACATCCAATAGAGCCACCATTATCAGCGACAAAAATACTGTCTGTAATGAGTGAGCTGGAATGCTCCATCTATCTAGGTGTGCTAACTCAACCTATGCAGCTTCCATGTGACAGACTTGTGTGTGCCACTTGTCTGATCGAGTGGATCCATGTAACTGCAGCACGCTGTCCCTGCTGTTATTCCAGTGCACACCTGGAGTGCAAGCTTGTGAACCCTGCTCCTAAGCTAATTCAGCAACTCCTGCAGGATGTCATGGTGTGGTGTGAATCATGCACGAGTAGCCATTGACTATGTCTCACACTGTTGCAGTACTGTTAGAAAACAGGAAATGCAACTCGTGAGTCAAGAATTCACCAGACGCTCGCTCAGTACTACCAAGGAGAAAAACATACAGATTTCAACAGGAGGGACAGTGAGTAGTAATGTAAGAAATTAGCATTGTACTTGACACATTATACAGCCCTTGAAGTTGGTTCGCGTAACTGCACCACTATCAGAGCTTAGTGTTTGCATGCGCAAGTGCCGTGTTCACAAACTTCAGAAGACGCAAACCATCTTGAGTGGTAGCAGTGAGGATGCTGACCTCACGTTAGAAGATGAGCTGAGAGCTCTGAGCACGGAAAAGAAGGAACAGTTACTTCATGATGCAGGGATTACTGTTAACAGACCACCGATGATCACTCATTGTATGACTACAACACTATTAAGCCTGATACAATACAGCAACTTGGTAAGTGCTTACTGTTCATTCATGGACAGGTTATTGGTAGCAAGCTTCTTTCTCAATAGATGATGCCATCAAGAAGTTATTTGCAACACACTTGATAGCACATTTGGTGTCATTAAGAGAACGGTGAAGATGCACCTCCTAGAGGACCACACGGTGGAGTGGATATCAACACATCAAGCAGGCTGTGGCTTAATGGGAGGGCAGGGTGCTGAATCAATTCACGCCAAATTCAACTCCTTAATACTAGTACCCAATTGATGGCATCCTATCATTCATGCAATGGATCAAAGCAATCGATCAAGTTAAGCTGTGGATGAAACACCTGTCAAGATGCATGAACTAAATGAGAGTTCTGAAACTTCAATTCTACCAACTACTAAGCACAAATACCTTGTGCACATGGATCAGTAGCACATTATGCATCAAAATGTTGACATAATATAATTACCTGCATGTGCTATCAATTGTCTTACTTATCGGTTTTAGGTCCTTCCATATTAGGTAAAACATATGTATCGAGAGAGCCCACCATTGACTCAGATAAATTTTTCTCTGGCCAGACACCACACGAAAGCCTGGTACATGATGAAATTTCATCCACAGTCTGTTTTAAGAAGGGATGATTAGTGAAGGCAATGTATATTAGGATGAGTGGTAGTTCAAAAATAATACACTAACATTTGTCTGTGCCAATAAATGCCATGACTCCTTCACTGCAGTCATTTTGTGATCCATAACACAGAAACTTAGCTTCAGCTCTGAACAGAAATTTCTAATAGAGGAAATTGATTGTGAATGTGCAATATAACACCATGGTTAGCTGCTTGGTTGGCGGTCACACCATCTGTCAGTTTGGGTCTTCATTTTGAAAATGATGTGTTAAGCACTGCTATTAAATGGTGGCTTGAAATACCCCCCCCCCCCCCCCCCCCCCCCCCCCGGGCATGTCGGATACTAAGCCTCCACCGTGCCTATTGTGCCCATGGAAGATCCTAGACCCTTTGTGCCATCATAGCACCACATGTAAACGAGGAGGAGATGTCACACACGTCCCAACTGTCTGCGCAATACAATAAACAGTCCTTATCTGCCTCCTAGAAGCGGCTTTGGCTCGGATGGACTCCAAACTCGTCTGGCTGATATCCTAGTGACTACCTGGGGTATTAAGGCTCAGCAGCATTTGATGTCACAGTAATTTCCCCGCTAAATTCCAGTTTTGTATCTGAAGTGGGAGTTACTGCTGGTGTGGCAGCCAGGGCAGCAGAAATGAGGAAGTATGAGGAAAATGGCACTGAACTTGGCTGGATGTGTGTCCCCCTTGCTGTTGAATCTTACGGTGCATGGGGAGTCGAAACATGTAATGCTTTCTGTTTTTTGGCAAAGCGTGAAGCCATCATAACCAACTCTCCAAAGTCTGAAGTACTTTGCAACCTTTTGGGCAAGCTGAGTTTTATCCTGATCCAGTTCAATGCAAGAGCCATTCTTGCTAGGTCAGGTCTTGTCCTAGATCAGGAGATTGACCCAGAATGATCTGGGTTCTAGTTTCAGTTTTGTTTTATCGTTTTATGTTTGTAATGTGTTACGAAACTATTATTAAAAATCTTTTTAGCTTAGGTTAGGTCTTACTGGAAACTCAGTAGACACACAATAACATTTGGCACTGCTCTGGAGCTGTTGCATTTGGTCAATAAAGGTTGCGTACAGTGCTGTCAAACACATTGAAGGCATTCCTGTCACGCAAAACACAATGAGCATTTGTATGGAGTCTTGGATTTATCTTGCAACATCAGCAGCAATGGTGTGCAACTATGAGCTTGAAAAACTGAATTCAGCCCCAGCAAAGATTGGAGTTATTTTTCAGTAGTCCTGTTTTGTTACTTCAATCCCATTCCCTAATTCCTGTTGTTTCATTCTTTTGTGTACATGGTGTCTCACAACTGGTGATTGTACGTGGTGATAATTACAATGGTGATATTGATGATGTGATGATGGTGACAGTAGTGGTGATGACATATGAAGTTGGAATGGGGGGCAACATTGATGAAGTAGGATTTAATTTTGGTGAGATGTAGGGAGATGGTCATCTGATTGCTGGTAAGAAAGATGGTGAGGCATTGTCAAGTTAAGAAGCATGGTAGATCACACAGTTTGCTGCAATTTATAAATGCTTACCATAACTATTACATCAATTTTTTGCGAAGGAAATGGGCTACAAAAGCAACATTCAGTGGTATGCCTGTGTTGTGGTACAATTATCTCACGTGATTATTCTTATCTAATATTCTCATCATTAATTGTTAAATGCATCGTTGCTTTGGGGGCTGCTGATAGAACCTGTGGGGTCTTTTCATCTCAACACTTCATTTATTCCACTTTTCTTTGAGAGGAAGAGATGGTTTTCTTTGCAGTGATTTCTATACAGAAAGGAAACATGGACCTTATTCAGACTACATTACTAACAGAAGTATGAACCAGTGCACATTTTGTGACAGGTTCATTCATGTCATCAAAAAAATTGCTTCTGCCTTTGCATTATCGTTGGAAAGTGTTCCTTTATAAAAACATCAGGTTGCAAATTGTTTTGTGGATGATCAATCTTTTTTAAGATTCATTACAGATGGAAAGAAATGAGTTCTATTTCTGCTGAACAGTTTGCACTTAGGCATATATATGGCCTGTACTGCAGCTGGCCTATCTCCTGCAAGGACACCATCAACAAGATAACATGCATCAAGAAGGATGTGAAAACAATCATCATTGCTAGCTTATAGTGGACTAAAGCATACAACAATAGGCCCAGGGGGTCCCCTTTGCAGTACTCCCGACTGAGAGTTAATCATGCCCAATGCGTGCAGAATAAATTGTGTGCCTCGTAAAGCCATGTGACCCATGGCAAATGCTCAGAGCATACTCATCAAGAACTGCCTGCCTGGATACCAGATAACGGACTTTGGACATAAAGGGAATAGGACATGTCTGCCTTGAATACCATGAAAATTTGCTGAGTCAGTTATCTTGACTGCATCTCAATAAGCCATGCACAATCTTCTCTACATCTGCCTTGCAAGCAACCCCAGATTGTGAAGGCTGAAAGTATGAATAGATCTTGTCCAATAGGATGGATGCAAATATACATGTGTTCGTTTACAAATGCAAGAATTGAGGTGAAACTGAAGGTAGAACAATTCAAAGTTGCATGCATGTTTGTACAATTTATTTCACGAGCTGCGGAGACCTTTGAACAAAGTAAGATATCAGGTGAAAGGAAAGCTGTCAACGAAAATGAAAAGAAAAGCACCAGTAGCGAGATAGACAGACTATTGCCTTATATGTATTTTAAAATGATTTAGTTACATACATGATCTCATTTCTCCATACATGTATGCAGAAAGCTTCAAAATGAATAAGGAACATAACTGTGAATTGTTCTACCTTCAGTTTCACCTTCAATTCTTGCATTTTTGTAACAAATGCAAGAATTGATGTATTTATGTTAAGTAGCACATGGCATATGTATACTGTATTTTGTCAGGGAGCCAGACAGTATTTTCATCACGCACCTAAAGCATGAATGCAGGAGACATATGTTGTAGCACCTCTCATAGCCATGATACACCATTGGTGAATGATGAACACTTTATTTGATACAATGCATTGAGAGACCTACATCTTTGAGACAATCGGGTGGCAGCCACTTTGTAGTTGTCCTACAGCAATTACTGAAAGAGAACAAGTAGTTGGTACTCAATCCAAAATTCTTTTGCAGGAGGGTCAGGAGCAAATACAAAAAAACATTGAATCAAACTTAATGGCCACAAGTGTGAACCACCTATGTTCGCTGACTGACCAGAGACACTGCACTGATTCAGACAGCTGTGGTGAGATGCAGACATAGGCCCTTATTCACCATCTCATTACAGCATTTTACTATTCAGAAGGCTTAGAATATTTTGAATGAGCATGAAGCTGAAAATTAGTCAATACCATTCCATTGCCCAAGGAAAAGCTGTCTCAAGGTGGATGAACAGTGTTTGCAAAAAAAAAGTATATATTTTAAATAGATTTTTAATTGTACACACAAAAATATATAACATTCATTAAACTGAATGAGAGGGGGAGGCAAAGTTCCCAAAATAGATGCAGCATTGCCCCTCTGAATGGCAACAGAAAACTTTTGCATGAGGTGTGCCAGAGAGCTTTTTGTCACCAGTAGTGTTCACAATGTGGCGACCCAAGTCTGACAAGAAAGACATGGAGCGAGGACCGCAGACTCTAGTGGTTTCAAACGCAACAGGTGTGAAGAATGGTATGCATGGGAGGTGAGGTAACTGTGCTTCTTGATCTTGGTCTGCTCTGCCTGATTTGCTGCTGCATGTACTTCAGAGGCTGTGATGGATAGATGGGAAGGGGCAAAAGTGTCTACACAGGTTGCATCCCAAACCAATAATCTGCCATTCGACCAGGGAATCATGGAGATTCCATCAGGATGCTTATCATCTGCATGATCAAGACCAGTGGGCTCTTGCCGAGAAGGAACATTGGCAGAAGACAAAGCCCTGTGCAAAATGTCATTCAGCATGGCATGGCGGAAGTGGCGATCGGCACTAAAACAACAACTGAGCCCGTCTGTGCCAAATGTGTCCACATTTGATCCACAGTGATGGCAAAGGTGAGGGATACAATGTGGTGCCCCCAGACGAAGGCCAATGGCTATGCGGATAGTATTATCATCCATGTGAAGGCCAACGGATGTAACTGGTAAAGTGTGCAACCAGGCACCAGATTTCTTTTTAGAGGCAGATAAAAGCCTCACCTTGGAAAAAGAATCAGGCGCAGTGGCCAGGAGTTCAGCGGCAATGGAAGAAACCCTTGGTAGATCCCATGATTTCTGTCGATGTGACATTGGGCCAGAGGGAGGAGGTTCATTATGACCTGTGGACCATTCAGTGATGGCAGAATCCCAAAGGGAGAGTGGTGACTCCTGGAAACGAGGTGGTAGTATGGTAAAGGTGAGTTCTCTACACCCCGCAAATGAGGCTAAATACGCTGATGGAGCAAAGTGAATAGCACTTTATAGATTATTATATAAATAGCAGACAGGATAAACAAATACAACACAAACACAATTTCATTATTCAAAATTACCTTAGCCCTAGATAAAAAAATAAATCAGTGACTTGTTCTTCAAAAAACAATGTCAAACACTTCCCGTATATAGCGGCCCTTGAAAGAAGACATTTACCCTAAGAAGGATCATGGTAGAGAGCTGTGATGGCTGCAGACTTTGTCGTGTGACCTATAGAGAGGTAAGCTGAGATAGAGCCTACTTTGCTTGATCCAAGGGATGATAACATTGGATTTGTTGATTTGTTCCCTGAGCTTATAAGGAATTTGAGCTTGAAACGAATGTTGTTTTTTTTTTGCGTGTACCTACAATAACATTATGAATTTAATTACGCGTCAAACACATTAGACTGCATTTTGTCCTGCAAACACACTAGATGCCTAAAATCCTCCTCTGAAAAGATGCTGTAAAAGACCTTTGCCCCAGGTTATGAATTAATTTAGGTACGCACCCCTGAGCTTATATAGTCTCGTACCCAGACCCAGATTTTCACAGCAGCGGATGGATTACATCACCGCTACGTGAATTTTCACGTAGCGGATCCTCCTCTGAAAAGATGCTGTAAAAGACCTTTGCCCCAGGTTATGAATTAATTTAGGTACGCACCCCTGAGCTTATATAGTCTCGTACCCAGACCCAGATTTTCACAGCAGCGGATGGATTACATCACCGCTACGTGAATTTTCACGTAGCGGTGATGTATTCCATCCGCTGCTGTGAAAATCTGGGTCTGGGTACGAGACTAGAGCTTATAAGGAGAGAACGAGCTTATAAAGTGGTGTGCTTATAAGGAGGGCAGACTGTACAAAGTATGTAAAAATTTAGATGTGCACACGAAGGATGAAGTGAACGCATTAAACAGACAATTCAGAGGGAACCCTGGCTTCCGCAACAGGTACATCAATCACACCATAGATTATAGAATACAGGGATTGGAAACGGTAAAGATTACGGAATTGATCCGCATTCCACGATTCCGTAAATTATGTACCCTGGCCAGGGCACTTTTGTGAGCTTTGCCGAGAAAATAGTCGGTACATTTGAGAAACTTGTGCCCGATCCGGCTATCCAAAAGGTAAAAATACGTTAAAGAGGCATTTGTGGAGCAATTCCATTCAACACGGATATATCTGAGCTTCGACCCAAACGAACTTGCGAGCCATTTGCTCCTACAACACATGCACAACACATAAGAATTTTTGATCACGCCACTCAATATGCATCTCTGATTCAATATATGTCCTCAAATATATTAGAACCCTGATCACTTTTCAGGGAAAAGTACACAAAAAATACATTTTTGGAATATCATTATATGACATATTTACGATTTACAATGCCAGAACCCTTTGTAGGGACTCCAGAACGTTACTGCGCCACACTACCAACTACGTAATCTATATGGGAACTCCTAAAATGGATTTATAATCTTTCCTGTGTCCAGGAAAATCCCACAACCACTACCCGATCACGTGGTAGCTACGATCGCTCACTGGCTCAACTGAAACTCTGTAAAAAGAATAGTTAAAAGATTCTTTGATGTCAAAGAGGCTGTCCTCACACAGTTATAGGCTAAACAATGCCGAAAGAAGCTCTCTACAGAAGGATGTTTAACAGCTCACACGCCCACCAAATGATTCGATGCGAAGCACGGTCATGTAACGGAACGTGACGTCACGTCACGTAAATGTATATACCGTTTCCAATCCCTGTATTCTATAATCTATGATCACACTGAGTCTGAAAGCTCACCCCTGCGATGATCGTGCACCTCTTAAACACATTATGGAAGAGCGCAGGAGAGAGAAGCTAACTAAGGCAGCATCTTATCCAGGCAATAATGTTGCACTCTTGCTTGATAGATAGAAGAGAGGCAAGTCTCTTGTATGTTACGGAGGCACAAAAAACTAGTGAAGTATCAGGCATTTTGGACTCTAGAATACGCCTTACCTCCCTGCACGTTGTACTAAGAGTTCACTATGTACTCTATACATTTGATTACCTAGTGTACATACACTGCATGGCGTTGATTGAAAAACTAATGGATGCTAATGGAGATAATGTACTTATTTGTGCGATGTGCACAAGCCTGCATCCATGCAAGCAGATAGCAAAGCTCTTCGTTTCTCTTTAGAGTACATGGGATCGTTTCCGCGAAAAGGGACCTAGTGCATATTATAAAATTTGTTATAAAAATGTCTTACGTTTAAATCGCTATAACTTCCGAACTGTATACGCTATCGACTTTTCTATTTTCAACACTTCATAGCACACCATTTCTGTATCGGAAGTTTCGTTAGAAACTTCCATATAGGATTTGACCCCGGCTATGAATATAATTAAAAATACGCGACCCGTCTGTAACAAGACTTCCGATGATCGGATCGTTTAGCTTGTTTTAGCAATCGATCTATAAGTAAAAAATGAGCAGTTTCGTTTTTGTTTCATGTCGTAGAACCGCGTGGTTGTAGAGAACAAAAGGGTACTGTCCGTCCTCGTACCCAGTCCCGGAACAATGGGCGGGTCTCCTCCTTCTTCTTCTTCTTCTCCTTCTTGGCAATGCACAACTCGGGATAGGAACACTTTTAAACGATGTAATTTTCACCAATAGCTTCAGAATTGGCTGGAAGAGGTCCTTTATGGATCAAATATATATTGGTAAACAATCGACTATACGACTATACGGCTTATGTAAGACGTATATCTAATTATACGTCTTATGTAAGACGTATAATTAGATATCTAAAAAATAAATGCACGGTACAGTGTATGTATAAAGCGACTTCGGTGATTCAATCGTCGTTTTGGCGTGATCCTGTGAAGTTGTTTTCCTCAAATGCCTTCACGTCAGAAAAAGAAACGAGCGAAACGACGTGCGAAAAAACGAGCAATCTTGAGAGCTAGTATAGTAATGGAGCCAGCAATACTTGAAAAACTACTTACACATTCCTTAATGGCCCCTCCCCCATAGCTCTACCGAGATGTACAACTGGATGTACAAAGACTAATCTTTCCTTTCCTTCCCCTGTAGGGAGATGAAGAAAATAAAAGAGCTGCAACAGAAAAGGGTGACTATAAACAACTCTTCGCTCTATATGGTCTGGGTCCAGACAGTGATAATGATGATACTTTGGTGAGACTTTTGATTTACCAGAGGAACCGTAAAATGATCATAGTTGTCAGTGAAGACAGAAATGTAAGAACAACAGATCTCTCAACCTGTACCATAATTAATGCCACGCACCAAAAGATGAAAGACATGGAGACCATAAGTGGGATGGATGCTGTTTTAAGACGGAGCCCGAGCATTAAAGAGAGGATTACCAGTATGTTGGAAACAATTAACGGGGACTGTATTCTTGCTATAAAAGATTTTGCAATAACTTGCGTCCGCTTCGAAACTGTCCAGAAATTCTATACAACAAATGGAGACACAACTGAGTTAATTAATGCAGACAGGCTATACAAGTACCTCTACAAAGACAATGAGATATGGTTGGTTATTGGCAGGACTGATGGTTTAAAGGAAGAAATTCAAAAAGACATCATTATGACCTGCATAAAAGCTGGTTTTGATAATGAATATTGTAAAGAAATTCTAAAAAGATGCAACTCTGATGATAATGAACAGTGCAAAGAAGTTGAAGAAAGGTCTGAAAACACCCTGCTTCGCATCATTATGTCACCTACAGTTGAAGAGTTTAAAAATTTCATGAAAAAAGCAATACTTCTATGTTGCTGTCGAGTATCACTTAAAATTGTCTATTGCGGTCATGGGACACCATCCGGCGACTTTTGTTTATTTGATGACCAATATGAAGGTGCTGAACTATCAAAATTGTTTAATATATATACACTCAGTTATCTCCCACCTTTTGTAGAATTGTATTTAAATTGCTGCTTTGCAATTGACATAGCATCAAAGATAAATGGGAAGGATGCACTGAAGCTTGTGGAAAATATTGCCCCACTTATACTTGAAAAGGATGATGCTGTGGCAAGTAAGGATGATGCTGTGGCAAGTAAGGATGATGCTGTGGCAAGTAAGGATGATGCTGTGGCAAGTAAGGATGATGCTGTGGCAAGTAAGGATGATGCTATTGAACTTATTGTGAAGGCGTACTATGGTGACCAAGATGCAAATCAAACATTTCAAAAGGCCTATATGGCTATATAGAGCGCCTATGTGACCGCAGTTTCCACCAGAAAGTATGGGGTGCTGTCCAATTGAATCTATTTCCTCTTTCGTTTAGTAAATTAAAGGCTAAGGGACTGTGCAGTGTAGCATTTGGTCTAGAAGAAGATGTGCAAGAACAAGTACAAATTGAGACATGCCGATTTCGATCACCTTGGTACACACATGCTGACTCAGTGACAAAATTAAACGAATTGTTTGCACTACAACCACAGCCAGTCACAGTAGAGAACCCAACTGTAAAGGTATTTTGTGCGGAAAACGGAGACAGTGCTTTGTTCAGCTGGAAAGAATGGAATGTTCTAATTGATGGTGGGCTTAACTGTGCATCAGATAATCCCCCGTGTTTCTGCAATGAGATTTGCAAGCTTAATAAACTTGATTTGGTTGTTCTGACGCATGGGGATGCTGACCATGTCAATGGATTGCTTCCATTTATCAAACCATACTACAGAAAAATTTGTTCATGCAGCAGCATTGTTGCACGAAGACATGAGAACATGGGGTGCTGCTTGTGAGATATACGAATATGCCAAGAAAGCTAACATACTCTGCCTGGATGATATTTCTAAATCATTTAGTTTGTCCAGTGAGGGAAACGAAAGTCTTGTAATAAGGTTTATTCATCCACCACCACATGGTGATGTTATGAGGGACGCTCTTGAGAAACTTAAAGCTAACAATACATCCAGGACCTACCTTACATTGATTAATAGGGCTTCATTGGTGGTATATATTGAATGTTTGGTTGGTAATGAATGCAAGCATAGACTTTTGTTCACTGGAGATGCTGATGGTGAAGATGTGATCAAGGCACTGGAAAGGGAAAAGCTATTGGACGAAACATTTTCATATGTTGACATGCCCCATCATGGCAGCGACAATAATAATCCTAAATCCTTCCTGAGTAAAATAAAAGCCCAAAATATTGGAATTAGTACAAATGGAAAGAAACATAATCACCCGAAAGAAACAACCATACAAGAATTATGTAAATATATAAATAGAGAGGAAAACACCACATGTCATCTGCATTTCAACTATAAACAAGATAAATATGATGCCTATCAGGACCTGAAGATGCATAAGGATAGAGTACACATTGGTCCAGAGGAACAGCAAGACTACATAGAAATATGTTTATGAATACGGGTAACCTGCACTTCAGTTTAAGCAACCGGATATGAAGAACATGAATAACTAAATAACAGTATACTACTGAATCTCTATATACATGTACAATTGAACCAAAAAAAAAAATTCTCAACTTTATTAGTCATATTACATGTCTGTACTGTATTTGTATTGTAATAGTTTAATTTTCTTGCTAGTGGCTGCTTGACTATGTGGAATACATTATTTATCAATATCGCATGTTGGTGTGATGGTGTGGGTGTAGCACTGGTGGCCACTTTCCTATTTTGCTGTGGGTTGTGCTGATACGTCCTCAACAAACATTAGCAAATGATGCCATAGTTCAAACTAACACATGCAGCTAGGTGCAGTGTCTTTGCTAGTTACCATGGTTACAGATGACAGGGAAAATCAGTGTGGGAGGGGGGCAGTAACTTATTAACCTGTTACCGTTACTATTATATGCATCTCAATTAAAACCAGCTCTTGCCGAGGAGTGGATGATATCTTATTGTTGTGGCTCTTTCATGACAATTATGGCCACAGCTGCTATAGCTACACTGTGACAATACATACTATGAGGGGCGTGCCGGTTGTGGTAATGTATCCCATGGGTCATCTTGTTGTGAGGGCAATGGTTCCCTTCCAGAATTTCATGCAGAAACATGCTACCCAACCCAAAAATGCACACATATTTGCAACTCTGTGTGTGTGTGTGTGTGTGTGTGTGTGTGTGTGCATGTGTGTGTGTGTGCATGTGTGTGTGTACTGTGTGTGTGTACTGTGTGTGAGGTTGCTTTAGAGAGATCACCACTGGGAAGTTGGATGCATGATGTCTTTTACAGCATTTAATGATCATCTATTCAGTACACATGTGAATTTGTTTGAACTACTCATCTTAATGATTTCATTCTGTCAGTACTTCATTGCTGTACCCTCAGAAAGTGATGTGATGTGCATGCATATTTGGAGTGTAAATAAAATTTGATCATCTTTTCATAAAAGTACCAGGTCCTCTTGCCTCCCCACCTTATCCTTGTGCACACCGGGGTACAGCGGTCAAGCACCAGGCCCGCTTATCTCCCCACTTTAGCCTCGAGTACACCATGCCCCAAATATGCATGCACATCACATCACTTTCTGGATACCCCTCGCTTTATATACAGGGACATAAGTGGCAATAGCTCTGTAAGTAGTGTGCCACTGCGTTATACTAAAATCTTTTAAGTGAAACGGTTCGTCAGTAACGTGCTAGTACCCCCACGACAACAACATTTGGGTCGTGGGCCGAGGACACCGAGACACGAATATGTCTGGTTCCCAGACTATATCATGACACCAGATACGGCGGCCTCACTGTTCGGAGAAATAGAACGTTATGAGGCGAAGACGACATGAGCAAGACTCATAAGAAGCACAAGCACCGCCATATCACCGTCACAGCAGCAAGACGAGTGACCACCACAGAAAGTCGTCCGATAATAAAAATTCCCAACGCCGTTAGGAAAAGGAGCTACCCTCTCGTACTGCGTTCCCGCTAAAACGCGTGGAGTCGGAACCGGCGCTGCTCGAAGCCATGGTCTCTTAGTCTGGGGACCAGACCAAACAAGATATGTTTAAACATATCTTGTTTGGTCTGGTCCCCAGACTAATGGTCTCTAGCGTGAGTGCTGCTAGCAAATTAGAAACAGCGACTAACAGTCTTGTCGGGGTGGAGGGAGACTTAACGAGCGTACATGTAGTACCTCTCCCCACAAGGTACGACGTCAGCTCGCGCGTTGCGAGCGTAGCAGTTGAAGCGAAGACGGTCACGTGCCGTGCCGAGACCGAAACTGACGTTACGTGCCATCTCCGAGGTGGCACGCGCACCGTGACAATAGATAATGAGGGTGGTTTTGTGATTAGCAGTGTGGATGAGGAACCAGCCATACTACTGCTCATAGAAACAGATGACCATCATACAAGTAAGGAACCTGCTACTGTAGAGGTGCCAAAAACAGAGGCAGAAAAGGATCAGGGATCACAGCTGATGCAGGATCAGGGAACACAGCTGATGCAGGATCAGGGATCACAGCTGATGCAGGATCAGGGAACACAGCTTATGCAGGATCAGGGAACACAGCTGATGAAGTTGACTCCACTCTCTTCCGTCATGGGAGAGAAAGGTATTTGTGATATCACAGGTGTAGTTCCAAGCATTCTTGAGCACTTATCTCCTTCACACCTGGAGGAAAGTGAGGATGTGGGGAAGAAGCCACCAAGATCTGCAGAGGTTGGCCACAGATCGCAGTCACTATGCCCATTTAAGGCAGATTTACTGGACAAACTAGATTCATCATTTCTAAAACAGAATCGTCATCATCAGAGATCCCATTCAAGACCACATGAATCGAAGGATTTGGGTTCTAAATCACCACAGTTACATTCCATGAACAAGTAAGTCACATTCCAGATCACGGCAGTCACGTGTCAGATTGTCAAGATCACGATCCAGGTCACCAAGGTCAAATTCCAGATCACGATCACAAAGACTCCATTCCAGACGTCATAGGTCTCATTCCAAACGTCATGGGTCTCATTCCAAACGTCATAGGTCTCATTCCAGATGACATGGGTCTCATTCCAGATGTCATAGATCTCATTCCAGACGTCATGGGTCTCATTCCAGATGTCATAGGTCTCATTCCAGACGTCATGGGTCTCAATCCAGATGTCATAGGTCTCATTCCAGACGTCATAGATCTAAACCAAGGATGAGGACCAGAAGAACTCGTTCTAGATCAAGAAGATCTAGTTCCCATTCAAGATCTGGTTCCCATTCTAGATCAAAGAGATCTAGTTCCCATTTCAGATCAGGAAGGTCTGGTTCCCATTCTCGATCAGAGGATAAGGCACACCACTCTGAGCATGAACCTGTTCAGTGTGCCAGGGGTGTGCATGTAGCCCGATCCATCACAGTCTTTGAAACGACTCCTCCCTCTTCCATCCTCCCTTCCACCAGCATCACCATGGCTACCACACCCACATCTTCACAGTCTGCCGACTCAAAACAGAGTACCATTTCTGGTGCTTGTAAGCATGTGCAAGGAGCTGGCAGAGAAGCAAGCCGTGGAGAGTATGAATGATATAAACCAGCCAAAGGAGGTACTGTGAGTGTGGAGTCACCCTTGTCACCATGTCCTTACTTTCCCCCCCCCTCCTCACTCCTCCAACCCTTCTTCCTCTTTCCTGTACTCCCCCCCCCCCCCCCCTCCTTGCCTTTCTTCTCCCTTGCTACGTACCATTAAAGCTGGTCCTACTGGTCCTACTTAACGTGCGTTATGGTGTGAGCCTTACTTTTCTATTTTTAAAGCACGCCTCTTTTGTCTGCAGTCCATGGGTAGGATCAGGGCTCCCTTTGTGGTGGCATCCATCCCAAGTACTGCGATTGTCTCCCGCAGTGGTGCTTGGAAAGCGTCCAATCAGATCACAGCACCTCCGAAACCTAAACCTTTAGAGACACTGTACCCAGTATTGGCAGGGCTTCGGCACCATGACAACCAAACGGTGGACGGAGGCAGTTGTAGTGGTGGTGCACCAGTCCAGGTGGGTTTCATGGTGTGTGTTAACTACGTTGTTAAATGTGTAGTGCTTTCAAAGGTCCAAGTTCGAGGCATAACAGTTACCAGGGGTCCAGGCGGTTCAATGAACCGGGCCCCCCAAGCTCCTGGGTAGAGCCACAGTTTTGATCAGACTTAGATTACAATGAGTAGTATGATTACTTGCAAGTAGCAACCGATAATTAGTTAACTTAATCTTTCTAACAAACACCTGATTTAGAAAAGTGTTCAAAATGAAGCGTGCTTGTTAGTTGTTGTTAGTTTGTTACCAATTTATGATGTTCACATGTTAACAGTTTGAGCCATTCCATGCCAGATCAGCACAACTTTTGCCACTACCTCCTCAAATTTAATTTTTTTCCCCTAGTCTAATAGGGCCCACAGAGATTAGTTATTGGTCAAAGTTTCACTTTCCGATACACTTCGGTTAATTTAATTTTTTAAATCAACTTTGTAAATCTCATGAAATTTTGTGATTACTATACCTGTTTTGCAAAGCTACAGTAATGTGTTAATAATGTATTAATGGGAACAGTTACTAACACTAGAATGTACTAACCTCAAGGTTGTACAAACATGTATGTATTGTGAAAAAACTTTAATAATCGTAATGATTTGACTAGTTGTTTTAGACTTCTCTTATTATCTCAAAACACCCCTATTTATTTTTGTAGTTAAATTATACCTCATGAGAAGATAGGCCACGAGATAGTTAATGCAATAAAATTAATTTTGGGTATTTGTTTTGCTGATAAGTTATAAAAGAATTTGTGTCAAAAAAAAACATGTTTCTTTGAACTGCCGCTTCTCCGCAAAGTTTACACAGGCGTAACCATACAATTAAAGAAGACATATCTTCCCTAGAAGGGCGTAGCCTAACTTGAAAACGAACGGAAGGTCACGTTACAAAGCTTCATACGCTTGCTAATATGCATTTCTAGCACGCATGACACGTAACAATTACAATACAGTAGTAGCATAGATATTAGACAGTCTAATATCTATGGTAGTAGCGCTCAAGTGTATTTGCTATTACATTATTATACGTTCAGCCCTCAAGGACTACACCCTTGTAGAGTATGAATGTTATGCACTCGTCTCTTGCTTGTAATAAGTTTCTTTGTTTAAGAGCAGCGCGCGCTAGTATCGTAAGTTCGTAACCGTTCAGCCCCCAAGGCTGAACGGTTACGAACTTACGAACGAACTTGCGTAATTGTTACGTGTCATGCGTTATTTATTTTTAAAAAGTGAATATTTATTTTTCTATCATTGATTTATTTACATAATAAAAATCAATATTACAATACATACACATGAGTACAATCTTAAATATAGCCTATAACAAAATACATCTGGTGAGGATGGCCCTCAATAGATGGAGGTTGAGTCTGCCATAGATGTCTCTAAGTACAGTCGACTTGGGCCTGCATGTAAGAGTGGCAAGCTGAGAAGCCAGCTGTGAGAAGGCTTCAACAGTTTAATTTCCCCATGCACCATAAGTATCTGCTATCAGGGGAACACACAACCAGCTGAGTTCTTTGCATTTTGCATCATTGGCCCTGTGCTTTCTGCCTTCACTGGCAAGGGCAGCTGATCCTGAGGACACTCCCGCTTCCATAAGGGTATGTGTGTTGAGCGGAGATATCAAAGGCAGCTGTCTTGCCTGTTGTCCAGTTAGTCAACAGAAGGTCAGCAGGATGGGTGTGGCTATGATCGGCTGTGGGGTCATTGCCAGCTTCCACTTGGATGCCAAGATGGGCCCGGTGGCATGTTTCAGCCAGAACATCACGAAGGGTGTTGTGTCATACCACCACATCACCGCCACGCTTACAAGTGGTGGCATGATGTCCCAGAGGTTCAAGGCATTGTCAGGGCAAAGTGCACACTGGGATCCCTGGGAAGTGTCCATACCAAGCCACCATTTTATGGCAACTTCATGGACCTGGTGCATCAAGATGTAGACCCAGCCCCTGTGATGGTAGAACAGACAGCCAGGATGATGCATGTGATGCGGAAACAGAAAGCAATTGTGCTTGGTCAGCATTGGAGGAGGTTTCCAACAGCAGATTGAACATGCAAGTGTCCAATGTGCTGGATAGTTCTTTTTAGGAGACCAGAGACGCTGAGAGAAGGGAGTGAATTTGCAGTGCCTTGTCAGGTGGAACAGCAGAATTAAAATCTGCAACTGCAGAACAGAGGTGAAGATTTGTCTCTGAACCAAACCCAGCTGAGCAGATATTATATATGCTGCAGGTGCAAGTTGGTATAGTGAGCGAAGACCCAACCTTCCCTTACTAAGGCCTAGAATTGCCTGTCTCCAAGCTGTATCTGAAGTGTCCACAGCAGGGCAGGAGTTAAACAAAAAACATGAAATACATGCATTAGATACACACAACAAAGTTAAACACATACTCTAGATAGAATGGCCCTGGAGTTGGCTCTGATCAGGGTCAAGTTCAATCTACCATAGATCTGGTTTGTTGTGATGGACTTGGGCTGCCCCAGTCTAGTGGCTAGTCTACCTGCAAGACTAGAGAGAGAGCTTCAGGTTCCCAGCTCTACCACCAAAGGGATGCAAACCCAACCTAACTCTCCACATTTGGCATCATACTTAATGTCACTTTAAAACCGAAAATGAGATAGCTTGTGGCATTATGTTGTGCAAGTTAATCTTAACAACTGATTCACGGTTCTGTGCGTGTGTTTGCTCCAAAGGTACAATATTTAGTGTATCTGATCAACCGCGTTAACGTTCTATAACCTAGCTTCTTTATGTATAAGTTAAGCCTTCAAAAAGTGGTCATTGTGCACACATGAAAAGCTTGATTTCCCGCAATATGTAATTACCCGGTGTCTATGGAGAGCTGGGTACCATAGCATACTAATGAACAATGGGTTAAATCTTATTTTAACATATTAAATTTATGCTATTTCTGAAGAGGAGAATGATGTCCAGCACTCCAGTGAACCTGTCGCCATCAAACGCAGTCGTAAAATCAACACCGAATTTGAAGCCACTACATCTGCTACTATGCAAATACAGCAGACATTAGGGACAGTACATCGCGGATCTTGAGTCTGACAAAACTCTCAAAGATACCGTTAGGACTGAAAAGACTCTTAAAAGAGAACCTTTCATGTCAAATTTGCTCAGCATCGCCCATTCAACCCCCAGTTGTTATGGCCAAATGTTGCCATTCAATAATAGGGTGCGAAGTTTGCGTCAACGCTTGGTTCTCTGGACCCGAAGCACTAACAAAATCATGCCCAAGATGTAGCTCGGAACGTGGGTACAACGAAACCATGCGTCTGATGGGACTTGTTGGGAATCAAAGACCTATTTACTGACTGAAACAATTATGTTTCCGCGGCCTGAATTTTTGTATACGTACGCTTGAATTAGTGTTGTGTACTCCTGCACATTTGATCTGCTCTTCCAATCTTTATGTATTTATCAGACTTGATCATGAAAAATCAGGAACTCTGTGATGGGGTCGGGGAGGGATATGCATCAGGATCTGAAAATGTCTACAAATGCGCACCAAATTTCCTTGCACTTTCTTATACAAATGGCTGGCTCTTTTGTAGGCTCGTGTTGCTAACCCCCCCTCCCCACACACACACACACATATACACATACTCACCCCATCACAAAGCAAACCACATCTATATGGTTAAAGAGATTTAACCCATCCTTGAACAGAGATATCACACATGACCAGCAACCCAATTCTTATGAATCATGCACACCCAGACATCATACCTGAGCAGTGACAAGGGATTCAACCCATTGTTGCCCAGAGTATAGAACACACCCATGACCAGTGGCCATGGATTTAACCCTTCGTTGCTCAGAGAATGAACCCCACCCAGGTATCACACATGATCTTTGCACAGGGTATAACCGAGTATAGACCACACCTCTGACCAGTTGCCAGGGGTATGAATCACACCCAGGTATCACATATGACCAGTGGCCAGGGATATAACCCGCTGTTAACTGGAGTATGAACCCCACTCAGATAAATACACATGACCAGTGACCAGGGATTTAACTCATTGTGGCCCTCAGAGTATGAACCACACCCCTGACTAGTGGCCAGGGATTTAACCCTTTGTTTATGAGTATATATGTATTCTAAATGCATAGGCATCCTTGTTCGCTTACTTTCTACACAATGATTATTGATACTTACACAAATCCTACATCCCCAATTTCATCTATATCTTGTTCCACTCATTTTAAAATGTATGCAGTTGAGTGGGGGAGCGCAACATATCGATTAGTACATGACGTCATGTGATGGTATATCTTTATGACCAGTTAGCTGAATTCTGTTCGGCAATCTTTTACTTTAGGGTCCCCATTGAAATTCATACCATACATGCAGGAGTGACTTTATTCAATTAATTTTTATTTTATTTTCTTTGTTCTTTTTCTTTTGATTTGATATAAATATTGGTAATTATTATTCATACATGTTAAAAAAAAAAAAAGTAATGTGTGTGTCTACTCTGGGGGCGACCGACATGCTAGATGAAGAATAATTCATGCAGGCTCTATATAGTTTCTCACTCGCGTATATTAGTCTCGCGGAGCTAGAACCCGCAGTATATATGCAGCTACTAGGCTATAGAAGGACAACCGGGATATAGGTGTGGCTTCGTAGTTATTAGAAAGCCCGATTCCATTCCGGACTCACTTCGGTTCCATACCAAATTGTCAATTTTTTTCGATTTTCCAAAATATTTAATTTGACAAAACCAATAATTGAACCCATTTTACGCAATGGTTCGATTCTCGACTTCCCAATCCAAGCTGCCATCGAAATTGAGGCGAATGTCTGGCAAAATGTAATTATGTCATTAAACGAAAGATCAAAAAATGGCAATAAAATGGACAAACAAGAGTGCCATTAATAGAGAAATCGACATGGCGGAAAGGCACACAGACCTAGAATGATGCGTAATACCGTAAATAATCTAATTTCCAGCCGCATTCAACGTGTCACAGGCTGCTACAGAGGCGCGCACTCAAATTCGAAATCGTTTTCTTGTTTTAGCTGATGACAAATCCAAATCTATGGCGCAAGACCAACTGCCTTTAGAGAGAGTATTCCCTCCGGAATGTGTGCTAGATAAAACTCGGAAGGATTTCGTTCACGAACAAGGTTTGACAATCCAAGACCTGATGAATGGTGACCTCAAACAAAGAACCGCTTTCGGCGCCTCCTTCTTGGTTGCAAAGGCGTCGGAAAAACAATGCTGCTGAAGAGCTTGATCCAAGCAGCGAGCAAAGCCTATCCAGAGCTTCTTACCCTTTACGTATCTTATGCCGATACACAGGATGTAGAGTTCCGCCTCGCGAAGGCTATTTGCCGTCACCTCAAGAAGTCTGGTATCAACTTAGACGTCGCACAATACCTTCAAGAGGCTTGTGTGGACGAGTCGACCTGTACCATCATACAAAAACAGGGGCTCAACTGGTACGACCATATCCTTTTCGGCAGTGAGGAACATTTCCGTAACCTTGGCATAACAGCCGCATGGCAAGTGAACTCGTTGCTTCAGCGAGTACTCCGCCGCTTTTTACACGTATTAGCGGTCTTCTCCAACTTGCTGGCAAGCGACTCTTCCTGGTCGTCGATGAATTTCAAGACTTTTACACTACTGCTACTGATTCTATGCTGTCGCGTCTTAACCATCAAGGACGTTTATGCTCTTGGGGAGGATACAAATGGCCAAATCCACTGCATTATCAGCGGCAGTAGCACTTACCTACGTCGCCTGGCTTTTGCTAATCTTCCAAAGGACCTTCACTCTCAGTTTCCCAACTATAGCTCTCTTGATCTCAACAGCACCAATACCAGGCCCGTTGATTTATCCCTTCCTTGATGAACAATCGCTTGTAAATTTGTATCAGACCATGACAAAGGGCCCCCACATTCTGACATCATCAACACATTCCTTCAGACAGGTGGCTATCCTGGATGCCTATCAGAGTTAATCAGGGGCAGTATACCATCAACGTATCACATCTCAATCAAGTCAGTTAAATTCAACCCAGCGGTGAGGAATGAGAGAGCAAAAGTGCTGCGAGCTATTTATAAAGCATACACTCGTGTTCCTGATGATAAGCCTCTTGACATTTTTGGCCAGGACAAAAAAGAAAGCGTTTTTGACAAGCCGATACACTTATCATATGAACTTGGCAAACTCGCCTGAGAGCATTTGTATGACATGGCAGATGCAGGGTCTTATCGATATGTTGTGGAGGACATCCACCCATAAAAAAGGTTGGGTTTGGCAATCCACTGGTGTTTCTCGAAGACATTAAAACAGGGCAAGCCAACTTTGTCTGCCATTGAGCTTGTTGCTCTGTGCTTTCCACGTGGCCCTGGGATAGAACAGATTGGCAAGAGAATGCTGTATGTCGCCTTCTTGCCACAAGCCTTTCATTCTGTCATCAATTGTCAAGTCCTGAAATACTCTGAAAAGCCACTGATTCTCCATGGTACTGGTAATGATGCTGATACTGGTGGCCACTTTTTTTGACCATTATGTCATGTACAAGGAGCTTGTGGATGGGAGGGACATTTGTGGCGCAGATGCTGTTGTCCTTGTACCAAGCAGTGGTGATCAGAAGCAGTGTGATGCACATCGAGTACAAGTGAAGCTTGGAGGTAGCACAATTTGTACCACAAGATGAATTGAATTCTAAAAAAAATCAAATGCTGTGACACAGCAGAAATATAGCAAGGCAAATTTAAGAGGCAAGAGCAGGTGGCTCGGGAAGCTTATGCTCGCAGTAACATTAACCTGTCCAGGTGCATACACTACCTTGCCACAACGAGGAACATCACTACTGCAGCACAGGAGCACCTAAACCAAAATGATATTATGATTTTGAATAAGAGCTTTTTTCAAGATAAAGTGTGGCCTGCGGAACTAAAGGAGTTTGGGCCTCCTTTCTCTTGATCTGCACTGTGTATACAGGGTGATCTAAATCAGTTAGTTTTGAATTGAAGTGATCAGATGCACATCGAGTGTGTGTGATCCAGATTGATCAAACTCTGGACTGACGCTGAACCAAGAAACAACGGCCGATGAGTTGTACCTTGAGTTTACTTATTATTGCTATGTTGCGTTGTCCCCACAGCTGTTTGCGCCTCCTCCCCCAAAATATTGAAAACATTATGTAATGCCCTAGCAACACCTTGACAACCCTGACCCATATTACACTTGAGCTAGTATAAAGTTCAATCGCCATCTAAAAGCCATAAAACATAGAAGCACTATGTTCTATGTAAAGCCTAAGTCACAGAAGTTGATTCTTTCGATACTCTTAGCTATGGCATTCGAAAGCGGCCACATATCGAAGGACGTCTTCACTACGGCGGGTTCTTGTCTCCCCCAAGAACAATTTTGAGACCGAAACAAAAGCGGAAAACTGAAGGCGACAGTGGTACTTACTACTTCCATTGTTGTTCTGTTGACACTAGTTTTTTTGACGCTGCTAGAATGGAATGAAGTTGTATGGTTAGCAAGAACATACGCGGTGGAGTACAATTCGTGCAAGCTGCAGGGTATACACACGTAGAGTACGTTCTAGGGTGGACCCTGCTTTTGTCGTTTACACGGCTGGGGCGATGGCTGCAAAGTTGTGTGGCGCAATTAATATTAAGTGTTCCTTAACTATAGACATCAATCTTTTTGTCTTGTCGGCCGGGTATGGCCTGGTATGGTATGTCCGTAGTAAGTATTAACTTAGTATGGTTCAATGATTCGCCATATAGAGAATAGCCCATACATAGGCGGTCATCTTGCTTTTTTTTTTTCAAATAGAATTTAAACAATTCTAAAATGTACGATAAATAGATCTGATTATGATCTATGTACTTAAAAATTTTTCCATGAGCAGCATTCTAAACTAAAAAAATCAAGACAAACATCAATTTCTATCTACCGCACTATAATTTATTCATAAAAGTAACGTTATTTAATAATACATAGTAAATGGTAAGAGTTAGCTCACGAGATATCCAGGATTGAACGTCACATAGTACTATCAGAGATAACTACTATTGCATTGTTGAGCCGGAACTTCTAGGATTTCATAGGAGGAAGAAGCTGAAGGGTTCCTTGTTGGGTCCCCTTAGCGGACTTGATGCGAAGGGTAGGGGACCGCAGGCCCGTAGCCAGGCTTTGTGTTGGGGGGGGTGCAAAAGTATGGCTCAGTGGACTCCAGCGGACTCAAGGGTAATACTTGAACTATATAGTTGGATTATACCATCTTTGCGGATTATACTTGCAATAAGCATTTGTGAGCTTGTTTTTACACTCTGGTAAGGATTGAATCATATGTAATTGTCCTTTTGTAATTTAATTACAATCAGATACCCACAAACCATGCAATGTCATTACTGTGTAAGGTGATTAAAATACATTGTTCAAGACTGTGATTCCATCAGTGATTCCATTTCCATTCGTCTTGGGTGAAACGATGCAAACATGTCAATAACACTTTCAACATTGATTTGCTATTCGTAACGAATGTGCAGCAAGGCAAGATTGGCCAGATGTTCTTTCCCCATTGATGATCTCATGTGATCTCATGTAATTATTGAGACGTCTGAGAGCACTGGCACTCCGCTCACATTCACACGATGTAACTGGAATAGTGCAAGCAAGTTGCAGCAGAATTCTAATATTGGGATAAATTTCAGCATCACAATCTTTTATTGCTGATGATGGTGATGAAGGTAGTTTTTCATATGGGACATCACTATATTTTGACTTCCATCGCATTTAGTTCTAGCTCCAGAAGCTCAGGGGATAGAAGGTCATCATGTAAACTTCAACAATTCTAGACAGATTGATTTCTTTACAGATGGTATTATGCCTAATATTGAACCAGCTGTGATTGTTAATGATGAAAACTGTTCTGCTAAGTGAGTCGAGATGTCGTCGAGAAATGGTATAGCAACATTCTTTTTATCATAATCAAGAGGAGAATCAGAAGAAATATTGCTTCAATGCTGCTGCCTTGCAGCAATAATGCGAGGCATTGACACTGAGTTTCCAACTTTCTCTGCCATTCTACATGAGTGATTGTAAATAACTTGAAAGTTATTGACGCTCAAGCTTGTAGAAATTCCTGATACCCTCAATCATTTCATAAGCATCTACAATTGTTTTGTTTTGTTCATTGGGGAAGAAATTGCTCCATTGAACAGCAGTTAGCAGCGGTTCTTTTTCTTTCCCGTTCGCGTTGTTCACGTCATCCCATTTTAGATCAAGTGCAAGTCGGTCTGAAATGCGCCATAATAAGAACTACGGAACTATTACCTGACAGCTGGCAGTTGTCACTATAAGTGTCGATTGTCAACAATATAAACATGCTTGTAACAAAATTCTTAGCCGACCGAGCGGACCTTGTATCAAGTGGGGGGGTGCAATTGCACCCGTTTGCACCCCCCTGGCTACGGGCCTGGGACCGTCCCTTTCGATACGCCGAGACTGGGTGGATCTCCCTTGCGATAGACTCAACTTTACAGCTGTTTGTGTATAGGGTTTATAGTCGGGGTCAAATCCTATATGGAAGTTTCAAACGAAAACTTCCGATATGGGCCAGAAGGGCTGGAATCGCCTCGGGGGAGCGGCCAGGGCGGGACCTGCCACATAGACGTAGCGGACTTGACCCTCTGAGGGGAGAGGGGTTGGTTTGATCGAACGCACCTCCCCCCCCCCCCCCCCCCCGAATCCCCGTGGCTACAGGCTTGGTTTAGCTATACTGTTCGATGCATGGAGCGAGTACATGTACATGTAGGAATTACATTTTGATACTAGTACCGTGTTGTACACCACTAGTGACGCAGTCATCGCATGTAAAAGTTTGTCTGGGAGACTGGATTGATTCATAGGCAAAGGCTTCACTCACGGCTTCACCTACCTAAAAGCCTCGTCAACATCAAATTATCTGTATTCATGAATGGGTGTAGAGCGCTCAGTAAAGGCTAAAGCTGTATCTTGAAACCAGATCTGAGACTTCGCCAATGCAGGAGCCATTGACCCTCAATACATGATCGAAGGTTACAGTGAACGGAAGCCACAATGTTTGAACCAATCCAACTTCTCAAGGTCTGTGTGTATATCATTACTAGGTTAGGCTTGCAAAACTATGTAAATGAATAATTCACTGAGTGTGCATTTTTTTTGGAAGCCCTTGAGCAATTCAAGTTTTTTCAAGTTGGTGGTACAAGTATGAGAATGGGCTCTACTAGGCTATGTCGCGAAATTTACTTCACCAGCGGCATGTATCTATGTTTTCTAACAGCACCCCTAGCTGGTAAGAGTTTGCAACTCACCTCCGTTGATTGAACCCTCAGCACTCAGAAGAACCTTACATTTGCTCTTGGTGACAAGAATACACGCTGTTGGAGGTTAAGTAAAGAAAATGACAACGGAAAGAAGCTGGAGCGTCTGCTGAACTTTGCATCATCCCCACTCAATTTTACTCCTTTCCAATCTGAACAAGCACAGGCATGGTAAGCAGTTCTAATGTTGTATTGTAAAAAACAGTCACAATGTTAAAATGCTGCTCACAAGCTGTTAGATTTCATCACATAACCTCTTCTTTAAGGAACAATGTACGTTCATGATGTGGAGTGGGTACACCGTGAAATCTGGTCTTCGGGTTACATGATTTGTTCTGCTGTGTTCAAACTTTCTTTACTTGATAGGACCGTGGTGTGGCAGGTAGAATCATGGACATTAGTTGTAAAATTCATCGCTGATGTTAAAATCTATCCATAAGATACACAATACCTGCGTGAAACAGCACATAAGATACATAAGATTATAAATTTAATAGAAATTATAGTACACTAGTTTCACCAAGTCTGAAATATTCTGAACTAGATTAGGACTTGTATTTATGTGTATGAGTATGCGTATGTGCGTATGTGTGGACTACACATACTTGTGGAAGGGACCTCACAATTTCACTTTGTAAAATTACATCTGTATTAGTCATCAGTGTACATTTCCATGTGTCAGGTGTATGCGTGTGAGTATGTGTGGTGTGTGTGTGTGTGTGTGTGTGTGTGTGGTGTTGTGGTGTGTGTTTGTGTGTGTGTGTTTGTGTGTGTGTGTTTGTTTGTGTGTGTGTTTGTGTGGTGTGTTTGTGTGGTGTGTGTTGTGTGTGTGTGTTTGTGTGTTGTGTGGTGTGTGTGTTTGGTGTGTTTGTTTGTGTTTGTGTGTGTGTGTTTGTGTGTTTGTGTGTGTGTATTTGTGCGTGTGTTTGTGTGTGTGTGTGTGTGTGTTTGTGTCAGGTGTATGTGTGTCAATGAGCCTCATTCACACAATGACCTGACACAAACACAATGTGACATTGCACAACTATGTTCTGTACATGCACCCACTGAAACTGGCTTTTGTGTCATACATGTGGTCTCTATGTGACTATATCACCTGCTTCTGTGTTCACCATAAAAGAGCTTTCCCTTGAGACATGACTACCCTGTACATGTAACAACATGTGTAGTGTCCCATAGGGTGTATGTAGATACAGATCCTTTTACACTTTTACACACACACCACACACACACACACACACACACACCACACACACACACACACACACACACACAACACACACACCACCACACACACACACACACACACCATGCACCACACACACAACACAACACACACACACACACACACACACACACACACACATGCATGATGTCTACACATCTACTATTGGTTTGCAAGCTGGCATGTATCGGGGTCAACTTGAAGCAGGCAGTAGCCTAGACGAAGAGGGTAGGCAAACTCGCCCAGCAGACATCCTGGTCCAGAACTGGGAGTTTGGCAAACCGGCAGCATTGGATTTCACCGTCACATCACCGCTAAATCCCACTACATTAAACGAAGCGAGTGTGACGGCTGGATCCGCTGCGTCGGCTGCTGAAGTCCGCAAACATGCCACCAACGATGCAAAATGCAACCGTTTGGGCTGGGTCTGCATCCCTTTAGCCGTGGAGACGTACGGGTGTTGGGGAGAAGAAGCCGTTAAGTGTCTTGACAGACTTGCTGCACGTATTGCCACTCGCACGGCTCGATCCAAGTCTTCGGCTGCGTCGGCTCTATACGGAAGGCTCAGCATCGTCCTAGTGAGAGCCAATGCAAGAGCCATATTAGCTAGGTCTTCCACAGTGTTTTGACTCCTAGTGTTAATTTAGGTAAATTCAAGTGTAAGTTGTATCGATTCATGTATTCAATTGTATACTTATAATTTTTAATACTTAACTCCAATACATGGGAGCTATAAGTGGGTCAGCAGCGGGTAAAGCCGAAGTGCGCAAGCACAATGCCAACGACCCTAAATGCAGGGAGCTGGGGTGGGTCTGCATTCCTTTAGCAGTCGAGTCTTATGGGTGCTGGGGGGAAGAAGCACATAGTTCGTTTTCTCGCCTTGCTGCCCGCCTGGCTTTGCAGTTACAGTGCAGCAAGTCCAAAGCCACAACAACCATATACCAGAGACTTAACCTGACTTTAGTCCGCTGCAACGCAAGAGCCATGCTATCCCGTGCAAGGCTGTTGCAGTCAGTAGACGGGGGTTAATTGAGACATGTGGGTTAGGGTGGGTGTTCTTTGCGTCTTTTTGGTGTACTGTACACTAGTTAGGGGTTTTATTTCGTTGACATGTAATCTATGTTCAATAATTATCAGTGTATTTCATGAAATAATAATGTTGTACGTGCATTTATGTATTCACTTGTATCTTGTAAAATAATGTATATTTTATTAGTTAATGTTTTTATTAAATAGTTGTAAAAAATAAAATAAAATAAATAAAAATAAAAATATTTATTTATTTATTTTTATGACTGTTGCACGTGAACTCTTTAAGTATAGTGGTGGTTTGATAATGGGCTATTCCATTTAATAATCGTACACCCGTAGCCTAGCCCTAGCCCTATGGATGGCAATAAATGGTGTCCAGGGGGCTGGAATGTGGGTAAGTAGGAAGCAAAAATGAAGTCAGGGGGGAGGGATGCAAAGGAATTTTGTCCCGCTGGGAGGTGGTGTGTACTGAAAAATCTGTCAGGGTGTTCATATATCTGTCCTGGGGGAGGAGGGAGAGAGAAAGTAACTTGTCCTAGGGGAGTGTGAAAATATTTGTCCTGGGATGGGGATTGTATTTAACATGTTCTAGAGTGTGTTCAAATATCTGTCCTCGCTGTGCAGTGTAGCATTTGGTTCAAGAGAAGATGTCCAAGTACAAGTACAAGTACAAGGTGAGACATTCCGATATCGACAACCTTGGTATACTAATAATTAAACTTAAATCTAATGATACATTCAGAACCCTTACATTGATTATAGGGCTTCATTAGTGGTATATATTGAGTGTTTGGTTGGTAATGAATGCAAGCATAAACTTTTGTTCACTGGAGATGCTGATGGAGGAGATGTCATCAAGGCACTGGAAAGGGAAAAGCTATATTGCTCAAAACTTCCTGAGAGATATAAAAACCAAAAATATTGGAGTCAGTACAAATGGAGGGAGATATGGACACTCAGATGATACAACCATACAATAATTATGTACAGAAAAACACCACATGTCACCTGCACTTCAACTATAAACAAGATAAATATGATACCTGCAAAATTAAATATTTTTAGCCCTGGATCCCCAAAGCCCACGGATCGCCTGTGATGTACTATGGTGACCAAGATGCAAATCAAAAAAAGGCCTATATAAATTGCCTATGTGACCGCCATTTTCATCAGAAAAAAATGGGACAAATTGATATTTCCCCTTTCAGTTAGTACATTAAAGGCTGAGGGACTGTGCAATGTTACATTTGGTCGAAGAGAAGATGTGCAAGTACAAGTACAAGGTGAGACATGCCAATATCAATCACCTTAGTATACTACTAACACTCACAAGCATCATTACAAGTTGTTTTTAAAGCAAGAACCATAGCCAGTCATAGTAGTAGAGAACCTAACTGTAAAGGTATTTTGTGAACAACACGGAGGCAGTGCTTTGTTCAGCTGGAAAGAATGGAATGTTCTAATTGATGGTGGGCTTAACTCTACACTAGAAAAAAAAACCTTGTTTCCGTGATAAGATTTTCAAGCTTAATAAACTTGATTTGGTTGTTCTGACGCATGGGGATACTGACCATGTCAATGGATTGCATCCATTTTACTAAAAATAATTTGTTACAACAGCAGCTTTTTTTGCACAAAGACATGACAACACGTGGCTGGAGTCACTGCTTGTGAGTTATACAAATATGCTATAGACTAAAATAGAATGCCTGGATAATATTTCTCAACCATTTACATTGTCCAGTGAAGTAAAACGAACTTGAAATACAATTTAATCACCTACCACCACATGGTGATCTTATGAAGGAAGCTCTTGAAGAACTTAAAGCTAACGACGCATCCAGGACCCTTACATGATTGAGTGTTTGGTTGATAATGAATGCAAGCATAGACTTTCGTTCACGGAGATGCTGATGGTGAAGATGTCATCAAGGCACTGAAAAGGGAAAAGCTATTGGACGAAACATTTGCATGTGTTGACATGCCCCATCATGGCAGCGACAAGAATAGTCCTCAATACTTCCTGAGTAATATAAAATATTGGAGTCAGTGCAAATTTAAATGGAAAGAAATATGGACACCCAGATGAAAAAACCATGCAAGAATTATGTACTTATTTATATGAAGACAAACATCACATGTCACCTGCGCTTCAATTATAAATATGATGCCTATATCAGGACCTGAAGATGGCTTGAGCACTTCTACATGGTTTAGCACAAATACATGCATTTACAAAAAGATTCAATGTGAAGTACGCTCAATCGGAAAGAGTACTAATTGCAATCGTCGAGGATGGCGCCATCATCGCTTCAATTCTGGTACTCTGTCGCGGTGTATATATGCGGATGGCCTCACAGTTGTCATGCATGAGCAAAAAGCAGTATACATGTATTTATCCACTTCAGCCCACTAAATGACCTTTCCGCTGAGCATGTTGTGATGGGGAAAGTGCAACTAATACTGACTGATAAGGGCTCTAATGTTGAGATACATTGAAGTGATGGAGAGCCACTGATGCAGGGGGTATATGGCAAGCTGCTTTCCTCATGCTGTTGTCGTTGCTGTTTCCGCTTCATTTGACAGCAATTATGCAGCACATGTGAATGCAATCTGGTGTGGCTATCTGCAAACTTCATAACCATATACCTGTATAGCGCTAAACTCTTAATACGTCCGAGAGTTCACTAAGACTGAAGGCACGATGGATAATCCTACAAAAGTGGTTTCATGGTGTTTTGTAAACCTAAGGCTTGATTACATCTCGACAAGTGCTGATGTGTGACATACCACACCAGCACATCCTCCTTCAACACGTCCCAGCGGAAGTTATGCAGCTTGTCCATAGCTGCGGCCTGCCAAAAGAGCCATCATACCTCAAGGCTGCTGCCATCGGGTGCGAAGAGCTGGCAGATGATGTGTTGGTACTTCACCAGCTCAAGAGCAGTTTGGGCGCAATCTGAATGCAATATTTCCAAGCTTCCATCATGCAGGAGTTGAGAACTGAGACCTGTTGCCTGGTGCTGCCCTTCTTAGCCACCTGGCCAACTAGCAACAATAATAGGGGAAGGAGTTGGTCAACTGAGCCGTAGTCAAGGCTATGACTGGAGTGCTGCACACATGAAATTACTTTTATATGGATGCGAACCTGTGAACATATCAACAACAGTTTGGGATGATTTTTGATTGGATAAGGGATTTAGGGGTAAGACACCCTGCATTGGGCACTAATGCCAAGCTTAGGATTGATTAGGATCATTCATTGAATGCATCTGTAGAAACATATGCTTACATCTCAGCCTTAGCAGCAGACATGCACTGTACCTAGTACCCATAGAAAGCTTAGTAATACTGTGACATAGACTGGTCATGTGCATTAAACTTGCTTTACTACACCTGTACCTAAACTCTACCTTAGGATGCATTACTCTGTGTGAGCTCAAAATTGTGTGGGCAAAAGGAGACCAAAGTTACTGTGAAGTGGTACAGATGCCACATAGCTGAGTGGGGGAGGGGGGGCATAAAGAGTGATGAGCAGATGAGCAATACGACAAATAGGAAAGCATTATTACATGTTTCTCCACTGACCAGAGAAAGATGATGTGAGTGCGTAGGAACTTTTAAGAAACTTTACACATGTTGCGGTAAAATATACAACATGTGCAATGTATGTGTACCTCTAGAGGACTATGAAGACATGATGTACGTACAAATGATCAATCCTATGGTAACTATGCACATATAGAGGACCAATCCTTTGGGGACATGATGCACGTACAGTGAGCCAATTCTATATGTCGCCATACACCTATGTACATGTGAGGGCTCTATGTCATGTATGAAGAACCATCTATATGGGAAACTCAGCCTGCACAGAGAGGAGTTGTTATAAGGAATGCTTCTAAAGGCAACAATGCCAATGATTAAACTAAGAGAGTACAGAAGCTCAGTACATAAAACCCCCCTCAAAAATGCACACAGTTAAATGGTAGAATGCACGTGCATGTGGTGTGAGAGTGTGTCATCATCATCAGACTGGTTTATTGTGTGCCACAACAAGTAATGTATTCGTGAGTGTTGTGTATAA
>JABACO010000001.1:10716839-10779320 GCA_013339895.1 Ephydatia muelleri | reverse complement strand
AAAATTATAAACAAATGTAACAGAAGCGTGTTTTATGACACTCAATAATCAGCATTCAATATGAATATGTACATGCAAATGGCATGGTTCAACACATACACTGAACGTTGTGCTCAGGTACACAAATGCTTGCCAATTGTCAAGAGTATGTGTGTAGATAGATAGTATCTGTTGTGTGGTTAATTAACTATGCGTATCATAACCATGCCCATTCTAAAACATTCCATTTTTTCCTTCTTTGAAGGCACCTTTGTACAAGTGTCACATTGATTCATTACTCTTAGTGTGCGTTGTATTTCTGGTCTGTTCCTGTGTGTCCGCTACTGCTGTAATTCTGTCCATTAATTAATCCTACGCGTGTGGTCAGAAACACGACAGGATTTATTGGCGTAGTCACCTCTCAGGGAGCGTCCATAAATGATGTCACGCTTTATTGATGAATATTGGACCATACATACATATGTTGTCCACATTTGTCACAAAAGTAAGAACCATACCCCCATACCCCAGCTTTAAATGATGTCACGTTTCGTTACACCATACCCCCCCCCCCCCCCCCCCCCCCCCCATTCACTTTAAGGATGAAATTTCGCAGTTTATTCTCTTTTCCACAGCAGGCTGGTTTCAATCAATCAGCTATTGTACTGATGTACTATTATAGGCAATTCGGTACCTGTTATTATTTTTTGTGTAAATTATTGATATTTGGCTTTCAATGTCAGTTCACACATGCTAGCAGTGTTTGTAATCACTTTAAACACAGTTTACAAGCTACAGTATATCTTCTTCCCATGGTTCTTGGAAGTGTTCGTGCAATATATAATGTAATTACTGGGAGTTGATCCCCTACATGGGGAACACTTTGAACACTATCAGGTGGAATGTTTTGTGTTTGCTCAGTAGCAATGTCTTCAATATTCACCCAATCTGCTGCTTCTCCATCAGGGTGGTCGCCAGTTATTACTAACACTTCATTTCCCAATCTTATGACAATACGTCGAGGAACTACAAGGTGGTCAATGATTGGGGTCCTGTGAATGCATCTTTCCATGCCGTCCGCAGTTGACAATTCATCCTGGCCTTGGCCTTGAGTAGTGTTTTTCTCCGCCGGTTTGTGTGATAGGCTGCTCCAAAAGCCTAAAAGCTGTCCTTTCTTCTTAAGGGACACCTTTGCTTGCATGCTCCTCTTCAAACTTAGCGACAACATCGGACAAATTGTGCGCTTTTTTCATGTCATTCCAGATCTTGATGGAATTTTCATGATTCATTTGATCTGTCTGATTTGTGTGTGCCTTCTTGTAGGCGTCGCGCACGCGGAAGTACAATTCCCTCTTGTTGCCAACTGGCGCCGCCATCATTACCATACCGAGGTAGTATCAATGATAAATACTTTTTAACAAGTCACGCTGTTGTTACCATACATACATACCCAATGTATCATGTCCAATCCAGTCACGTTAAGGGGAATCATACATACATATGGTCAGCGTGACATCATTTGTGATCGCGAACGCTCCCTCATGGCAGAACTAGGCGAACTTATCAAGCTCTACCAACGGCAGATGGACTCACAGCGAGAACAAACAGAGGCGCTCGTCGCAGCAATTGCCAAAGGACTGAGTAAGCCCATGCCCGCAACTTCCATCCCTAGCTTCCCACCGTTCGACTCGACATCTGAGCTATGGACGGATTATCTGGCACGGTTCCATACCTTCAACGGGGCGAACTCGGTACCGGAGGACAAAACCGCGCAGGTTTTCCTTACGAGCCAATCTAAGGTAACTTACAAATTGCTGTGTAACCTCGCTTCGCAACAGTCGCCACCAAAAGGCACTAACGACCTCACAATCTATGAGATCACCGATTTCATGAAGAACCAATTCGATCCAGCAAGGTACATAGTCAGAGAACGTTTCAAATTCTGGTCCGAGATGCAGCGTAAGCCCGGGGAGACAATTCACGAACTCGCCAGAATTCACTAAGACGCTGTGACGTGCGATTTCCCTTCTATTAGAGACCCTCTCGATGAAGCAATGCGCACGCGCTTCATGTGCTCGGTCAATAACGAAGCAGTTCTCAAGGCTCTTTTCAAGGTGAAGGACAATGAGCTCACTTTTGCCAAGGCTATTTCGACAGCAGTGGAGACGGAAGACGCTGCCAGAGTTGCAAAGGAGACGGTGTATGGGGCTAAACAGACACCTGTCCACAAGATCCAAGCTACAAAGAAGAAGCCTTCTCCAGCCAATCCAAACCCGAGTTCCAAGTTTGGTTTTAAAAGAGATTTTCCAAAAGGAACCTGTCCCAGGTGCGGCAAGACAGAACATACTTCAAAGGACTGTCCTTTCATTACCAGCACCTGTCACTTCTGTCAGAAACTGGGACATATTGAGAGTGCATGTCTCCAGAAGAGAAGAGGTTCCCAGCCAGTGAGGAACATCACCAAACTTGAGATAAAAATGGTGAATAGTATCAATACAGTTCCACAACTCGAACAGCAGGTTTTGATCCAGGGACTGGACTTCATCTTTGAAGTGGATACCGGTGCAGCAGACAATTTCTGCTCTCGTGACTTCTGGGTGAAAATAGGGAAACCGTCCCTCAAGCTGCCCACATGTCTCTATGAGGTGGCCAATGGCCAGCCTCTACACACCCTGGGTACCTTTGAAGCTGTCACCTCACTGCAGGGAGGAGATCCAAAGGATGAAACTCTCACCTTCACTGTCACAAATTCACCAGGACTGAACTTGTTAGGTCGGGATGCCATTGTCAAGCTTGGTGTCAACGTTCAAGCCCTTCTAGGTGCATGGGTCCCTTCAAAAGGCAGGCAGGGTGACCACAGATCAGTCAAACCTATCTTCGAGAATCTCAAGCCGGATGTAGCTCATCAAAGGGCATGTCAAGGACTCTGTGAAGAATTTCCAGGATCTCTTCAAACAAGAACTAGGCTGTTTGGAAGATTTTGAACTTGCGGTGAAATTCAAGGGGGATGCTGCACCAATTTTCTGTAAGCCACGTCCAGTTCCATTTGCAATTCAGGACGACCTGAACCAAGCTTATGATGCAGGGATTGCTCAAGGAGTGTGGAAGCCCATTCAGTTCAATGGTTATGGTACACCAGTCGTCCCAATTCCAAAGAAAAGTGCCCCGGGTCAACCAGCAAAGATACGTGTATGTGGAGACTATTCAGTAACTGTTAATTCACAACTGGAAACTCACCGCTATCCTATGCCTCTTCCAGATGACTTAATGCGGAAGCTATCTGGGGGCTACGGATTTTCAAAGGTTGATCTTGCAGACGCATACAACCAAATCAAGTTGGGTCCAGAAAGTCAGAAACGACTTGCTCTCAGCACCCATAGAGGCGTGTTGCTGCAATGTCGACTTCCCTTTGGCATCAGCTCTGCTCCTGGGTATTTTCAGGAAGTCATGGACAAACTGACAGCCGACCTTCAGGGTGTCATTGTCTATCTGGACGACATTCTTGTCAGTGGTGCCACTGCTTCAAACCATCTCCAAAACCTTCAGGCTCTATTTTTGCGACTTCAAGAAAAGGGCCTAAGACGTCGCTTGGAGAAATGTTCTTTTGCACAATCGTCTGTTGAGTACCTGGGATTCATGATATCTAACCAAGGTATTACAAAGGGACACAAAGTTGACGCAATCTTGAGGATGCCACCCCCTACGGATGTCACAAGTCTACGGTCGTTTCTTGGATCTGTCCAATTCTACAACAAGTTCTTACCCAATCTAGCCACCACCACTGAACCACTCTACCGGCTAACCAAGAAGGAAATCCAATGGAAAAGGGGTGCTGAAGAACAAGCAACATTCCAGTCGCTGAACAACATGCTTTGTGCCGACACAGTTCTTGCCCATTTTGATCCTTCACTTCCCGTTGGGGTATCTTGTGATGCATCAGAAGTTGGTCTTGGAGCAGTTTTATTCCACCACTATGGTGATGGCAGTGAGTGCCCAATCACCAACATTTCAAAGACACTCACAGACACACAACGTTGATATAGCCAAATTCAAAAGGAAGCCCTGGCTATCATCTTCGCCCTCAAGAAATTCCACCAGTTTCTCTATGGCCGACACTTCATCCTGGTGACGGATCATAGGCCTCTGATAGCATTATTTGGTCCAACAAAAGCAACCCCAGCACTGGCTGCCAACAGACTAGCAAGATGGGCACTGATGCTCAGCCAATACGACTATTCCATTGAGTACAGACAAACTGCAGATCACGGCAATGCAGATGTACTCAGTCGCCTTCCAGCGGGGCCAGATATCACGTTCGATGGGGAGGAAAGTGAGGCAGATGTCGACACGGTCTGTACTATGAGAGTCATCAGTCTGCAGTTAAATCCAACTGATCCTGGTGTTTTGGCAAAGGAGTCTGCCAAGGACCCAGTAATTGCAAATGTGATGCGGTACTGCAGAGAAGGATGGCCAACAAAGGCTACGTCAGATGACCAAGCACAGGACTACTCTGTGGAACAGTTCAGGAAGCTTTCAGTGTCACTTTCTACATTGCATGGATGCCTCCTTCATGGGACTAGAGTTGTTGTTCCACCCAGTCTTCAGCCACAAGTCCTGGAACTCCTTCACCTAGGTCATTTTGGAATTCAGCGGATGAAACAACTGGCTCGCACAGCAGTGTACTGGCCACGCATTGACACAGACATCACAAACCAATGTCATTGGTGCCAGACCTGTGCGGAACACCAAACCAAACCAGCCAAGCCTGCTAATCACCCGTGGATGCTACCAGAGAAACCATGGAGCAGAATCCATGTGGATCATGCAATTAATTTTCTGGGAACCAACAGGTTGGTACTGGTGGATGCATATTCCAAATACCCATGTATCCACCCCACTACTTCAACGTCAACCAAAGCCACCACAGACTTGCTGGAGCAGGACTTCGCTCATTTTGGGTACCCCCACACAATCGTCTCAGACAATGCTACAACTTTCTCTTCGGAGGAGTTTCAAGCATGGTGTCAGGAAAGGGGCATTATTCACCTCACAGGTGCACCCTACCACCCAGCTACAAATGGAGCAGACTTTCAAACAAGCTCTTGTGAAGTCCACACTCCCACCAAAGACTGCACTTCAAGAGTTTCTCATGCAGTACCGTCGGACTCCATTGGCAGTGGGATATTCCCCAAGCGAGTTCCTCAACAGTCGCCAAATAAGGAGCAAAATTGACATCCTTCCTTCACCAGCACATATTTGTCAGGGACGGCAAGCCAGAGAAGCTACAAAATCACAGGCGGAGGAAATCAATGACCAAAAGGCAACAGTTCGTCACATTTTCGAGGTTGGAACCCCATGCTATGCGTTGTATTGTGGTCCAAGGTGAGACAAGGACCCTAGATGGGTTCCAGCAGTTGTCACTAAAGTGTTTGGGACTCGCAGTGTGAATGTTCGAGTATTTCCAAAAGGAGGCACATGGCGACGTCATATCGAACAGCTCAGGCCAAAGTATGGTGCACATGAAGATGCAGATCCCGGTGAACCTCCAACATTCTCTTCATCCACACTGGAAACTGCTAAACAACCCTCAGAGGTGGACCTGGACACTGCCCAGTCAGAAGAGGGAGCCAAGGCAGCAGCCCCCGCCAAACTTCAATTTCCTGTCCGGCCTTATGACCTACCAAAGAAGTCTACTCGTAACCCTCGTCTTCCTATTGGTACAGAGTATGGTCCTGGGAATCCCAGGTCAACAAGACAACGCAAGTGAAACTTATCCTTTTCGGGCCTGGGAACCTCAAGCTGGCAGGGAGGTGTTGTGTGGTTAATTAACTATGCGTATTATAACCATGCCCATTCTAAAACATTCCATTTTTTCCTTCTTTGAAGGCACCTTTGTACAAGTGTCACATTGATTCATTACTCTTAGTGTGCGTTGTATTTCTGGTCTGTTCCTGTGTGTCCGCTACTGCTGTAATTCTGTCCATTAATTAATCCTACGCGTGTGGTCAGAAACACGACAGTACATGTCGTATCCCGTACTGCAAACTTTGTGAAAGAGTATCAAGATGTAAATCCGAACATGATCAATTCTTTAGTGGTCAGTATGAATCTCATTATTTCAATCCACCCACTTTTGGATTGCATACTTGTCACCTGGTGCTGGGTTACAATAGATGCACATCTACATATAACTAACTCTGTTGTTACAGTCTGATTAATAAACACATATGGATATGTATGCTCGCTTGTGTTTTCATAATTTTTGATGATATTTTTAATGATATTTGAATCACTGCAACAATACCATTTCATGGGTTACAGTTAATTAAAAACCACTTGAAATCGATCAAAAAATATCTGAGATTGTGAACGTTTAGGAACAGCACCGTATAATACAGCAAGCACCACAGCCTAGTGGTCACATCCCAACTGAGGTATGGGACGGTCCTGACAGTACTGTACTCCATATATACATTTACACATTTAGACCACCACCTTGTGTACAGAAGCCAGCTCCCTAACACGACCCTACCCCATTGGGGTGATGATTGCTATTCTGACAGGATACACAGCAGGGGTGGAAATAAGGATTGACAATTGGGCGGACGATTTTCTGAGCATTCCCAAATTTGGTCAGCCACAGCCTCGGGTTGGTCAGCCATTCTTGTAATATAATTTTCTAAGCACTACTGAACACTACCGGCGCTCCCAAACACCTCAGCGCTCGACGATCTCTGCAGGGGGTGGAGCTGCGTACCAGCCCCTCTCTCCTCTACAAACACTCCACCCAATCTCTTCAGGGACTTCTTCCGTCCAACCTCAGGACTAGGTGCCCCGGAATCGACCAGGTCACCTTGGCCTTCTTAGGAGGTGGTGGCGACGTGCTGGGCATTTCCTGCCTTGAAGATACGCTCACGTCTCGTGAGAGGTCGGTCCTTGTACAGGTTGGACTTCTCCCTCAGCCTGGCCATGGTATCCACCCTAGTCAGGTTGCTGCCCGCCCTGCTCGTTTTGGCCACACCCCCGTGGGGGTAGGGTCCCCCCTGGATCGTCATGACGCTCAGCCTCTTTGCACCCTTCCCCTCGGCCGCGCCCACACCGGTGTTGGTACGACGCCTCATGATGGCTGGTCCTTGCCTGACGAGGATCCTGTAGTGCTTCCTCAGGGTGTAGGCTCGGTAGGCCCTCTGTATGCACAGGGCAGCCCTCTGGACCCTCTCCAGGTCCCCGTACCTCAGAGTGATGGTCTTCACGATCCTGTCCTGCAGGTTGGTCTCCATGTCGCTGGAGAGCAGCGTCATCCTCCTGGCCTGGTCGTCCACCATGCTTCCCCTGGTCTTGGTGTGGGTCCCGTGCCTCTTCTTCCCCTTGGTAGCCGCCTCTTCCGGCTGCAACACAGCACCCGGGTCCATGTTGTCGAGAGTAATAACGTCATATATGGCTTCCATCATTGGTGCACTCTGTTGCTGCTGCTGCATTGCCGGGCCCACCGATATGGTCACCTTTAAGGGTTGCCGTGGCGATGCAGCCTCGGCAACACCCCTTTTGTTGGTGTGTTCGAAAGCTATGACCGTGCGCAAAGTCGTGAATATACGTGTGGGGGGGATTTTTCCAAATGGTGTGGGAATCAAGATCGCATCTGGAAATGTCAAATGTATGTACGCCCGAGACGAGCCACGCGCACACCAACGCACGGCACTCACCTGCTATCCAGCACTACATTGTTCAATGCGTCCCGCGAAGTGCGTCGCACCTCCAATCCCGGGTCGCTACCGAGGCGATTTTGCGCATCCTTCGATCCCGTCGCGATGTGAAGCTTTTCGGTCAGTTCAATAACCAGCTGCTTGAGATGCGCTTCGCGCTCTCGTAGCCTGAAGATTTCCGACTCCTGCTGGAATGCCGCCTCCTGCAAGGTTCTGATGCAAACACATATTTCAGTGTATGCCATTGCTTCTGAACATGCAATTGAATATGTGATAGGAGGACTGTGGGAGTGGCAGAGTAATGGGATATTCACAGCCCTAAATCGCTGAACCATTGTAGATTTGCTCCTTGTACGGAATTTATGATTGAATAGCTTACATAACGCAAATGCCAGATACAGCAGCAAACATTCCTTCAAAAGCGCACCTAAGAATCACCAATCGATGAATAGTAGGTCAGTTATTAACACGTGCAACCAGCACCCGCTACAATGGCTGAGGATTTGTTGAGCCTTTTTCAAAGCATCGGTCTTTCAGAAGTCAAAGCGAAGGAGACTGCCAAAAATGCCGCCGTGTCGGCTACACTGTCGACTCTCATTATAGAGGTACGAGCATGTCGCGTAATATATAGTTGGTTCTGACGCGCTGCGGCTTGATACGATAATATACCCCATCTCTCGCATACCTACCTCACTAAGGCGAAAAGCAAGGTGGTGGGAGAGCTGGACAAGGCAGTCGGAAGCCTTCTGTACCATCTGGCCACAAGATTCAAGGGCCAACCTGACAGGACGAGCATCCTTGTGGATTATGTATGCGCGAGGAAGATATCGAGTGAACAGCAGCTGACCGGTGCGCGCTCAACTTATGTGCATGATTGCTTGGTTTTTGTGCACAAACGTTTGCGTGCGTGTACGTGTGTGCATAGGTTGCGTCGGTCTGATAGCATCATGTCATATGTTTAGTTTTGTGTGTCTAGTTTGAATTATGGTCCCTGTTTGTGCGTGCGTCATTGGACACTCTTAGGATCTGGCGTTTGAATCTTGTATTGTCAGATGCCATCTGAAGGTCAAATGTAGTGATAAGATGGGTCCAATACATCTAGTTGTCTCATAGCATGCTAGAATGAATTCACTATAAGCAAATTGTTGCGGGCACTGCTTGTTTGTTTCAAACTATCCATATTGAGCCACTTCAGAAACTAGGACTCTGAGCCTATTAGTGATGTGTAGCATGGTTGCCCAAATAAATGTAGTCAGTAAACTACAGCTAGTTGATTGCAGTCAGTTGGTCACAATGGTAACACATGTGTAATTAGTTAACTCTAGTGAGCAGGACAGTACTTAAATTGTACACTTCTTTTTTTTAATGGCGCATGGCAAAAGATCAAGTGTGCTATCACACAAACATTGGTGCAATAAAAACGATGCCCATTTAAATGGTGGTGTTTGTTCGTCCAAATGCAGTACAAATGCAACATTTAAACAGCATATCATTTACTTAGCAGGAGCATGCTAAACAAAAAATGAAAAGAAACAGTGGTGACAAATGATGTTCGCTAAGTTTCAAATTCTGTATTGCGTTTATGTGTTGATCTTGTGGCCAGAGAGGCATCTGGGAGATACACTTGTTGTAACTACCCTCTCTTCGTCCTCATGCGTAGCTGCCTTTGAATTCATGAAGTCCAATCCGGTGGGCAAGCTAGACCTCACTGCGTTTGAACAGTCCTGTGGTGTGGGTGTTGTGATTACACAGGGAGATATCGACAGAGAGGTAAGCTGGGGGTGGGGGGTGGGGTGGGAACAGTCTGAACAATTTTCTTATGACTGGTTATTCAGATAATTCCAAAAATGCCCCTGTATGCATTGTTTAGTTTAGCTAGTTACAATGATGGGGAGTTCTGGCACCTGCAGGCCAAGGGTGTTATCAAGGCTCACGAAGAGGAGCTGAAAGAGAGAAGATACACTTACCCTGTTGGTGTATTGATAGGTATGTGTAGGGGTGTATGTATTGGTACAAATTTATTTAAACCATGGTTGCGTGTAAAAGTGGTTTCCCACTACAATGGGGCGTATGCTAAGTATACTAGCTTTTCTGTGGAATGTGCTGTGAGCAGGGTATCTAAGTGTGTGTGTGTGTGGACATTTAGCATGTCAGACATGGAGAAGAGATTCACATGTACGGATGTGTGATCGATCTGCAGGTGAAGTTCGGGATCGCTTGAAGTGGGCTGATGGGAAGCTAGTGAAGGAGGCTGTGGAGAGAGAGGTATGTCGGGGGAACTGCGTCTTTGAGTGAGCCTGAGTGTAAGAATTTATCACTTGCCACTGGATTGGGAGTAGCCAGCTGGTCATAATATTGTACAGACGTGTTACGCTAAAGTTGTGTAGCAACCGAAGCTGATTGCTTCCACTGTAGAGGTTGGCACTTTTGGGCGAGAAGACAGCTGCTGATGAACAGAAACCTGCTCCTAAGGTACAGTAAACTGTCATGTAATAGTCATGTTTTATGCATAGTGCATAATTTCGATGCTACATGTGTCGGTCCGCTTCCACACACACTATCAGCATGCATTGGTTGTTTAATGCTGTGGAAGTGAGTGTATGTGTGACATAGAGTGCACAGTTTTTTGCTTTTTCTATTTCTCATCATATTTCTGTGAAAAGTCAAAACATGATGACCTTTTATTACTCATGTAATGCAGCAAGCTGCTGCCCCGAAGAAGGAGCCTGCTCCCCAAGTTGATCGGGAGGTTGAGGAGAAGCCTCAGCTTTCTGGAGAAGCACTAGGATTCCATAATCCAGGTACCCATTTGTAGGTGCTGTTGGGTGGGTTACTCAAATCAGAGATGCTTGGCCGATACGGTTTGTGTCCATAAAAAGTCAGCGTAACATAATTTACTTAGAAAATTACAGCATAATGTTTAACATAGGTGCATACAATAACTGGACAATACCATTGCAATGAGAAAACATCATGTGACTACATTGTGCAAGGGCCTGCAGTTATTTTGCACTTTCTCCAATTACATTTGAAGTATGCAAATTGTTAAGTGAATTGTGCCTGGTATTTGTGCTCTTACCAGATCTTGCGCTTGCATGTAGTAGACCAGTGTAGTTGATAGATGATGGAGTGTGACCGAGAGCGCTTGAAGATCGACTCTGAATGTAAAGTCACTGTGAATGTAAAGTCACTGTATTTTAATCTCCAGTATCGTGTGAAGATGTGTAGAGCTCCACCTTCTTCTGCATTTTTGGCACGTTTTTGGTTGTGCCTGACAACAGCGTTACTGTGCAGTGACAAGGGTGGGAGGGTCCATTTACTACTGGCTAAGTCATGGAGTCAGATAAACGCACAGCCTACTGACCACATCTGTTCAATGATTATAATTATCAGCAATTGTGGTACAGCTGGTAGTGCAAGTAATTGATTGCTGGTAATGATAATCATCCATATGTACATGTAGGGCCACCAATTTCACTACATCAGAACCCTTGTTAGTCTGAGGAGGTTAGGGTTTACCTCAATTATTATTGGCAGCATCCATCTGCAGAATGGGGGAAGAATATCAGCTTTGATCCAGCAGTGTGCAACGGTGTCTTGTGATATTTCCTTCCAACCAGCCTTGTCTTGCTCTGCAGCATCCAGTAGATACGCATTCTTTTCATCAGCCTAACCCATTTCTCCTGCTTTCATCTTTTTGGCTGTTGCAGCTTCACATAGTGTAACAAGAGTTCTGTTGTGTTGGTCAGAAGCCTGGACTGGTACCGCTGCTTCCTTGCAGCCATATTCATGGGTTAGGGCTAGTAGGGGGTAGTTGAACTGCTGAAACCTGCCCAGTGGATCATTTACATGGCCACTGCAGTTGTCCCTAACCAGTAGCACTGGTTTGCTAGTGCGTGACCGATATGTGGTAGAAACACATCGCGGAAACCAGGTAGTTTGGACAAGCCATGCAGTCACCTGTGAAAATGTTTGACAGGAACATGACTTCAGCTTAAAGCAGTGAGGGTTCTTGGATTTTCCTATAATATATTAAGGGGTGTTTTCTGTGTCTCCAGCTGTATTGGCACATAGATAGGCAGTTGTGCGATCTCTTTACTAGCCATTCCCTTTGTTTCTCCAACTGTTCTGTGTTCCTCCATAGTAGTGGTATACATGTATGTCTTCCGAGGCAAAAGACGGGGAAAAAAAGACCAATCTTATCAACATTGAATATGCAATCCTCTTATAAAGTTTTTTTAGACAGGCAAGTCCTGCTGGGTTCACATCACCTGCCTTGGCCGTGCAACAACGATTCAGAAAATTGTTGAAGGTTCTTCCGCAGAGCTACTGTAGAGAGGTGCCGTGCCAATGCATCTGGAGACACAGAAAGTACCCCTTAATATTTTAGGCACCTCACTGCTTTAAGCTGAAGTCGTGTTCCTGTCAAATATTTTCACAGATGATTGCGTGGTCTGACTGAACTACCTGGTTTTCACGATGTGTTTCTTTAGAGACAGAATTTTTTTTAGCCGTATGGGATGGGATGGTACGTGTGTCGGGTATGGTTAACTGTTTCTAGAACCAATCTATCCATTTCATCACCACATGTTGATGAGCGAAGAACCTACAAGTTTCTTTGCTGAGATTGAAGCAATGCCTTAATCATATTGACCTGCTCCTTTTTGACTCGCGAATGGTCCACTTGCCCGGCTTAACTTTGATAGCAACTTCTGTTTGACTTCCATCTTTCTCTATCAGGGACAGTATTTCAGCCTTCTGGCTCAAAGAAAGCCTTTGTCCTTTTCCACTACTGTGCGCTGTGTGTTTTCTTCTTGGCAGTTAAGATGGTGTTCATGTCTCCTGCATTGTAAGATTTTGCATATCTGTCGAAGAGGATTGCAGGAGTTGGTGGGCATCATATTCAAGCAGCAGGAGTTGGTGGGCATCATATTCAAGCAGCAGGAGTTGGTGGGCAGCATATTTAAGCAGCAGGAGTTGGTGAGCATCATATTCAAGCAGCAGGAGTTGGTGGGCAGCATATTCAAGCAGCAGGAGTTGGTGGGCATCATATTCAAGCAGCAGGAGTTGGTGGGCATCATATTCAAGCAGCAGGAGTTGGTGGGCAGCATATTTAAGCAGCAGGAGTTGGTGAGCATCATATTCAAGCAGCAGGAGTTGGTGGGCAGCATATTCAAGCAGCAGGAGTTCTAATGGTGTCATGATCAGTTGTAGTTCAGCCATTTACACATTGCTAGGGCTAATAGCATAAATATGGTGCATATTCGCAAATTCAGTATAATTGTTACTACAGCCTTGTTGACGATCTTAAAAAATTAAATAATTTTGGGGACATCTGGCTTCAGGTTGCCATTCGTTTAAATTAGTTTGCAGTTGTTACAAGGGGGAGGTAACTTCAATAGCAGCTTTTGGTGTTTCATCATCAGCCGTATCCAGCTACACGTATTCTGCTCTTGGAACTCCATTACAGTAGTGGATCATATATAAGGCGCTCAGCAACACGGCTCGAATCGTATACAAGGCGTGTGATTTGATCTCCAATAAAGCGTAATCTACTACTATAAGGCATATCCTTTAGGGGAACTTAGCTCATAAATTAAATAATTATTTCCACAGTTCGAGAACAGCAGTGTCGTTGTGCCAAAAGCCTGCAAAGCTGAGTTTAGGTTGTTTCGTCTCATGTGAGTCTCTGTGATCCTCTTTACCTCCTGCAATCTTTGGTGAATAGTGGCGTGAGATTGTTCCAGTTTTCAAACCTTAAAAAAAAAACTATATATAACCATGTGACTTGCTAGTATCTCCTCCCCAATAACAAATTCCCAATTGCTTTACTAGCATGCCCTGTTGATGATAAAACAGAGACCTTTGCTTCTAGTACGCTGTAATCACCATTTTGACTCTAGAGGAAATCTACAGACAGAAAAGTTAGCCATCATGGCCACATATATAAAGTTAGCCATCATGGCCACATACATACCTTTGCTAATGGCAATACACGAGGTGAAAACGCACAGCTAACTTCTTATTGACGTATACTTACAGTACGATATTCACGAGCACTACAACAATGAATATATCCTGATGAGTTTACAAATGACCTTAAATGGTTAATAGTATTATCAGTTAGCTAGCTGATTTATTATATATAATTTGTTACAAACTAGCCAAATAATTTAGGTGTAAATATGGTACATGATCATGTCAAGGAACGAAATCAAAGCCCTAAAAACACTACCAAATATCGAAGAAGAATAACACATGGTGATAATTGTCATATATTTGATAAGCTTTAGTGGTGAGTTGAATGATTTTGATTATAAAAAATAGCATTTATGCATAGGGAGCTCTACTGTATATTACAATTTTGAATGATATCTTGGTAGGTGAGAATTACAAGACTGATGGTTACGTGATCACCCCTAAAACCATGGACCTTATCAAGGAACATCTCCGACAGACTGGTGGAAAGGTGACTAACGTCACCGATCTCATCGCGTATATTTCAAGCCCCTGATTCACCCGTACAGGTGGTGACGAGATTTCCTCCTGAGCCCAATGGAATTCTTCATATTGGTCATGCCAAAGCCATCAACTTCAATTTTGGTTACGCCAAGGTACTGTCTGCCTTATTGTTTTGGTTTGTCCCATAGTCTGCTCGCGATGTTAAGGTTAATAATTATGTGTAACTGTGTTACAGCTTGTGTAGTGCATGGTATTGTGTGGGTAATAATGGATCAGGAGGCTTTACCATGCACCGTGTACAATTCGAGGACAGCGGGTCGAAATACTTCTTTAAAAGTTACCCAAACGTGGTGCAGTTGACGTATAAAGTGAATTGTTCTACACCTCAAGCCTCATACATATACATGTATTGCATACACACTGTAACATATTCTCGGACAGCTCGTCAGCTCGTATTTGTAACACACCTCCACCTCTAGCCACAACGAATCTCTGTATTTTTTGTGTTGTGGCCTTAGGGTTCTGTTGCTTCCGCTTAATCCATTCATGATTAGCGCCAAACAAGATGCAGCAGCGTACAACACATGAGGATGCTTAAGTGCGCATGCGTTATAGTACGTGTCGCTTTTAAAAATATGTATGCGTATTAAAGTACAGGATTGTGCAGCCTTTTTACAGCTCTGCTGAACAGCCTCAATAGATTGTTTCCAAACAGTTTCAAACTCTAATGCTGTGGAAATTGCTGCTGTGCTTCATTTCAGCACTTGGGAGGGCTGATGGTACAGCGATTGGTCGAATATCAGGTGGACGATCTGGTTTGTTTTTCTCAAGAGCAATGAGAAAGCCACCTGCTAAGTATTTTGCCACCTGAGATGGTACCTGGTATTACGTCAGTAGGTTGACAATCTCTATAAGAGAAGAAATGACTGGAAATTGTAAAGGCACCTCAGCAGCTTCTATTAGGTGTTGAATACGTAAGCCAGCAGATGGTCTACATTCTGTATGTTGAGGTCCCCAGAGGAGGAGTGCACCTCTTCAAATGATCCTCTCCAAAGATACACTCCTTTGCAAGCTTTTGGGCCAGTATACCAGCCTTGCCTTCATCCTTCAGCTTAGTATTTTGTGCCAACACTACTTCAACACCGATTAATGTTTTTCATCTAATTGCCAATGACGGTAGCTCTTTATTATGGGCCACTTTGGGGATTGGAAATGGCTGTGGAGTGTCACCGGGAACTTGATGGGGTGTAAAATTCCAAAGTGCTTTGATGATTGCCGGTACTGACAGCGCAGGACTCATAAGTTGGCAAGGAAGTGTGATGCGCGGGTCGACACTGGTGTTGAACAGGGTGGTGGCGCTGGTCAGTGACTGTGGCAGCACACGTATATTCACCATCTGCTCCACGTGGGCCAAATGCATCTCAAGGTCCTGGATGATTGACGGCGTCCACCACCGGACCTGGCCCTGTAGAAGTACAGTGCATACATGTGTACTTTTATTAGTTGCACATGTGCATCGTCCAAAGCAATTGCCGGGGATTGGTGTGTTGACCACATGATTGCTGCTGTCCTGATTGCATAAATATTATTATCCATCCCAACTTCTGCAGAATGGTTTGTCACAACGTGGCGCGTGGATACATACGTAGATACAATGTACTAACCATTCAGACAGTCTTGGGGAAAAGACATTTGCCCACTTACATGTATCCCCACTTCTGTCATCTGTGTACAAGAACAGTTGTGTAGTTGCAATAGAGCAATTCTATATTGGATCACCACAGCATTTGCCAACACCCCTTCAGATTTCTTTCAAATGCATACATCTAACAGATCCTATTGTAACTATGTTATATGCACAATTTCACTTTCAAATTCGCTTTCGCTCATGAATAATAATTAGTCAAAGTTAGGGATTTTGCTAAATTTGGCTGGGACAGGATATTTTTATAAAGCTGCAGCACTGCAATGCTTATTGTGATAGCGATTCATTAGGATGAAGTTTAAAGCACTTTCCATGTAGATCACTTCCTATGCTAAAGTGTTTAATAATTTGTAATAAGTTTCAGAGCCTTGCTGGTCGAATTGGACAGTCTGTGATATCTCAAAAAGTGGTGTTTATATATTTTTATTTTTTTGCATAATAATAGATTATATTATGATACATCTACATACAAAAATTCATTTTGGGGTTTGCATTATATAGGGAGGTACAAGCTATTTTGTGTTTTTTAAAGTCATGTTTCTTTGATGTACCGCTTGACCACAAAGTTGACATACGATCATTATCACGTTGCTTATAGACCAGATGCATGTACATGTAGTCTTGTGCTCGCTAGCACAAGCCAGCCATCAAGTGCGCGCGCATGCATGCAGATGTAAATCGATCTCTTTTTGTGCGAATGTGAGGTGCTGTGTAGAGGCATGTTAGCGCCTACATTATTAGCAAAAGCTCATATAGCGCTATGCGTTGTCTTAACAATTGCACGCTTTATTGTTTGATTCTATAGCAAGCGGCTCTGTTGTCTTCCACGTAGCGCTAACAATAGAACCTGTGCTTGCATAGCGCAATGAAGTACAATAATGTAGGCGTTAAACGTGCCTCTACGACTCTAGCTGGTCTTTTTGTTGGCGCCTCGCATTCACACAAAGGAGGCGCCGTTTATCCAACAAAAAACGTCGGCTGTTTTGTTTAGTATATAAAGCTGCGTGCCTATTCTAAATCGAATCGAACTTTTCAAGTGAGATATGAGTGACACGAAGCCTATTGCGTTCTTTCAAAAGTACTGTTGTGACCCTTTGAAAATTCACAAAAAGAAAATATCAAAGGATCTATGAACTGTTGCCCCCAAGGAATTAGCTTCTTCAGTAGTTAAGCTCTATCCTGGTAAGCCTGTTCCCCTACGTGTAACTAAACTAATTACATACAACTTAATGGACACTATAGGCCAGAAACTTTGTTCAACTTGTCGCAAGTCTATTAGTACAGAAGAAGCTCAATTGCAACGTAGCTCCCCAGAGAGTGATCACGAGGATGCTGGGCCATCACATAGCCCTATTGATTTTGTTCCAGCTGAGCAAGACGTCATCATTGAGCAGTTAAATGAATCAGCAACAGCCTTAGGGGAATCACCAGTACAAAAGAGGAAGCTGAAGCGCTGTGGTTCCTATAGAAGCCAGAAATTGCAAAAATTTCAGCAGTCAGTTTCTAAAGGTCTACAACTTTTTGCTAGCACAGATGCACCTCAACCAGTTAGTGATGCAGATGAAATCATCCAGCAGCTGAAAGAGAAGTTTCAGAACTGTGCAACGAAGAGTGAGCAAGTTCAAGTCCTGACTGTCTTGCCTAAAAGCTGGAGTGTAAAAAAGGTTGAGCAAGAGTTTGGTCCCTTTGGTGCTACTAACTTCATGATCAGAAAGGCTAAGAAGCTTGTTAGTGAAAAAGGAATCCTTTCAACTCCCAATCCCAAAAAATATCCTTTTCCAGCAGAAATCACAGAGTCAGTAACCTCCTTTTACAAGAGTGAGGATATAAGCCGAGTTATGCCGGGGATAAAGGATTACATCTTGGTGCGAAAAGATGGACACCGTATTCAAGAACAGAAGTATTTAGTACTCTGCAACCTCAAGGAAGCCTTTCAGAGGTATAAAAGTACGTTTCCTGACAAGAAAATTAGTTTTTCTAAATTTGCATCCTTGCGGCCGAAGGAGTGTGTGCTTGCAGGTGCCAGTGGGACACATTCAGTCTGTGTATGCACAATTCATCAAAATGTGAAACTTATGATCCACGGTTCCAAACTCGGGCATCTTACAGAAGAGCATACCTCCAGATTGAATGGATATAAAGAATGCCTGTCAAGGATCACATGTAGCCCCGCAGGTCCAGCATGCTTCCTTGGAGAATGTGAAAAGTGTGCATCACTAGACACCTTTAAAGATGAGGTAATGCAGGTTTTCACAGACAACATGGTAGATGAAGTTCAGTACATGCAGTGGACATCAACAGATCGCTCGACTTTAGAGACTTTGGTGAAACCTGTTGAAGAGTTCGTACCTGATTTCTGTGAAAAACTGGAAGCGCTGAGAAGGCATGACTACATTGCTAAGCAGCAGTCTTTGTATCTTACACAAAGGAAAGAATCTTTACAGGATGGAGAATTTGTTGTTGTAGGCGACTTCTCTGAGAACTATTCCTTTGTACTGCAGGATGCTGCTCAAGGGTTTCATTGGAATAACGCACAGGCTACACTGCATCCATTTGTTTGTTACTACAAAAGTGGTGAAAAGCTGGAGCATATTAGTTTTGTGATAATCTCTGACTGCTTACATCACGACACCGTTGCTGTTCATCTGTACCAAAAACATCTGATCTCATTCCTGCATAGCCACTTTGGATCTTTGCCTAAACGTATGGTGTATTTTTCAGATAGCTGCTCATCGCAATACAAAAACTGCAAGAACTTCCTCAATCTCACCCATCACGAGGATGACTTTGGAATGCCAGCGGAGTGGCATTTTTTGCCACATCACATGGCAAAGGACCAAGTGATGGTGTCGGAGGATCAGTTAAGAGGTCCGCAGCCCGGGCAAGTCTGCAAAGGCCATACCATGACCAGATCATGACACCAAGGCAGTTGTTTGAGTATGCAAAGGCAAGCATTACAGCGGTGCATTTCCATTACAGTACTAAAGAGGAGTATGAAACCTTGCAACTAGAAGCTAGACTGAGCCATGCAAGAACCATTCCTGGTACTCAGAGGCTGCATGCCTTCATACCTATAGGAAGAGGACAGTTAGAAGTAAAAGCCTATTCCAGTAGCTCCGAAGCAAATGTTGTACGTATGCAACCTGGCATAGAAGAGGACTTGGTATTTGATGATATCAAAGGATTTGTAACAGTCATGTATGACAACAAGTGGTATCTAGCATGCGTACTGCAAACATTCCCTGTTGAAGTTAAACTTAGCTGCTTGGAGCCCGCTGGACCATCATCATCATTTGTCTATCCAAGGAAAGCTGACATTCTGATAATTCCAGCTACTAATGTATTAACCATTGTAGACCCTGCAACTACAACTGGAAGAACCTACACTCTTAGTGAAGCTGAGTGCAGCATAGCATCTCAAAAGTTGCAAGTGAAACTCTCTACTGCTTGATAGTCTTATCCTTATCTCATACCTACGTGTATAGTTATTGTTATTTGGTACATTAAACTTCTGTTATAAATTTTAACACTTCCAGCATGTTATTTTGTATTCATGGTAGGGACATGCACTTGTGTAAACTTTGTGGTCAAGCGGTACATCAAAGAAACATGACTTTAAAAAACACTTGTACCTCCCTATATAATGCAAACCCCAAAATGAATTTTTGTATGTAGATGTATCATAACATACTCTATTATTATGCAAAAAAATAAAAATATATAAACACCACTTTTTGAGATATCACAGACTGTCCAATTCGACCAGCAAGGCTCTGAAACTTATTACAAATTATTAAACACTTTAGCATAGGAAGTGATCTACATGGAAAGTGCTTTAAACTTCATCCTAATGAATCGCTATCACAATAAGCATTGCAGTGCTGCAGCTTTATAAAAATATCCTGTCCCAGCCAAATTTAGCAAAATCCCTAACTTTGACTAATTATTATTCATGAGCGAAAGCGAATTTGAAAGTGAAATTGTGCATATAACATAGTTACAATAGGATCTGTTAGATGTATGCATTTGAAAGAAATCTGAAGGGGTGTTGGCAAATGCTGTGGTGATCCAATATAGAATTGCTCAATACGCACATGCAGGCACACAGACTAACCAGTCACAGAGTCTTGGGGGATGTCATCAGCACCTCTAGGTTATGTGTACAAGAACAGTTTGATCGCAATTGCACACAAACTCTGTTCAGAGTTAGTGGGAATCGAACCTTGTTGTCTACCACATATACCATGTATGTCCGGTACATGTACTATTTTTACAAAAGCAGCATACATAGATTTTTGTTCTTTTACTACAATGTAAGCAAATCCAACTTATTCTTTGAAGAAATGCGGATAATTTGACCAGGCTCCTTTCACCTTGTTCCTTGGCTTTTTAGCACCTGTAGCCATCATTGAGGCACCACCCTGAGCTGACGTTGAAACGTGTGTTTTCTTGGCAATCTTGTTAGCAACTTCATCTCCTCTCCATCTCCTCCCATCTCCTCCCATCTCCTTTCCAAAAAGGGTATTAATGAAGTCCTTTTCCTTTTCTAGTGTCTTCATGCTCCTGTGTGATTAGGAGATGAGTTGGATGAGTAGATTCAACACCCTTAACCAACAATCCTATAGATTCATAGTTTACACACTTACCCAATGATTCAAATGATTCAAATTCTAAGGGTACAGTAAAACCAATTGTAAGGGTCTGGGGACCCTTGAGGAATAATTACATCATGATTAGCTACTGTAGTGTCTCTGCTGATGGCCCAGTAGCGCGCTACAGCGTTGTACAAATCTAGTGCCGTTAACAAACAGTAGGAGGCGCAAGCACTTCACTTCACAACTGTCATTACGTTTTCCAACTTCACAAGCAGCGCCAGGTTGCACGCCCCAGGGCGATGCCCGGAACCCAATCCGGTTCTTTTGTATTGTGTTTTTTTTCCTGATTATACCCGTGAAGACAAGAAGGAAAGCAGCTGAGATCTTCCCTGGTCAACCAACTGACAAGAGATTCCTGCATGCTTCAAATAGGAACCAGCTGTGCTCTGATTTTTGGTTGGTTTTTTTTTAATGTACCATTAAATAAGACCACGTAGTTACTGTTGGTAGTGAGACATATTGTAATACCGGCATTAACGTGCCATGTAGTGTTGCTCAGATGCTCACCACCATGCAACGGTAACGGTGTGCTAAATAACAAACTTTTATTTTGGCTGCTATTGTAGATGAATTAAGTAGTTGACCGTTTGCAATTGTGCATCATGTCACTAGTTTCTCTGATGATGAACACATACACTTATATGTCACCAGTATGGAAGTTTGGTGGCTAAGTTAGAAATAGTGTGATATGCATGTTCATTTAACATCTGTGCGTGCTCGATTGTTTTTTTATAGATAGGCATGTATATTTGTAACATTGTTCGGTAGGCCCATGGAGGGATCACGTACCTTCGCTACGACGACACCAACCCAGAGAAGGAGGAGGAGAAGTTCTTTAAGAGCATATTGGAGATGGTTAGGTGGCTGGGTCACGAGCCGTACAAGGTCACATTTGCCTCGGACAACTTTGGGAAGCTGTACGAGTATGCAATTGAACTGATCAAGAGGTGTGTTGGAGAGAAAGGATGTTTGCTGTAGTTCAGATCATGCGCATGACACATTTTAGAATGTTGGTAGAGTGTGTATATCTGTGTGGGTGGTTGCCATTTTATGTGTACTCTCTTGTTCCCCTCTTGCAGGGGTGGAGCTTACGTGTGTCATCAGAGGGTGGATGAGATCAAGGGACACAACCCTCCCCCTAGCCCGTGGAGGGATAGGCCCGTGGAAGAGTCATTGCGCCTGTTTGAGGTAAGACTGGACTGAAACTAGATTTGATAATATTGCTGCATAATGGCTATGTCTGTGCTTTTTTAATGTGTTAGGTAACACATGTTGATGTTGTCACATACAATATATGTTGTGAGCACTCCCAAATATGTGCCTGTAGTATAGTGTACATGCATGTTCATGCACACACATGCACACACACACACACGCATGCACACACACACACACACACACACACACACACACAATGCACACATTGATCAATGTGCATGCCTGTTCATGTGAGTTTAATTTTATATGTGGCATCCATTTGCATGTATTTTTGTCACTGCACTTGTGAGAAGTATTATACATGTAATTGCTCTTGTGGACCTTAGTGTTGTACATGTAAGTGGTGTGTCTCTCTACCGTGCCTTTCTCTCTCTCCCCATTCATCAGGATATGAAAAAAGGGAAGTTCAAGGAAGGAGAGGTAATCATTTGTAGCCATGGGCCACCTCCTTAGCCTACTTTATTTTTACCAAAGAAATTGTCTTGAAGTTTCTAAGCACCTGCCTTATTTATGCTTCTTAGTTGTGGTTATGGTCTCTTGTGTTAACCATGTTGTCTCTCACTGTGCAGGCCACTCTGAGGATGAAGATGACTCTGGAGGATGGGAAGCAGGATCCTGTGGCCTACCGCATCAAATACACTGCACATCCACACAGTGGGGACGAGTGGTGCATCTATCCTACCTACGACTACACACACTGCCTTTGCGACTCCATCGAGAACATTACCCATTCCTTGTGCACAAAAGAATTTCAGTCAAGGTAGGTGTGTGTGTGTGTGTGTGTGTGTGTGTGTGTGTATGTGTGCGTGTGCACGCACATGTAGGTGTATGCGCAATGTAGAGTATATTTTTACACTTGTTAAAATTGCAATCTCTCAATGACTACCACAGTAGTAAAATAGTACAGATTATTTTTTATCATAAAGTTGTCCTGGACTGTTTACCTGTATAAAATTCATAAGTAACATAGCTTGTGTGGATGGAGTGGAGGAGGGAATCCTTGTGAACTTATACTCAGAAAATACAGTAGATGCCAGGAGAAAAAAACACCGTTTCGGGGATTGTGCAATGATGTATGGCTTCCAGTCTTAGTGCCGTCCTTTGTGCAGCGCAGTGTATTAGCATGTGAAGTGTTACTGTTTTAATCCACATGTTCGTGTAAACAAAGTGTGCGTTTTAATTCATACAAGGTGTCGTTAAGTGTATCATGAGCTTTAGTTGATTTCAATAGTTGTTGATTGACAATGGTGTATTGTGATTATTTGAAGCATCACACCTTTGTTTTATGCACATGTTTCCAAGTTCTTCAAGCAGAGGTGTATGCGTCAAAAAGTTCATAGCTTTCTGTTGCGTTGCAAGGCCACACTATCTATACGTGTATCTCCCTCAAGAAAACCGTTGAGTTCTCTTTGGACTAATTGATCAAGAAATATACAGCTCTAGAGCAATAAATCAATGTTCTGTTGTACATACCTAATTGTGGGACCAAGGGACATAATAGTAATAACTGTCGGTCATCAAGGATTTTGCCGCTCACTGCTACATGTATCATCCAACGACTTATTCAGCGTTCGATGAAGTATCAGTATTGTTTGTAAAACAAGCCGCATACTGTAATTTTAATGTATTGTCGTTTAAATGAAGTTGAGCAGTACACAGACCTTGATAACTCTTATCGAAGGACTTGATTTTTTCTTTCTAAAAGATTGCATGCTAGCACTAACACAAACCGTGACTTTTTCCCTATCATCTACTGTATGTAGGCAACATTGCTGCTTTATTTCCACGGTACCAGAGCCAGATAAAGTTTAAAGGGATTAATCTTCTGAAGTGTTATTCAGTGCACAAGTTCTTTGTATCTTTTTATGCAATGCATTGTGGTTAACCTGTGTGTTGTGTCACCACTTTAGGCGCTCGGCGTACTACTGGCTGTGCAATGCTCTGGATGTGTACTGCCCTGTGCAGTGGGAATACGGCAGACTGAATGTGTATCACACAGTTGTGTCCAAACGGAAAATAGTAAAACTTATCACTGAGCACATCGTGAGGTGTGTGTAACTGGAGAGCACATGTAAACTGGTTGCAATTTCTCTGCAGATCGTGGGATTTACCCTCCTCTCACCCTCCCTGTTTGCCCTTGTATAACATTATTCATCGCACACACTTAGTCAATCTTGATTGATAGTGCTAAATTATTTTTTAAAACCCTTCTCCCTACCCAGCCCCCCCCCCCCCCCCCCCCCCCCCCCCCCCCCCCCCCCCCTCTCAAATATTCACCACTGCTGTGTATCAGTTTTTCTAACAGACTAGTTGATTGTCGTTTCAAAGCATTATATCAACCAATAAGAGTTGCACAAGTAGCTAACATGACATGAGTAGATGTACATACACTGTATATCTGTGTATTACCTACAGGGACTGGGATGATCCTCGGCTGTTCACACTCACAGCCCTTCGCCGCAGAGGTTTCCCTCCAGAAGCCATTAACAAGTTCTGTGCCAAGGTATAAGCCCAGTACCATTGCACAAAAGACCATTAGTTATTTTTCACATGTATAGCCAATTACTGATGGGATTGTTTTGACAGGCTTGTTCTACATACCTGTATATCACGTTTGACAATGTTCACTAATCATTAAATAAAGCAGGTCTACATGTACTTCTTGGAAAATGCAGTTACGATTGCAAAATGCACTTTTATATGATTGGGGGGAAAGTGATTTTACATGTATGTCTTGTGCCAGAATTAATGAACTCGGTTATATATCAAGCTATATTATTTATATTGATAGAATTGAATTGCGTCACCTCTCTCACCCCTGACATGTTATGGAAACCCATTTTCTGTTACTCATGTTTCATTGCAAATGGTGTGTGTGTGTGTGTGTGTGTGTGTGTGTGTGTGTGTGTGTGTGTGTGTGTGTGTGTGTGTGTGTGTGTGTGTGTGTGTGTGTGTGTGTGTGTGTGTGTGTGTGTGTGTGTGTGTGTGTGGTACACTGTAGGTTGGTGTGACTATGGCTCAAGTATCAATTCACCCTGACATGCTGGAAGCATGTGTTCGAGATGAGTTGAATAACACCTCTACAAGGTGAGCTGGGCAAATGAATCATTTGTAATTCCTATTGGGTAGAATGGACCTACAGTGTATGAGATTTTTGAAGATAAATATAGATAAGGATTGTATGGCAGGTGTCGCTGATGATCACCCGACTTCAACAAAGGATGTTATACTGTAGGGGAAAATTGTCAGGACTATGGCACCGTGCTCAATTGGTTCCTAAGATTTTTGGCCTCTTTCTCCCCATCTCAGTATATTCGGTTTAAATTGGAAGTGTTACGTTTGTGTTTGTTGAATTTCAATATTTTTATTTCTCACCTGTTGTACATGTATTGTAGAGTCATGGCAGTCCTGGAACCTCTTAAAGTTGTGATCACTAATCTTGACAAGGTGGGAAGATATTTTTATGAGCTCCATGTGTATTGTAATATATATGTTTATATAGGATGTAGAGGTTGATGTCCCTAACATACCACATGCAGTGAAGAAAGGTACGCACAAGGTTGTGTTGAACCCGAAGGAGTTGTTCATAGAAGCAGCTGATTTTAGATTGGTAAGCATTTATTATTACCTCTCATGCCCTCACACACACACACACACACACACACACACACACACACACATGTATTGCTATTGCGTAGCAGTATTGTATCAAGTGTGCATTCTTTATTACACATCTTCCTTTAGAATCCAGAGTCTGGGTATCGGCGCCTTACTCCTGAGCAGCCTGTTGGACTTAGACATGCTGGGTTTGTAATTTTTGTTCATGAAGTCATTAAGGTTTGTGTGATGATGAAATGATTGGCATAACTATTGCCATTCCGGCACAGGATAACAGCGGCAAAGTAACTGAAGTACATGTAACGGCCAAAAAATCGGATGAAATTGAAAAGCCAAAGGCGTTTATTCATTGGGTCTCATATCCACTGCGTTGTTCTATTAACCTCTATGACCGATTGTAAGTTCAGCTGAATATTGTATGATGCATTATTAGAATTTGCATTTTGCTTCTGTAATTAATTTATACAGGTGTCCCACAATCAAGAAAATTTCCTCTAAAAATAAATTCAGCCTACTAATCAACTTTCCTTAATTATATTGTGTAATAAAAATAGGGAAAGAAATTATGACATTAATAAATAAAGACAATTAGTATAACTTTGTGAGCTTGGCACAGTGGCTTAGAAGTCTTGTCCACGAGGACACAATTCAAGCACAAATAATTATGTGTACTGAATCGATGCATGTATTCATGTATTACACTGGGGTCTTTTCTTACCAAAACAACCAACCACAAAAGTCAGGTGGTTGACCAGCCAACTAAGTCCACACAAAATTGTTGCTGGCATTCGTGCAGTTGCCTCTCCCATCCAAAGGGGATTTTCACTCGATGAGCACAGTTCCAATTATCCAGCAATCCTGGAGCAGCTGTGGTGTCCCATATACCTAGCCAACCACTGGAGCTTGGAGCTGCCATGTAGGGCATTGGTATGTTCTGACTGTACCATCCAGTGGTTCATGGCATATGTCAAACTCAGATTATTGTCCAGCAGGTGGAAGACATGAAATAGGATTAAACAAATAGTGATTGAAAGCACGCAAACAGAAGGAGGAAATAATCAACAGCACCAAAAAGAGAAAACTGTAACTTTGTAATCTGCTTTTAATGGCGCTTTTGGCCATCTGTCTTTTGTACCAGCTCATGTTTTTAGCTATCCAGTTCGTCAAGGGCGTTGCTATAGGCATTACGCAATCATTTCAATTTTTCGGATTACATACTTTTTGTCCACAAAATATATGGCCACAAACGCCTGTGGCTGCTGAGAAGTTGTGAAATTAAATTAAAATTATTAATACAACTATGATCAAAGCAATGTATACAGTTTAAGAAATGTACAAGACAATAGTTTGGTAACTAGATTAAAGGTGCTGATGTCATGTCAGTTGAAGTTGATTGGGTTGTAGAGGTGTCTTCATCATGTTTCATTTGCAATGCATGTCAGGTTTTGATTGAGTGTATGCCATTAAAAGTGAGATCAGATGGGGAGTGTGATTAGAAAGTCTTTGAAGAATTTATCACTAACCTCTCTGTGATATTGAGAGCTGTTTCATCAAAACAAACAATGAACACTCATCAACTTGACCAATTATGTAAGGAAACAGCAATCAAACTAGTACAGTAGGTGAACATTATCTAGTGGGTGGAATTGAAGTCCCCACAACAGATGAAGCACCCAAATATTGTGAAGAGTCATTGGGGAGGGTTATGTGCAGGATATAGGAGTAGTGGGTGCCGGTCATTTGAAGATCACTTGGTTAATAGTATTTTTACCACTGGGGAGGAAACAATTCAGTTCTTCACCTCAAAGAAACATCTTCTCGCCGCGGTAGTGATTCCTCCTGTTCCTTCGCTGTCTGGCCTGTCAATAATCATTCCTGTTTTGTATTTATTCAGCCTGCTCTCTGTTTTTCATCCAGACAATTCAGCTTATATATGATTTTTAGACAATAGTCCAAACCCCTAAGGAGTGCATGAAGAATAGGGAAGGTATGGGCATTAAAAGCTGTTAGAGGAGTTTGAGATAAGCCCATTCGCTCCTCATAGTCTGCTCTTGATTTTGAAACCCTCCCATCAACTAGCAAACTTTCATACAGTGCCTTCAAAGTATCATCATCCACATTTTCCATTTCAAATCCATCCTTAATTTGGTCCACAGAAACTGCATCTTCTATACAAGATACAAAATGCTCTTGCATTTTACCATCGTTCATTGAGCAAAGAAATTGTATTTTCAATTTATACACCCTTCCATTATCTTCAATCGTCACACACTTTTATGCAGCAGTTCTATTTCACCATCAACAGGGGGAAGAGTTTTTAGTAGCAAATCACTGTCCTCCTTCCCAATGTGATCAATATCGGTCGAGCAGTATCAGGGCTATTAGGAGCACGCGCCTTCAGTCCATGTTACATTGCTCTGACTGGTACTTGTGCTAGGCTGGTCTGAAACTTCTAAGGGTACCCACATCCAGAGAATCATATTATGGGTTCTCCCTGATCCGTCAAGACCTTACTTGGCAGACATCCTATACGTTCCAGGTTGCAATTTCAGCATTCCAATAAGTCTCTGAAAGTGAATCCAAACAGATTCACAGAGGTGTACAGAGACCCCTGACACTCCAATTGGAGAACTCACACTGGGCGTAATCATGTTCTTATGCAGCATAATTTTAATGAGCTGGTAGGTCCACTGTTTAGCATCAGATCATGTCATACTTGTATAGGCAGATCGGCCTAGCCTATAAGTTGACAGCATATACAGAGCTTGATCTAAAGTAACCTCTCTGTCAACTGATTCCTGGTCAATCAACTTACCAACCTCAGCCACAGCCTTATCATCAGTGTAGTTTTCCCTGTAAAGTAGGTATCCCAAAATTTGAGTGACTGTTGTCATCTGCTTCTCTGCTTCCTCTTTCAGTTGTGTAAGTATATCATCGGTTCTCCACCTTGCCTGCCATTGGCGTACTTCACGTAAAAGGCTGATAAGTTCACTCCTCATGTCCACTTCTTCACTTTCTACAACTGTACTTCCACCTTCCACATTATGTTCAGGCGATGAAGCTGATAGCATTGTGCTGTCACCTCAACTATTGTGGATGGATCGTAAAATACTTCTTGTTGGTAGGAGAGAAAGGCTTCCTTTGTCTTCTTCACTGACCGTTTATTTCGATTTAGCTTTCTCAACTTCCTTCTCAGCAGGGCCATTCCAATGTTTCTTTAACTTGCTACTTTGATCCCTTTCAGAAAGTAGGCTTTCATCTCTGATAAACTGCCCTGCAGCCTCTCAATAGCTTTTAAACCACCTTATGTATTTATTGTAAGTGTCCATGTTGGAGATCGTCTTTCCCTTTTGAGCCATGAAAATATTTGCGCTAACGATATACAATAGCATGCTTGCACGTTAATGTCAATTTCGAACAACCAAATAGAGCAAGAGACGATTACAATCGCACACCTAAGTCATTGTATATTGGTATGCATACGAAATACGCATGCGTACACAACACAAAGAGCACAATGACAACGCAAATCCTCCACAAAAGAAAAAAGACGGCACTGGCTTAGCCTGCCATTGTTGTCTGGAGCTAGCAGTATGCCAAAGAACCCAATCATCACATAGGGCTAAAGATACAGCCCACTTAGGCAGTTATAATAATAATTATTGAATAATCAGTCGTCGCCATGTCACTCGTTTGAACCTTAATTGCTGAATGAAATGGAAGTTGATAGGAGTCGGCTACGTTGGAGCACTGGAAATGCATGGGAAATTGTATTGACCATTTATCTGTCGAATTTTTTTCCGTTTTTAAACGTATAAAATGGAGCATATTACCGCGCATTTGAAGCAAGTATGTATGAGTTTAGTATTATTGAAAATAGTGGAACAAAAGCTATTTACTCACATACTAAACTACAAGTTCTATATTTTGGAAAGCAGATAAAATTCAAGTAAGCAGAAATGAAAAAAATGCTCATCGAATTTACTTATTATGTGCACAACTTTTTCAAACGTTTTCAGTTTCTTATTTTACTATTAAAATGCAATGCTATAATCAGTTACAATAATGTTTATGCAAAATATAATGCATGATTCCCATACCCAATGTCCTGCTGTGCTTGGCTAAATCTGTACTAACATGTACAATTAATTCCACTGCAGTATTATACTTTAATTTTTAGACACTTGATTATGAATATTTACGTTTTTTGTATGTTAGTAATCTATATAATTAGAATTTCCAGTATTTCTTACTAATTATTGATTAGTATTACTTACTGATATAACTACTTGTGAATTTATATCCAATTATTCTTCCATCATGGGACAATGTGTACAGTATATCCATTAATGGATCTGATGACTGAACATGTGATTAAAGTTAGAGTGTATCGTAAAAGGCTTAAATAAGAAAAATGTACCTTGATTTAGATTTCTGCACAAGAACCCAGAAGATCCAGAAGAAGTACCTGGAGGATTTCTTTCCGATATTAATCCTGTATGTTGTATCCAGTGATAGGAACTCCAGTGTTCAAATGTCATCAGTATAACAGTAATGAACTGGCTATGAACTCTGCATGATAAGAAGGGAAATTAATCTTAAAACCTGGCATATTATTTGATTGCGTGTGACATGGCAAAATATACTCGCATATTTCAAGCATTGTATTTACTATCTTATAATGGATTATTATATTAGTACTTTATTCAGGAGGTGTTCTAACGTATAATCCTTACAAGCTAGTAATGTTGTAAACAAATTAAATTTGTGATGAATGGCTAAGTTACTAAATCAACTCCCTCTAACATCAATTGATATCGTAATGCAATATTCAAGAGGATTTAATTGATGTAGCAAATTGTAATAAGCATTTGTCTTTAATTAAGTCCTTAGTTAATGATTTCAATTACTGTATCTTATTCCAAAAGCTATAACTGAAGTTCAGTTGATTTGAGTTATTAATTGTAATAATTGTCAAAATGTAGGACAATTTTTTAGGTTTGATTAGCATACCACTTCAATGATTATGCAGTTGATTGTACTTCATTTGGATTGTTTAATCTTCGTCACAAATTTTAATTTGCAACATTTTTTTCATCCCTAACAAATACAATTAGTATGGGCTTTTTTATAGGGAGTAACAATCATTTTCATTTGTGAAGTCCTGGTACGTGTGCATTTTAAGATCTGCAATGATATTTCCCTTTTCCCACCTCTGTTGGATGCAGAACTCACTGCAGGTTGTTGAGAATGCACTGGTAGACCAGACCGTGTGTGGGGCAACATCACTCACGACTTTCCAGTTTGAACGAGTGGGCTACTTCTGTGTAGATTTGGATAGCACAGCTGATAAGGTATGTTGTGTATGATATGGTGCTCCCAATAAAACCTCTAAAAATGAATTTGCAGTAAGCTTTTGTCTGTGTTCACAAATATGTCATCTATGCTGCACAAAATATAAGGATGCCATCCAATGAATCATGGTATATCTATCTATCATCATTGATTGGAGTATCCATTAATATTGTACAGTCATCTTAATCTCCTCAATCAGGGGTCGACATACATGTAAACGCTTACCCGATTGCCAGACACAAGGAAATAATTCTGTTGGGCAAGTAGACCCAATCTGTGGGTTGCCGTATGGGCTTATGTAATCCTATTGAAACAAATAAGTAGACCATAGTTGGTTAAAGTGGGTGGTGCGGTATAAGTGGAAGCCACAAAGGAGACAAGTGGTCCCTACTGCACTGCCAAAGGAAGGTGGTTTCCCAGGCAAAAAAAAAGAGACATGAGAAGAGGAGTGAGCTGTATGAGGCAGAAACTCGGGAGAGGCGTTGATCCAGAGCAACTAAGATGGCCATGGGTTGATACGATGATCTGCAGTGTCAGGAGGTATCCACATATAGCTGACAGGTAAGTCTATAAGCAACAACCCAGCTGCCTTATAACTTCTATAGTGTAAGTCTGATTTCTGTTCCGCTGAAAGTCATCATGATGATGCATAGCTGATCAGTCCTTCGCACTGTTGCCGTTCATTGTAGCTGTTTATCATTTTTACATATTGCAGAACATGGTCTATTTCTTGGGAAAGAATTGGACAGTGTACGGACAAACACACTATCTTCTAGTCAACATCAGGCTTGATGTCCCAATTTGTTCCCTGTGGCTGCAATAAATCAGACTCTACCTCCTCTGGAACGTGCAAATTGTCTTCCAATTCAGAGTCAAACCCAGCATCTGTGTTAGAATGGGTGGTATCTTCATTGCTGTGCTATAAATAAACCATGTCATCTAGCTGCAAAGCACGTGGTGCCAAATAGAAGACACTGTCACACTCATCCCACTTGACTTTGAGTTTTCGTCCCCGAGCACGACCTACTACTTCCTCAATGCTTTCGTGGACCTCCTTTTGTTTTGCCCATGGTCCAACACGCTTCCTGCACATCGAGCACCAAGAACAGTGACCGCATTTGCTTTCACACGATTGCCACATTGTAGACCTGGAGCCATTTTTTACTGCAATACTAGTTATTTAATTATTCACAGCTTTGACGGCAAATTAATAATCAAATGGGCATATGCAGCAATAAGTTATAAAGTGAGCAAATAAATAACTGGGAACGAGACTAATTTATATTTCTGTAAATCGGCCGTAAATGTGTCCCTTATGTGGATGGTTCCCTAGCGGGAATCTGCTTGGTTCCCGCAAAAAAGATATTTGCAGTTCCATCATTACAACAAGTAGTTAGTTTGTGAATGTCCTTATGGACCATGATTTGGTAGCCGACAGAGCGATTTGAAATATCATCATGTATGTTTTCCAAGGATAGGTCACTAGTAGCACCTAGGAGGGGAGATCCTCTAAGATGGTTTGGCATGTGTTCAATGCCCGTGGATACACTTTCCCAATGTGGTTTGCCTGTAGCCTCATGCCCCAAATGACTGCATCTAGCCCATCATCGGTCACGGGGACAGGCAGTTGATTGCAACATTAGTGTCTAGGCCTTTGAAATGGCACGGTGTTGAAATTGTCAAGTTGTATATATGGGAGGAGAGGCACAAGCATGTCTAGCAATGCTAGTGGCACAAGCGTGTGTCTAACTGGTATCAGGGCATGGGCAACACGACAGAAACAACAAGAGTTAATGACACCTGTGTACGCATGTCTCACCTGTAACGCACATCTGTAACTATGTGCACAGCAGGGATTATAACTTGTATAAGTCTGTGACCGCTAAAGCAGTGTTGCACACTGCCATGTCTGCTGTTGAGTGTTGGGAATAGCAGTACATGTATACAGATATAGGTAAGTGGTTTTGTTGGTCTGCAGTGAATAAACATTGTTTACTATACCAATGTAGGAAAATGAGGAATTAAACAAAAGATAGTTGTTTATTGCAAAGATTCTCTGTTTTCTAGCTGTGCTTGGATTAATGGCTGGTTTGTGGTGAGGATAAGAAATTCAGCCAGAATGTTGCATTAAATTTAGCTGCTAATGCAGGACATGGATTTATCTGTCATGGCAACCAGGTTGCGTAGATTTTAATACCATATGTATATCACTGTGCAATGAAAGAAGTCAGCAGAATCATACTTGCCACTGCATTCTTTAAAAACAAACTCCCCTTTCAAAAAATAAAAGATTACTTTGTGTCAAATAAAGTGGTTGCAGCTGTCGCAGGTGTGTAAAAGAATAAGGGATGTACATGTCTGCTAAACTTTGTTGTAGTTAGTTATTGCCGAAACATTACTAAACAATCACAGAATCACCTACTGTATTTAAAGTCAATAATGAAGATAATGCCCCAAATTAAAATGTTAAGTTTTTGATAATGGGAGCAGTACATGTAAATGTAGTATTCATTACCATCAAATCTTACTATGTTTGTGAGTTTATGGATGTAAATGTTTGTGAGTTTATGGATGTAATTGAGTTTGAACTCTACACAGCTCATCTTCAACAGAACTGTGACACTGAAGGAAGATGCTGGGAAAAACTGAGTGCAATAGCTGTAGTGGTACCGGATCTTGCACTGTCTAGCTGCAAAGTATTGACTTTTCACAGACCACAATATTTTTATTGTTTGTAATTGTTGATTGATCTGATGTTAGGGGATTCTAATAGATTGGTTTTATGGGATGTGCTTTGTTTCATGCATTATTTAGTTTGCACAATTCCTACACATTTAACTTTTAATGTCTAGGCTTGCGTCCTAGATCAAGACAAACTTCAAAGTCTTTTTTTGATCAATTTTCGCCAAAACGAATGTGTGCTTTTTCCGATATCGCTGTGAAGCACGTAGGCATCATACAATATGATGTATATGATTATTCTAATTAAATTGATGATCCCAGCATCAACACATTCTACCTAAGCATAAATTTAGTACCCGGCCCGGTGTCAAAGGACTCGAACATTCCTATACGCAGTTAAAATGTATTATGTGTTTCATATGCAAAGTATATGAAGTAGCATCCACAACCGGTGGCAGTAAAATACAGATGAAAAAGATTCGCCTCCTACCAGGAAACCTTGTTATGTGGTATTCCCATACATTGCAATAGGCAGTTCAACAATTTACAGCTTCTGATGCTGGCTGTGTTAAAAGATTAAACTGCCCGCGGATAAAAAAGACTCGCCTCATATATCGGAAAATCACGCATGTGTAGTTGGTCTCCAGCCCTTGCAAGTAACTTTAAGAACGCAGGCGAGTTTATAATTATAGAGACAAGACATCATGTACAAACAAGTGAGACGGTTATTGATTTTGACAATTGTGCATGTGGCAGTCGGGATTTTATCATTTCGACAAGCCTATTACCTGTAAAATGTACATGTGAATAAATGAAATACTCAGGTATATTAAGACTGCATGGCTACATAGCAAGATGTTGCTAAATACTAGTTTGCAGTGATGCCGCGGTTCAGCTATTATCGATCCGGTCCCGTTCACGGCTAACTTCGCGGACGGTAGCTGATGGTATATATGTATACAACCCATCCGATCAAGTTGACTGTTACCGGGAAAAATTGAAGCAGTTACGTACGAACCGTAGTAGTACACACTGAATACATGTGTTTGATTAAATAATGACATGAACACGTGTAGTGGTTATGCATTGAAGTTCTTGTTGCATCGCAGAAAGATAACCCTTTCACACTTCCTCCATCCATACGCCACTGTTTGCGTTCCACAATAAGTTTAAGTTGAGAGAATACCCACTCAGAGGGTGCACTTGAGGCTGGAATGGCCAAGTACTTTTGAGCCATCAAGGCAACATGTGGTCACTCCACCATTCCATCGCATTGTTCACACGCCAATTGGTCAGTGGCTCTAGCAGATAATATTTAAATTTCTCGAACACTATATCTCTTTTGCGATATATTTCTCTCAGCAGCTGCTAAGTTATAATTACACTAAAAAATTTGAACACAGCAAAACAGTGCATGAAACTGACTTGCCTCAAAATCAAAGTATGAATCCAGAGGTAATCGGTTAACAATGAGCCATGATCACTGTGTTCCATAGCAGATGGCATGTTTGTTTGCAGTGGCTCCTTGTCCACACCCGCAATATTTAGCAACTCCTTAAACTGCTCTATAGCATTAGCTTGTACACTAAGTGTCAACCATGGTCAGGGTGAACTAGTGGAGCATCAGTAAATAAAAATGAAGTAGGATCAAATCTACTTCTGAATCCAGCTTTGAGTTCCAGATAACAGTGGTACACTTCTGTAGGAAGCTCATCCCATGCTTTAACACCTATAAATATATGTACACATTGCAGTGCAAAACAATGAAAACCCAAACCTAAATTCCAAGAAGGAGGTAATATTTGATCCAAGAGCTGTGTTCAATGTTGATATCAGTCGAGATAAACCTGACAGCATGGTATACTTTTCCCCTTCAAAGGGAGCTGACATTTCTCGTAAGGGTTTTAGCAGCTGACACTGTACAAAAATAAGGCTTTGTTTACATAGGCATACTTGTTGATAACTTTCAAAGAAACGTACCAGCTTGTGTGCTGAAAGCCATTGTTGCTCATTAGGGGAGATTGTATTCCTGACAAACTTCCTGTATACAGGGCTTCAGTGCTAAACATCTCTCCAACATATTGAATGTCGAATTTCAACGTGTGACTATGTCTTTAATAACCATTAAGGCCTTAGAATGAATCAAATCATCAGGAATGAGTGTGACATCTGTAAATATTTAAAAAGTTATGTTAAATGCTACCATTCTGATACTATTACCATCACTGATAAGCTCCATTGCCTGCTGGTTTTCCTTAATTTGCTTGTCTGCAGTCTTTTCAAGTGCTCCAACCACTGAGAACTATTTCTAATTGAGCTTGCTATATCACGAAATAAATCTCTAGTGTCATGTGATGAGGAACCTGCACAGTGATATGTGATTGTATATGCAACATTTATCAACACCAACACACCTTTTTGCATGGGTCAATAGAATTTTTGACAACAAGGCTAAAGGTGTGGCAGGCACAAGCTGGATTCTCTTCTGTGCAGTCCTCATTCAGTAGTATCTGCACAGCGGCTTTAAAATTGGCACCATTATCTGTGGTGATACTGTCCAGCCTTGTCCCCATTTGATATCTCAATTGCGTGCAATCCTTAAGTAATTGCGCAACATTGTCTGCAGTATGTGATTCTACAATGAGATTTATTTGCATAGAAATGATTTAAAAGCAACACAAACATATTGTGTGTTTGTGTGTGTGTGGCATGTGTGTTTGAATTACCATTATCAATTGAAACTGCCAGCACAGCAGACACCAACTTCCAGGTACATTTGCCCAGGTTTTGTGTTGGGGTCGGGATTCCATCAATCCAGTGCCCTGAAACCGCAACGTAAGACTCTCCTGTGTGAGTTCCAGCACCAAGCAAGGAAGTGCACGCTGTACTGAATCTTTAATCTGTATAAGTATAAGTAACCACAATATAATTTCTATGGTATGCTACATGTAAACGTTACATGCATAGGTGTTTTTTGTACCTTTGCCTCAAGTTCTGCTACTGCAGCATCCTCTAACTCTGTTGGTTTGGTTCTGTGAGGAAGATAATATCCACCATGTGAAATGTACTCCAATTACTGACGAAATTCAGGAATGCCATTGACTGATGGTGGAAGGATTGCTGTAGAATGTGCTTTGACCATCAATGTGTACGCATGCTTATGCTCCTCAGCGACGAAGTGTGGCACAAAATGCTTGGTAATAAATCCACTGAGCGTTCCTCTTGTGGCATGCCCTTGTGATGCAGCGTTCTTGAAGTCAATTGAAGTCGTCTGCTTAGGCTCTTCACTGTAACACAAATTACGTATGGATGAGCCATAGATGGCCCATACACTTAGACAATTATAAAATTGAAGTCAACATACATGTTATGAATATTAATTAGATGTCTTTTCATCGACCCATCATTTTGACACAAAGCACACAAAGCCCATTTGTCACAGAGCGGGGTGAGAGTTTAAAGTGCTTCCACAACCACACGTTCAAAAACGTAGGACCAGAAGGATGGAATCTACCGTTAAAGGCAGAAGCGCAAGGTTTCATTTCATTAAATCATTAGTGGGACGCTTTTTCATTTTATTAGAGGCAGGCACTCACGCACTGGCCGAGATGTCTTCAGAAGCTTGCTTCCCACGGGCTTGTTTTGGTCGATCGTCACATCTTTCACCTTGAGGTTTAGCTAAGGAATGAGATTTAGATATGGTTGATCGAGATGGTTTCGTTGCTATTTGCTACACCAGACAGTTTTAGGCAGATGACCGAGATTCGCAAACGAGCAGCTGCAAATTAATTATCAATAATTTATTAATATGATATGCACATCGTGTAGATTTTTGATGGTTCTCCCGTTGAAAAACCTGACGGTTTGGTGATTCGCGACATTTCGTCATGCATCTTTTCTGGCGGTCACGACACGGTCAGGCCAACCGTATCGGCTGATTTGCCGGTTTTCACGGTTGACAGGCAAACTGTGGCATCACTTAATAACATAAATTGAGCAGAACATGATCAAAATGCAAGGGCAAATAAGCCATAGTCACTTGTGCCTTCCTGCTTACACACCACAGCCATCGTGATCTGTGGTTCGCCATCCATCTGAAATAGGCTCATTATATCCAGTGTTTCCTTGTCAGGATAGAATCAAATACTTTGATTCTTAATACACTGAAGAGTCGAAGCCACAATCCAATGGTTCCCATGAGTGTGAAATATCTGCGGATTTTTTTGTCAGTATAATGCCCAAAGATGAACATCCGTTTTCATCATAAATGTCAGTGAGAGATTGAACGTGACAACTCTTGTTGACACTTCCAGCATCTAGCTGTATTGCTTATTTGTCTCTTCCCCATCTTGTATGTTTCAGCTGATTAGAAATTCAAAATTTATAACGAAATGCATGTGCGCATAGGCGGCTGCAGAGTGTGGTTCATTGACATTTACTGCTAGAGTCTCCCGATGGAAAGAACATTAATTCACCCATATAATCTTCTTACGGTTTTAGTGACTCTCAAGTTTCATCGGAGTTCAGCCTGCAAAATGCTGAATCGTTCTATAGATCAGCCGGAAGATCTTTGTCCCGGCCTTCTCACCTAAGTATGTTGCAATGATGAAATACAACTTTGCTATATGTTTTCTATTGGAATAGGAATGGGTGAAGAAACACCTCCAGCAAGCCACAGTTACTGTGTGTGTGTGTGTGTGTGTGTGTGTGTGCATGTGTGTGTGTGTGCACATGTGTCGTGTATGTGCATGTAGGTGTGTGCACGAGTATACCTCAACACGAATGTTCCATTCTGTTCCTGCACCACATACGCGCTTTACTGTGTCTATATTATGGCCCAGCAAGTGCTAAATGAATTCCAATGCATGGAAACACATGCAGTGTAAGTGTCAGTGTTTTGTACCCATTACAATGTTTGGTTCTAGCCGTATCTATAGGTACACTCAGAACTTACAGGAAGTCTCTTAAGCTACTAGTAAGTGAGGACTGCCAAATACGAATAAGTGCAAGAGCAAGGCAGCAAACTGATACATTGGTAACAATCACGCATTATTGTCATTGACTAACATTAGCTTTGGGAGTGCCGCAGTAACATCCTTACAAGTGACGAAAAGGAGGCATGGAAGTGCATTGCGATGCACAGGATGTCGAAGGAAGAAACTAGATTATGTCAGTCTCCTTCTACTCGTTATCCACCACTGTATACAGCCTGATTATAGTAAGTGTTAAACACATGTATGCAGAACATATACATAGCCGGAAAACTTCTAATGGCACTGTGATACTCATACACACATATGCGTGCATAAAATGTACTACAACTTCTACTATGCGTAGCATCAATTATACCCTGCCTGATGTTAAATGTTCGTATCACTTCTTGCACAGGTTAACCAAGTAAGCAAAGCATCCATAGTAGGCCAGAGTCATCAATCCCATAGCTGGGATTGAACACATGAGAATAAATATGGTCGTGAAGTATGATCTTTGGTCACATACTCCATAGAAAGTTCCAGCGATTACTATGAGAATCAGAAGTACAGCCAGCATCACACTGAATAGGGTAATTCGCAACATGTAGACCCATATTGATGATCTGTTGCGCATCTTCTCTACAACCCAACAGCAGCCACAGCAGCAGAATAGGAACACTGACGCTATCATCATTCCAGCCACTGCAACGCATAATCCTGCTATTGGTGCACATATATATGCATCAATGTTGGGTGTAGACAAATCTATGTCGTCTGGGAAAGAAGGGGGGGGGGGGGGGAAGGAAGAGGGGAAGTGCCATGATGATTAAGATTAAGATACAGAAGGATCGAGGACATTACTTAGCTTTGGCTTACTTTTAAAGATTAGTATTGCAATGGAAAGTCCGACGGAGGCAACCAGAAATAGCAGTAGAGGACCAAACAGACACGTTAGAATGCATACCAGTGAACAACTAAAATGGTGATGTGTATTCAAAGATGAAGGTAGGAACGGAGAGAAAGAAAATACCTAGAATGAAATTTGAAGTCGTGTAGATTCATGTATAAACTATTGGGATACCAATTTGTTCATAGTAGAATTTGTAGCTTGGTGATGTGTGTTACGTAAATCAACGATGTACATATCTGATGCATCAAGATTCTAATGTATTGAATCAGCACAAGAAGCAGAATAAAATTGTAACCCAGTGGTAACAACTTAAAACTAGCAAAATATGTACTTCAATGACATTCTCAAGGCCACTATACTATATTGAGTGCAACTCAATGAATTTAATTATAGGCTCAGATTTACTGATCTTTGTTTATAGTTTTGTGTGCAAGTGTGTATGCATGGTTTAAAATAGGAATTAAATGGCATATCTATGTGAAAATTAAAATAATGATACAATTATGTATGCATCTGTAAGGAAATCCTAGTTTCATGCATATCTCCTTTACCAGCCGATGTCATCTTCTTGGTTGGCTGCAGCTGTGGTATGTCGTCCTGTTAAAAAAGGAAGATAGATTAATTTCTTATATTAGGATGCTGATAGTACTCAGTGCAAAATAGATGTCATTATAAGAAGCCATTGATGATTCAATGTGTGCTCATCACTATGCGTTCTAAAGTTGCCATGCATAAAGCAAGATTTAGGATAAAATCATACTGCATGCCAGCCTTCTTCCATTACTTATGAATCTCCCACATCTGCGGTTGGCTATCTGTAAATCAAATGGGCTATTCCATAATATAATTGTACACCCCTACTGATAGCTAATATCACGGTATCCCCCCAGGACATAAAGCCTCTACACCATACACCCCCCCCCCCCCCCCCCCCCCCCCCCAGGACATTTATTTTGGACACCCTTCCCTGTACATTACCATTGAACCCCCTCGATCTGGACACAACCTGATGTAGGATACCCCCTTAGGACAATACCATTGAACCCACATTAGAGTACACGCATACCTATATTGGGCTATTCCATAAAATAATTGTACACCCCTACTGATGACCAAAAAAGTTGTCCAGAGGGGGTCCAATGGTAATGTCCTAGGGGGATGTTCTATTGCAGTGAGATGTGTCCAGAGGGGGGTCCAATGGCAATGATGGCAATGTCCTAGGGGTGTCGCACAGTGAGATGTGTTTGGATGGGTTTCAAAGGTAATGCTCTAGGGGGTATTCTACATCAGGATGTGTCCAGAGGGGGTTCAATGGTAATGTCCTAAGGGGGTGTCTTACATCGAGATGTGTCCAGAGGAAGCTGGCCACACTAGTACCGTAATCAGTAGATGTTTGAAATGTATCAAATGGGTGCAGCGTGTGACTAAGAAGTCCGCCATGAGCAGTTGGATTAATGATGTTTATCTTCTTTTCCCTTCTCAAAACGCACCTGATAGTTTTCCTCGGGTAGCAGGACTCACGTGAACAGTTTCCTACGGTGCAAGTATGTGCATAGATGTCAAAATTTTGCGTCGATTCCCGGCTTTAATTAGTAAACCGTATCCTTTTGTACGCACTAACTGCCATGCACTAAGCCATGTAGGTGTGTCCCAACACTGATATATACAAAAGACACACACGCATACACAAGTACACATACATACATGCATACACACACACACATACATACATACATACATACATACATACATACATACATACATACATACATACACACACACACACACACACATACATACATACGTACGTACGTACGTACATACATACAAGACAAATTTGCTAATTGAACGAGTCACGGACATTAACCAATCACAAGCATACATGTACTCGCACACACAAGTACACCTAATCAACACAAACATACACTCATTTGCAACAAAATACCAGCACACTTGTATGCATGCTCACACACCACACTCCTAAGCACACATTACACATACACCCTCAGCCATTGATGCTAATCAAATGTACACAAACCATGCGCACCAGATACAATATGCACACAAACACATACATACATACACTAACAGTTGCATGCACACAAACACCTATTGCAGAAACATGCATACACATGTACATACACCTAACACCCCCACCTGCACTCCACAAACTAAAATATAACCAACAATTGAAAATAAAAAACATGCATGCATATAACACATCTGTACACACAGAGATCAATACATTCCACCACAATAAAAATTAATGCATGTTGTATCCAAGCTGATCACTCAACCCTTTTCCGTAAATAAATGATTGTACACACACACAGGTGCACACACAATCATACACACATGGACAAAACAACTTACTTACCAAAAATAACACATACATCTACCACACACGTGTGTGTGCCTCACATTAACATACCTGCTTGTATTTACACCCAATGCAAGCTCAGATACACATAAATACATTGCACATTGGTAGAAAACATATCTGTACTCTTACAGAAAGCACTGAAGCTGATCATATGTATAGTGACAAAAAAACAGTTCAAATGATGTGAGTGTGGGTATATTTGTGTTTGGTGTACATACACACTACTGGTGTTCCCAACCTAACACAGACCTACACACACAATACAAACATGCCTAGTACAAAATCCTAACATCCATTATAAATATACGCCATCACATGAATACGTTGTCCACCAAAGCTGATCCCACATCTGATAATGAAATTAAGTTCAAAGCGATGATGCACATTATAAAGAACAAGCACATGCTTTGTCAAAAATACACACGTGCACCAAATGCAAACAAAAGCACAAGAATAGCACACCACTCATTCATAGCACACAAAAACCATATAAACAACCCTCAGGTAATGGATTTTGCAAAAGTGAATCATAATACATAATGGACACACATGCATAAACAAACACACACTTAATGCAAGTACACACACAAGCACACTACCACACGTACCTAGCACAAACCTATTACACACACCTGCATGACATACTCCAAACACATAAATTCACTGCTCATTAATGTACACATATACATGTGCATACACCACAAACACACATTTATGACAAACATAGCCAACACTCACATACCAAACAAATTAGTAATACATATTCACAAAAACACACTCCGGGCAAAAAAAAAGAATTGCATTCGGATAAATGTTTCAAAGCTGATTGCACCACATTGTGTTTGTGTGTATCTGGGTTTATGTTAGGTGTATGTCTGGCAGTCTGTGTAACCATGATGTTTGTGCTAAGCATATATGTGTAGAGATGTATGCATTTCATGTAACACATATGTGTCGGTGTGTGATGTGTGTGCATTTGCGTGCTTTTTAGCTAGAGAAGTGTTCAAGTGAATGTGGATCTTTGTTGGAATTGTGTTCATGTAATTGTATGTGATTAACTGTATGTGCAATGTGCGTGTGTGTATGCACTTTGTTTGCTTTGGTTTGTTAGAGTAGATATCATTGTATGTTTGTGCTAGGTGTGTTGTGTAAAAGTATGTGTTTATGTTCATGCACCCTGTGTGTATGTTTGTGTTTGAACCAAAACTATGTAACATGCAGTTATCTGTGGGTGTGTACTTGTGTGATGTGTGCTAAAATGTGCTTGTGTGCGTGTGTACCAGCACCATTGTATGAAGCAAAACATACGTGCACCAAAATCAAACATACGCACAAGTACATCAATCACTCATAACAAAGATCCGCCCGCACACGTGCACATAGCCATCCACTGAAGTTGACCACATGAAAGATGATACAATTTTGGTTCAATCAAACAACAATGATACATGCTCAAAACACACAGCTAATACAAACACAACATGCAATTATAGAAAGCATGCATTCTCACAAATGTTACTAAACACATACACATATCATGAACTCACAAACACACTACTATCCATAGCTCATAAACACCACATGAATATGCTGCTACATACCTTAAACATTAACTCTAGAACTATGAACTAATTGCTTATGTGATCGCGTTCACGTTATATGATACATCAACCATTCACTCATGACATGTATTTAGGTACTTGAATAAATAAGTGGTCCGTAAATCGGATGATCTAAATCTGCATCGATAACTGGTTTACGTATTTTGTAAAGGTCACAAAGTAGCGAAAAAAACTTGTTGCATGGTTAGTCTAATTTCATAGCATGATTTGTAGGCCAATTGGTTGTAGAATCATTGCAGGCTACTTCATTATCTATTCTTATTACACGCCTTCAATTGATAGTATAATAGTGGAAAGGAATTTTGACTCTCATTATTGACGAACTGTCCACACAATATAAGTTTTAATTTACATTAGGCATTAAATCATCATGTTACAAAGTATGAGGAAGTTTGGATGATGCCCAAAGGGTAATTTAACTACCCAGGCGTTTTGTGATGGCCTGCATGAAAAAACGCAATCACGTGACTACAAAATTATTAATGTATGCTAAGTTCCCCACCGTTGACTAGGTACATCTAGTCAACACTAGTTTCATCTTCTAGCTCCTTCATCCAAGACTGGATCCTTTGTCTTGCTTTATGAAAGGCAGCACGCCTAGGCCGAATTCCATCCTTGACTGGTTGGCTCAAAAGGCTACAGGAGTGGTGCGGACGCAACCAAGACAAGAGATGCGGCTTGTAACGGCTGCGGGAGAGAGCCTGCCCGTTTTAGGGTACGTAAAAGCGACAGTGCGACTCGGAACACTCGAGAAACTCCACGATTTTGTTGTAGTGAAAGACTTGATCACCGCCGTAATATTGGGCACAGATTTTCTGCAATTGCACGGACTAGTGTAAGATTTCACTCCGACTCCGGTAACTGTTGCTCCTTCAAAGCTTAGCGCAAACCAGGAATCAGCGCTTCCAATAAAACCGATATGGACAGCTGAGCGTCTTTTCAAGACAAAGAAATGTCCAGTTGCAAGTATAGGGGAAACAATGGAAATATATTTGTATAAATATATTTGAACCTAGTAGGATTTTGTATGTACAAATTATAAGCAAATTGCAATTCGTTACCAACGTTTTGTGATTACTTCATTTATTGCACACCCCATTCTTCGAGCAACATAGTTGTAAATGAATTCCTCTTGAAGACTTAACTCTATTTATCTTGTTGTTTCATGTAACTAGATGGTGCACACACATTGTTCTTTTCAAGCCAAGTATTCATGTTTAATTAGATGCACGTATCTATACGATGCGCATGTGCATATAAAATGTAACTTTTCAACTACTCATATTACTTTTTGCTATTTAGAATGAAGACAGCTGTTGATTTCAAGAGGCTCATTAATGAATATAAAAATCTTTTGAGTGAGCATGGTAACCTTCTAGCTCCTGAGGAGTTTTAAGAGAACTGGCAGGCGTAGTGGTTACGTGGTGTATTATGTGATTTACACGTAGGAGAAGTAATGTATAATAGTAAAGATAATACACTTTTAATTTAATTGAACCTACATGTAATCCATGAATCTGCTAGCGCTTGTATTGTATATAGTGTGGTGTATTTGATTTGCTTTTATGTCTGTTTTGCATTGAACATTATACTAGAACAGTGATGTTCACCGAAGGAGGGGAAAAATGCAACAATGCACATTTTTGATAATATCTCATGAATGGTATATAATGGATCTTGCCAATTACATTTTTAGGTTCAGCATCTATTTATAGATACAATAGATTCATTGTAATTTATAATTATGACTTGTAAACAAAACAATGCACAATAGTAAACAACTGCTTGTCAGGTTGGATGTTCAAGGTTATAACTCTATAAAGTACCAATTTTTGTTTTTATGTACCAAATGCAGGTAGGTACTTACATTGTCGCATTGAGCTTTTAAGTCTCACTCGTTGTGGAGATTAGTAGTAAAGTATGAATTTTCGGAGAGAGGCGGGCTTCGTGCAATTTCGGACGATTTAGTTTGACTTAAGGAATAGAAATTATTCCATTGCATGAAGAAGTCCCCAATGTATAATTTATTGCGTTATGGGAACACTGATTTCTAATTGATCAAAAGCTAAGAAGCTTAAAAAACGCAGCCATTGTAATCCGTGACGTATCACAACATTCCACAAACAGTAACAGACGTCAATCACATGATGTAATATACATTTACGCACACAAATACTTTGCTCTACAGAGCTTTCTCCTTGCATTGTCTTTTTGATGGCAGTACGCTGCTTCCTGCCTCTGCCAATAGCGCTGACATATCTCTTTTCGGACTCGTTGGCCTCTTTTCAGAAACACCCAATCCTTAAACACGGACCTTCCGATGGTATGCTGCATTGGTTCTGAAAAAACCCATGGCATCGTCATCACCGAAAGTATCACCTGAGCTGTCATATCCCAATAGACGTTACGTGACGTCAGCAAGTCCGAAGCTTTACAAAAACATCCAAGAATTGAACTAAATGGCTGCGTTTTTTAAGCTTTCTAGCTTTTGATCAATTATAAATCAGTGTTCCCATAAACGCAATAAAATATAAATAAATATACGTATACGTTGGGGTGCAAGGGGATAATTTTATTCCTTAAGTCAAACTAAATCGTCCGGAATTGCACGAAGCCCCGCCTCTCTCCAAAAATGCATACGTTTCTACCGATCTCCAGCGAGTGGGACTTAAGAGCTACTACAACACTATAAGTGCCTACCTGTATTGGGTACATACAAAAAAATGTGGTACCTTAATTACTTGCAAAAATTAAAGGAGTTATAGCCTGAACATGCAGTTGTTTACTATTGTGCATTGTTTTGTTTGCAAGTCATAGTTAATTTAAAATGAATGTACTCTGTAAATAGATGCTGAATCTAAAAATGTAATTGGCATGATACCGCTATATACCATTCATGAGATATTGTGCATTATTGCATTTTCCCCCTCTTTCGGTAAACACCACTGTAGTTCAGATTTAACTTGATAGCATCCTTTTAAACGAGAATTCTTACCATCCAATACATACGGTTATATAGTTGTACTATTTGGCAGAATTATATACCTTTCTTCCAATAATAAGTGTAATTTATTTATTGAAGCACAGTCTTTTTAGCAACGTGGGTATCCGCATAGCGACCGTAAGCAACTGTACTACCCTGAACGACTGCCATTAGTATAGTTGGTTTCGGCGAATTATTTAAAGGGGCGTGCCCACCATATAAGGACATGTTTTCAACCAATTACACTATTCATAGCTATTTGCCGTACGACACAGATACGGTACAGCTTGCCCTCCCTAACTTTTAATTAAAATACGGCCTGGGAACGAGGCTAAACAGCTAAATCTAGTAGTTTAAAGGTGTAAGTCATAATTCTGTGTACTGCTGTGTGTAAGAAGGAACATTAATTACACTAACGCCACACACATAATCTTTTTGAATTATGCCAAGTGTATTAATTTTAGCTGCATGACTGATGAGTTATGAAAACTGCATGCCGCATGAGATATCATTGCATTGGTTCCCCTGTCCCTGCATGTATATAAATATAGAAATTAATCTTGTACAGTGAATCAATACTAAAAAAAACATTATAGGACAGACTAACAGATGGAACTGCATGCATTGAATTGGAATTGCGTACACACTACTATAGTACTTGGACCATCGGACAAACCACTGTAGCAGCCGGGGTAGTATCCATGATAAAATACTCCATCTAGCTGGTGCTAGCTCAATTTTATCTAGCGACACAAATACATGTATGCATCTATATTATTATTTTAGCACAAATACGTACATAGTACATACAAGTGCACAGGCAGATCGATGCACAATTATAAATGTAGGAAATAACTTATATTGGAGGAGATCACGTGAACTATTTGTATACTTGCATGCAGCTGGCGTTGCGTTTGTAAGGAATTGAAAATGGATCTGAATCCTCGAGTTTCAAATCTGGTATCTAAAAGGAGGTAATCACCGCGTGGCTGCAATTGTTTCGCCGTTATTGGTGTTCGCTTTCTCGCGATCGTTTGTTATTTAGTTTTGTTTGTTTTGGTTGTGAGGCGGCAACGTGTATAACATCTGATAGGCTTTAGGTGTGAATGGGATATAGGGTAAAGATACATTTGCTGAACTTGGCACTATATTAAATGACATGTATCGCGGGCGTCTGTGTTTGTGTGGTGTGCATGCATGTGCTTGTGTCATTCTATTTCCAGGGTTCTAACATCCTTCCCCACTGAGGTGTTTGTTGTGTCACACCAACTTCAAATATTACTTTGTGTGACTGTGTGTGTGTGTTTGTGTATGTGTGTGTACATGTGTATGTGCTGTGAGCTTGTGCTTATGTCATTCTATCCTACTGACACGAACAGCTGTGTATCAGTTCAGATTCGAGTGCGCATACCAGTGTATTACACATGCATAACAAAATATTAATACATGCGATTACTGACTGTACAGCTTCGATTTTCCTTTATGTATGATGTATATAGCCATCACTTTATCAAACTATATATCAAGTGACATTTTAAAGTGTGCATATGAATAAGTTGTTTCCATTATTGTTACGCGTTCTTTCTTCTCGGGCCGATAATCAACCGTGTACCAAACAGTTCAAGATCAAGCGTCGCCATCATCTGGCACCAAGGATTAAGTTGTTAGCAGATATTATTTACCTCGTTGTCATTAATTATTAGGGTTTCACTAGGGTTTGCTAACTGTCGGATACCATTGAAAAAAGAGTCCGCATTATCAGTTCTGTAATTTTGACCCGATCCGTACGCAAGCTTTTATAAGGCGTTCTTTCTTCTGACATACGATAATCGACATTGCACAACAGTACTGTTTTAAATCACAACAGGAGTTCAGATCATACCAAACCTTTGTATTGAAGCTACACACACTCGTTTGAAAACTTCAAACCTGATTACATCAGATGAATGGGGTCATTTCCTGCATGCATTGCATGGTATAGCATAAAATTGTAACCCACATTCCGGTGCTTGTATACATATAAATGTATCTGTGCTGACTGCAAACACGACGTAAACACAGCTGGGAGAGAGGAGAATGAGATTGGAACTTGTTTGTGCATTGTTGGTGATTGCAGTGGTTACCATCGGTATTTCAGCGGAGGATAGTCGCAATCAAAATGATGTCGATGATGAGCGGAGCGCTCGAGATGCCCTCGATGGTGATGATGGGCAGAGTGTACTAGGTTATGATGATGGACGAAGCGTTCGTGATGCAAGCCTCTGTGATCGGGAAAGATGCCATCGGTGCCGTCGCGTTAAGCACCGCCCTTGTTTCCGTGAATGCCGCGGTTGTTAGGTCAGTTATGCATGTTACATATGCAGTACATGGTTTCTCTATAATTACTGTTCCCCCAATTGTACAGACTGCTCCTATTTATGCCGCAGAACACAATCGGGATCGGAACGTTTTTTTGTCCAAACTGCTTCAACTTATGCGCACGTTACTAGCATGCAAGTGTTGCAACTTACTGCTTTGCTTACGTGTATTATATTGACTGCATTTCAAATCAGTTTTTCTGCATTGCACCTACAGCGTTGTACATGTATGTACGAGTATCATCTGTGTCACTAATACATACAAGCAATGAAATTGTAACCGTACGGGCTGGGGCTCTATCGAGACCTGTTGCATACAGTACCTAGTAAAAGCGTGTGACATACGTGCGTTTATGATATGCGTGGGCGTGTTATAACAAACCCATATGCATGCAAATGCAGGTTTGTGGTATCAAATTATAATTACTCGCGTCATCAACTTTTCTTACACGGAAGTCGACACGCAAAAATGGGAATTTAAGAGTATTACCATTAAGCAGCAGTTTAACTCATCGGTGTTAAGGCATTGCTCTCGTTATATCCTTATGGCGTCGAGAGTGCGAGTTGGGGGGGGGGGGGCACGCCGATTAATATACAATATTTTCGATATTGCTGTGTTCAATTGTTTTATTGTTTTAGTTTCAACACTTTTGTTGCCATGGCAATTGCGCATGAAGGATTAAATAAATGGCAGCTAACGCATTACACGTTTGACTGTGAAAGGCTAGATACTGTACATTAACACACTTAAACATTCTTGGAATTCGAAACGGGCGCGTTATTGCTAATAAGCGGCACCTGTTGGCTCACATTGTATATTTTTTGGTCAATTACTACTAATGGTCAACAATATAGTTTTGTTGACGCCTTATCATTCTTTAACTCTTCCGTGGGAAGGAGCACAATATTACGCCGCAGCTGCTGTTTTATTATTATTATTTTATTTATAATACATACAATGTTGTGTTCGTTTGTATTTATATTGTATTTCTATAATGATAGTAATATTTCAACAAAAGAAAAAGATAGTGAAAGAGTCTATTGTGGTCTAAGCAGCAGCTGTACAAAAGCCACTTTGTTTTTCTAAATTAGTCAACAACTCAATGTTCAGAGGAAATGTATTTTGCTTGTCTAATTCGCGGGGTTGTTTACACAAAACGTTTTCCTGTAACGCGGAAACGCTTATTCCACACTATATCGCAAGGCTTCGCCCTCGAGAGAGTTAAACCTCTCCCTCTCAGCTATGTGGCTTATGTACCACTTTTCCTCACTTTGGTCTCTTTTTGCCCACACACTGCGGAGTTTTTATCTCACACAGAGTACTTGAGCACGCCTCATGTGTATACGTTGTGCAAATAGACCTATACAACTCTTCAGCAGAAGACTTAATTATGTACACACACCTATGCACGTTACACATGTGGCAAAACATAACACTCTCTAATAATGATGGTACACACACATGCATTTGAGTTTCTGTCCGTCTGACTCATTCTCTGCACATGTATCATGGTTACTGATTCTATTCTCGATTTCTGTACTGTATGCATTGTGTCCCCGTAGGATTGGTCCTTTGTACATGCATGTCCCCATAGGGTGGGTCCATTGTTCATGCATCATTACGCACACACACACACACACACACACACACACACACACACACACACACACACACACACACACACACACACACACACACACACACACACACACACACACACACACACACACACACACACACACACACACACACACACACACACACACACACACACACACACACACACACACACACACAGTACTGTATACATGGCAAGAAATAACATTTTATTCACCACAAAGAAAAAAGCAATTATTTTTGTGGCATAGTAAATTTTCCCTAACTTAATAAATCAACAAATTCACTCTTTACAGTTTTATACAGCACATTTGAATTCTTTGCATTTTAACACCGAAGATACGGACAGTGTTTCAAAGCATTGGTGGCATACCACAGGCAGGGCCATGGCCACCTGCTGGTTGTAAGCGTGATGGAAGGCCTGATATGCGTTCAGATCCCACGCCAACGGCCGCTGCTCGCGCGTTCTGGGCTGAATGGCACAGCATCCTTCTGTGGTACATGGTCTACCACGTACGTTTGCGATAGCATGCATTATTATAATAAAGTTAATCATTATAAACATCGTTTTCAGCTTGGGCAAAAGGTGGTCATGCAGAGTATAGTCCGAATGCCTGAATTCAAAGGCACTTTTCCGTTCGTTGTATGTGCATATCCTTTGTATCTTAGAGAGTGCAAGTTATAGTTTTATTTATTGTAATCCATCACAAACCACGCCCATGGCTATACTCAGGGCTGCCGTAGGCCGGCTAGGGGTCCGGCCTGAGGCCGGCCGGCCTGCCAGTCCGGCCTGACAGGTCGGCCTGGCAGGCCAAATTATTTGAAATTATAAATTTTAAAAGTTAATCAATTATGTTACGTATATACGTACGATGTCAATCAACGAAGCGTGTCCGTCGGTTTCAACGATTCCTATAGTAATACCTTCTGCTCAGTGACTCAAACCTGTTTCAAACCCTGATCTGTGGGAATAAAATCCCGAGGAACTCGTGAGATTCACGCCATTGCGAAAGTTTAGTAGACAAGAAGCAAGTCATATACTGTATGCACGTATTGGCACAAAGAGGGGGCGTGGTCCGGCCTGACAGGCCAGGGGTCTGGCCTGACAGGCCAGGGGTCTGGCCTGACAGGTCAGGACAGGTCTCTGGCCTGTCAGGCCGGCCTGACAGGCCAGCTGGCCTTTGGCAGCCCTGGCTATACTCACGCGAAATCACGTGAACATGCATGCAAGAAGCTGAAGCCTGCTAGTTCGGAAATGGATATGAACCTTTATAAGTCCCAAGCCACTGGTATGGATCAATCCTCATACGCCTTCTGGTAAGTTGAAATACAATCTGCTATGGATCTGTCCTAAAATTGCCATGATTTTTTCGCATGAATCTGATTGTTGGACCGTTGTTTTTTGCTTTCACTTCTCCCGTTCTGCTGTATTTTCTGGCTAGTAATTTTAATTTACGCTTGGTTTTGAGAATGGATTGCTAATTAATTAACAATCGGATGGTGATGAAAATCGAAGGTACCGTGATAGATCACAATAGATTGCGCGCGTACATCTCTGGTTTGCAGAACGTTGGTGTTGTAGTATGTATAGCGTTTTGCTGTAACACCTAACGTTCACCGCTTATTAGTTAACCTATACGAGCGTGTTTGAATAGTCGTAGTAGCACATTGCACTTTACTAGATATACATTTCGCTCAAAAGCCATGCATGACGGCCTGATAGTATTTATAGGCGACGGAAACTGGTAATTCAATTGAAGGTAGGCAGTCTCATATATGCACAAACCTATAAGGATTTTAAATAGGCAATCAGCAACTTATGTAGCGAATTGCAACATCCCCCGCCTTCGGCCTTATGTGGTTATATTATTGTGGTATTCCAAACGTTTTCGTGAAGCTAAAGTGCATGTTTTTATAACATTTAAAAGATGCAATGAGTTGGAACAGCAGGTAGCACACACTTGTGTGGTACAGTTTGAATCATAGGGATCGCTTCTTGCTTGCGATACAACTGTTTATAAGAAGTTACTGTTACTTATAAATTCACTCCTAGGTTTATACAATACGTTGTCAAACAGTTGGGTTCAAATTAATTCGCAACCCATGCCTTAACCTACAGTACTTGAGCTGCTTTGTCCATCGCATGTGTGTGGGCAATATACACTACATTGTCTGTCATATTATTAAGTTGTCCCAATCCTCCATGCGAATAACATCTTCAGTCACTGTGTCAGACCTAGGATCTGATAACCCTCCAGCCTCTGAAGAAGGACCAGGTCTGCTAGAAGATGGTGATGATGCAGACTCTGTAAGCCTACTTAATGATGCCCTTGGTTTGTACTCTTTTCTAGGAACTTGATTAACTCTTCTTTTAGAGTCATTCCTACCACAGCTGGTGCCAACTGCAATTGTATTACATATTCACATTTAGAGCAGCACAGTCAGATTCAATTACATAGCAATGTCTCACTTTAAATAGTTCCATCATACAATATAATAGTGTAGTTAGCAACTAAAGTTAAGTCATTACACAATAACCAACCACACTGAAAAGGAGCATTGGCTAAATCTGCCTTGAAGTGTTGCAGGTATTGATATATATGGTTCTCTCAGCGTGTCTATGGGGGTCATAGTGCAAACAGGTACTAGTAGGGCTAAACTAAACGTTTTGCGATGTGCACCCTCATCCCTGACTACTCAAAACAGCTTTACTGACTGGTGTAGGTACGCAGTCTAATAGCAGGTTTATGCAGCCACTGTTGCAGTTGCTTAGTGCAAACCGCTTGTTCTCTGCTATGCAATACGTGATCTTCAGTTGCATACAGGGTTGCTGCAACATGAAGACCACAGTAGGTATCATGTTCTCAGTTGGCTTGGTTCTTGCAGAAACCTACAGAAAACCAGCTGTGCCTCATAAGGCTTGGTGGTTTTTGTTCAATTGATTGTGGTCTGGGGATTGGCATTCCTACACATCGTGACACTCATCTTAGTTGAAGCACTAGAAACCAGAGTCATGGCTAGGGGAAGGTACAAAGACATCGGTCCCGGTTCTAGGTACCGGTATAAAGTATATCAAGTGGGTGTTGCTCTTTCATATCTAAAAAAAGCTGCACTATCGCCCGGCTCGAACCGGCTGCTGTAACGGTTACCCAGGCCTTAAGTGTGGGACCCGCGTGAAACTAGAATAAACTGCACTAAATTGTGCCCGTGCCAATGTTAAACTAGAGATTTTTCAGAAAAGATAGTATGTCGAGAGACCACACCAATGACCTCATCATCAAGAAGACTGGGAACATGCCTGAGAATAGGCACATTCAAGAACATATAGCTACCGGTACCACTTTGCAGTGATTTTTGTGTTGTGTACTACGTAACTCATGTGTGTATGTTAGGCTTGATACGACCAATTTAAGTCCTGGAACAAGGCGCAGAGATCCTCTGGTGCTTGTTATGTTATTTACCACACTAGCACGAAAGATAGTGCCAGAATTTGTACAAACTCCATCTATTTCATCAAAATGAGAATAAATATATCTTTTTTGAGCCAAGAATACGCACTAGAAAAATGTGTACTTTTTCAGGATGCTCTTACCCTCACGAATTACCCTCACAAATTCTAATAGATGCAGTATCAGAAGGAAGCTCATATGAAGCTAAGGGAATGTCAGAGAATACAATTACTTCAGAGGCACTTATAGCGTCACAAAATGCTTTACATATTCCTTTTTTTAGAAGATTAAAGCAGCTTCAATCTAGTGGCTAAACAATGTGGCTGCAGTGAGGAGGGAAGATTAGCAATTCCAGTTTGTGTTCTCAACACCATTTCTAGTTGCTGTGGCTACCATGTCCATCAAGGGACAGGAGAAGCTAACCATACTGCCCGAATGTTTGTGCAACTGTTGCAGAAATATTGTAAGGCACTCCATAAATTAGCAGTCGTCAATCCACCCATTAAATGTTACGCAAATTTGAGCATTTTCATCAAACTGTTTAACAGCACTAATGATATCCACTGTAACACCACTGTTTGCTTTGAAAATGAATAGAGGGAAGAAATGCTCATCAGAGCTGACAAAATAAAACAATTGTGATATGCTCTAGCTGCTCTACTGTTAAGCATGATAGCTGGTAGACAGTCTTTGCATTTCAGCAATTACCTATTTGCTCTTTAGGTCGAAACACACAAATGTTTCATCAAGATTGCCAAAGCTGGTGGACACATTATATGGTAGTCATTGCTGATGAATGGATGGTAATTGTGAAATAGGAAGACATAATTAAAGAAAAGAGAAGGTGAGGAAGGGGCAATGGTGTGAAATGCAAAAAGGGCTAGGAAAGTGCAAGAGAAAGATGCAAAAAAAAAAAACAGTGCAGTGCTGCGTTTAAGAGTGGCAAAGGGAAGGAGCAGCAGTGTACAGTCATGTGCCTACTCGATACTGAAAGACAGTTTTTGTGCAGGTGTCATAATGCCACTAGTCTTTATGTTGTACCATTTGATGTGCACCCTTGTAAATCTGTCCAATGCATCACTGAACGAACACACAGACAGTGATATGAGTCAAGACGAGGCAGTTCGACCTATAAAAAGCTAATCCACAGTAGCTTTTGAAATGTTTTTCTCTGTCAAAGCAGCACATTTCAACATTAAACCGGTTTATAATGTCAGTTGGATTGAGCATCCTTGACAGCCCACCTGGTGGTTGCACTGGTACAGGAGATCACAACACTATTTTTCCTCGCTGTTTTTGATGATGAATTTGCTTTCTGCATCCAACACATATGAAGGAATTCAGCTTCTCGAAGCGCCAGCTTTTGGACGTCTCCACCACCCAATCTCCTTCATTACTCATCATTGCACAATTCAAAAGACTCCAAACTTCATCAGCTGACATCACTTGCATGGATCGGCATTCCCTAAACATTTTAGTTATAGTTTATCAAAAAACTTACCTGCTTTTTCTTGAGCGTATCGCTCTACGCCGCCATTCTCTCTCCATAGTGATACACTTTAGGCTTTGCCTGTGTGTGGCTACACTGTCTGAAGCATTAAACATGTGATGCACTAGATGGCATGCCAACATGACTACCTCATCGATATTTATGATGGTGCTATGTGGAAAAGTTTTCTATACCATGACAGTAAACCTCTGCTAGAACACGAACATCCGCAAATATGGCTTCAACCATTTGAATGTGCTCAGTACAGTGTTGGAATAATGTACCTTATTTGTTTTAAACTTCCAAGACCTCAGACTATTGTTGTTGGATGCATACCTGGACCTAAAGTATTAATGGATATTTGAAACCCTTTGTGGAAGAACTGTTAATACTGTGGGATGGCATTTCTTTCAAGCCAAGTTCAGATCCCTATCCTAGTAAAATTCAAGCTTTCCTCTTGTAATACACCAGCTCCAGTCATTCATCCAGCAATGGATGTTCAAAATATAGAAAGGTTTTCTCCATTTGCATCACACTTGATTACTCAGAATTTCATTTAGACACCTGCCTCTAAGAACAATGCATGATTATTTAGAGGGGGAGACAATTCAGACAGCAATGGATGTTCAAACTCTTTTGAGTGAAATATTCTGAACTCCTGCAGCTACCTTACTTCAATGCCATTTAAGCAGCCTGTAATTGAGACCATGCATAACCTTTACCTTGGAACAGCAAAGCATATGGTTACTGTATGAAAAGATCTCGGTGTACTAGGTCCTAATGAGTTTGAATGGACCCAAGAGAGGCTTGATGAAACTGTAGTCTCGGAAGAATACCTCACAAGGTATATTTAAAAATTCACAGCTGATCAGTGGAAAAGTTGTGCATATTCATTAACTGCATGAAAAGGAATTCATAATGACATGCATTATTCATGTTGGTACTTGTTTTTTGAGTCAGCAATTTTATTGTCACAGCACTGCTTGTCATTAATAGACTTTAACAAAGCATCTTTTCTTCCAGAGATTCAAATATGAAGCGTTTTACAGCATATCAGCAAGTACTATCATCAGTAGCTTGTGATATGAGACTGCTAAGACATCATTGGTAATGGTAAAAAGGCATTTTATTCACAAAACAATTGTAAACTGAACATAAATGCATCATTAATGCCACTTATTCTTACACAAAGACAATGAATGTTTGAAAAATACTTTTCGGATGATGAATTGATGAATAGTTCAATTCAGTATTGTATTTTATATCCTTATCTGCCAAGAGCTGCACTGAACAGCAAATACATAGTGTTTTGTAACCTGAAAATGTTTTGTTTGTTGTTGATAAAGTCACAATCTCTACGCTCTCCAGTAGTCGTGGCAAATTGATGTGGTCAAAGTGGGAACTTGTGTTATGATTCAGTGTACAGATTTGGAGAAGTGCAGTGTTTTATATTCCCTTGAAGTGCCTAACACAAACATGTTTTCTGCCTGTTTTGTCTGCGTATTATAAATTGATAACAAATCAGGCATAAAACATTTGACCATGCATAGATAATGTACACAGATTGTAATGGCCGCATCATGTGCACAGAACACAGCGCAGATAGATTAGATTGATTGCATGTACTCCTTTATTAAAGAATTCGCTGTGCTGAGTATGTCATACATGCACATGAGATAGAGACCTCTCGAGACGTAACTGTTATTCTAAATAGTCACAGCAGCATGTTTTCGATCTACCATCTGTTTACACTCCACGGCCAGAACGGCGTGGTATGATTGTGTACAAACATTACTTTTTAAAATATTTACCTTGCCGTATTACTTGTCAGCTACAAAGGTGATGTTATGGCTATAGCAATGTGCACGAGTGGCATACGAGATCCACATGCATCCGGCTGACTAAACAAATAAAATATGCATTTAATGAAATACATGAATTAAACTAAATAAATTAATGCACGATAATCGAAATGTACTAATAGCAAACTACTTTTTTTTTTTTTTTTAATAGCATCAAATTTTCCTCCAAACTGAGACTATTATTAGTACATTTCGATTATCATGCATTAATTTATTTAGTTTAATTCAAAGAAGATAATTAATTGGGAATCAGTCATGGCAACATAAATTTGATTAAAATTATAGACGATGCATTGAGCATCTACCCAGAGCTGAGGCTGCATTGTCATTGTGTGGATATTGTTTGATTTGATTGGTGTTTATTGTTGCGATAAGCATGTATTTCATTAAATGCATAGTCAGCCGGATGCATGTGGTCTCATATGCGTGCACGTTGCTATAGCCATAACATCACCTTTGTAGCTGACAAGTAATACGGCAAGGTAAATTTAAAAGTGTTGTTTGTACACAATCATACCACGCCGTTCTGGCCGTGGAGTGTAAACAGATGGTAGATCGAAAACATGCTGCTGTGACTATTTAGAATAACAGTTACGGCTCGAGAGGTTTCTACCAGGGCTGCCGTAGGCCGGCTAGGGGTCCGGCCTGCCAGTCCGGCCTGACAGGTCGGCCTGGCAGGCCAAATTATTTGAAATTATAAATTTTAAAAGTTAATCAATTATGTTACGTATATACGTACGATGTCAATCAACGAAGCGTGTCCGTCGGTTTCAACGATTCCTATAGTAATACCTTCTGCTCAGTGACTCAAACCTGTTTCAAACCCTGATCTGTGGGAATAAAATCCCGAGGAACTCGTGAGATTCACGCCATTGCGAAAGTTTAGTAGACAAGAAGCAAGTCATATACTGTATGCACGTATTGGCACAAAGAGGGGGCGTGGTCCGGCCTGACAGGCCAGGGGTCTGGCCTGACAGGTCAGGACAGGTCTCTGGCCTGTCAGGCCGGCCTGACAGGCCAGCTGGCCTTTGGCAGCCCTGGTTTCTACCTCATGCGCAAGTATGACATACTCAGCACAGCGAATTCTTTAATAAAGGAGTACATGCAATCAATCTAATCTATCTGCGCTGTGTTCTGTGCGCATGATGCGGCCATTACAATCTGTGTACATTATCTATGCATGGTCAAATGTTTTATGCCTGATTCGTTATCAATTTATAATACGCAGACAAAACACGCAGACAAAACAGGCACGGAAACAATTATAAGCCATGTACATGTATATATAGTTTGCGCAGTGATGTAGTATAGGCAGAGGTGTACAATTTTGAGGCACAGAGGCTGCTAATGGCAACACACGTACCACGATACAAAATCGCACTTCTTGGTGACGCAGGTGTTGGGAAAACTACCCTGTTAATGCGGTTGCATACCGGAAGGTTTATCGATACGGAATCTCCTACCTTCACGTTGTGTGGACGCGACACCATTCAGTACGAGGTATCAGTCGACAACACCAGAGTTGAAGTGAGTGCCGCGTTGTGTTTTCGCATTATTTTCCGTTCGTTATCTATAGCATCTGTCTCGTACCGGTCGAGGTCGGCTTAATCCCGGCATGGTCACATCTGCTCCCTCACCATTTTAACTTACCTGTTACTGCACCAATAACACATTCTCATCGATAAGCCGTCGCACAGCAACAACAAGGACTCTAATCAGTCCAATTGATTGTAACTTATTTTGTACAAAATGCCGGACATTTTGTGCCAAATACGCGAAGTTACAAACAACTTTTTTGGTTGTTGCTGTTCTTTAATTTGCCATCTACACTTTGATGCCTAGCTACAGTGTACGGCGCATTGGAGTGATGTATTATATTTATATATCTGCATGTGTTTTAATATAGGCAGTGTTCCGCGATACCGCCGGTGGTGAACGATTCAGAACTCTCACGAAACGTTACTTCCGAGACAACGATGCCGTCATACTGGTTTATGACGTACAGTCTAACTTCACTCTGACGGCCCTCCGTGGATGGATAGAGGAGATAGAGGTGAATTCGAACAGTACCCAGTTTGTGTGGGCTCTTTTTGGTAATAAGTGCGACCTTGATCCAGCCGGCTTTGAGCAGGGCATATTGGATGACTACAGGCTGAAATTGGAAACAAATTTGTCGTTTTTCATGTCTGCCAAAACAGGACTTAACGTTAAGGCGGGATTTGAATCGGTCGTTGCATCCTTGCACAGAACGGCCGTTAGTAATTGGAGGCGGAAAAGCTGCCTCATTGGCTCTGATGCGCAAATCAGCTTTCAAACATATAATTCAGAATCACAGACACAGTGTTGTTAATATAGATGAATGCACTTGGTGCACGCCTGTTGTTGTACGCTGTGCATGTATATATGATTGAGTGCATGGTACATGCATATCGTTACGCGGGCACCGTGTATTCTAGATCTGTTGTCATAGATTTGTTTGTTTTGTGTTCTTATAGTGTGTATATTCTTCTGAATATACTTCCTGCACATTTGTTTAATCAGATTGAGTGTGTGTTTACTATAAATAGCGTTTTGTTGGGTCTACATATTATTATGCATGATTACGAAGCTATACGTCCTGAAGGCTTCTCGTGGGTAGCAAGCTTTTGTGCATTGTCCTCTCTCATTCGATTTTGTCTGGCTTTTAATGCTAGCAATTAATTTTAAAGGGGCTATTTTAAAAAGGAGGTTTTGATATGAGCATGATTAAAAAAAAGACGTCTGAATTGATTATTTTTTCGCTTTTTCAACGGTGTCCTTGCATGGCGTTTGCTGCAGGCCAACTCTCGGCTTGACCATGAAGCTTGAGAGCACTACATGTAATCTCGCGCTGGATATATGCAGTACAACCTTGCCATAACCTTCATTTCAAAAGAAAACTGCAGCTTTTTTCAAAATCCTCTCGTCTCTCAGTATATAGCTAATTGCATCAATTTGCATGTACTGCCATTTCTTTTCCGAACTTACCTATATTATTTGTGCATGGACGAGCAGAGATAGAATTCGTGAAGTAGAGCATGGCTCATTCTCGCCATTAGTCCTCTCAACATCGGGGTGTCCATGTCATGGGTGATGGGTCCCATCGCAGTTACGGTGTAGAAAAGGATTGCATCACTGATCTCAGAAAAACGTAACACTCCTTACAAGTATAACTCTTTTCAGGCTCAGGTGTAGGAAAAGTTTCTCCCTCCTCCGCTCAACTATTCTGTGCATTAGAGGCTCGAGGTCTTCAATGCTTCACCCTGCAATATATTATGTTTTTATTTCAGTTTGCTCTTTCATAAACACATTTATACATTAGCTATGTAAACTATTACCATGATATATATGCTTCTATTTTCATTCCCAGATATTATGTTACATAAGTTAAGATGTAGGAATTTTAATAATTAAATTAACTACGCAAATTATGAAGGCCCAGCTTTTGACAACAGGGGTCATGCAGAGGACCTCACCAAAATGAGGCTAAGTCTACCATAAGTGGCCGCAGTGGCCTGGGACTTGGTGCAGTGCATGGGAATGGCGCCCCAGATGAGTGGCAAGTCATGACAGGGTGTCTCTAGCTCTCAGCATCTTCACTGCTAGTTCCACCCCGCTTGTTCTTTGAAGTTGGTATGGTGCTTGCAACACTCTGCCACCAAAGCCGCAAACCCACCTCATGGTTTAGCGGTGGTATAACGGTTAGACCAAATGCAGTCGCCTTTCCAAAAGACCAGTTGTGACTGACATGTACCTGGTCCCAGTTCCCTCCTGTTAATATCACCCCAGAAAACGTATGCTGGGCGCCCCAGTGGTGGTCCGGTCGGAGTAACTACGACGCCATAGGAGGTTCCACTTCGCCAGCCCCGGATCCAGCATAGCCTTGGGGGGGGGGGGGGGGCCCGCCCCCCCCATCGCGTATGAAATGCCGCCCCCTGGCAGCTTTTGCCGCCCCCCCCCCCCCCCCCCCCTTCCCGACGACAAAGATCTACAGATAACGTGTTGCGCCATACTTAAAAGTCCCGATAACTCAGTTGTACGGACAAATGTCAACAAAGCGGTGGAGCACGACAGGGCAGGTGCGGAGTGGACCCGTTTGCTGTGATGTTCCTTGTGTTTTAGTAGAGAATGCGACTTGCCGACTGCACCCCCCCCCCCCCCCCCCCCGTCGTAAGCGGACTTCACCCCCCCCCCCCCCCCCCCGTCGTAAGCGGACTGCACCCCCTCCTCCGTTCAAACAGCTTCGCATACATTGCCGCCCCTCTGGTAAACCGCCCCCCCCTCCCCATAACAAATTCCTGGATCCGGGGCTGCACTTCGCCACAGTTGGTCCCCCTATAGTACTAGTCTCTTCCCCAGCCCCAACATACGCGCAGCGGATGGATATATTGGGTCTTGGGACGAAACAGCTATAATATATACACTGTATATCTATATGGACCACACATATCATTAATCACACAGAAATCAAGCATGAAATGATTTCAATCAAATACAGATTTCTAAGCCGCAATCCTGAACAAACAATAGTACAAAATACAATTACAATAAGAATTGAATTGTACCCAATTATTTACATCATATCATGCATGCATGAAAAGGAAAAAACTCCCTGCAACATCTACAATGCAACAGTCAAGGCTGTACAAGTCATTGCTGAGTAGATCAAAGTGTTGTTCAATGGAACAAACTGGTGTGTTAAAATTTTCACTATTTCTTGTGATGCCACTCCACCCATAAATGCAGCTACAGAGTGCAGCTCTGCTCCACCATACCGGCAAAACTCAACAATGCAATCATCTCTCAAAATGGAGGGAGGCAGTTCCCAACTATTAAGGAGATTTGACACGATTGTCTTCATCACTCCAACGTCAGAGTCCATAGAAGTGCCTTTATCACCTCCACGTGGGTAGAATTTGTACATAGAATAGAACTGGTCAGCAGCACGAAGGAGTATGTAATACGCCAATTCGCTGTCAGGATTCTCAAGGCGCCACAAGTGCTCTGACAGGTTGGGCTTGCAATGCTCATCCGCCAGTGAACGGTAGCGTACAACTCGCAGAAATGCACTGTTGCGACAGAATTGCTTGACGCTTTCCATTGGTACAGTGCCGGGAGACTTGCCCATGCCTATGAGGAGTGCACTCAAATGCGTTGCCACTGCTTCCATATCCAATCTCGCTTGGGTCTGGTAAACCTTCTGCAAACCAACATAGAGATCAGAGAAAGAGTTCATATCAGGTATGGATCCACGCAGTGGAAGCTTGCCTCTGCTGTCATTAATAACAAACTCCTTGAGTGCTCTCACAAGTACCCAGAAGTTGCTGGATTCTGGGGTTAGGTGCAAGCAAGCGGGATCATCCAGCAACTCTTGCACTTCTGATGGAATCTTTGTAGGAATGATAGTGCTATTCACACTGTTTATGGCTTCCTCAAAATT
>JABACO010000001.1:10611839-10711839 GCA_013339895.1 Ephydatia muelleri | reverse complement strand
TGTCCAGCAATTTCGGACATCCATACACGTCTGTACATTGAAAACGCATGTAAAGTATTTTTAAACATTAACGAAGTTGGATGAATTTTTAATAATGCATTCTTTTATTTTTCACTTTCATTTTGCGAGCAGGAGAATCAACAACAAAATTAATTACTTTTGCCATTACGTAATAGAGGACAAGAATGTTTTGAATAACATCAAATGGTGGGTGCGCCCTTATAGTGTGCCTGTGTGAGTGGGAGGACCGTGTCGTTGTGCTCGTAATGTGCCCTTAGGTTCAATACATTTGAATATTTCTTTCATCGGTGTGAACGTGCGCTCGGCGTGTATCTACCTATTTTCTACGACTGCGTAAGTTAACGGTCCCGTTCCTACATCTTGATACCTCATCCCGATTTGCGCAATGACACACCACGCGCACGCGCACACACACATTCCCACATACTCCCAGTTCTTTTTGCTGGGGTGCACATTACGAAGAATCACTTTAGCTGATGCTGATTAACCGGGTTGGTCTGTACCCAAGGCAAGAATGGGTTAAATATCTCTGGCTAGCTGCTGGTTAGTTGTGTTGTCTGGGTGTGGTCTGTACCCTGGGCAAGATCGGGTTAAATCTATCTGCTTGTGTGTAATGAATATGGTGTAATGAATACAATGAGGTCATGTTACCAGCTGCCTTTATTATAGTCTGGGACATCAGCTTTGAGAGCTAGTCTGGGTAAACACTTTGGTAAAGGAGTGTGTATGCTTAGTATTTTTAAAGCTTATTGCATTTTATTTATGAGGGCTGTTGAATGTGTTCCATCTCTACACACAGGCACCTTCTGCACATGCATGACCAGTGACAGCAGCCAAACTGGGTTGACCAAAACAGCACCCCAGGTCCCCTGGTTGTTCAGATTGGAAACCTCAGGATTCATGTGCAGTGGCATAGGCAGCACGGGGCCCCCCCCCCCCCCCCCCCCCCCCCCCCCCCATACTTTTATTGGAAGGGGGCATTTACCCCTCACCTTATAAAAGGAGAGAGAGGATGGGGGGGGTTAGTAGTCTAGTACCCAGACCCTTGTATGTTAACATCTGTGGAAAGTTTATATCACTGCTGCATAGGGAGCATCATCCACAGCTGTATACGGTATACAAGGGTCTGGGTACGAAACCAGGAGGGATGTGCTGCAAACAGTCCTACTAATTGAGGTCAGATATCTCCACCCCCCCCCCCCCCCCCCCCCCCTCCTCTCGCCTATAGATACAACCATGTATTTGTCCCCACATCTTTAAATACCTTCCTACTTATCTGATGTGCAACACTATTCCCTGTACTCTTTATAATTCTGTAAGTGCCCATGATGTGTAGTACTTCATGTAGGTGGGGATGGTGATACATCTACAATGCACACATACTGATTTGGTGTGAATGTGCTACATGTAAGAGAATCAATTCGGTTTTATACACACCACCATTCTTTCACCTTCTCCCAGATGTGTGTGTTGTGTGTGTATGTGTGTATGTGTGTATGTGTGTGTGTGTGCGTGTGTGCGCATGTGTGTGTGTGTGTGTGTGTGTGTGTGTGTGTGTGTGTGTGTGTGTGTGTGTGTGTGTGTGTGTGTGTGAAATGTTGCCTATGCCATTGGAAATGAACCATTGACAATATACATGTTAATGCCATTTCATTTACCCTGTTCTTCCCATTCAATAGATTATCATCCACTATGGCAATGAGAAAATGAGAAATTCTGTGCAGCTGTCATTAGAAGCTAACTGTAGTTCCATTCTTATTGCCTTCTTGTGAACATCAGTTGTATGGTTATTGACTAAGTTGTTATTGATATCTTAAAGGCACACTTAAGTGTCATAGAGACATGTGGCATTTTTAGCCTTCTCAAGCACAGGCAGATCATTTCTGTCACCCTCAGTGACTTCATTGTTTTGGTATAGACTAAAGCTCTTCAAAGGGAGGAGGAGGTTGGTACTATGCCCTTCAAAGGGAAGAGGAGGTTGGAATGAAGCCCTTGAAAGGGGAGGAGGGGGGGGGATATAGCAGTCCTGTGGGGTTTGGTGAACTTTCCTAGAGGGCTCTTTTTTGGGCTATGTTCTTTAACCCCTCACACTCCTCAACACCCGATCCACAGGACTCTTGTTCAGGCCCGTTGAGAGCCAGGTTGGGGCCCGGGTAATAACTCTCACGAGAGGCCCCCTCCTTAATACTTTTTAAAAATAAATAAAAAATATTAATGGACTAAAATTACTTATCTGCATGGTAGCGATTAAATTTCGTCTGGCCGTGAATTTTGATCAATCGACAAATGAAATTGCAGTGACACGATTACAGTACATGAATAAATTAAGGTCCAATCAGTAGTATAAATAGCTTGAATGCTATGGACTGTTCAATGGCATAATGTTCAATGAATCATAACTACAATGAACGAATCGGCGATGTCACCATGCACACTCGGCACAGACTCACAGTGCCACTTTTCTATCCTTCCTGGATGCAAATGTGGCAATGATTGAATCGTAATCTATTGTCTTTGCTAACTCGGATTCAATCAAAGCAGGCCTAAGCCTTGTAGTCGTTCCTGAGCCATTGTTGATCGGCTGTATGATTTTATTCGCTTCAATTGACTAAAACTTCTTTCTGCAGATGCCACGGTGACTGGCAAGGTGCAAAATATCCGCAGGCTGATGCAAACGTTAGGGAACAAAGATTCCAGGCGCGCGTCATGCAGCTTGTTCAGCAACTGCAAAAGGGACATCTGTACGTCTCCATGCAAGATTGGCATGCCTGATCTTCTTTAACAACATCATCTCTTCCACCATTTCTTTGGATACATCATTCTTGTACATTGCGCAGAAACTGTGACAGCCGAAGTCAAGTCTTCATCCGACAACGACTGGAATTTATACAGGAAACCAAACAGGCTGTCAATGTGTTTAGCAGCCTCAAATCTTGTGCTCAGTCCGAGTATGACCGCATGGTAAAAGACATTAATGCGAAATTCACCGACTTCTGCGTGTTCATCAGCAGGATCACCAGTTTGTTGTAGCTGCGGCCGTTGTTGAACTTGTTCTGGACCCTCGTTTTCGTTTTAAACTTGGCGCTTTTCGGCTTTTGGCAATTTTATTGGCATTTGGAGTCTTTTGGCAACAAGCACGGCTTCGTCCCAGATTTTAATCCACTGATCACGAATTGACTGCAAGTCACATAGCAAATCTCGCAAGTTCTGCACTTCCACATCCACAGTGCCTGCTCGTGTCTGCAGGATTTTGTTTCTTTCATCAATTGCAGATAACACTTTAATCCAGATACTGCTCATCAAAACACTGACAAAGGATGAGAAATAATCTTGCATTGATGCCAATTCTATGGTAGCTTCAGGCGTGAGAGTCAGTTCACCGGGCCAACTGCTTCAATGGATTTCAAAATTAAATCACTGTGAGCTGCGACTGGTCTGACTGCAGTAACGCGCGTTCCGACCATCGTGTTCCTTGCATGTTGTTTAAAAGTATAATATTTTCATTACGAATTTTTTTCGCAATTGCGTGAAAAGCGCGTCAACATGAAACATGAAAAGGATTTACATTGGCAGTCAGAATTGAAAATTGTCGAACAAATTTTTTTCTTAGGGATCGCGGGGCCCCCCTTTTGCCGCGGGGCCCGGGGTAGCTTACCCCCCTGCCCCCCCCCACCCCCCCTCTCAACGGCACTGCTCTTGTTTGTCGGCTATGTCGGCGGTTTCATATCTCGCTTACATGTATATAGCTAGGCTATAATAGTATGCGATCTCCAGGCAATGGATTGCGTGCGTACCATTCCCACGCGTTGTGTCCATCACCAAGTACTCATATATAAAACTAGCAACGTTTTTTAACTACGTGCACCATGATAATATCAGTGAAGGTCCTCGGCTTTGGTACCAGTATACCGTTGCCGTCTTTACGATATACAAGCGGCGACCATTTCAGTTTGCTGCAGATACGTATACCATACACCCATCTCCAAGATGATCGTATAATTTGTCCCAGTTGGTAGGGAAGAACCTCTGATCAAAGTCATCTTTTTCATAATTTTTGCCTTGCCCAAATCATAGATTGAAGACCTTACGGAACGGGATTGGCAACGCAATAGACCTCGCAATACATTCACATGATGCAATCATCGTTTCGCATGAATATAATAAACTTTTGGCGGGCCTTTGAGGGCGGAAGAGTGTGGCCAAGAACTACAAGACGATCAGAAGAAGAGAGCGTTTAGTGATTCGAATACTTCTCTGGTTCCTTGTTGGATTAAGTGGCATGTTTTAAAGGCATGTTCAGTAACTTACCGTCGTCTGTGATGTTGAGAAATTCTTTGGTACTATGGGAAACGCGACTTTTAATAGGCCTACTTTGTCGGATTGGTGTGTCTATGTTTAGCGGCGTATAACCATGAGGCGGTATACAAAAGTATGGAAAGGTTCTGAAGTTTTGCATGGTTTTAGTTTGAAACCTGTATAACCTTTATTGGTGAAGCTACAAAGACTTTAATGCCTTCCGCAGTGCGTGTCTTTGTCGGATTGTTCCAAACCCTCGAGCGAACTTGCAGGCTAAACAATACGATTAACGTATCGAAAAGGATTTCCTGCTTTGCATAGAACATGTTTTTGTCTCCGAGGTTGTTCCTGCACGAAAATGCTTTCGTGTATATAGCAGCGCTTTTTTCAATGTGGAAATATGACTATCACAGGGAAAAGTTTCGAGTTCTGTCACCGGAATTTTGGTCCTGAAAATTTGGGTCCGGGCGGACCAAAATTTCCAACGAATCTTGGTCCGGCCGGACCGATATTACCGGAAATAATGGTCCGTGTTGGAAATATTGGTCCGTTAACTGGCGTATATATGTATGGACCAAAATTTCCAGCCGTGAGTTTTACCGGAAATAATGGGGTCTGTCTTGGTCAATGCAAGTACATGCAAGTAATTGAATACATTCTTCACACCAAACCAGAGTAATAACAGAATATGAAACCAGAGTATAATATAAAACCAGAGTACAATAGATAACGTTGAGTACTAAACTGATCAGCTTATTTACAACCACAGAACCACGGCACAGTGTGTCTCAAAAATTTCCTGCTGACTCGGACGCAGTTCAAATGATACCACTCTCTGCACTTTGAACATTGAATCATTTTTCTACCATCATTAGGCATCCTGCAAGAGCAGAATATTCTAAACACCTCTTGACGCACCATCTGTGACCTTTGTCGTCTTACAGCTGATGGAAATGGCAAAATATTTCCTTGCTCTAGTCCCTCTATTAAGTGCTGTCTCATTGTGGATTGGACAAACGTAACGGATGAAGGATCTTTGCCAAAACAAATTTCACAGGCAAAGGCTATTGCAAATAAGCCACAGTCCTGCGAGCCCTTCTGGTACTGAACACTCACATACTGTACTGTGATTTGCTTTCCCGCAGAATGCATTAAATCTGCAATAATTTGTTTCAAAGGTTCAGTTAATGTACCATTCAAGCTATCATATACATTTATGGTGTCTGGAATGCTTGAAGCAGCAGATACTGTTATCCAGTGGTTGTCTTTGATATTTAGGCATTGTACAAAGTCTAGGTTTCTTTGCACATCAAAGGTTTTTGTTTTCTGAAGAATTGGGTTTTGAAGGCCAGATATATGAGGATGACTTTGTTTAAGAAGCTGTTGAGCTGCATGTATTATATTGTCCGTTAGCCATCCATTATTTGACAATACCACTTTGTCCTCCTTATGCAACACAGATTCTCCTACTTTTATCCATACAGAATCATTTTGGGCATCATCTTCACTGGCACTTAAATTTACAACTTCTTGTGGTTTTGCTGTTTCCATATTACAACAACTTTTACCTGGATGGCAATAGTGTCCACAGAATGAATGATTTAACTTGCATAGACATCTTTTAGTAGCACAACGTGTTTTGCAGGAGCAAAATAGCAAGACAGGAGGTTCAGCATCTTTGAGGGTGAGTAGGTCTTTAGGCTCAGTATCACTTGTGGTGGGTTGGTCATCAGGTTTAGCATGACTGATGGTGTGCGTGTCATCATCACATCCAACATCACTGGGTGTGGTTAAACCATCACGCTCAACATCACTGGTGGTGAGTGTGTCATCACACCCAGTATTACTGGGTGTGGTTAAGCCATCATGCTCAACATCACTGGTGGTGAGTGTGTCATCACACCCAATATTACTAGGTGTGGGTAGGCGATCATGCTCAGCATCACTGGGGGTGAGTGTGTCATCACACCCAATATTACTGGGTGTGGGTAGGCGATCATGCTCAGCATCACTGGGGGTGAGTGTGTCATCACACCCAATATTACTGGGTGTGGGTAGGCCATCATGCTTAGCATCACTGGGGGTGGATGGGTCATAACATTCAATATCACTGCAGATGGATGTGTCATCAGGCTTAACACCACTGGTTGATGGATCATCAGATATCACTTTGCTGGAGGCTTGCTTGTCATCAAATGAAATACTTCCTTGGAGCATATTGCTGTGATACATCTTAAGGTGACCTCCAGTAGCTCGAATTAGAGTGCCGTCTTTGCTGATCAGTTCATATACTCCATGTGGCATCTTCTTCACAACTCTGTGAGGACCATCAAATCGGTCTTGCAGTTTACCACCTTTCATTTTCTTTCTTCTAAAATTCTTCTTCATCACTAGCTCTCCTACTTGAAAGCAATTTGGCTTGGCACATTTTGAGTCATACTTTTGCTTTTGTTTCTTTTGAGCGTCAAGAATGTGCTTTTTTGCATCTTCCAAAATGACCTGATGCTTGTGTTGAACTGCTACAATATCTGGATCATTCAACATTTGATACTTGTGATGCAATTCATCACCTGATTCCTTCTGTAGGTCTATATCAACAGGTAGAATTGCTTGACGACCAAACATTAATTGAAATGGTGTATAGGTGCTTGATTCATGTCTTGATGTATTGTATGCAAAAGTACAAGTGTCTAGGTAGGAGCTCCACACCGTTTGTTTGGTTGAAACAAACTTTGCCAGCATGTTTTGCAGTGTCTGATTGTAGCGCTCATCCAGACCATTTGCCTGTGAATAATGTTAATCAAGGTTTGATGACATGTAGTATAGCTTTAGATACCTACCTGAGGATGGTATGGTGTTGTAAGCCGCCTCTTCACTCCTAGAATCTCAGCCAGCTTGTCATTCAATTTATTGCAAAACTCTGAACCATTATCAGAGAGCATAACTCTGGGTAATCCCATTCTCATGAAGATCTGCACAAGAATACATGATTATGTATGCACAGCACAAAATGGCAGACATTTGCTGAATTTTTAAATAATAGCATTTAATAACACAAGCTTTTGTAATGTAATAAATATATACTCTCTCACAGAATAGGAGAAGATGTGGTAGAACCTGATGGACCCATGTGACATCATCAGGGCCATACATAATGTGACATAATTATAGCCATGCATACAGTATCACACTTATGCAACACCAAACTTATACATACACAAATGCATACACACATAGTGAATAGAATCACTCAATACAGAAAATGATCAGAATCTAACACCTATACGTGCATACACCGCTGCTACATTCTGCACCTACATCTAGGCAATGCTTATGCTAAGCAATATAAACACTAAAGTGTAATGAATTGCAGCATATAAATCATTAGTTCATACATGCTATATACCTTAAAAAGGCAGTTTGCAACAGTAGTTGCTGTTTTGTCTGGTGTTGGAATGGCCTCGACCCACTTTGTGAAATAGTCACTAATTGTCAGAATATATTGACTTCCATCTTCTCCAGGTGGGCTAATAGGACCAATGAAATCAATCCCTATCATGTACCATGGGGATTTCACGGGAATTGGGTGAAGTTCAGGCACGCCACAAGTGAGCTTTCTGTTCATTCGCTGGCAAATGTCACATGTTCGTATCTATAAAATATGACCATATGGTTATAATGCTGACTATGATAGTTTTCCCTCATTTTCTGATTAAACATTTCAGTGATGTCAAGCATTATCTAAGGCAAGTATGTTGGACAATCAATTTTTAGTGTGGTTACTTTTTAAAATGCGTACTCTACTATACTAGTCGCAGTCACAAATTGAGGTTGCTCCTCTGGCAGTGTAATGTAATTATTGAACTGTAACCTACCATTTCAGTGCAATCTTTCACCATTCCATGCCACATGACACGTTCCTTTATCCTATGTAGCGTCCTAGTTCTTCCCATGTGGCCTGAAGTTGGATGAACGTGACAGGCTAGCAGAATTAGTCTCCTTTCCTCTGGACTTTGAACATAGCGAAGAAATGTGGGCTCCTATGGAAAATAAACGCTATTCAAAAGTGGGTTTCAAACCGCACCACCACGTCATGCTAGGCTTCCCACGTAGCTCCAAATACATTAACCGTTGATACGTACCTTTCCTTTTAACTTCTGCTTGTACATCAGCTCGCCACTTGTGGAAATAAAAAACTTTAACGCCTTTTTTCGTATCACTCTCTTCCGAGAAGAGGAGGATGCCTCTGGGTACTTGTTTGTGGAAAGGTACGTAAAGACGTCGCGGATTAGATCGTCGCTCAGGTCATCCACAATGTCGCTCTCCATTTCTTTCTTCAACTATTTTTTCGGACACGTGGCCCAATAATCACTTCACGGACCATTTATTCCCGATTCGGACAATTTTTTCCAGGAAATTTTGGTCCGCGCGGACCAATATTTCCTGAAAATTTTGGTCCGGGACCAAAATTTCTGGCGGACCAAATTAACCGTGACAGTTCCCAACATTGGGTTTTGATCCAAGATCCAATGTGATAAGCAATCACAGTAGACACAACAAACCACATCAAAATGCCCAATGTTGATTTAAGCCTTTCCACCCAGGGATTGTGGATCAAAATCCAACTAGGGAATGCGAAACTTTTCCCTGTGTATACAGGATACATGTATCGATATCGGCGAAGTCGGCTCTCTGTGAAGAGAAACAATGAGTTCAGAAATCGGAAACCCACCTCTCTCATAGTTTCTGTTGGTATATCTATCTGGGAGAAAACAAGGATGTACCAAATACAACAGCAACTGAGGGTAGCCACTGTCATTGAGTCTATTCTCCCACCAGGTTAAGTTTCAGCTAGTCTTGAACTATATCATATGCGTTGTCTCATATATGTACATTGGATTTTATGGTGGTTCAAAGCAGAAAAAAAAAACGTGAAAAAAACCCTAAAGAGCTAGCCATTTCCAAATAGCGCTACGTATGACGTCATAATTACGGCGAAACCATGACAGTTTCAGTGCAATGTATTGCGTTGCCAATCCCGTTCCGTAAGGTCTTCAATCTATGCCCAAATGATGGTCGTGTTCCCTTGCCTTCAAACAAATATCTGAAAGCATCCAGTCTAAAACGAGCAGAAAAGCTGCATCTTCGAATGCAACCACTCTTTAAACTTCTTGCCATTTCTGCCAAAAGGTTCGATACACTATTATTAATAGCTCTCAACCCTGGTTGAGGATGTTGAAAGCTCCTGAAATTAAAAAAGTGAAGGCAATTTTTATACTAGTATGTGATACGTACGTACCTTTTTGCAGCAGAGTTGAGGTCGCTTTCTTTAATCCAACTGCTATCTTCGTTGGTAAAACCCTTATGCATAATACAAATTATAAGTTTTATACTTCAGTCCCGCGAAATATACCTTTCGTTTTCGTACGGTGACTACACGTTCAACAGGATAGAACTGACACATTTCTCTTCACCAGTATAGAGCTGTAGGTGTATTTACGTAATGTACAGCCGTTGGTAAAATTAACATTATTGCATCGGCAGTTATTAAATTTCATCAAGACAATATACATTGTACATACACACAATCACAATAAGTTCCACGCATCTTGCCAATTCACCTCTGACTCCACCTATCTTGTGAAGAAGTAATTATAATGTATTTCCAACTTACATTTCATTGTAATTGTCATTTCTCACGAAGATATCAGAAGCCGTTAGCCCTCCCACTCCATCTCCATACTTCTGCCTACCACATAATCAGCAGTATAAAAATAGCAGCAGACATTTATAGTGCATGGTAATATTTTGAACGAAGACATCACTTCTCATATAGAGATCAGAATGCTTCCCACCCCACATCCTTCCTGGCCTCCCCTCTCATATATTACCTGTAGAAAATATGCAAACCATATATATGTTTTCTATGCATCTGATTCTGTGTACTATGCAGGGATGAATTTATATGGTTTATACATATGTCAGTTATCATTGTTCCTGCATCATCTATTGGGGAATCCTTTGTATAAGATGGTCTCCTTTAGAACCTCTGTTATCTTGTCCTGACCACATCAGCTGGTATTCTTTTGTAAAGGTCATGGTCTTCCACAACTTGTAATGAATAGGAAACATGTTCCTAAAGGGGTGGAATTCAGATACAGCTAGGCTGGAAAAAGGTACGCATTTTGTTTTGCTTACAATTGCTCTTTAAAGACACTGAAGATGGCAAGAGCTAGTTAAGAAGTCTTGTAGGTGGTTAAACATCTGTAGAAATGGTTACAGCACTGTGTCACATATAATTAACCTTCAGGGATTGCTGGCCTTTGTACTGCTTCTCTACGTTTATCTAGGAGGGCCTCAACTCTACCTTCATGCCAGTAAGCAGAGTCCCGCTTAGTATATGCCCTCTTTTCTCTACTATATTCCTGCAGCACCTCCAGCCTGTACTCTGTCATTATAATGTCAGCTGGTGTATCCCATCGATTGCTAGAGAAGTAGTTTCTTTTAGCGTCATTGTTGTGTTTCTCAACACCTGAAGTGCATAAAGAAAGAAGTACAGTGCATTACCAACCTTGACATTCAAATTTCTGTATTGGCGTATAATGTTTGGGACATGGTATACCATGTAAGGAGTTACATATTTCTTTTGGTGACCCTCTTCTTTGATGCTTAAGAAGAGTTGAACCCATTGTTTGGCCTGTATAGACAGAATAGAGTAGCATTTCATCCTTATTATATTTGCACACTAGCTAAACTAACCTTTTGGTGGAATTGATTTGAAGCATTCTGGGGTGGTGATTCATTAGACAGTATGCTGTATAAATCTTCAAAATCCGTATGCCAACAAAGAAAAGAAGTCATTTGCTGACAAGTGATTTGACTCACTGCACATAGTACCTCCCATAACTTCACTACTGTTAGCAGCAGGGCACTAGGCAGAGGGATGTCTTTCATCTTTGAAGGAAGCAGCTGGTATACACAATGTACATGTATGATGAATGTTACTAATGTCAAGTGTATTTGAACTTTCCTTTTACTTTCACCAGTTAAGGATGTCCACTCATGACATGAAGTATTTGTGTCAGACTCCCAAACATTAAAACTAACACCACAACTTTTTATGCAATTAACCAGCTTTGTTAAATGCATGGCAGTTTTATCCCGTAACTCCTTGTCTAACATCATTATAAGGTTACGCAAGAGCACATCAAAAATTCATAGGAAGAGGTGTAGCTCATCTATAATAATGTGGTCAAGAGGTATTGTGGTTATGGGGCGATTCACTGAGCCTTTATGCTGAGCTGCTGTTTTACCATTGCTAGCAAAGCCGTGTCTGTATAGAGAATTTAGTTTTAATATGCAGGAATGCACTGGATTTGATATTCTAAGGGAAGCAAGTGTTCTGGCGACTATTATTGTGTGGTATTCTTTGGGCTTTGCCATGTTCCACCTTTATATAGACAAAATATATGGTATATGCTTGGCAAGTTGTGCGTTTAATCTGAGGTCGCGGTGAACTTCACAAAAAGGGCATGCATAAAAAGAATGCGCTGCATTCAAACCAAGGACGATAAGCAAAAACTGTATGTAAATAAAATATTGTTTATTTAATCCTAAAAGATGAAGACTAATATAACTGAATGCACCTTCATATCTGAGCACATAAATAGTTCAATTTTATAACATATACCATCCACTGTAACAAAACCTGTCTGGTGAAGTTTGTTAATCTCATCAAAAGAGGCAGCAAAAGCTTTGGATATGGTAACATAGTCTTCATCACCCTTAACCACAGCAAGCATATGGTTGCCTGTATGCATTGTAAATCTAAGTTAGATGCCAGGATAGCCTATAAGGACCTTACCTAATCCAGAAAGGTATCGCCCAGATGGTACCAGAATAGCAAATGATAGTAGTATGAAACTGGAACTTCTAGAAAATTTTGCACCATCACCAGATATTCGAACCTTGATTCTTTGACCTGGAGCAAACATTGCTGTGATCTGCATTTACAAATGGGCGTAAACATTAAACACTGAACCAAAAACGGTATGGGCTTACCAATCTCGACAATTGTTCGCACAACGTTAGTTCAAATGGTCGGTAGGCTCCTTCAAACCCATTAATACGATTGAGAGTCATTGATGATTTAGTTCGATGCGTGTTTTTTAAATTCTATGACACCTTGGAAGCTCGGGGAAAATACTAGCTAGATCGTGATAGAAGCTGTCACTCATTCCATATTTATCCAGAAGGAACAGAACCTTCAGATTGATGCAGCTGTCTGTGCTATCTGAGTTAGGTGACAGAGCTTTAGAAAGACTCTTTCCAGCACTTATTTGAACTTTAAGACTATCAGGAGTTAGTCCATATGATGGTAGAAAATCTAATGCTTTACTTGCACTCTCTGCTATGTCACGAATTTTCCTTCTAGCGTGCCTGCTGCTTAATTCATCTATTTTACCACCCTCATGTGAATTGAGCGTTGCGAAGAATTCGTGTGCTTCAGATAGTTCCCCTTGCATATCCCTCATTTCGCGCAACAAGTCTTGCATCATTGCATCAGCTTCAGCTAGTAAATAATTTGCCTCGTCCCGCTCTATCATTAGCTCATGCAGCTCTTGACAAAATTTCACCTTTCAAGACACCTATTTTTGTAGACTCTAGTAGTGCATTCTTTAGCGTAAAAATACCTTCAGTTTCACCAGTTCCTTCCACGGTTACGAAGAGCGTTTCCAGGGGAGGTAACATGTCTCGCAACAGGGCCGGTATGACTTCTTTTGAAGCGCTTCTCGAGAACCGATGATCGGTGATCCGATGACTCCATTCGTTGCAAATTTGCAAAGACACTTTAAATTGAACCAAACAATATGGCAAATGAACTATGCTAGCACACGAATATAAGTAGTGTTCTAATCGAAGATTCAGCTTAATGTACATGTAATATATCCGGTGTGAATCAATGGGTGTGAATCAATGTAGACAGATCCCGAGTACTGCCTACAGTTGAAATCGTGATACCTGAGCATAAAATCCTTTTCAGTACTTCAATGTTTGGCATTAGTTTTTGGAAAAATGGTGAATGATATCACAAATCTGATTGCATATTTATGTTGATAAACTATATGACAACATATATCGAAAGTGTGAAGTTGTCATGTGACTTTGTCATTTTTGTTTGTGCAGCCTGTTCAATAAGCTTGTTTTGGATTGTTTCTCCACCATTACGTGACGGCTTGACTTGAATCTTGCTACACATATACTATGTCAATGGCTCTATCGATCTTTTGAGTCGAAATTTTAACGCGGTAAACAGTTACAGTTTTGTCTCCAAATACGTGTTGTTTAGAGGTTGAGTAAAAGTTTTTAGATAATTTTACCAACAAGAATTCTTTAATAGGCGTCACATTTTACCTGTTATAGATAGGTAAGAGGTGTATGCACTAGAAACAACCAAAACACCAGTATAGTAGCTTACCTTTTTGCTAAAACATTCGTCCAAACCAGTAGGCATTGATTGTCGTCCATTTTCAAATGAACAAGTAAATAAAAAAATTCTCTAACGAGAAAGTTGTTGTATATAGGATTGACCAATGGTGGTGTAAAATGCACAGAAACAAGAGTGACAGAAATTTGACTGGAAAATTGAAATAGGCCTATATTTAGCACACTAACGTTATAACAGTACATGCCTGAGTAATGGGCTAAATATAGACCTATTTCAATATTCCCAGTCAAATTTCTGCCACTCTTGTTTCTGTGCTTTTTACACCACCATTGGTCAATCCTATATCCCAACAACTTTCTCGTTAGAGAATGTTTTTATTTACTTGTCAGTTCATTTGAAAATGGACGACAATCAATGCCTACAGGTTTGGACAAATGTTTTAGCAAAAAGGTAGGCTACTATACTGGTGTTTTGGTTTTTTCTAGTGCATACACCTCGTACCTATCTATCAGGTAAATGTGACGCCCATTAAGAATTCTTGTTGGTAAAATTATCTAAAAACTTTTACAACCTCTAACAACACGTATTTGGAGACAAAGCTGTAACGGTTTACCGCGTTGAAATTTCGACTCGAACGATCGATAGAGCCAATGACATAATATATAGCAAGATGCAGGCCAATCCGTCACGTAATGATGGATAAACAATCCAAAACGTGCTTATTGAACAGGCTGCACAAACGAAAATGTTGAAAAATTACAAAATCACATGACAACTTCACACTTTCGATATATGTTGTCATATAGTTTATCAACATAAATATGCAATCAGATTTGTTATATCATTCACCATTTTAATGCCAATCATTGAAGTACTGAAAAGGATTTTATGCTCAGGTATCACAATTTCAACTGTACACAATGGCACGAGCCATATTATGGGTTTCCTTGGTTACGTCGTAATCCCTCCTTTCCATTGTCCAATGATTTTGGTTGTCTCGACTTGTAATAGCAATGGCATAGCTAGGGTACGGCCCCTGGCAGGGTTTAGGTACTAACAACAGAGGTCGGATTAACAATAATACCCGCCGAAGTAAGAACTGGTAGCAATACGGAATAACCATCTCTATTTCGAGTCGGTACTCCAGCTCTATTAATTAAGGCAGCAACGAATTATTGGTGGCGTGCTGTACCATAAATATAATATCAGTAATCTTGGTGACTCCACCACCGGGCAGTGAGTTGTATGTGCTGAGAAGGAAACCATGCACCATCGACTCATGATCGGCACATAAACAAGCGTGTCTCTTCGCTGAGATATTGTGGTACAACTTTGAAGGCACAACCTATGACACGCGATCGCGCAAGAGTTGCCTTGTATTTCGCGTTTGTCTTGTATTTCGCGTTGGGAATTATGCGTTGATGCGTGTGGTGCACTGTGGCGTTCTAGCAGCTAGGGCTTCCCTATTCATATGGATCGTACATGCGGTGGGAAGTTGCTTGCACACTTCGTGTTTCGATCAAAATCCAACGCACGCGTGATCACAGAGAAGGCTTAATAGCTTTCAGTTATAACGTATACCCCATACTTTGCGTAAAATACTGTAAAAAAATAACCTAGTCTCGCTGTTTGGTGATGGCTGTTGCTGAGTGTTAACTCATATTATAGTAATATAGCTTATCGTAACAAAACGTACCAAGCTAGGAAACATCGTTCCAACATACTCCACGGACACACGACCAGGGTCGTGCATGTATGCTGCCATGTCTGAGAGTTGGCCGGGTAGTGATATAGTAGTATCGTACAAGAAGCAAGGCTTTGAGGAGTGCTTGGGCAACGTTATGACGTTTAATTCATTATTAATAATTTATGGCTTGAACGGGGTACTAGAATTCACATACTTGAATCTAGAAATAGACGTGCACATGGGGTAGATATATGCATATAAATATGCAAATACATTTGTCTTCAGAATCCACTTTATAATCTTCAATAGATCGTCCACGCGGTAAAATAGGAAAGGGAAAACAGTGATCAAAAGTATGCCAGCCATTAAATGTACGCAGTAAAACAAAACCCTGTTTTGAAATTGATGGGGGCAAATTTTTACAGAACAGAAGTTATAAAAACAATGTATTATTTGTCCCTGTATCGTACTAAGGTTTATAAACTTTACTACAAGTCTTTGGTACTAAACTGTGCGCGATTGATAGAAATTACCCGTAGACTCCATGTACGCGTATTACGGAATTCAAATAATTCATGTCCGTAATTGCTGGCCATGGGAAGTTATCTTGTACAGTACCAGGATTTTTGTAACATTTTATAATATTTGGATCACGACATTTTGTCGTGAACTGTTCCATATCATTATTTATAAATTTATAATATGCAAAGTGGAGGTGATGTGTTGAGACATAAATAAATACATGCAGGATAGCACTATTGGGCGCACTTTCACATTTGAGGCTATTTCAAGACTCAGCTATGACCTGTCTCCCTCTCGACCATTTTTGACTGGGAGTATCATTTCACCACTTCAATAATGCAAACTGGCACTCGAAGCGAATGTGACAGTTGGTGCTGCAACATACCTGCTGATGAGATGCAAAAACCTGCACCAACGATCAAAAGGGGGGGGGGGGGGGGGGGGGGGTAGGTAGGACCGATCTTTTCTTCCATCTCTTTCAAATTAAATTTAGAGCGGATTGAGAAAAGCTGAGCTTTTTATTTTGTACTCAAACAAACCCCTGTACAGTACCATTTCAGTTTTGCAACGTTACACATGCATGAACATGTATTAATACATCTATACAAAACTTAAAGGGGTCGTTGTATGCATGTCTTTATACAGAATAATTGTACCACAGCCAAGACACCAATTTGTGGCAAAATTTCTATTGCCAATTAAACATATTGAGCAGCAGTCACACTTGTGCAACACAAAATGCAAAACATGTAGCTCATCAAATGAATCACTTTGGATATTTGCAAGAATTGTGGCAAATACGAAACTTTATTACACGCCTAGAGGATGATGCAAGTGCGTAGCAAATAGCCTTACGCGCGCCGTTTTGCACGGTGCGGACGTTACGAGGTCCGATACTGATCAAAACCACCGCCACATTTTCAGGTAGGAGCGTTCAGATCGATTCAAATTTGGAATGTGCGTATAAAGGGGTCCTGTCGCTACTGAATTGTTTTGTTCGTTAATTTATACTCTATCCATTAGCCAGATATACAGCTGTACAAATTTAATGCACGTTTCCCGCTCGATTTATGCCATTTAATTTATTAATACTGAATTGCAGGCAACCCAAGTTCTACAAGTAAATAAAAACATTCTCTAACGATAAAGTTGTTGGTATATAGGATTGACCAATGGTGGTGTAAAAAGCACGGAAACAAGAGTGATAAAAATATGACTGGAAAATTGAAATAGGCCTATATTTAGCCCATTACTCAGGCATGTACTGTTATAACGTTAGTGTGCTAAATATAGGCCTATTTCAATTTTCCAGTCAAATTTTTGTCACTCTTGTTTCCGTGCTTTTTACACCACCATTGGTCAATCCTATATACCAACAACTTTATCGTTAGAGAATGTTTTTATTTACTTGTTTCATTAGTTTTTTCCCCTGTCGTAGTAGCGCGTCTTTAAATGTTGTCACAAATTCATTTTAATTTTCGAAAGGAGGGAGGTTAAACAATTTAATAATTGAAATTATAAGTATATGAATTTTTAATGTACTGTACGGTTCCCCTTCTTCCTCTCCCCAAGCCTCGTCTCTGACCTCGGCAGCCTGGTTCAGGCCATGGGAGCCATGCGGGTGGGTGGTGGCAGGGCCAGGGTGGCAGCAGGCGATGTGGTGGTGGGGGCACTGGTGTCAATACTGTAGCGGTGCTCCTGCTGCTGGCGGTGTGGGCAGCACTGCTGCTGCTGCTGCTGCTGCTGGTGGTGGGGGCAGCGCTGCTGCTGCTGCTGCTGCTGCTGGTGGTGGGGGCAGCGCTGCTACTGCTGGCGGCGGACGGTAGGGGGGCAGCACTGCATCTGACAGAGAGTATAGAAACAAAGTGCAAGGATTTAGTTTTTACCTTTTTCATTCTCAGCAAGCAAAGTGCACTATTTGGCAGGTGAGTCACTTTTATACATGAAATGTGTGCCGGCTGTGCTATAATTCTATTGGTCCAATTTCATTGGTACATCACCAATTGGTCTACATATTCATGACCTCACAGATAAGGGGGAGTGGTTGTGTGTGTGTGTGTGTGTGTGTGTGTGTGTGTGTGTGTTGCCAGCTGTGCTAAAATTCTATTGGTCCAATTTTATCACTATTCACTGGATTGGTCTGCATAACTCATGACCCCCCAAAGGTGCCATTGTGCTGAAAATTGGAGGAAGTTGTTCATGCTCCAAATTAAAAGGTGTTAACAATGTTTACATGGGAATGACCTCCCCTCCAATGATGAATGGACATTTGGAACAGTGACTTTGTCCTCAACACAAATGCTACTTCTTCACTAGTGAGCTTGCGACACTCATTTGTACATTTCTATTTCAAGGGGTGCATGGCATCCTTATCTCTGTCCCCTATCTCTTCTGCCACTACACACCTACCATTGAGGTCTAGCAAATGCAATTAAATTCATACACAGTTGCAGGCGGGCTACCGTTGTACATCAGATAAGGAAGCCTTTTTGTACATCAGATTAAGGATGACACCCCAATATTCAATAGACAGGTCACAAAGGAGAAAGGACTACATGTACTGTACACAACAGTTGGTATGCTTTACATGTGAAGTGAATGGTTTTGTGCAGATCCCTTACATGCGTGCTGTACACATGTTGCATGCACATCTTCCTATAGCTTTTTAATGCTAGTGCAATACAACATGCCATGACATACCTTTGGGTGGTAGTGGTAGTTCGGTGACCCCTGCGATACCGCTTCCTCTCGGCAGCACGTTTAGCCAATCGGACAGCGGGGTCATTCCAATACTGATTCCTTTCAGATGCCTTAATGGCAGCCGAATTGTCCTCGTATTTCTGCCTTTTAGCAGCGCGGTTCTCCTCGACGTCCTCTTGATATCGCTGCCTTTTAGCAGCACGGTTTTCCTCGACGCTCTTTGAATTATCAAAAAAGTAAGGTTCAGCCCCAGCAGTATGAAACCTATGCCCGACTAAAATATCACTCTCTTGCAACTTCTTTGCATTAACCATACGGATAGCTTTTAGCAGTGACCCTGCCTGTGATCTTCGTACACTGAGTGCTTTAGCAAGTAATGCATCTGCACTAATCTTACTTACTGCTGCACGGGCAGATCTTGTAACAACCTTTTGAGCTAGCAATGGATGGCTATTGCAAAAAGCATTGTTTACTTCACTCAGAAGCTCACTATCCCTAAGAATTGCTTTTTCAAGCCTCACTCCATACTCTGCTAGTGTGCGAGAGTTGGGCTCAAACAGGGAGTAACTATATGGGAGAAGATAGGGTTGCAGTACTTTTATTTTACCATACATTATGCCTTAAACATTTCACCAATTGCGCATTACATGAATTATTTCATTTTCATGCAACTCAATTTTGGGTAACACTTCTGTACACACGTGTAGTGGACCTTTAAAACAACAAAGATTGACCCTTTACATGTACATGGGGGTAGTCTCGTACCCAGACCCTGATTCCCGCAGCTGCGGATGGATTACATCACCGCTACGCGGAAAGAGGGTCTGGTAAAATGCCTAACCAAAGTCGTTCTGAGAGCAACCGATTTTATCAGAATGCAGAGCACCCGTGACGTCATTTATGGAGTGTAATTGATCAATAAGTATTAAGTTAGACACGTATCGTCGTAATATGTATCGTTGCAAGCTGTGCGTGGCCCCCGTTCTTCAAAGCCAGGGCAGAAAACAACTGGCTTCATTGACGTCAGCATCTTGTGTAGCTGCATTAGTAGACTTAGCATGTGAGTCAGGGACAGCTGAAACCGAAGCGACACAGACGTATGCTTCTGGGTATTTGTGCAACAAGTGCTTCAACTCCATCGCCAAATATTCTGGCTTAAAGGAAGAGCTGTTGTACAAGCTTTCCAAGGTTCACCACAGTAGCAGCAGCGCTAGCAGCAGCAGTGGTGCAGGCACGTCTGAAATTAGTCAAGGCACTAAACGTAAAGCTGATGCTGCTCTACAAGAAGCGAATGCTGTTAAGGTATATATTCTGCTGTTGTTAGATGAGTCTTACAGTATAGTGATGCGTGCCTGCATATCATTTAGGTTGTTGTGACGTATGATGGTTGCGAGAAAAGGTACGTCTTGTCGCCGAAAAGGGAGCGGATTGGAAAGTCATTAGGTCGCAACTTTAAGCGAGCGTTTGCACAGCATTCGTTAGAATCCCAGGAGATGGGAAAGCATCTGTTGGCTAGAATTCATAAGATGATCCGTGTAGAGATGAAAAATGTTCTCAAAGAGTGTACACACAGTGGGTTAGGACCCCGACATTTAAGTAGGGTATAATGTATATGTTTTTATTTTTTATTATTTTTATAACACCTTGCAGCACTATAATCTGCAGGAAAAATTTCCATAATGTTTATGGTTAATAAGTGACAGTCCGCCAAAGCATAAACAAGGAGAATTTTATTAAAAGTGTAAAGGTAATTATATTTTGTTGGAATCTTAAATGTTTACTACATAGCATTTTGTCTCCTGTTTCTAATGATACTAATTTGTAGTGTTTGGTTATATTGAAGACGTGAATTTTTAAAGATTTTCCACAAATATTATTCAAAAATTGTACTCGTACCAAGTTTAAACTCATTTCTAATCGAATCTACAGCCATCTGGGCCATATATGACACATAACTACGATTAACCATCATTTGGCACTAGCAACATAGGCGCCGCCTCCCGCCGCGTTCTAAGTTAGAGCGACAAAAGTTAAAAACAACAGCAGTATACACAGCGCCATGTTTATAATAATTTCATTAATAACATACATTTAACACAAGAGTGGACCGTGGGAATAAGACTTGCGAGACTTACTGGCACCTGGGCCTTTCACAACGCTACACCACGCTGTCCTTTTGTTGTGTGCGGACAGTAACACAATACAGCCCGTGTTTTGTTCATTGTGTAGAGGCCTGCGTGTGCTTGCTGGCCTGCGGCGCATATACTCATGTATTTAAGACGTGTGTGCAAACATTTGTAACGGTTAGTTTTGAAGTGATAGTGATTGTATCCTTTCTGTGCATTGGTGATCAAAGTTCGTTCGTTCGTTCGTTCGTTCGTTCGTTCATTTCGTTTTGTTCGTTGGCGGCTGCTTGATTATGGCTGAAGAGGTTGAAGATACCGGTAAACGTAAAATAGACAATGGTGAAGCTTGGGAGAGATACGTAAAGCGGTTTAAAAGCAATTTTGAGGCAGCAGAACAATTCATCGCTGATGAAAAATTAGTTGGCAATGAAGACCAAAGGAGAGGGTTGAAAAAAAAAAGGGTGAATCAAATGGGGCCCCCTTCTTCTGCAGTAGGAGCTGGAGGGACTTCAACAACTGGTAACACAGCAAGAGCTCTACTGTTTGACCCTGAAAAGCGTCAGGTGCTCATTGAATGTATCCCACAAAAGGTTAGGTGAGATCAAGAATGTGACAGGGTTGTATGCGATGAATTCATTACTAATCTCTCTATCATTTTGAGAGTTGTTTCCTCCAAGCAAAGAATTAATACTGAACACCTTGACCACCTTTGCAAAGAAACTGCACTTAAACTTGTCAGCCATTGGCCAGGATTTAAATTTACTCCTTCTGTACATCAGGTACTAGCCCACTCTGCAGCGTTGATTAGTGCTAATGATTCTAAAGGATTGGGAACATTATCAGAAGAACCCCTAGAGCACAACAATAAAAACCTTCGCATATACAGAGAGCATTTAGCTAGGAAAACTACCCAGCATGCCAACTTGTCTGATGTAATAACGCGATTATGGATTAAGTCTGATCCTATAGTTAGAAGCTTTCAACATGCTGTCAATTGCTCGTTTTGTGGTGAGGAGCACAATGTCCGGTCTTGTACACAAAAGCATGCAAGATCAAGTTGCTTCTCTTTGGAAGAACATCTACTTGCCTGCAAGTTTGCAGATGATCAGGATCAGGATCAGGAGACAGGAACATAATCTGAACTTTGTCTGTCAGCATGCAGCATTCATACTATATATTTGCTAATCCTTGATTATACATTTTTGATTTTTATGTAGTAAGGTTCATATATATAGTGTTACTTTTTGTACTTCAATTGTGTAAACTAATAAGGATGTCTGAATACATATTAAAAATTTAATACTTAATGATATTCAAATGAAAAAGAACTTGATTATTTTGGTTTGAAATATTCAAATCTTATAATCATTAAACTTGATTAATAATAAACATTTTCTTGTAACACATAATCAGAATAATTACAACATTTCATTTGTTTCTCTAAATTCACTAATGTCTACATGACCCCTATTTTTAAACCACTGTGGTACAGTCACAGTTACAAATTCTGACAGAGATGTCTTTACAACACGTACTTGGGAAAGTCATTACACTGAGTTACAGCGTATAGCACCAGTTCTGCTAGGCATCTTAGATGCTTGCATCCCAAAACACAGTTCAAGGAGACAGTGTACCATAGCTGGCGTTATAGCTATTCTTGTCAAATCTCATGGCAGGAGTACTCTTGCTCACATCATTGGTACTTTATTCAGGACATGCAGCAAAACAGGTATTTGCATGATTATGCAAAATGATCGTGATCAGTTTGTTTATTGCAATTAATATCATAGAGGTGTACTCAAGGCTGCAGAAACTTGGCCTATGTCTATCCATCACTAGTACTCTTAAACTACTTGATGTTCTAGGTACCAACCACGACCATATTGTTATGGGTTGGGTTAAAGAACTAAGCAAGCTTGAGAACAATTTCTTTAAGAATTGGTGGAAAAGTATTATATATATTTATTTCACAGGGCTTCATAACAGGCTTACCAACAGCTCAGATGTTCAATGATTCTGTTTCAAGCACATACTCCTCTTTTGGTGTAGATTCACTAGCGGAAAATCTTTATGCATCTACTCCACCATCATCTCCATCGTTGAGTGAATACAGCTTTGTGGGAAACATTTCCCCAATCACTCCAGAAGTGTCTTGTGTTTCCAGTGATGAGAGTGATGACATCCCATCTGAACCCAATGAGTATCCCCCTCAATCAATACCTGTTCCAGCAGGTAAGATGAAGCTTAAAAAATATTACATTTTATAAGTTTTTGTATTCCACAGGTATAAGTAATGAAGGCAATGAAGAATGGTATGGATTTAAGGCATTTCCGCACTAGGCTATCTCAAACCGCATCAATTCGCATCAATCTGTATCCATCCGGTTTGGTCGATTCCGCACTAGGCAATCTGGATCGATACGGTATGGATATGTAAACACTCCTAAAAATGGCTGCCTGGTCTACTGAAGAGGTCCATACTCTGGTTGGGGTTTGGGGAGCCGCTGATGTTCAGCGCCAGCTGGATGGAGTTACCAGAAATAAAAAAATCTACCAGGAGATCGCTACATCCCACAATGCCTATGGATATGATAGAACATGGGAACAGTGCCGAGTGAAGGTAAAAAACCTCATTCAGAAGTACAAACAGGTCAGCGCGCATGTACCCAATTACGTACAGTTCGATCATTTTTATTCCTTAGGTGAAGGACAGAAATGGTGTCACGGGTGAAACACGTAGAACGTGCCCTTTTTATAACGAGCTTGATGCTATTTTGGGGAATAGAGCAGCAACTCGTCCCTCTGTGGTTGTAGATAGTGGAAATGGTAGTGAAACCATTCCTGTGCTTGAAGATGAAGGTACGACCTTAATGTTTGAACTGAGTTTTAAATTCTCATTGAAACATCAACAGGAAATACATCCCCTCCACCTAACCCAGATTGGCCACCATCATTCACACCACAACTGCCACAAAATGCTGATCTCTCACCATCAACATCCATATCATCACTATCAGCATCAAGTCACTTTTCTCCTTCTGCTACAGCAAGTCAATGCTCTACCCCACTTAGAAGTCTGCCATCTACTCCAACTGATCAAGCTGCTCCATCATGCGATAATCCTCAATCAGAAGATCATAATTCTTTGAGTGACACCTCTGCATCAAGTATGTATTTCATTGATTGTATGCAAGCATACACAGTATTTTTATCTGTATAGGTAATGCTACTAGGTCAAAAAAGAGGGCTGAGGAGACTTCACGGAAGATAGGTAATCGTTTTATGAATGTAGTTTTTTTTACTGCATGATCATCTACTTATGTAGGCACAAAACGTGTTAGGGATGATGGGATACATCAACTGGCAGAGATTTTTCAAAGAATGGATGAACTTTCTGCACAAAGAGAAGAGAGGATGAGAAAAATGGAAATAGAAATGGAGATGAAGATGCAAGAAATGGAAGCAAAAAGAGAAGAACGTATGCTTATGTTGTTTGCTGGTTTAATGAACCAGAGAAGTGGTTTTGGCAGTGTACCCATGTTCAATGAGCAGTGAACATCATGCATGGCATGCGCCGTTATCATGTGACTCCTATGTACCTTGCTCATTATATAAGAACTGTAAGTGAAAAGATGGTTACATACATAATCATACTCATACATCAGTACACCATAGTTTAAGTAAGAAAGTCCTTTATAGCATCACGAATATCTGTGGCTGAATTGTACACTGGAACTACTGTATGTGATTGAAACATATTATTCCTTGATGTCCACTCTTCAATGTTAAAGTTATCCTTTATTTCCTGAAAGTTATGTAGAGTAATGCATGCAGCAACAATATTTATAATGTTTGGAAGTTGGTAGAAATCCATCCTCTTCATTAGACATCTCCACTTTCCTTTTAATCTTCCAAAAGCATTTTCTACTACCATTCTTGCCCTGCTTTGTCTGTAGTTGAATATTTGTTCTTGAGGGGTAGTAAGTGCATTTTCAAGATATGGCTTCATCAGCCAAGGTAAAAGCGGGTATGCCGAATCACCCAAAACTAACAATGGCACATCAATTCCACACATGGAGCGTGGCCAATGTGGAAACAATATATTTCTATCGCCTTTTATGAAACATGATGAGTTTGAAAACACACGAGCATCATGGACTTTACCAGGCCATCCAATGTTAACATCCATGAACAACCCACGAAAGTCAACAAGAGCTTGCACCAAAAGAGTAATAACTCTTTCGATTAAAGTAGTCTGATGCACATTGATGCGGTTTTATTATAGCAATGTGGCTTCCATCAATTGCCCCAATGGCCTGTGGAAATCCCAAGTTATGCTCAAAACCATTTACGATCATCCTAAGCATTGCCATGTTAGGAATGTGCACATACTTTGGCATTATGTGGGAAGCTACGACAGCACATGTGTCATGCAAAACCTCATATACAGTAGACTTTCCAATTCCAAACAGAACAGATATAGTTCGGCATTCCGTGTTTGTGGCTAGTTTCCAAATGGTAATTGCCACACGAGCTTGAACGCTAATGGGTAGCCGAAACCTGGTGACTTCTCTTTGAATATGGGGGGCAAGCTCCATACAGAGATCGCTGAAAGTATCCCTGCACATTCTAAAATTTTCCATCCACCAATCATCGTCATACATACCATCCACAACTTCACTCCACCATTGTGTGCTTCTATGTTTACGCCAACACATTTTACTCGGCCCACGTCTGAGCATAAGCACATACATTGTTCTGAGGGAAAGGTAAAGATTCATGTTAGCTAACTGTAAGCAGCTATATATAGTAAATCACGTACATGTATCTCCGCAACTTGGTTTGTGCTATTGTCTTCTGCCATGCTAGATGCCGTAGCTGCCTAGCAAGCGCTCTCTTGTGACGATTTAAACGGTTCTTTTTACATAGCTTTAAATACATACTGTATAGCGCGAGCAAAATACATGTAGCCATTTTTTAATAACAATAATAACTATAACTACGTGACGACATTCATATAATCCTGATCAATGCGAATTGAATCGAATTGAACCGTATGACGGTTAGTGCGGAAATGCCTTTAGGCTGGTAGGGGATAATGTTGACAAGAATGTCAAACCTAGGGACATGCGTCTTAACAGCCAGACCACTTCCTTGCACTATTTTCATACCTATGCTGTTAAGGACAGGATATGTTTCAGTCATTTAAGTACTGACCCCATTGAGATCGTTCAGGACAGTATTAACTTTGAAATGTTCTACCCAACTGTTGGAGATAACACTCAGTTAGTTTCAAACTTAGAAACATTAGTAGCTAGGATGTTTGTACAACGTATTCCTGGTCTGCAAAGTTTGTCAGCTGAGGCTACACCTCACATCAAACACCTGTACTCAAAGCAGATGGCTTTGAAATCAGAAGTGGTATGTTCCTACTTACTATTACATACATTCCTAATTAATTATTATTAATGCGCAGGTGCCATTGGGAGTGATGCTAAAAAATGAAAATGTTCTAGGAGATATGATAGATATCTTAGATGGATTACACTGGTATATTCCTATGACTACAACCTCCCAGACGTTGGATGTTTGTGCAGAAGGTGGACATACAAGAGCTGTTGAAGTCAAGCTACACAATTTTAGCTACATTCCTTTGGGTGGTGATCAACTGACAATAGCGAGAATTCGGGGTAGCCAAAGTATACTTTCAAACTCAGACAATGGTGAAGAACGTCTTGAGGGGTTTGTACCTGTGATAGAAGATTGGCACACAAAGATGTGCTTTATGGAGGTAACCTGGTTTCTTGATTATACTAGGTGTGCATAACCTGAATTGGTTGCTAATAGGGTTTGGAATTTGGTCATGACATTGCACTATTTCTGTTGATTGATGCACAGGTGATATGGAAGAGGCTGTACAGTTCTTGCTCAGGTATGGATACTGGGACTCTCTTCCAGCTAAGAAACGTCATCAACAGACGGAATGTTATTACAGATGTCAGCAAGGACCTTACTGCTTGTGAAGAGTTTATGCAGCTGGCAACTATAGCACATGTCGTGTCAGCTGCAATTCACATAGCAGGAGTCACAAACATGTCCTCAAAGATTATGTCAACTGATAAGCCTATGGCAGCTGTGAAGTCATTAGTGAAAACATTGATCAGTGAAATGGTCAGAATTGAATACATTGCTGGGACATCTGACTGAGTCAACCTGCCCTTCAATAGACAGTGTACAGGAGTATGCTAAGGAGACACTGTCACTGGGCTTACTACTCTTAGAATTCAAAGATGGTATTCACGAGGGAGATGGAAACAAAGTCCTAAGATGTTGGAAATATTTTCTTCTTTTTTTCGCGCTACTAAGCATAAAAATTACTGCATAGAAGCATTCAACCTACAGATGCAGTATTACTATATCTTGCCCAAACGGTATGCTGAACAGATGTTGTGGGGCCGCTTCATCAACAGTGAGGGTGGACCTGGACACAACATACCAGCTGACCTACACATGGAACACCTCAATAAACTACTGAAGAGCACAATCTGTCATTTGGGTGCCAATAAAACTCCTCAGGCAATTATCAGAGCTGGGAAAGCCCTCGGCGCTCTAAAATATATCCTTGAAGAGTTTGACAGAGGTACTGGTGTATGGGTTACAACCAACCATACGACAAGGTCAGAAGCTGAAGATCTGATGAAGATGGTCACAGAGCTCTCACAGAACAAGGTGTTCTCTCATAAGCCTGGAAGAAAGCATAAAATATTTCCATCCATTCAATGCAACAAGCTGTTGGAGTCAATCAATCAGAAAAAACTTGACCTCCGGATGACTCAGAAGGTTGGAGAAATCCTTAAACTTTCACCTTTTTCTCACTAGAGATTTAAACCTGTGCATGTAATTGTCCAATTGTATTTGTAAGTAATGTTTTGCCTTGAGAGTAAAGATTCAGACATAAACCAAGGGAGGGGGGCTCAATCAGTCATCAGCCACTGCAGTGCACAAGTCTCCCAACCTACCTCTCCCATACTGTATGCACACCTGTCCTATACAACATTTCTGGCATATGCATGTGTATTCATGCAATTAATGATTTATATCCAGTTGATGGAATAACAGTTGCTTGTAATTTAACAGAATGAAATGGGAAAAGATTTACAATCACAACTATGTGTTGTACATTTGCATTTAGCAGCACAAACATCACAGCATTTACAACCTGAAATGCTATTGTTAGTACAGTCAAAATAAGACATGAGCTTAGCCCTTCTGCACTCTTCTTGGCCCCTGCAATAAAGTTCCATTTCCTTGCTTTGGAATCTAAAATCGGCCGTTTTCCAAAACAGTACAGCATTAGATGGGAGACCATTTCTACCAGCTCGACCACACTCCTGAACATATGATTCGCGATGTCAGATGAAGGTCCCCAATGGATGACCTGGCGTACATCTACACAGTCTATGCCCATGCCAAATGCTATGGTACATATCACCACACGAAGAGGAGCATGGCTTGTACCAAAAGAGGCTACAATAGAATCTCATATGGACTTTCGTGTTACAACCTGTATACATGTCCACAAGGCGAAACATTGCTAAATTTGGTGCCCCAACTGGTTCAGTGAACTCTTGCTTTAGTGAAGAATGAAAGAAGTGGTACAGTTCTGCACACTCTTCACACCTTCTACAGTAAATTATTACCCTTGGCAGTCGACATCTAACAGCTCTAAGCTTATCAACCAGTGGTGTAAAGACATCTTCTATGCTCGCTTTCACACGTACTGAATAACTGATATTAGGCTTATCTGGTGATGAAGACACAATGACTGTGCCAATAAGACCCAAACTAGTAATGACGTTCTCTCTCGTTGCGGTTGTGGCAGTTGCTGTCATGGCCATTATGTAAACGTGTGATGGAATTAAGCTTCTTACTGCTCCAAGATTTCTAAATTCCTGTCGAAAAAAGTCACCCCTACAAATAAGGACATGACAGTATGAAAGCAGTTTAAATAATGCAGAAGGTAGCTAACCATTTGGGAACACAGTGGACCTCGTCCACTACAAAAGCCACCAAATTACTTTTATACACATGAGTCCTGAGCATTTCTCTTTTGCAACAAACTTTCTGGACCTATAAAGACTATTTGAACCTCGCCTCTTAGTATCGCTTCACATTGGGCACGGTCATCCGTTTCGCTACTTATATACGCTGCTGAAACACCTTTAGAGTTGAGAGCTGTTACCTGTGGAGTCATAAAAAGCTGTTAGTGAAGCCTAATTTTATAATGAGTTGCAACATACTTGGTCCTTCATCAAGGCAATTAGCGGCGACACGATGATCACAATGCTTCCAACGCGCCCATAGAGGTAGTCAAAGGCGAACGGTAGCACGGAGAAGCACAACGATTCACCACTCCCAGTGGGGAGAATGAGGAATACATCATTTCCTTGCATAAAGCTCTTCACGGCTTTAAGCTGATTTTCCCTAAGCAAGGGATATCCCAGCTTTACACAAGCTTTTAAGATGATGGCGTCGAGATCGTTGCTTGCCATGACTAAAACGATACGTGTCTAACTTAATACTTATTGATCAATTACACTCCATAAATGACGTCACGGGTGCTCTGCATTCTGATAAAATCGGTTGCTCTCAGAACGACTTTGGTTAGGCATTTTACCAGACCCTCTTTCCGCGTAGCGGTGATGTAATCCATCCGCAGCTGCGGGAATCAGGGTCTGGGTACGAGACTAACATGGGGAACTTTTACTTGTGGGAAGCCTTACTGTACATCTGATAACAATTAAACACAGCTGCAGCAAGGGGTGGATGCGCATGACTGACTTGTACTATACACACTTGTGTAGTCCTTTCTTTCAACATCAGATAACTAATGTACAATGTAACAGACACAGATGCATGCACAAATAACCTTTTGTACAAACATTGACCTTTACCAGGGAACTGGAAGCCTTACTGTACATCTGATAATATGCATGCAAAGAAATGTGTTAATGTGTGCATGACAGGAAGCCATGAGCAACTTACATTAGCACGTAAGAAAGCAGCCCTTAGACTTTAAATGCTACATACAGCATGCTATTTATAACATACCTTTGGGTGGTAGTGGTAGTTCTACGACCCTTCCAATACCGACTCCTTCTAGCTGCCTTAATGGTAGCTGAATTGCCCCTGTATATCCGCCTTTTAGCAGCACGGTTCTCCTCGACGCCCTCTTGATATCGCTGCCTTTTAGCAGCACGGTTCTCCTCGACGCCCTCTTGATATCGCTGCCTTTTAGCAGCACGGTTCTCCTCGACGCCCTCTTGATATCGCTGCCTTTTAGCAGCACGGTTCTCCTCGACGCCCTCTTGATATCGCTGCCTTTTAACAGCACGGTTCTGCTCGACGCCCTCTTGATATCGCTGCCTTTTAGCAGCACGGTTCTCCTCGACACCCTCTTGATATCGCTGCCTTTTAGCAGCACGCTTAGATACAGCATTTGCGTTGTAGGTGTCGCGTACAGAGGCCTTCTTCTTTTCTGGGTCGGCCTTGTAGGTGTCGCGTACAGAGGCCTTCTTCTTTTCAGGGTCGGCCTTGTAGCGCCTCGGGCTTTAGCCTTGTTCTCTTGTGGCAAAATATCTTCTCGTTTTTGGAGGTATTCCGCTCGTTGCTTAGATCTCTTCTTTTGATTACGCGAAGGCATTTTTAGAAAAACAACTTCACTAGCCAAAGTAAGTAACGACTAAACTGCGATAGTAGGAACACCAAAATAAATTTAGTGCCTGTTGGAGTATTTATACTCCCTAAAATTATACATTTTATTAAGAACTTGCCAGATGGCCATAGAACTTGCAACCAAATAAGGTATTTCTCGCTGTAGTTTCTTTCTAGATGTGATATGTGTCCAAATGACATGCTAGGATAACGTGCCGGTAAATTCTGAAGAGATTGGTACTATTGTCGTTCTTTAAAACCGTTCGTAGCTCGAGTTATACCTTCCTAAGGAAGAAGACGACGACGACGACGACGACGAACAATTTTTTTGGGAATGGGCACGAGAAGCAGGTTCTTTGTTTGTCTGGAAGCGCATAGTTTAATGACATGAAACTAGCATGAAAACGTAGATCTTGGTGTTGTCGTTCGATTGCTGCAACGAGATAAGTGATCCGTTTCTCCGTTGTCCCTCCCGACGCGATTTAAAAATTTTAATGACATTCATCATTCCTCAATCAATCCTATATTGAACCTGCTGACGCCGGTTCAGATTCTCCCAATCCACGTGAGAGTGCCTGTGGATGAAATCAGAGTACCTGTGGATTAAATCTTCAAGGCATTTGTGCAGGCCCATCCCAGAAAACTATCCTTATTTGATGATTGTAATACATAGATGCGCTCCCCCAGACCCCCTAGCTGGGCGGGAGGGGTACCCCCTTCCCGCACCCTCCCCCGCCTTTTATCATTGTTCGATTCATTGACAACCTCTGATATCCTGGATCCGCCCCTGAGTTTTGCAGCTACTCAGGCCTTATATTAGTATGGCCGACCAGCAAGACACGAAGTTCCCCATGGTAGGTTGGACTGTCTCAGGCTCTGACTTCCTAAAACCCCTTACTGAAATCGCATTTCGGTACTTGGATGGTGGAACAGACACGACACAACCAGTTGTGAAAATTGCCACTCCTGCTGAACTAGTTGCCGCCTTTGACAAGGCAGGAGTTTCACTCCAACTTGCGGACGAAGTGCGGCCAACGGAGAGCCAAAAGCTGCTTTCGGCTTGTCAGATAATTGTTGACTATTCCGTGCACACCGCACACCCCCATTTCTTGAATCAGCTGTACGGCCACTGTGATCCCGTCAGTATGGGAGGCGATTGGCTGGCTGCGGCATTGAACACAAATGTGCACACCTACGAAGTCGCTCCAGTCTTCATCGTTATGGAACGGGCTGTAATCGACAAGTTTGCACGTGTGATCGGACCGGAGTTTGCAAAGCATCACGAAGGTTTGTTTGTCCCCGGGTGTTCGATTGCGAACTTGTATGGCATGCTGTTGGCACGATTCCGTGTCGACCCGGACGTACGTACTCGCGGAATGACAGGGGGACCAATGCTAGTGGCGTTCGTTTCAGATCAAGCACATTACTCTTATCAAAAGTCAGCTATGGTGATGGGTCTAGGTCTGAACAATATCGTTGCAGTCAAATCTGACATAATGGGGGCTATGTTGCCAGAAGAATTGGAGGCCGAGGTGGTGAAAGCAAGGGCCGCCGGAAAGTTACCTTTCTTTGTTGGAGCAACTGCCGGCAGCACAGTGACCGGTGCCTTTGATGATTTCAACAAGTTGGCCGACATCTGCGCAAAAGAAAGCATGTGGTTGCACGTTGATGGTGCTTGGGGGGGTTGTGCTCTTCTATCGTCGATGCACCGCGTTAACCTTTGCGCCGGAATTGAGCGCATCGACTCGTTTGCCTTCGATGCTCACAAGCTCATGGCGATGCCCGTGCAATGCGCTGGTTTTCTTGTGAAGCATCCAAATATGCTGAAAGCGTGCAACGGTATGAATGCCACATATCTATTTCAACCCGATAAACTTAACAGTGATCAAGACCTTGGGGATATGACCATCCAATGTGGTCGCCGCAATGACTGTTTGAAGTTGTGGATGGCGTGGCACGCTTTGGGAGACTCCGGATTTGAGGAGCGAGTCAATAGAAGCGCCGCGTTGTGCCAGTACTGGGCCCAGAAAGTGAAAGACGACCCGCGGTTCAAGATGGCAGTGCCGCTTGTCCTTTTCAACGTATGTTTTTGGTACCTTCCCGCCGATTTGAGAAGTTGTGACCCAAGTAAGTGCACGCCGGAGGAGCATGCCAAACTGCATAAACTTGCACCATTGATCAAGGCACGCATGCAAAAGGAAGGATTGGCAATGATCGGCTTCCAACCTTTAAAGGGAATGCCCAACTTCTTCCGCGTGGTGATTCCGGGGGCCGCGGTATTGAGTATGCAAGATGTAGACTTCATTTTAGAGACAATAGCTCAAATTGGTAAGGAGATAGAGTCGCAATTGTAGACTGCGATTTTTTTAACCCATTTCAATTATCGAAATGAAGTAGCATTATACATTACTTACGTGAGACTGGGAACAAGACTACTCCTGCGTTCTCACGGCGGCTTCTCCCATAACCATTCGTGTAAGTCAGAGGTGGCAAATGAGCTGCATAGCCGCGCCTCAGCCTGTCTCTGATCAGCCAATACAAATTCAATCATGGCACGCTCCTACTATTACCCTGAACGGGTAAATGAACTGTAGTCGTATAAAAATGTGTGTTTAGTCTATTTACGTACAAGTTATCTGACTTAGCACATGTACACCTAGTTGGGCGTGACCCGACCTTCGAGCACAGATACTCGGTCACTCTTTCATTCTTTCAGTGACAGTTCACAGCCCTCACGCACAGAAAAAAATTTTCTCCTAAGGTTGAATCAATTGATAGCAGTGACTAGTGGGCTTACGCGTGGTAGCGTTGTGTAAACGTACCACGGGTGCAGACCGCACAGTTGTGGATGATAAGAACCCCATAGACCTGCTTAGGTAGTGATCGGCATGCCCGATAGTGTAGTTAGTGTTATTATTGTAGTTGCTTTAAAAATTATACTTACTGGCGTTACTGCATCCAATGTGGTTACTGCATCCTATAAGACAACCTAGAAAGATGGTTTTATCCTGTTTTTAAATATTGAAATGCTTCCTTTGAGGCTCTGTATTGTGTTGAAAGTGCGGTTTCCGAACACTCCCTACTGTCGACCACTCCTCACGTTACCCTATACAGTACATAAACAGCAATATAAAAGTGAGATTGTCACTCCTTTGTGGCAGGAATGGGAGATGTTGAACATCAGTTTGCATTGCATGGCAGAATTAACACCACAGTTGATTAAGGTCTCAACACACAAATTATCCACAAAAAGAAACTCAACCGTTTTCCGCAGCATTTTTGCAGGCTCTCAAGTGATATGTGTATTTAATTATAAAAATAAAGTCGAGCTGTCTTGTACATGTCACCTGCCGGAGAGAAGTACTACCATTATCTAACAAAAATGGTATGGTCTGCATCCACGTGGTAAAGTTTACATTAAAACCCATCAATCTGACCCTTGACTACTGCTGATGTAATCAGACCTTGCTACTTTTGGAAATTTGGTGGAGTACTCCTGTTCTCAAACAGCCCCCCTCCCCCTATTTTGCTAGGTCACTTCTACAACAGCCTCTCCTCTCCTACACCATGGTACCCTTCCTCTAACTATTCCATACACGTGCTCATCACTTGTAGGTACATTTGCAAATGTACATACGTACATAACACCACATAGATCCAATCAGTTAATCATATGAAAATGGTAAACCTGCACCATCCACCAGTCCCAGATCTTCATTTTACTCTATTGACTTGTGGATTGGTTTCACCTAATGTATTTACAAACGCAGTATTAAATGTGTATAGAATGATAGGAAACCAACAATACAGTAAATATGGCACAGCATGGTGAGCAGGCTCATGCATCACATCAAACACACACACTTGAATTAAAAAGAGGGAGACAACACATTTTTCTTGACCTGGCTGAAGAGTTCAATTGTAGTTTTAGCAAATAATTAAATCAGCACCTTGAGCTCAAATCATTAATAATATCAGCTTTGAGAACAAGTCCACAGCTGTTTGTATACTACCTGTTGTGCACAGAACATATTAGCTGCTACCCTGCTAATAATAGGCCATTCCTATGAGGCCAAAAAAGTAGATCCTGAAATCAAAGGTCAATGTGGATGCAATAAAAGTGCAGTACAAATGCATTCGTGCAATTGTTCTGATAATTTGATCAATGCATTAATTTTAGACCCTTAAAAATAATTAAATGACAAATAATATAATGACCACACGACCAATTAAGGTGAAAAACTTAAACTTACCTGCATGGCATGGGCATACCAAACATGCATGGTAGCATGTGATAATGAATTTCTGTTAAATAAATGTCATTGGAGGCATCACCTCTTGCATGGCAAAGCATTCGTTGGAGCACAGAGCATTAGCGAAATGAGCACCGCTGCTTCCGGTCCATTGGTAGAATGGGCTACACGTTTGCATTGAAAACAACTATTACCATATCAAGTCACTTGAAAATGTTGGCTAATGTAAAAGCTAGCTCACACACAAGTTCATTGATTCCCTTCACAGGCAATACATGTACATCTATATAAACAAGGTTTTGCGTGCCAATGTGAATGGTGCAACATAAAAATGAACACAACTACACATATGCACAAAGCCAACAGGACTGAATAAAAACAGCAGGTACATGCACAATTACTATAGAGCTGTCTCAGCATGTGGTGATTCTGCAACTGGAAGAGTCGTTAATGATTTTATTGCAGTAGGAGTTCCTGGAGCAGAAGTATAGGATTGATCATCGGAGTGAGAATCAGTGCTGTGCTGTGATGTCTTCTCAGTTAATTCTGCCTCTTCCGCAACAGACAGCAAGCCAGAGTTGACCCATAGAAAACTAGGCCGCTTTGTCACTTGCTCTATAATGATTGGATAATAGTTATTGACCATGCAACAAGATATTCGCATGCTGGTATCAACATACCTGCTGCCACGATAGCATTGCCTGCTGCTACATCGCTATCATCTAAGCATCTCAAATTCTGTACAGGAGGAAAGCACACATACATGTACATGTGTGTAAAGCGAACCTACAAGTTATTTAATCCCATGACAATTACATGCCAATATTGTATACCAATGGCATACTTTCTTCATATGAGACCTTGAAACAAAGTTAATGTGTGACTTCAGCAAGGTTATAAATACTCTCCAACAAAGTTTGTTGGGTACCAAATTTATGTTAAGCTCAGAGACAAATTTGAAAACTCTCCCACACCCCACTAACTGTGTTTGTGAGGACTCATCTCCCCTGAAATGCTTAGCCTAGTACACTATATTACCACCCACATGTATGTACTGCAGTTAGACCAGCTATCATTACAGAATAATCTTGAATACATATTAACTGTCTATTGAGATTACTGATAACTGACCACAGTATCCAACATCACTAGGTATGTGTTTTGATTAACTTATCTACAAATACGCCTACATGCATTTCAAAAAGCTTAAACTGTTAAATGCAAGTGGGTTGCTTATTTTTATATGTGGCATACATGCACATAACAACAACCAGCACAGTTCGGTAATTCATGTACTATATATATATCCCTTGGCCATGCACTTGTGTACCCCTGAGGTTTTTTGTCAATGAAACCCTGCTTACCAGCTGCTGACTGAGACAATCATCAGATGGCATTCGAGTTAGGAGGGCAGGACCAGCATTTGGTTGAACTCTTAGGCCAGCCTTGGAAAATCAGAGTTAATGTATGAATATAACAATGTAATGGACAGGTGAATGTACTTGAGCAATCAATAAAGCTTTCTAAATTAGGTTACCAATCACATTCGTCGCCAGTAGTACAGCATAGTCATTTGACACATTGTCACTCGTTCTCATTAGTTTCAAATTTACTTTCCAAAGGAAAGTATATAGTAGAAAATAATGAAGCTAGATATTGTACTTGATGGGGTGAAATGTTTAGACGAACTCCAATCAGCACTACACCATTATTTTAAGCAAGCAAACAAAATGTTGCACATGCTTACAACTCTCAAATTGATCTAGATGTATATAGAAATACACAGCTACAAGTACTGCACATATACATCTATACAGTGGTTGGTTAAGAAAGTCGAAATTGCATGCCCATTTTAATAAGCACGATACCTTGAAGCGCACTGCACGAGACTGCTTCCTTTTCTTCAAAAACTGATTCCTCCACATATGTTGCACAAATTTGGCTGCATATAGTGGTCCCACTGTTTCCATGGCTACAGTAGATCAATGAAAGTGATTCATGCAACGAAAATATCTTTTACAAGGGACATTGTGCATACATTGATCTACATACTATGTGACACACCGGCAACATGCATGCTCTAAACTCTTTGTGCATGCAATTTGCATCTTTCACTGTTATAGTGTTTTAATATTTAATTTCCCATATCATATAATTGCATATAAATAACACGGTGTTTACTTGGAACCATACTGTACAATTACGCAGGTTAGAAACTGAACTGTATCTTTGCGTTTATTTATTTTAATTCCGTATTTCTTAAACTTCACTACAGTCTTTGTAGGATTGGCTCAATAAGAACTGGAGTCCCCCGGGTGCATCTCTTTAGTGCAGTAGATTAACTTACAGCACATGTTACACCACACACATTAAAGAATCTTCAAATTCTAACAACTGTCAGAGACTCCCAACCTCTAAACACCCATGAGAGTTTTTGACGATGCTCATAAATTAAAAGCTTTTTTTCTTTTGGTTTCCTGCCGAAATCCATGGGGTATAATAGTCCTGATGTAGGGCTTTGAAGGGTGCATTCCAGCAAATATCAGCAGGCTGTACTAATTAGTGCATCTCGGTAGAACAGCTAATATGTTACTATTCTTTGCTGGGCATTGTCTGACAACACGGTTTGTAAAATGGCACTTGAATGTATTCCACACGAGAACACGTTTAGTACTCAGCAATACATTGCTGTTACTTGTGTATTGTTGATAAGTGTAGCCATCTTGATCTTTTTGGCAAAAAGGAACATGACACAAAACAAAATAGGAGAAAGGAGGCCGCTAACATTCGCAATTCATATAGCACTGCATGCATGTGCTATGTATAATACACGCACTGTTTTTATGCATGTACACAGAGCACATGTTGGAGATTTACATGTAATACAGTGTACATGAATATATATGATATTGAAGTATCTTTGCATTTGTATTGATGCATGCACATATACAGATGAATTAAATTAATGGGTACAGTATATACTTCGGAAGTTGTGTGTGATGAGCCTATGCAGGTGGTTACAGTTGCTAGAATGGTTTATTTGTGTGTCTGTGCGTGCATCTCTAGCATGCATGGCATACATGTTCATCCACTATATTACAAGCAGTCTCTATGAACCCACATACCCCATGGTACACACACTAGTTTGTTATGTTTAAAAAACAATGTTGGCAATTGCAGTGCCTACATGTAATATGGTTAGTGTAGTTCATTCACTTCACTATGCAATACCACATTTGAGTCTCAAAAGGAGGAAATAAATACTTAACAATGTAGTGTAAAGGCTAGGAGAATAGAGCATGTGTGCAAAAAGGTTTTTGTTGTGTATCAGCTAAAACTGTGGGAAGGCTGAAACCTATTTTTAAAAGTGGGGTTCAGCACAGTCATGGTACAAATATTGTAGTAACTCGCAAAGCTATTGCAGAAGTTAGGATGATGTTCAAAAGAGTAGGGTGTGTGCAGCACTGCGGCTCTCAGCAGTAGTCGCAATGGGTAAAATTTATAATGCAATGAAATAAGTTCATGATGCTACAAGGTGAAACATCAAAAGTGGCCTGTCTATACTTGTATTCTGACGCATGCAAGTGGGTCCAATGTAAGATCATGGTTTTTGATTGAGGGTAACAGTTAGCGAGTTGTAGCCATGCACTGTAGTTGTTCAATTATAAGAAACTCATTATGATACTGAAGATTTAATAATGCATGATTTACAAAGCTTCTGGGGCTCCACCCCAGACCTCATGCTGTTAGCTCCCAGGCTCCACCCCATTTGTGCTCTGCATTCTATAATGTTCATAGTGTTGGGCCACTACGTTTTTATTTCTCCCCTTTCAAGGCCACTGGTACTGTGGCATGTATTCAGAACCAAAATGCACAACTTACGCAGCTACAACTGAACAGACTATCTGCACTAGCGTGGAAAATTTTAATTTTGCTTTTTGGAATATCTATTGCCTTTGCTTGCTCACAATGCTGGTCAGAAATTACATTGCTATGCTTATTCAAATTTTTATAAGTTTTGTAAGGTACTTCACTTCTTCCTGCCTTGTTGCAATATAAATGGAAGGAGTTGTATTAAAATTAGTAGAGGGCTGTATATTAATGCCTGTCACATGTGCATATTCAATGAGATTTTCTTAATAAATGAATATTGACTGGCATTAGTTGGTCACAATCTCAAAGGGAGGCTTGCAGTATACATAAAACTGAAACTAGAAGCATCCAATCTTTAGTAGCAAACAAAGCAGGTGTGGATGAGAGACACGTTTAGGAATTTTAGAAGTGAGAAACGCAATTGGAGGAGATGTAATGCAAAGAAGGAATAACTTTCTGCAAACAGCAAAAATATCTTTGAGGTGGTGGTAGAAAAGTGCAATTTCCTGCACACGAGAAGTTCGAGCGAGCTGCAACAGGTTGTTTGCCGAAGGCAGAGGACAAAGATTGAAATACCTAGAGCTGAGTTGTATTGCTAACATGGACAAGACAGGAGTGTGGGCTTATAAGCCTAGCAATTCACACACTGATGTCAGAGGGTCAAAGACAGTTCAAATTGCTACAACACGATATGAAAAGGAAAGAATATGAATTTACTTAGCCGTATTCGCTGATGAACACGCCATTTGTTGTCTACAAAGGAAAACAAATACCAATCAAACGTGCCCCCAAATGTGCACGATTTGTAATCCAAATGAGCTCTAATGCTTGGATGAATGAGAATCTGACGGTCAAATGGATTTTCTACATTGTGGATTGACCCAACTACAACAGAATTCCATAACATAGCAGACTAAATTGTATCTCAATCCAAGAAACACCTCTGACATGTACAAACCAGTTGTCACAAAGTAGTAAATGTAACTGCAACAGTTAATTTCTGTTCCCATTTTATTTTGAACCAAATTTTTAAATGGATTTATAAAAAAGCAATTTGTTTTGTTCTCAGAAAAGAAAGATTGTAGACCACTTACATGTACCTATACCCTGAGTGTTCCTTGGGAGCACTTCATTCAACTTATGTTGAAGTGTTGGAAAAAGTTGAAGTAGCCGTCCCTTGAGCTCTTCGTTACTTCCTATGAACAAAAACAATAAGAGTTGTATACATGTAACATGTACATGTAGAGGGTAACCCTTCATAAAACATAAAATAAATCTATTACTAACCTTTGCAGTCAATACTTAAAGATGATCTCACAAGAGCAAAAAGTGCAGCGTTGAATTTTACCATACCAGCACTGTTCATTGGCATGTTGAGCTCAAACATTTTCTATATACATGTGCAGTGCAGTACAGGTTATTTAGATGAAATACAGTGCATGTGAGCAATCACATACAGCACAAATACAGTTTGTACACACATGTGCTAGAATGCTACATCACCCGCAGGGAGATGTGGTAAATGCTACATGTACATGGTCCATTCTTGTATATTACTGGAACAATTATGACTAAACCTGGTGCAAACAATTTTACAATACTCAATACAATGCATACCTGTGCATAAGGATAATGAAAACACCCAAGATAGAATGTTTTTTAATTCAACGTGTATTGTGATGAAATAGGGGTTGACTATTTGCTTATTCTATTCACTTCATTTTCCCCTTTGTATAAAAACAAATGAACCTGCCTTGTATTGGGTTGGTAGAGGACACAGCTTTCCCCATCCCACTGGAGGGTTACAACTTGTGAAGATGTTCAAAATATTTTCATGATGAACCAAACCACTGTAGTGAAGAAATTCTATGATCAACTCATACAATATTTGTTTGAGCCTGGAAAAACATATTCTTTTATGTTGGAATAATTGCTTTGATGCATCCTGGTAGCTCACATCATTTAAAAGCAGCTAAGCATGGAATGTGCTAAGAATATACAAAATTTTACTATTACTGAGCAAACATAAACGTACCTAACTCAAAGCACTCCATGGACATAAATTATGTCTTGAAATCGCAAAATAAAAAGAATAAAGTATAAAACAGGGTACAGAACGGTGTTCACTCCTAGACCATCACTTGAAATGCTCAGAATGACAAAACATTTTTCAAAACTTCAAACATTAATTAAGAATTTCCAACAAATAGCAAACTACATACATGTATGTAACTGGTATGAGATCACATGTATAAGAAGTCAGGAGCTGCAACTTAGAAACTCTGACATAACTCACTTACGTTGCAAGAGGGTCGTATTTTGACCACAGCTTTACAAATTTTCCAAGTGACAGGGGCCCAAGCTTTGATTTGTCCCTCACCAAGTAGTCAAAATTGTCAATTATGATTGCCACAAACAAACTGACAATCTGGAAAAGGTAGTATCTGATGTACCAGAAATTCTGCCAAGGCTATCAGTGTACATATACAGGGTGTATCGGTATGTTTCTACCGAATAAACACTGTCAGCTAGCTTATATACATTCCACAATAATAAACTTGATTCAAAAAATAATACCTGTACCTCATACATGTAACACATACAGTGAACAGAAGCATTAATAAATAGCTCTGCACAATTATTTCATCTTCAAATATTAAATTTCACATTAAGAACGAAATAAAGTGAGTGATCAAATGTGGCCTTGTTACAGAATGTGATAGTACAGTTCATGTATGTACATGTACATGCACACAGATGAGATGAGACATCAACACACGATGACTGATCAGTGAGGAGGTGTGCATTGTGGAATTAGATGAGATTGTATTTCACATGGAATTTGCGCTGCATTTGCAAATACATGTACATAAATACGTCAGCAACAAATGGCAGTTAACTTCCAGCAGTAACACTTATCATTCAGAAAGGACGTTCTTGTGGTAGTACTAAACTGCTATTTCACATAAGTTAATAATATTTATCAATTGTGTAATAACATCACATCACCACGTGCACACTATGATGTACTAATTAAATTGCACCTCACAAGCACTATACTGTAATACACCAAACATGTAATAATGCAACGAACGCCAATAGCTACACATTTCATGCCCATTTACTCATGCATACAGCATTCCATTCATCCATATATTCTACTGGCTTTGTAACTCATTCGGTCAAACAAATACAGTACACTTACCAGCATACTGGAAGAAAAGAGAAACGATGAGAAAAAAACATATGCAAAGTCACTTCCACAAGCACGGGTAGAAGGAGCCCTTTCATCGCACTGTGCACCTGCACTGCAGCTTACCATCACATTCTCCCAGTTCTCCCCAGTCGATACTCTGTAAATGTAACATGAAAACATTGTGATATACAATCTCGCACTTTCAGGTGCCTAAAATTTCATCTTCAACATTTGTTGTGTTGTCCAATGGTGCATCACACACCCATACAGGCCAGTACACTATAACATCACTCAAGCACAAGCTGTGTGGTTTATACAAGACCCTTTACAATACAACTGAAGTTCAACACATTTTCCCTTGACATACTTTGCATATTGTTGTCTTCAACAGTATTTGCATACATGTATTGCCAATGTAGCCCTTAAAACATTCAACACCACATCTCATCCAAAATTACACATACACACCAATATTTAGCATCCTGCTATAACACTACTTCAATATATCACATGTATCTTTGCATGTGCATGGATCATGGATGCAATGAGATACAGTAACCATATAAGAACATAAAACCTTTCAAAAGAGCCTGAAAATTGTAATCAGGAATAGATTAGCTCTTTTTACGTGTTTTCGGTCGACTTGGGCCTGCAAGTACACCATCTTGTTATTTATACTGTGCTGGTTGCAAGAAACCAGTGATCAAAAGCTAATGCGTAGTAAACAGCCCACAAAGCCCATCAAATCCTTAATAACATTCGTAGAGGACATTCTTGAAACTCGTATATTTTAAACTGCAAAGACAAGATAATCCTATCTATCCAACATTTAGAAACCTTCATTGAATTCACACATCACCACAAAGACTTTGACCGGCAAAGAACAGCCAGCTGTGCATTGCCTGCACACTGATGTCTTGTTATTGAGATAATAATCACCTGAGCACAGGTCATATACCGATAGTGATAAAACATGCATTGAAACAGAATTACATGTACTATCAGTCCATCCTTTGGGGAAGACACTTCCACTTCAATTGCACCATTGTTTGGACATAAATTGACCTAACACTGCACAACTTCATCGAATTATACTTCATTGAAATACAGGTATCTATGCATGTATTAAGCACACCTGCTCTTACATGTATGTATGATTGCTCATACATGTATAAAAAAGCCTGGATGTAAGTGGGGGGGCATTTCCTATTACCACCATTGGTAGTAGTAGCATCATTAATTTGTTACCAACACAGGACATTGGTCTGATTGTTACCCCTCAATTTGAAGATGAGGCCAGGATATTCTTTGGCGATTTGGGTGTGCAGATAGTGAATGGTCATCGCTTTCTTGGGGGTGTTATTGGAGACTGCATGACAGCAGACGATTTTGTGAGGAAGAAGGTTGCAATGTGGGTAGATTGTGTTAAGAAACTCTCCATGGCAGCCACCAAGTCACCCCAAGCCGCTTATACTGCTCTCTCCAAATCCCTTCAATGTGAATGGTCATACCTGCAGCGAGTCGTGCTTAACTGTAGGTGCTTTTGTCCCACTGCAAGATGCAATTTTTAAAGCTTTCTACCCGGCATTGTTTGAAGGAGATTTGTCAGATGTTGAATGTAAACTGTTTTCTTTACCAACTCGTTTTGCTGGCTTGGGGATCAATAATCCTACAGAAACAGCATCATCGTCCTACCACACCTCTACTCAGGGCACCAAAGTTGTGGTAGAAGCTATTAAGGGATGTGGTGAATTTAGCTCTGCCTGTCACCTGGATGCAATCAGCAAGGCAAGACATGAGTCGCGAAAAGCACTTGACGAGATTGCCAAACAGAAACTAGATGCCATTCTTGCAACTCTTTCACCAGGCAGACAACGTGCAATCATGAGGGTGGTTGAGGGCAAAACGTCCAGCTGGTTGACGACTCTGCCACTTCAAAGCTGCCACTTTGATTTGGCTCCTGTACAGTTCAGAGATGGCCTAGCTCTGCGTTATTTGCGACATCCATCTAATCTGCCAGCCAAATGCGATGGTTGTGGAGCTATATTCACCCTCCAACATGCCCTAGACTGTAAGAAGGGGGGACTTGTTATACTACGCCACAATGAGATTCGTGACTCATTGGTGATCTTGCCAGTCAGGTGTGGCCCCAAGTTATAAAGGAGCCTATTGTAAATGAAGCTACTGCCACTTCAAGTGATCCAGGACTAAGGCTTGACCTGGGAATCAGAGGTGTTTGGCGACCACAGGTGGAGACGTTGTTTGATGTCCGTGTCATAGACACTGATGCCCCATCACACTGCCATCGAGCACCTAATGCCATTCTTGAATCCAGCTCACAGGAGAAGAGAATGTACAAAAAGGCAGTTGAAGACAGAAGAGGCACCTTCACCCTATTTGTCCTTTCCGTGGATGGACTACTTCACAAAGAGGCTAGTCACTTCATTAAGCACATGGCCACTGCTCTGTCTTCAAAGTGGGACAAAGCCTATTCTATCACCAGCAGCTACGTCAGATCACGGCTCGCTTTTGCAGGGGTTCGAGCAGTGAGCCTCTGTCTTAGAGGATCTCGCACCAAATGGAGAAGTGGGCTGGGGTTTGATGATGGTGCTCCTCTGGCCTCATTCATGGAGTAAATTTTTTGACTTATTATTTCTCTTTTTAATTACTTAAGTATCATCTAATTGTATGTATTTCATGTTTTTTAAAGATGAGGAACATATTCATTAAAAAAAATTTTTAAAAAAATTGTAGTTACTAAAAGGTAGTTCTCTGTTTATTTAATCTATGTTCTGTTCTGGAGTTATACAATTTTGCGCAACTTTAAAAAAAAAAAAACACAGGACATTGGTACATGTACATAACCACTCAATAAACATTGAACCTCCTTTCTTAACCAATTGCCCTCTTGCTATCATACTGTGTGTAGTAATTGTAATTGATTATTAACAGTGGGGCTGCAATAGAACCTTCTAGACTAACAGGCACGTGAGGCAGACTCTTTTAAGCGCTGGAATTGTAAGTATGAGTCAGTTGGCAACCCGGAGTTAGATAGCTGGACTATTGAGGCTCTACCCGTCACTCCCTCTCTTCTGGACTTGGCCATTCCGTGTATGGTGTTGTATATGCTGTACTTGTATAACTGTTGTGTGTGTTTACAAGTCGAGATACTACACTGTGGTTGAAGGTTATAAATTTAGTTGCACTGATTATCCAATCACTGTTTTCAGTTCAGATAAACGCATTAGATAAAATCACAGTTTCCAACCAACAATTTTCATTCACATTTACATGTAAATGTACATCATGTACCTTATCATTACAAGCAGTGCCTGAAGAAAGTTGGCAAAGTTATTATACTTCATAATATCAGAGGAATCATCGGGGGAGGCAACATTAATAGTGCCGAATGCCTGGATTGATCAAATAGAAATGCATCACTTTTAACATGCAGTTACTTTACATACAGTACAAGTACATGTAGCTCCTCCAAAATGAGATTCCAATGTACTCCATGCATTTACATGCGCCCCTCACCTTCAGTCCAATGGTATGATACACACAAATTGTACAATTTCATGAACAGTTCTAGCATGAACATTTTCAACACTGTATTGATGTTACCTGCATCCCTAGTAGGGCATATACCACATAGAGCCCAGCAAGCAGCACGCCCACCCATGGAAAGATCTTGATGAAGAAAATGTGATATTACGAGCAATCCAATTCATATTGACTGTGCAGTGTACAAATGTACAAGCATACTGTATCTGTACCTCAAGAGTCTGTACCAGAGTCCAGAGAATAGGGTGGATATTTGGAATCAACCGTAACAGGCGCAATACTCTGAAAGCACTGGCAATGTGTGTCATTTGACATTCCTACCCAATGAAAACACATCAATCATTAAACTGCTCACACATTTGCATATAGCAACAATTAATACAACATAACTGTCCACTATACACTGTATACGCCACATGTTCAAACACAACACCAATATGTAGCGTACTGTACACATACCTGTGATATTGCTCGGCTGACAATTAATTCAACAATGGAGCCAATAACAATCAAGCATTCAAAGGCATTCCAAGAACTCCTAAAGAATATCTGAAATACAGTTTGAGCAATAAAAAAAAAACAGTGAAAATACAGAAGGCATTTATGATCAAATTTCTAATCTCCAGTTACAGCTACTATACATGTACAGTGTACCTTATGCGAACTGCACAAATGGTTGGAAATTTGTTTTGAAAATTGAAATTCATGAATCCCTCTCTAATTGATATTTATTCTTGTTAATTTATTAACACATCCAAACAACTTAATATTCAAATATCTCCTGCCACATCTCCTTTACAAATTGCCCTACAAGATAAAGCAGCATACGTGTGAAGAGTACCACACAAGACTTACTGCAGGAGTAAAAACAGCCAATTTAAACAGCATCTCCAATCCAAAGAAAATGGTGAATCCAAAATTGATCCAATCAATCGTCCTACATCTGTCTATGTTTTTGTCGTTTTTGTACTGAATGTAGACAAGAGACAGTCAGCCAAATGTACATACAATGAGAAGGCACTTTACATCTTCAACTAGACAGTATCAGTGACTGGCGTACGAGTACAGTACACACAAATCAAAGACATGCAGCTAAAATTAATATGTGTAGGTAACAAACTGATTTAAACTAGAGTGTAATGCTATGATTTTGATATTCATTCACATTCAAATGGTGCCAAATACAACCAGTAAATGTTTAAATTGAAACAGCAATGCCAGTAAGTAGCCATATGGCTAAAGTTGTGTACCCAATGCAATTTATGCAATTGTTCACAATGATGCCAAGAAATTCAGTATTACAATGTGAGTGTTGTTCCGTGCAAAAAGAACCAGCTACATCATCTTTCTGCCCACCCCATTTCACATGTGTACAGTGTAGATATAATACCTGTGCCGCAAGGGTGATGCAATTGATCAAAACTGCAACAATGATCACAACTTGGAACACAGTGTGGGAAGCTATCCACACCATTCTCTCATAGACTTTCCTGTAAGCCCCATACCGTGGGGAGTAGATATGTTTTGGTCTGGCAGTTAAAGCATAGTAGATGCAATTTCGCTGCATTAAAAAAAAAAGAAAGAAATTACATGTATTTCACACAGGAATCAAATATCATCCATACATTGATTCATATTTCATCTGAATTTCAATAATATACAAAAATCCAACTGACCTGATTTCTGTCCAACTTAGCCTGTCGATATGATTTGAACCCAACCTCCTGGAATACCACAATGACAAAACCGCTGAACAAACTCAGCAAAAAAGATGAAACAAATATCATGAAGACAACAAAATAAATCGAAGCTTCTGGTGTAGCAAAAAATTTGGGTCCTCTGGGTTCATAGTTCTCAAGAGGGACAGCATTTACTCCTTGATACATAATGCTGTACAAATACAAAGATGACATCACATTAATTGTACATGTACATATACATGTGTACATGTATATCCATTTCTTTGGATATATAACAAAGTATATACAGTGTACATGTGTCAAGTTCCCTAACTAAAAAAACAACGCACACATGTAGATGTACTGTACTGTAACATAACACTAGTGACATGCTCTGCTATAGTCAATGCAACGTTAAGCTACATTGTACAGTGTACATGCACTGTACTGAGTACAAGGTACATACTCTGGCCATCCCTCCTTGGTAAGGAGTACAAACACGGTCATCAAGGATATGCCAATATGGTCGAAGTTGATAGGATAATTTTCCCACTTCCTTTCATTCACCTAGAAACACATACAGTGTAACAGTGAAAAATCAGTAAGTCAAATCACGTACATTTATGACACTGCATTCTTATCAAATGGTACAAGAGTCTTACCGTAGGACACGAAAGATCACCAGACTCATACGTGAAGAATTCTCCTCTAAACACAACAAACACTGAAGTGATTATGATGAGCAATCCCAGATAAGGAGTATTACTGTACACTGCATTCATCTTCACACAAGCACACTAACAGTTGTACATACATGTAAGCCCCACTTCACCTACAGTAGCACACTGAACAATATACAATGTAAATTCATCTTAGGTTGCTGCACTAATAAGATGCATTTTCACACCACCCACTCTGAAGCTTCCAGGATGGTTACTTGCGCTTACCGGCAATCCTCCTCTGTTGTCTTTGATGGATCCGTGCAATAATGGAAGCGTCCCTGAAGAACAAAACAAGCCATGCACTTCACATGCATGTCTACTCAGGTAGTAGTTTTTTAGGATTAGAATAAACATAACTTAGAAGCATATGAAAGAGCTTGATGAAATGAAAGCGACAGAATTGCTAAAGTGTACGTATGTGTAGAGTGAACGGTACTGTAGATGAAGCAGCATTATATTGATAGAAAATCACAGACTTAGCAATTTCCTTGTCAAATGATCGAAGATGATGCCTATGGCAGTAGACCATTCAGTATGCATGCTGTTTATGCATGCAACATACAGTCTACACCATGTACAGCATTTCCAGGTATGCAATTGCACACACTTTATGCATGCAGGTTGGTCTATTTAAAAAAAAATTAATCCAAAATACATGTAAAACCATATTAATTTTTATCCTTGTCCTCTTTCGTTTCATCACATGTAACTCAAGTTAGGAACATCATATGAAGACAAAATAAATTTCAAATTGTAGCATTTCTCTTCCAAGAATATGTTTTTAAAACTGAACCAATAGCTATCAATACTGTTTTGGAGGGGAATATAAATTAGGAAACAGTAAATAAAAAACTTATCTGAAAGTTATTAGAATTAGTGGTGATCCTATCAAACTCACTGTAACAGTACTGTACCTTGTTTCCTTGCTTATTGTACCACCAATACTATAGATCACTTTCTCAATAGAGAAGTTTTTTTATTTACTTGTAAATTGTAACATCTTTTTTTTTTTTTAATCAATCGAAAATACACAGTACATGTACATGTATGTCAATCTATGTGTGGATGTTAATATTCAATGCACTGCATTAGTGATATACAGCATTTCCACCTAACAATTTCAACGAGTACTTACCTTAAAGATATGTGCACCAACCACAGCAAAGATGACCAAAATCAACAGATTGAAAACAACAATGAACAGCACTTTCTTAAGGGACACCAGCACACCAGAAACAACCAGCTGAAATGGAATGCCACACAATGGCAATTACCAAAAGCATTAAATTACGAACGTACAGTACATTATGTAATAAACAGAGTAGTGTATGAAAATCTGCTCTTATCAACCTTGCATTAGAGCTACATCATTGTGTGCATTCAATAGCATTTCATACAAGCTACAGTACTTGTAAATACTTCTAATCTACAAAATACATAGGCAGCATAAAGCAAAGTCATTGCACTCAACATGCTTCCATTGCATTCCATCACATTAAAGTCTGGTTTTGTGCAAGGTTTTGATTGGTTCACACTGCCGACAAAATAGATGTAAATCAGTTACTGTGCACATGCAATAAATGTGTCCTGGTGTACACACAACTCTTACAATGACAGTTGTATTATTACAAACTGTCTTTTGTGATGATTGACAGAAATTCAATGCTCTATAAATTATACATAATGCAGTCATTTGTGGCAAAACCAGTTTTGGTTTCAAATGAGACCATCCACGACATAAAGGCAGTACACAAGTTGTGATGTAATCACTTACGTAGAGTGACGTTATCCTCATAAATCTCAGTGTACGGAACACCCGAGTCACCTTCAATGCACTCACTTGGGGACTGAGTGCCGCACTGAATCCATAGGGAACACAATTCCTTGTGAACAGGAAAAGAAGGTCACCAACTAGCAAATACGATGGCATTAGTAGAAATGGTAACCAATATGGTTGCAATTAGCTGACTAATTGATTTGTGTAATTATTAGTCACATTCAGATGATCGTACTTGTTGAAGGGGATGTACAGTACATACAAGGTTAGTGAGTAACTTGACGATATACAATGTGCAGTATGCAACCTGACTGCACACAAGTGTGCAGTCACAAATCTTTGAGACACTTACTCTATTTGTGCAGGTCTGTGTGCCAGGTAGACGACAATGGGTACGAGAGTGCACACGGTGACCATCACATCGATGATATTGAACACTCCTCGCAGGTAGGAGCCGCGATGCATGAAGACACCGTACGCTGTTGCCTGGATTTGGAGCATCGCTAAATGACTGCACAACTGCACACACTCCAAGCGCGCAATAGTCATGTTTGCAGAACACAGGATTCAATCCGTTATCCAATCGTGTTTTATTTTACATGTGAGGTAGCACGTACGCTCAAGTGGTCAACATGCTTCTCACACCCAATTGAATGACCCAGGACCATGGTCAGCAGCACATGTTGTCTCTCTCATGCGGTGGATGGAGATGCATTGGCAACTAATATGACATACATGTGTGCTGAAATTTGACCTTGTGCCACTGGCAGCTGGCACATGTACATATATACATGTACAGTATCACACCAAGTGATAGTTCTCAGACAGTAACAATAGACAGCAGAACAGTGACAGCAAAAGAAAACAAAAAAAAAAAAAAAAGAATCAAAAATGTACACTGTACAGTACATGTACTGGCCATACATTATGTCATTGTTCTTAGAATTGTACAAATTACTGGGACACACATACAGGTGTACTTAGAGGTACAGAAAAAGTGGTCGAAACCAAGCTGCGGTTGTTGCATCAAAACATACATATGTATATGACCCACCTGCACCAATACCTATATTTAAAATAATTTCATTTCAAATCATACACAACTGCTGTCAAATTTTTGCCTCATGCAAACGGCACTGCATTAATTGTAATAGCAACCTCAAAAAAATTTATCACTAGACTAGTGTACACAAAACACACCTTTAGTACGATCTCAATCGTGAAGAACACAGTTATTGCCAGGTCCACATACACCAGTACCGGCTGAAATATGTAGAGGAGAAGAATCTGATTGGTCACACGTGACAATGTGGCAGCTGTGGACCCTACCTGTATAGCACAAAGGCCAGTCACACAATCAGCCGTGACACACAACGGTAGAGGCAGCTCCAGCATCAGAGATCCACAACCAAGCAACACAACAAATAGGGCAACTACCTCAAAGCTTTTGTGGTGCACAACTTTGAAGCAAAACTGCCTCAACCTGCAATTAAAAGATTACAACATTTAAAAATCTATATACAGTACACCTGTTCTACGGTCAGTTCAGAAATGAGTCGAATAAACCCAGAGCCTTCCTTGGCATGCAAGGTGACACAATGTATGATCACACCTGGCACCCTTCACAAAACACCTACATACTCAACAGCTGCACACCTAATTGCTCACCATACTGTCGTTGTGCGAATAGAACAAATAGAGTATCATTTTGGTTGCCACATTCATGCAGCAGTCTTTACAGCATTGTGGGTACTCTATCCATCCAGCGTACCGTATACATGTACATGAAACACCTTACACATACAGGTGTATGCAGTGTAGTATGTGAAGTGCACTAGTCCTTGTATATGTACCTATCATGGATCATGACTAGAGACATTTACATGTGCACAGTGTGCATATATACACACACACACACACACACACACACATACACACACACACACACACACACAATGTACGGTGCACTGAATACATGTACATGCACAACCAAAAAAAAATGTCCACATGTCTACATGTACAGTAGAGCTGTACCTATTGTCCACAGATAAAATGAAGAAGGCAGAATGGTTGGGAATTTCCGAAGGCTCCATCACGGGGTTAAGATAAAAAGATCCAACATACTCCTTTAACCACTTCCATGCTACCGTCGCTAGGAGTATAAGGAAGATATATGTAATACATCATACATACAGAATTGTGCAGCAACTTGACACATTCTCTGAGAAAGGCAGTAATACATGTACTGTAATCATGACAAGCCAAATGTGAAACAACTTTCCTTCTACGTTCATCCATGCACGGACATACAGGTACAGTATAATAAAATTATTAATGCCTAATTGAAGGGGAAAAGGTTGCATGCATTGAATACAACATTTAAACATAGAACTAGGGGTACACTGTACCTTTCTCCTTAAATCCCATTGAAGCATTGCCATGTTGCTGATTAAAGAAGCAATATTGTTAGATATTACAGGGAGACCAACCACTGCACATGGCACGTATCATACATGTACATGCATCACTAATGTGTACATGTATGTACAGTATTCAACAATGATGCATACATGAGAGTTTGTATATCAGGATAGGTTCTGATACATTGAGAGGTCAAAGGTGAGCATAGTTATTTTGAAAAATGCACTTGAGGACAATCCCTTCTTCTAGTTGCTTATGTGTTGTGCAGTACAGTGTACATGCCATACAAGTGTATCGTATGGAGGAACCAAGGCTCTGAAGTGACTATCTTTTCAATAAGTGATCAGGGATACTTGAAGAATGCGAGATCTTCCGTCATTCTATATTACATGTACATGTTTATTCGTTATTTTTCTAGCCCATTTTCCAGTTTGTTTCCATAATAGCATTCAAAGAAGAAACAAATAATAATTACAACTACTGTAAGTTATTTAAGTTATTAATAGTTCATTAACAGCCCATTATTTTATTATCAGCATCACATACAACACAAAGCATAATAATAACATACGCTAAATTGAAGGGCACGTACTGGTAACTTATAAACCACCAAAGTGGCCTTGATTTATTAGAACTGCAACTCTTGACCCAACCCACATGCACTCCTGTACCTAACACAGCTGATTTAAATCATTAACTGAGTTACAACTACATTAAATTAAGTGGTTGACCACAAGACACCAAGTTTTGCGTATCAAGTACCTCACTGCACTGTACCATACACGAGCCCAATTGAAAGACTAACTCCCTTTTCTAATGTGTACATACCTTAGTGTTCTGCTGGTTTCTGTTTCTGGGGACACAATATGTGCAGTATCATGATTGTACATGTACACACCCAAAACATCGCACCACATGCCATGCACTAAATCAGCTTCGATTACCAATGTAACATAGCATGATGTAAAGTACACATAAAACAGCACACTGCATTTGCACATGTGTGCTGATTGGCAAGCATTACAACGTAGCCATAGCTACATCCTCCTTACGCAGTTCTGCGTGCCAGCGCACTGTGCTCCTCGGTGCGGTCCTCGATGAACACTGGAGAGTTCTCGTGGCTTGAGACTGCAGTACGTATGTCCTCCAGGGAACACTCTCTGCATTCAGTGGGCAAAGGTAATGGGCTCACTAATCAACTGACGCAATACAACATTACCACACCTGTGGAATACTAAACTGAAACCGAGAGTGCAATTATCTGCATACCATACGAACACTATTCTCAGCACACAAAATGAAATATTGTTTTGGACAGGACTATAATCTAATAATAAACATAATAATAAACGTTAATTGACTGACACACCACACTGCCCATTCATGATTGTGTTCTGTAACTCTTAAGTACTGTAATTCTACTTTCTAAAAGACATCTCCCCTCCTCCCCATCCCCACCCATACATATCAGTGAAATATCCAAAATCACAAGTTGCACTACATATGATGCTAGAAGTAACCTTAGCAGTTGCGCTGGTTGCGTCTTGCCCACATCCAGATCAACTGATCCTGACTGAGCATTGCTACCTGCCCTGCTGAGGTGCTTATCCATCGCCTCCACGTGGGACGTCCTGTCTGCCCCCACCGGCTCAGACAGGGTCCGGCTGAGCGACACTGCAGACACCACGGACACACCTCCACCACCTCCACCTCCACCACCATCACCACCACTCCCGTCGTGCACTAGGGTATCCTGTGACATCATATTTTGTTCTTCTGAAGGAAGGGTGTGGTCCACCTCCCCCTCCTCCTTCTTCCGCACGTCCTCGCTGCTCGACGACAATCTGAACGACTTCATCCTATTCAGCAGGGATTTCCCTATGGCTCCGCCCACATCCCCGATGGGCGAAGACACCGACCGGTGCCACTCGGTCCGCTGACCTTCCACCATCTTGTAGGCCTCCGTGGGGATGTTGGCGTAGAACTCTATGGCCCTGCGCAGTGTGCGGCGGTGTATGTAGGGCTTGCTCGTGTTCTTGACGGCATTGATCTGCTTCTCCCTCTCCTTGCGCTCCTCCTCGCGCTGCTCGCTCCTCAGCTGGCTGTCTTCCTCCACCTTCCTCACCTCCGAGAGCTTGTCGAAGGCAACGGCAGTCACCACGCCCACCAAGACGACTAGTTGTGTTCGACGTTCAGGGAAATGTATTTGTATCTGCAATGTACCTGTACATACATGTATCGTGTTTCTGCATTCCATTACTGTGCTGTGCACTGCTATGGCATACCACAATCTACAGTGTACGTTTCAGAAACGTGTGGACCACACAAGCTGAAGCATCATGTGTCTATCAAGCTGTGCTATGAGATTGGCTGCAAGCTTCCTTACAGAAGCAAATCACAGCTTTTTACAGCATTGGCACGCATGAGAGTTAAGACATCAGTTTAATTTGTGTCTGGTGAGCTGTAAACCGTTGATCTGCACGCCTCCAAAGTGCTAAAGTGTCACTGATTCAAGGGGTTTGGTGTGTGGTTTGGTTGAGCAGCTACTGTAGCTGTGCAGCAACACTTGGTGTGCAATTAAACCTGGGCTGTTGAGCCATTATATGGTAGGTTTAGGTGAGGACGACTGTGATATGTAAAATGTGCACTACATATTCCAGATATCACAGGTTCCCCTGTGGGCACAGGTGCATAATGGAACATGATACATGCACAATGACAATCTAGAATAGCCACACAACGTGTATCACATGTATCATGGATAGAAGTAAGTGCACCACTTGTCCATGTACATAAGAGGACACGCCTCCACAGAATGTTTAGATCAACAATGGAGGCATGTTGCAGGCAGCACTGCTACATGATTCATTTGAATACCAACAAAACAAAACAAAAAGTTTGCAGAGGTGGTTTACCCAAGCATAAAATTAGGATGGTGTGGCTTTGCAATTGATTAAAGACCTATACAGTATACAGTATACAGTAGAACTGCGATATTACCCTGCTTAGCATTTACAAACATGCATGTGTAACGGTCATCTGAGGATACAGGATATGAACAGGACTTGCGACGTGAAGAACGAGTTAATCACGATCCCCGAGGCCAGCGGCTCAGCTCCCTCCACGTAGCGCTGCACGTAAGGTCTCACTGCGAGAGAGACCACATTGTTCCAATTCTCCGTGGTCTGCATCTGCATGTGCATGGGTACACAGCAGTGACCCCAACTCATGACAACATGCACTGTGCAGTCAAAACAATACGTAAAGCACACTGCCAGACCATACATGCAACCAACCACCTACAACTTCCCAAACACTTATTCACACTAGAACAGACAATAGTAAATTCACAAGCTAGCAAATTAAGCTACATGTAAAGTGGCATGGAGTACATCAAGACCTCTAAAATCAAGTTCAATTTATGCCACGTTCATTTTTAATACTATACAATGCCTGGTTAACCCTCTGGAACACTGTTGTATAAAATAATTCTTCTCGTGATCTGCTCTCCGGTTAATTAAGGAACCTCTACTGTGCTCTACTGTGTGCACAATCGACGCTGAACCAATCATGTGTCATACAAGTGTGAGCCACAGTGCTGCAAGTGGCATGAGCAGCCACAATAATCATTTGTATCACACATGAATACAATTCACAGATTGTTTTAAAGGCTAGTCTATTGTACATAACCACTTTATGTGGCTATGATTTACTATTAAGATACATGTCAGTTAATAATTTGTATTATGCTGGGAAACTATAAAAAGCAAATTAAGGTCATGGAATAAGTCAAGACCTCTAATATCAAGTTCAATTTATGTCGCATTCAATTTTACTTTTTTCTCGTTAGCGCCTTTGGACTAGTGTTGTACAACATGTCTGCTTATATTCTAATTACAACGAACCTCACTTACTTTTAGCTACAGTAAGACACTCCACCACACGTATATTACTTAATGACCTACAGTATACCACTACAAATCATCTAGAATTATTTTGCACATTTGGCACCACTTCCTTCTAATAAACAAATTGTGATAATGGTCCTATGAGCCATTAGAAGTCCAACAAAACAGCTACATGTGTAGCTAGCGATTGTATTTTGATTCATTCAAAGTGGTTGTCAAGCATAGTAAGATGCGTGCCAGTGCAGACATGTCAAGACACACTACAGAAACCTGTACCTGGACTGATATAAGAAAGGCGTTGAAACAGTTATCAAAATTCGGTATCATGAATGTATCAATGTGCACCCTACAAATGAGAGAGAACATAATGTGTCAAAATACATGTAACTGGTGTGATGTCCCACCAAGTGACTTACAGCCCTCCAAACAGCCGCACACCAATGAGTGCGTAGACGAAGTCGACGATGAGTATGATGACCAGCACACTCAAGGTGAGCACAAACACATCAGACAAAATCCGTCCAATCTTCTTCACACTCTTCCAGTACCTTTGAGTAGCATTCATACATACAGCCATACACAAAAGGTAAACAACAGTAGATGTGTTTTGGCCTGGAATGAATGCTACATATTTTTGCATTTAAAAATTCTTAATGTAACTCTTTACACATCATATTTTTATTGTCTATCTCACAAGTACACTGTAGATTGCAAGGTGCTACAAAATTTGTGCATCTGATTTCACTCTTTTTTTTACGTTAAAGGACAGAATTATTATTTAAGCATGACAACATCCTGACATACATGTACCATATATGGACACAGTCACATGTACCATATATGGACACAGTCACGCTACACGTAACTATCATCAACAAGCTTCCACCACTACTCCCCCGTCCTGTGCCCCTCCCCCTCCCTCCATACGGTGCAGCTTGGTGGATGACCCTCACTTGGTGTACTTGAGCACCCTCAGCAGTCCAAGACACCGCACTGCATTCACCATGATGCTGATACTGACACTACGCGCCACGGGGGCGTTCAAGGAATAGACCACTGGCAAGTAGACCACCAAGTCCAGGATGTTCAGCACAGTGCACTGTGGGGGGTGTGCACCATGTGATGTCATGTGATGTCATTGGAGTGCACCAAGTGATGTCATGGGAGTATACCATGTGGTGTCATCTTGCATGCCCCTCCCCCCTTCCCCAGTCCCAATTACACTTACTGTGAAGTCCATGATGTTCATGTACGTCTTGAAGTACCGTCTGTAGCTAAGTCCATACACTTTGAGGCAGCATTCAATGATGTAGACGATGGAAAAAATGTAGTTGATGATAGCTGGAGAGGGAGGGAGGGAGGGAGGGAGGGAGGGAGGGAGGGAGGGAGGGGAGGGAGGGGAGAGAGGGAGGGAGGGAGGAGGAGGAGGGAGGAGGGAGGGAGGGAGGGGAGGATGGAGGGAGGGAGGAGAGGAGGGAGGGAGGGAGGAGGGAGGGAGGGAGGGAGGGAGGGAGGGAGGGAGGGAGGGAGGAGGGAGGAGGGAGGGAGGGAGGGAGGGAGGGAGGAGGGAGGCGAGGAGGGAGGGAGGGAGGAGGAGGGAGGGAGGAGGGAGGGAGGGAGGAGGGAGGGAGGGAGGGAGGGAGGGGAGGAGGGAGGGAGGGAGGGATGGAGGGAGGGAGGAGGGAGGGAGGAGGGAGGGAGGGAGGGAGGGAGGGAGAGAGGGCGAGGATGAGAGGGAGAGAGGGCGGGAGGGAGGGAAGGTGATCATCGCAACAAGATGCATGCATGCGTAAATCAACATGTAGAAAGCAGGAAGGATACATATATTTGCATGGCTCATTGCATTAATTAAGTGCGATACAAGTACAATACATTGAAATGAACACAGCTTTCAATTTGCATTACATTGGCTTGTGCCCCGCGCATAGTGCACAATATGTCATAGTGAAGGTACGACACCACTACTAAAGTACAGTAGCGTTAGTAATGGGCATTTGAATTCAAGGCAGAATGAGAATATTGGGCAAAAAGGGACCCTAACGCATGTTTTTTTTTCAAGATTTTAAATTTGTTTGATATTCTAGAAGTCCAAAATGTCATCTACATCTTGCTTCTACGCACTGAGGATCAAAGTATCTGTCATGGAGTTGTAAGGTGCTGAATTTGTAATCAGCCATACATTTCAAAGCAAGTGTTACATTTCTATTGCGCGTACTGGAAATTCTATATGTATGCGTTAGGTACCTTTTCGTAGAAACAATCCCATTTTTTTATAAACGTTTAATCATAAACATTTCTTTATAAACATTTGGGACAGTTTCCGCGAAAATTGCCCCACGGTTAAAATGTTATAAAAATGCATCGCGTTTGAATCGCTATAACTTCCCAACGGATAACGCTATCAACTTCCTATTTTCAACACTTCATAGTGAAATTGGTGTAGTACGAAGTGTTGAAACTAGGAAGTCGATTAGCGTTATCCGTTGGGAAGTTATAGCGATTCAAACGCGATGCATTTTTTATAACATTTTAACCGTGGGGCAATTTTTCGCGGAAACTGTCCCATTTAATTATAAAACAAAATGAAAGATTTAAATATACTCAGCACTCTAAAATTAAATCTTTGACCCTTCATCGCTAGTTCATCAATACTCAGCACAATGCACCCTATATGTACATGAACACACGCACATACACACACAAACACACACACAGAAAAAATGTACTGGGCTGGGGAGGAGTGAAATTTAGACCCTACAGACGGAGAGGTCGAATCTTTGCATGTAGGTGATGTTGTCGGGTGTGTAGTGTATGGTCATGAGGAGCAGGGTGTTCAGGAGGCGTGTCCCCAGCATGGCCAGGATGAAGGGGTGGACTGCACAATGAACTCACATTGCTTAACACACCACGGCAGCAAGACAACAGAGAGGGGAAGGAGATGGTAGCGTATGACATCATTAGACGACTTGCCCCACCCTCACCACCACAAAGACACGCACACAACCAATGCACTTCAGCCTCTATAAAGCAGCTAACCTACATGTATACATGTATGTGCACACAGAAATATATACACAATGCGCGGTGGGTTAACTTCACATGAGCCCACATGGCAGTAGAAATGCAGGCAACACATACTCCATCACCCTAACACACAACATAACCCAAATACACACACACATATCCACAACACACATAAAACATACACATATTGCCACACACACACCATGCACACACAACGCATTGCACCCACACACTTGCACACACACACACATGCACACACACACACATGCACACACACACATGCACACACACACACATGCACACCACACACACACACACACACACACACACACACACACCAGATGTTCTTTCCCTTTAGCTCTATGAGAGTATTCTGCACATCGCTGGCTGCCGTTTCCATCTTTGAGGTGGGGTCAAATAGCCAACTTGGACCTGTGGAAAGATGGAGATGACTGCCTCCTGTGTTGCATCACGTACTTCCCTACCAGAACACTGTAACCCAGCTTTGATCAAACATGCAGGCACTTCAACCTTATGTACTCGTGTACACCACCTACATCCAGCTGCACCTGCATGTACCCCATAAGCCCATACATGCATAGACACATAAATGTGCTGCATTTGCACACACATACATGTACACACAGTCAATGCACGTACAAACATAAATACACACCCAGACACACCCCATACCCACAAACAATACACATCGATGAACTTACGTCTTGCTCCACTTCCATCGGTCACATCTTCAGACTCCACTGAAAAGATATAGACACATCAAATACTGCCCCCCCTCTTCCTCCCTCCCCCTCCTCCCTTCCCTCCCTTCCTCCCCCTTTCTCCCCTTCCTCTCCCTCCCATCTCCACATAACATTCATCGCTGTCTCAACCACTAATAGCCCACACTGAACCACAAAACAGTTTTTCTGAGCTATGAGAAATCATATTGAAACGGAAAAAACAAAACAAAGGGTGATAAATGTATATTACTGTACATTTTGCTACACGAAATTATGTGTGCATGCATGTGTGTGTGAGTGCATGTGTGTGTGTGTGTACGTTACATTTGGACAATACTGCACATGTACAGTGTAGGCTAAAGTACCTGTTACGATACAGTGTACATACATGCACATCATGTACAACACTATCCCCATGAGTCCAAGGCTGCCTGCCACCGTGTCTAGCATACTTACCCGTACCTGCTCCTAAATACACACACCCCCTTCGTGAGATCGCATCACGAATGCATCCCTGTGCATGTCTCAAAGGCTAAAACCATCCCACTGAATGATTACCACCAGTCTGACTAGCACACACATGCAACTATGGATTAGGGGACAGGAGATGGGGAGGGGGAGGATGGGATAGGGAGGGGAGGGAAAAAGGGAGGGAGGGGAGGAAGGGTAATGAGGGCACAGAAAGGAGGAGGGGAGGGAGGGAGGAGGATATCACACATGCAAACATCACTGACTTTAAAAATCACAATAACACCCTGGTGCCATCAGGTACAGTTGGCGAATAAATAGATCACAAAAGAAACAACCTTCTCACGGTATCAAGGAATATAATGCCATAAGGAGCAGTGTGGGACCTACGAGCTTTCCTCATCCCACTGACGGTAATTCTGGATGTCCTCATCATCCCTCTGCTTCTCCTTACTCCTGCGCACCTTGCCCTGCTCCTCCTCCCTCTCACTGACACCCTGGAACACACTGGAACACGCACATCATCATAACACACACTCACACTGTACACACACATGCTCACACATGCACTTACACATACAAGTAAATGTGTAGAGTATGTTTATGTTTTGCATATACATATCACTGCAGGCCATCAGGTACATGTAACGAAATTATGGCAATTGCACACTTTCCCCCACACACCCACCCCTCCACTTCCTTATAATCTACCACAATCCAATTGTTACAAAACAAGTTGTACCTTATGTGTCATCAACTGAAGATACAACACATAATCTGCACTTTTACCAATTGCCATAAGTTCATCTAAACATGTACATGTAGATGAATGCAGTATGTTGTACGTATGCACATGGAACTGTAAACAAATCACTGAACTCTCAGTGCAACCATAGCTTTGTGTCCATCCTATTTGACAGCATCACAAATCAGCAGACACAATTCAAAGCACAACACTGACCACACCCTCCTCTCAAAGCACAACACTGACCACACCCTCCTCTCAAAGCACAACACTGACCACACCCTCCTCTCAAAGCACAACACTGACCACACCTTCCTCTCAAAGCACAACACGGACCACACCCTCCTCTCAAAGCACAACACTGACCACACCCTCCTCTAGGGTCACAATTACCTGGCGACCACACCCAACAACAGATTCAGGACAAAGATGAAACCAAACAGGGCAACTGAGAGGAAGTAAATCCAGACGTACGCAAAGCCTCGAATGGCTTCATACTGCAAGGGGAATGGAGAGAAGCAACGTACAAGTACGCACAAGACCACACCCCTTCCAGTGCACGCGCACACACACACACATGCACGTATGTTCATGATCATCAAAAAAGAGCATCACCACACACACTACTTCACCAGTAAACCATTGCACATGTACCTTCCACAAGGGGAGGGGTCACCTCTCCTATGTGTTTGATTGTACAGACGAACCCGATTTATGCTAAAAATACGACTCCGAATGCATTTACGTGCACACACCACCCTCCATCTTATACCGGGTGTCCACGAAAGAACGCAATGCTTTTGAACGGGAATAACATTTGATAGATTGCGTTCTTTCGTGGACACCCGGTATACTGTGGCCACCACCCCCACCAACCCTTGCATGGGCAAATAAAAGGCAGGCTTTACTGCATTGTATACTACAACAGTACAAAAGGAACCATTTCGTATTTATACACATACATACATGTAGTCGAACTAACAGGAGAACACACTACGAGGAAAGGCGCAGCAAAAACAACAGTGAAAGGGAATTTTTTTTATTAAAAAAAAAAAAGCTGGCATGTGTCGTCTCTATCAATAGGGATTACATCATCATCCCTCACCAGGTAGAAAGTGGCGGTCCATCCTTCCAGGGTCAGTACCTCGAACACGGTATTGAGTGCGGAGAAGATGTTATCGAAGGACAAGGTGTTGTAGTAAGGACCCTCGTCCCAGGCCCTGCACGTGCTCCCGTTGGCACACACGTAGGCACCAGAGGGAGCACCCACGCTGTCCACGCAGGCATAGGAGCTGGTGATGTAACTCTTCAAGCTGCCTGTGGGGGGGGGGGGGGGGGGGAGAGGCAACTGTAAAGTGCTGACGAGGCACACACAGGATATTCAAGTGTACTTTGCACGTGTATGTGCAATGCTTTTCAACAGTCACAGGGCACATGTATTTAACTTCCTATTACAATTAGATCATTGCTTCATTTTGTAACATTTTAAATGTTTAATTCAGTTTATGAGTTCCGACAAAGATTTTAAAAACTGACAACTGCATAATTTAGTGAAATAAAATTTGCATATAATTTTTGTTCGTATTTCATTAGAAATTCAAACCAAGTAACCAAACTTTTAAAAGCTCTCAATAATGGAAATGTTTCTTTTCACCAGTTTTGCTTACTGGTACGTTATTCATCATGGACCAGTAAGTCACGTTTCCTCCAATGCATTAGTTTGGTCACAATCTCAATGTATTTTAGAAGGCTGTGATGTACTAGTAGTACAGTGTGCACATGTATGCAGTTACCTAAAGCTGTTTGTCACAATCTATTTGCACCAGCATTATTAAGATTTATAAATCTGAAGGCTGACTCATTTAATACTGAGCAATACAGTTTGCATTGGGTTCATTTTTACACGTACACATGCATGGCATCCGTGAGCAGCAAAGTACAATGCCATCAGATTACAGCACTCACACACACACACACACACACACACCACAGGATGTGCCCCTCATTCAAGGCTCATATTAACACAAGCACTCTGCACAACTGAAGATCGAGCAAACCACACACACACACACACACACACACATGCACACACACATGCACACACACATGCACACACATACACACACATGTACACACACATGCACACGCACACATGCACACATACACAGGTACACATAGGCACAGGCACACACAGGCACACACAGGCACACACAGGCACACACAGGCACACACACACTGTACCATCAGGAGCCATGAAGTCAGCATAGCAGCCCTTATGGAGGTCACCTCTGAACACATCAAGCCCAATGAGGGCAAAGAAGAAGATGACGATTAAGCTGAACACCATGAAGTGAACCAGCGGAGTCACAGACTTGGCCAAAACCTTGAGGATAAACTGTGGACCTGTGGGATGGGGAGGAGGGGGAGGGAGAGAAGGGAAAGGGAGGGAGGTAGGAGAGGAGAGGGAGGGAGGTAGGAGAGGAGAGGGAGGGAGGTAGGATAGGAGAGGGAGGGAGGGAGGTAGGAGAGGAGAGGGAGGTAGGAGAGGAGAGGGACATGAAACCAACTACTAGAGACAAAATGACCACACTTCTGTAACACATTTGGAAGTATTAAAGTGTTTTATAATTATGTATAATAACATTTACATGTGCATGTAGAAATAAGTACAGATGGCCACCACATGCCCACATGCACACACAGGTACACTGTGTACATGAACGAGTAGATACACATTGTACGTGGACATGTAAACTTGTAGCTTACATAGAAATCACCAAGAGGAATAACGAAAAGTGCACAAAAAAGAGGGGGAGGGAATAGATACATGTATTTGATATGGAGGAGGTGGTATCTGCGCCCACACTTACTTCTGAACCTGAGGAGCAGTCTGAACAGCCACAGAGCAGTGAAGCACGCACACATCTGGCCCACCAGGTGGCCTGCAGTGCTACCTGGCCTCATGCCCAGAGCAAACTGCAAGAAGCTGCGTGAGAGAGGTGCAGGCCATGTCACCACCACGACACAAGTAAGTATGCCTCAAGCAAAACATCTGCAATATTGCTAATGACCTTTTGATTTGTATTTACTCTGACTGGCCCAGACCTGACATGTTTGGTTCTGTTAATTGTCTCCTTCATTCCTTCCTAAAACCACATCCATATTCGTGGTAAATAACCTAATATGCTACCACAATGGCTTCATAGTTCAAAGAGCAGCAAACCCTGTAATATTTACAGATCCAAACCCATTCCAGAGGGCCCAGACCCATTCCAGAGTGCAGATCCACGCCAGGGCCCATACCCATTCCATTGCCCGGACCCGTGCTCACCCCATAATGATGATGACCACATCGGCTACATTGTAGTACTGGCGTAGGAAGGCTTTGTGGTGGAAGAGGAGGCCATAGGAGATGACCTTGAGGAAGGCTTCAGCAGCAAAGCAGAGCGAGGTAGCCGCCACCACCCACCTCTGAGCAAAGGCACATGCAACAGTGACTAGTGGGGTCACGGATGAGATGACTGACCAGCACGTGTCACCTACACCCTAATCAATGCACATCGCTGCACTGATTACATTGACATATGCATGAATGCTTGCACGAATTTAATAGTATGGATATTGTCTCTTTTTTTTTTTTGAAAACAAACAAGGTGAGAGATAGATGTGCATGCATGCAATGGTGTCTACATTCTTTCAGTGAAACTAAACACATTATGGTGATTAAGTAAGGAAGTTAACACATGTGTGCTGTTAATTAACCATGACATGGGTGGGCTGGGGTGGAGATTGTATAACTAGGGACTTTCCCCATAGCTTGAAATCTAACAGCCCGCTAATTGCTCCGTACATACATGTACATACAACATCCCCACCTCCTCTACGGCCATCTATGGCCACACCCCTCATCTATGGCTACACCTCTCCTCTATGACCACACCCTCCTCTATGGACACACACCCTTCCCCCTCACACTTACTATCCAGGCATTGGATTGCTGGGAGTCAAGGTTGGGTTCAGGCAAGAAGAGGGCAAGAGCAATGGCATTGAGTATCACCACCAGACCCAGAAAGACTTCAAGAATCCTGTACAATGCACACCAATGATGACATCATCATCCTCAATGATGTGCCCCCACCCTCCCCCGCACACGCACTCACTGCACCTGGATTTTACAATGCGCTTTGCCCTCTTGCGAAAACTGTTCTGCTCTTCGAACAGGAACAGGGCCTTATTCCTCTGGTTGAGTTCGTTCAGCTCTCTCCTTATCTTGTGCACAAGCCCCCTCACAGGTGCTAGTTCAGCGTCCACATACTCAGAAGGCAGCTGTCTATAGAGACACATTAAAACTCCTACATGTAAAGCTTTGGTCGGAAATTACGGCACAGATCGATATGATATTGGAGGCCCCCGCAGGACGATCCGATGGTATATCTTTACGCTAACCCAAACAGGGCAATGCATTAGCACCGTACGTACGTAGCACTTAGGCACCAGCGAGAACCATGTGGATGCTTCTGCTGACATCTCAACGAGTGTGCATGCACATTGGGCGCACCCAGCCTTGTGATGTGATACATGCTGCCACCAACCCAACACCGTCGTGTGTCAAACATGCTAAGTACAAACGTGTGTTTGTTTTATTTTTTGTTTTGTTATTTTGTTTTGTTTTTTTAGATACCTGCGAGGTCTTGCTATCCTGTCAGGAACCGGAGATACTATATTAAAGGTCTCCAAACTACCTCTGCGTAAGGAGTCTTGCATCGTTAGTCCCGAGTCCTCTGCCCGTCAAAGCGGGGCACTAAATAAAAGCTGCAGGAAACGATTGTTTTCATCGACGACAGGGCGTGGTTGATAACATAGCTGTAATATTCATACGCTTTTTCTTAATCACAAACAACTTTTTATTAACTCTCACATATAACGTTAAGTCTGATACTTGCGCCAAGTCTGTGTATGTAGCTAAGCAAGCTCGCTCTATTTGTTATTTTACGTACATTATTTTCATGGATTCCTCCTATAAAGCACCAGACGCCTGTCCAATTTAAGTCCCAAGTAGGTTCCACAATAAATTGCATTGTTTGTTGATTGCAGAACAAGTTGAATAATATTTTAGTGATATTCGAAGAATAGATTTGTTAGAATTCCCTTCAGTTAATTAGTAAAATAAGATAAAAACAAGACTGTCAAAGCCACTGAACCTGGAATTTAAATTTGTAATACTGAATAACTCAACGATGCCACGGGCATAGATCTATACAATCTGGCAACCTGCAAAATTATTCGTTACGAATAACATTATTACATGTGTACACAGATTAACAATGACAAGAACACTAAACAAAAATCACTCGCTACCCAAAATACCAGGCCAGTTTGATCTGGCAAGGATTGCCTGTGCATTTTGTCTCATTTAGGACTAAGCTCATGATCAGTCTGCCAAATGACTCCTTCCTCATCGCCACTTCATTGGAACTGAGCTGAGCACACAGCCCGCAGTCTCTTGCAGGTACACCTTAAGGTCTCACAGCCTTTTCTCCCAGCCACCATAAGTTTCTACCGCCAGCGAATTACACTCCCAGATTAATGATTTTTATTTTTTTATTCAATGAACTCAACACGTTGGGCTTACATAAATGTCTAAACCGACAGTAAATTATATGGGTCAGTTTCCGAGAAAATGAAAAGTGGCTATATATATAAAAAGTTATAAAAATGCTTCACGTTTGAATCGCTAAAACTCCGTAATGGTTTAAGCTATCAACTTCCTATTTCGAACACTTCGTGCCACACCACGTCTCTCTACGAATATATATTATGGTGTCTTACCCTTGCTCCTTGCCGACGTTACAAGGCACAGTACCCCGAGGGGTTCAAATCCAGGTAGCTCCCTGCAGGAATGTCCAAATCACTTCAAAATCGATATGCACGTAAAGGAGTCCTGTCACTCTTTATTTCTTCATATCGTTGATTTTTACCTTATCCGTTATGGAGATACAGCAATGCAAAGTAAAGTCCACGTTTCCCGCTCTTTCTCAGTCCCACTCGGGAGAATGGAAGCGGTTCAAGGACTGAGAATTTAAAGGCGCGATTCGAGCGGGAAACGTGGACTTACTTTGCATTGCTGTATCTCCATAACGGATAAGGTAAAAATCAACGATCTGCAGAAATCAATAGTGACAGGACTCCTTTACTTGCATAGTGATTTGGACATTCCTGCAGGGAGCTATACCTGGATTTTGAACCCCTCGGGGTACTGTGCCTTGTAAAGTCGGCAAGGAGCAAGGGTAAGACACCAAAATATACTTTCGTAGAGAGAAGTGGTGTGGCACGAAGTGTTCGAAATAGGAAGTTGATTGCTTAAACCGTTATGGAGTTTTAGCGATTCAAACGTGAAGCATTTTTATAACTTTTTATATATATAGCCACTTTTCATTTTCTCGGAAACTGACCCATATGGTAATAAATAACATGCGTTCGAATCATAAGGACTGAGGCACAGATTCACTACCTGTCAGTTCAATGGAGGAAGGAAGGTGTATAGCATGCCCATGCATGATTGGACCGTGCTCCTCTGATGCATTGGATGGAGGAGAGTAAAAGTGAACAGAAAAATGGCCAATTTAATGACTGATTTCGATTTTCATAATTTACTATATGGGACAGTTTCCGCCCCACGGTTAAAATGTATAAAAATGCATCGCGTTTGAATCGCTATAACTTCCCAACGGATAACGCTATCGACTTCCTATTTTCAACACTTCATACTACACCATTTCACTATGAAGTGTTGAAAATAGGAAGTTGATAGCGTCATCCGTTGGGAAGTTATAGCGATTCAAACGCGATGCATTTTATAACATTTTAACCGTGGGGCAATTTTCGCGGAAACTGTCCCATACATTATTATTATCATACATATACAATTATTATACATGACTATGGAACTAACATAACACGCATCTAACCACTGTCCAGCTGAGCCAGGATTGGTGGAGACCTGGCTTGCAAAGCTCTTGCAGTGGCACGCATAAGTTTATACATGTCTATCGCGTGGTAATAACAATTGCATCGTTGTGGCTTTGACAAGTTTCTTTGTGTGGCCAGCAGCCAATGATGCTCGTCCCCAGCTTTAGTGCTTTTCAATAGACTATCTAATAGTCTCGTACCCAGACCCATTTACGTAATGCTGCATACATGCTTACGTAAATAGTACGGCTGAACATGACGTAGCGGTCTTTACCCTACATTTGCACATATGATGGTCCATTGGTGGAGGGTTCAAAGTACCGTGCACCTGGCGCTTATACCTCGACCGCTGCTGACGCTGATGCAAGGAACGCTGCACTTGCGCTGGTGTGGCGTCTAGTGGGCAACGTTACTCGTTTGAATTCAGCATAAAAACCAACATGTAAATCTTGCGACACTTACGAATAACCTTACTATACTAGTAATTTGGGCAACGCCAATTATAGTTAGCATTATAGCCTAGCGGGTAAACCCCCTTTAATATCCACCCGCGACAATGCGGCATTATTAATAAATCTCCCGCCTCCGAACCACAAGCTGACGGCTATTATCAGTAAGTGATCTATGCGCTGTGTACACACGACACCGCACACACACGTTATGTGAGCCCGCGGCTCGTGTTGAGAAAGAGGGAGAAGAAATAGAGGAAAGAAGAGAGAGAGGAAGGAGAAGAGAGAAAGCGGAGAGAGAAGAGAGAGAAAGAGCGAGGACTCTCTCTCTCCCCTCCTCTCTCTCCCTCTCTCCCTCTCTCTCTCCCTCTCTCTCTCCCTCTCTCTCTCTCCCTCTCTCTCTCTCCCTCTCTCTCTCTCCTCTCTCCCTCTCACTCTCTCTTTGTCCCTCTGTTCGGCTAGACCCAGAAATGGGCCATGCCGTATAAACACGATGTGTAGTCCACGCTTATTGCTAGCTAGCCGTGCTACAACAGCGCTAGTAACATGCCACCGTTACGCGCATACAGATGACATCAGCCGACTGGCCAGCTTCGCAAGGAGAGGTGCCCGATGACGTGGACTCGCTAAAGGAGACGATCGTGAGTCTCACCGCCAGACTGAATGAGGCCAACGAGGAGCGCGCCCAGGCAGCGGAGTACGGACTAGTGGTGTTGGAGGAGAAGCAGGCTCTGCAGCTCCAGCAGGAGGAACTGAACAGCCTGTACGAGTCCACCAAGAGGGAACTGGAGGCGTCCACATTGGTAGGTTTTTTGTACTCGCTCACGTGCGTTCTGTGTGTGTGTGCGTGTGTTCGTGCGTGTGTATGTGTGTGTGCCTTGTGTCTGTGCGATGTGAATTTGTTCATGTGGTTCAGTGTCCATACTTAATGGGTGGGGGGGGGGGGGGGGGGAAGATCATAGCACAGCAACTAAAAAGGTGCATCTTTTGTCAACCCCCTTCAAGTACAATTGCGCCCCATTTGCGCCCGTGTTCACATACGTGTACTTGCACATACATGATTTTTTTCTTGTACCATACTGTACTGTACATACGCACACTGTTACGCAATGCACACACACACACACACGCCTCACACATGCACATACCTACATGCACACACACGCACACACACACAGTACATGACACAGATGCAGTCGGACTACGAGAAGCGTATCCACGAGGTGGAGGCCCAGAGGCAGCAGCTACTGGACGAGATAGAGGCCAGAGAGCAGGAGCTGATGAACCAGGTGAAGAAATTGGACGAGGAGTGCAGGCAGCACAAGAGGAAGCTAAAGCAAGCCACCTCCGACCAGGAACACAGCAACAAAGCTTACACCACACTTGCCTCTGAACTGGATAGGTCGGTGGGGTGGGAGAGGGGTGGGGAGGAGGAAGAGGTGGAGTCATGTGGAATTTATGGTTTTCTTGTATAATACGACCTTTTGGCATATGTATTCATGGAAGGAGACATGGATATGTGTGCATGTGTGTGGGTGGGCAGAGGATAAAGCCTCCAGACACAACAGAGAAGTGCTGTGGTGTTACAAGTCCTGGTAGAAATCATTCGGTCTTTGTGTTTGCAGACAATGGAGGAGTGAAGCAGGAGTGATTCTGTGTGTGCATGTGTGTTACATTAGGTAGAGGAATGAAACACAATGATATCATTGTGGGTGGAGCAAAGCAAAGGGTTAATGTGGCCCCCACCAGCTGGCCATCTTAAGCATGAAGAGGTGTGTTTGATAAAGAATGAGGTGTGGCTATATTGAACTGGTTACTCACACAGCTCGTAGTGATGTGATGGTGTGTGTATCTGTGTGAGCAGGTGTGGATGTGTGTTGGGTGTGTGAGCTGGTGTGTTTGTGTGTTGTGTGTGTGAGCTGGTGCAAAGGGTTAATGTGGCCCCCACCAGCTGGATATGAATGCCATCTTAAGCATGAAGAGGTGTGTTTGGGAAAGAATGAGGTGTGGTCATATTGAACTGGTGTTACTTCACACAGCTGTGCTGTGTGTGTATCTGTGTGAGCAGGTGTGGATGTGTGTTGTGTGTGTGAGCTGGTGTGTATGTATGTTGCACACATACAGTTTGGCTTTGACAGAAGCATTACACAACATGCAGCACACAAGTGTGAAGACATGCACATAAGAGCAGCAGTGAGGTGTGAGGGGACAGAGTGGTGTGATACCATATGCTCCCTTTTGTCTCCGACAGGGGGGACCAGCTACACAGCTGGCACAGTGCCTTGTTTGTGGTAGTCAAGCATTGTCTGGTGGTTGGCTTTGTTGACCCATTAACTTTGGCTGCACAGATTGTGCGAGGTTGCCCAGTGGCCAGCGCAAATGCCAATTTGTACAGTGCCAATACATGTGTGTGTGCATGTACAGTGTACATGTATGTATTGTGTGTGTGTGTGTGTGTGCATCAATCTGTGTGCACGCGTGTATGTGTGCATGTGTGTGTGTGCATGTGTATGTGTGTGTGGTGGGTGTGAATTGCCACCATGACACCTTGACTCTGTGTGCTGCTGCAGGTACAAGAAGGAGTGCAATGAGCTGAAGGAAGAGAACCGAAGGATCCGACAGGACCACACGGAAGCCTCGAGAGAGAAGGACAGACTCCGCTCGGAGATGGAGCAGGTTCAGAAGGAGATGAACAACCTGAGCAAGTACAAGAAGGAGTACGTGACACTGCTCGAATCCAACAGGTCCCTGGAGGAAGAGATGGGACTCCTCAACGACCACTACAAGAGCATCTTGGAGGAGAAGGAAGGACTGGAGGACCAGACCAGGGAGACGATTCAAGCCCTGAACGAGGAGAGAGAGGCCAAAGACCTTCTAGAGAGGAAGCTGAAAGACGCCTCCCTCAGACCCCAGTCCCCCAGCTGGGAGGAAGAGACGGAGTCCAGAACCGAGGGAGGTCCCCTCACCAATGGCAGATGCTCCCCTACCTTCCAATCCACTCCGAGCAAGCCCCCGGTCCCCAGTCTGCTCAACGACCTCCACGACTCCATCATGGAGCAGCTGGACCTCGAAGCCCTCAAGCGCAAGACCAAGAAGGCTGAAGAACTGGTGGGTGTGCTCCAAAAGGAAAAGCAGTCCCTGGAGGCGAGGCTGGCCGAACAGGAGGCCGAGGTGGGGCGACTCAAGGAGATCGCCAAGGCGACGAGCAGCGAGCGGGACAAGGAGTTGAAGGCCTTGACAGAGGCGGCAGCCATACGGGACGAGCTCCTGGACCAGCTCAAGGGCAAGCTGAGCGCAGTGTCCACAGAGAAGGCCAAGCGCGAGATAGACCTGGAGGAGCTCAGGGAGGAGCTGAACCGACTCAGGAAGTACACGAGCGCTGAGGTGGAGAAGACTCAGAGCGAGTGCACCCAGGAGCAGAACAAGAACGTGGAGCTGAGGGCCAGGACGACGGCCCTCGAGCAGCAGCTAGGGGAGGCTGCAGGGACGGCCCAGAAGCTGGAGGGCGCCCTCTACGCCACCCACTCCGAGCTGGCGGCCATGACGGAGGATATGAGGAGCATGCAGAAGGCCATCGTCACCCTCTGCTCCGACAGCAGGCTGAGCGGGAGGAGCCTGACATCCCGTGACATGACCCCTTCCTCCCCCGAACCAGGCACGGCGGAGGAAGGGGAGGATCCCCAGAGGGTGGGGTCTGGTGGGAGTGGTGTGGGAGGGGCTCCGAGGTTCTTGCCTCTGGAGCTGAAGCAGTCCAAGGTGACAGTTCAGGTGCACAGTGAGAGTCACACCCTCATGGCCCTGGTGCAGCTCCACGACCAGCTGCGTTCCCTGCGTCTGCCCCTTGAGCAGTTCACCCGCATCATGCTCGAGCGCTCCCTGGCACACTCGGCCAAGCATGGCACGGAGGTGACCCAGAGCGTGCCTGTCGGAGGAGGAGGAGGAGGAGGAGGAGGGGGGAGGAGTCCGGCAGAGGTGGAGGCCATCATCGGGAAGTGGAAGGCGAAAGTGGCGCACAAGACGGAGGAGGTGAGTAACCTCCGCGCCATCATGAAGGCCAGGCAGACAACATCGGACGTGGCGCTGAGCACCCTGAAGAGCAAGCTGGAAGGGCAGGAGAGGACCTACCAGACTGAGCTGGCCCGACTCAAGTTCCAGATCAAGTCCCTGAAGAAGGAGAGGGACGAGGGGAGCAGCCTCAAGGCCATGTACGCCCAGAGGTGCGAGGACTACATAGACGAGATGGGGCGACTCAAGAAGGAGATACATGGGCTCCAGATGGAGAACGAGGAGCTGCTCGTGTCTCTGAAGAAGACCATCCAGAAGAAGCTGGACCTGAGCACGCAGCTGGAGGAGTACCAGATCGAGAGGGAGAGGGCACTCCACATCCCCAAGCTGCTGTTGGCATCACGAGTCTAACAGACACACACACACACACAGATCAATCTCCTGTATGCCCACCACCCCTTTTTAAAACTACTACAGCATTGTATGTTTATATTCCATTGGTTTATTGAGAAATCCATCAACAAGTGATTGTTCTTTAATAAGTATAGTAGTACCATAGCATTAAAGGACAGGAGGCTTCACATACATTGTACACCACACAGAGCACAAGTGTTTCTGGGAAGGTTCCATCTAGACCTGTTAGGTTATATTTGATGTCTGCAATAATGTAGATGTTCAGACATAATTCGAATGCCAGAGAACCTATATGGGGTGTGACTGCTTTCTTGCCGAGATGACCATCAAATGGTCACCTTCACACATAAAAACATGCGAGTGCGTGGATGTCATACACAACTAAATACACATACTGTATAGTACTTACATGCACACACAAAAATTACATGTACATACATACATGGCACACGCACCCCACATGTACATACATACATGGCACACGCACCCCACATGTACATACATACATGGCACACGCACCCCACATGTACATACGCCATACATAAACATGCACCCCACATGTACATTTATACATGGCACACGCACCCCACATGTACATACGCCATACATAACATGCACACCCACACACAAAAAACACACACACACACACAAAAACACCCCCACACCCACACCAAACACCAGCTTCAATACGCATTTAGATCCCATCACAGACAACCTGAAATGCTCTCTTAGCTCAAACCCCCTCAATCCAAAGACAATCAAAAATGTGTCATTATGAACCCAATGAGTCTATCAAATGTACATACAGTGAATATCTATGACACAGTGAACACCTAGGGGGCGTGGCTTCTAGCTGTCCTCGCTAACAATGCCTGCCTCTTCTTCGGTGGGAACAACAGGGTCATCTGTGGTCTCCCCACTGGCCTCCCCACTTAGCCTTTCCAATGCCTTCTTCCTGCCCCAGCTGCTGATGCTGTGAGGAGTGATAGAAAACATTGCCATGGCAACATCGCCGCCCAAAAACGCTCACGATCTGAACACTTACCTCGTGTCCGGCTTCAACACGACAACGGCAAATGCCAACAGGAGATTGAAGGTCATACCGTAGACCCAGATGTTCTCCCAGTCTTCTTTCTGTCTCTTCTCCCCGGGGCGCAGCGGCTGAGGGAGGGCGGGAGAGGCTGGAATAAATGGCAAATGCCTCATCGTATCCTTATCGCATATATGCGCACGTACATATTAGAAGCTTAAAGCGTTTATCAACAGGTCCCTGGAGGAAGAGGTGGGACTCCTCAACGACCACTACAGGAGCATCTTAGAAGAGAATGACTGGAGGACCAGACCACGGAGACGATTGTGGTACCTTTTACGACTAACAAACGGCGGGGGATCTATTTTCTACGCTTCAAAGTTGAAGCCATTTGAAGTGAAAGGTTAGTTGACAGACAGTGCTGCCAAAATATGTGTAGAGTGAAGCCTAACGTTTAGGATTCTCCTTCACGGCCTAGCTGTGCCTAAGTTATGATGATATGCCATACCCTGCATTGAAACTCAACCCCTTTCCGAATTAATGCCCATCTGTGGATTAGGTGTACACTACAACAGAACTGAGCTTCGTACCTTCTCATTGAAAAGAAACCCATTGGGTGGTTCGGGTCCGGTAGTGGGTTCATTGTGCGCGTGTGATGTCGAAGATCCCGAACGGAAAGCAGGCTTCGCTTTGGCGCCTTGCCGGTGAGCTACTCTCGTTAGTCTGGTTGAAAGCAATAATCTCAAAGCCATGGCCAATAATATTTCAACCTCATGCCCAGTCCGCGATCCCCGCTTCAGGCGGATAATTTTAATAAGTAATTTGGGGGCGGAGCTAGAGCCACATCATGCATGCAAGCACACAGGGACATGAGATGTACGTGTCCATATCTACAACCAATTGTCCTTCAAGTCTACGCTTGATTTCAGCAACATATGACCTAAAAACGATATGTACGTTATCCTCTGCTGTACGTTACAGTTCGTGTACTTGAATCACATCAGGCTATCAAATCAAGTTATCTACGGTGGTTGTTCACATGTCTACCCCAGTTGCTATGAATACTAACGAATTACGGATACAGTATTAATGGAACCCGTTTGTGTTTATATTAGAAGAGTTATTAATCATGAAGGGAATACTTCCAGTTGCGTCCTTGACTTGAAGCATCTAATGTAGTCATATCACGCAGTATTGATGTGATCAGTCCACATCATTGCCCTAAGGAAACTGGTAGCCATGTTTGGTAAGCAATTCATCACTCTCCTTGGGGCCATGACTGAGAGAAACACCACAATTTAAGGTTGGTTACTAAATATGTCCTGCATGTACCTTCCGTATGTATACTTGTAAGGTGTGACATGCTCGTTCTCAATCTGATGAAGAAGAGGTGTAAATATCCTCCAAGCCTCCTTCAGTTCATCGCTGCAACAAGCAGAATGATATTGCTTCATGCACCAAAATTGTCTGACAACTAATACACCACACTATATGTAAAAAGGATTGCTATATATAACAGCCACCATGCCAGTAGCTCACCTCCTTACAAAGCTGGCTTGATCACCACTGAGGATGCTCAATATGACCCTCTCATATGGGTGGGGAAGCAGTAAATCCTAGCAAAATGATCAGCGGCTCAAAGAGGGTCAATTGTGCACCCTGACAACACTTGCTCACCCATCAGTACCTTGAAATGTGTCCTGTAGGTGAGATCAAGCTCACCCTGGATTGGCTCAAATGAGAATCCAGGCTGCTTCATCATTATCTTGAGATACATAGCCTCATCAGGCAGCATTCGTATTACCAGCTCATTGCGGTGGCACTTCCCTTGAAATACATCTCCTGGAATGTCATGAAACTGAACACGAATCTCTCCTCTTTGTTCACCAAGCGCTTTAATTGTTCATAGACAAATGCAAATGAAACTGTGCATGTACAATTATGCCACCACATGGATAAATAATCCCTTCAGTAAATTGCATGTTGCACACATCTCATTTACTCGTCTGTCACAACCCATTTTAAAGTCAAACTATTAACACTTATTCCCACTTCTATGCACAAACGAAAAACTAAATGGTTTTTAAAATATGGTAAATAAGTGCATGGAAGACCTTTGGTTCCTTCATTTATTTCCCCTCACTTCACAACATCTCTATCTCTATAGACCTCCTCTGCTCTCTCAACAGCCAATTCTTGCTTGCTCACACCTCCCTTGTGGCGAGCATTTGGCCTTGACAAACATCATCGTGTATCCACGGGGCACTCCTCCCACTTCACACACGATCACACACAGTACCCAACATTTTGAAGGACGCATGCATCTGATGCTAAATATTGCCTTACCCTTTCCACACTGCAGGATGAATGGAACACCATCCCAACGCTCGTTTTTAATTTGCAATACTACAGTTGCAAATGTGGGTGCAAGAGATCCATCGGGCACAGATTCATCATCCTGGTAGCCAGCTTTGGCCCCTCCTTCAGCCTGCAGGCTCCCCACGTACTGCCCCAACACAACGTCACTTAACTTGGCTTCTGGAATGCAGCGAAGCAGTTTGACCTGCAACACAACATGCACACACAGATCATTTCTCACTGCATGCATGGAGTGTGCGAGGGAAAAAAAGGCCAATCATATCCTTTACACACTATACAGATACCTTGCATACACACACACACACACACACACACACACACACACACACACACACACACACACACACACACAAGCCAATAGTTTGAAATTGATGTGGTACAAATCAAAATAACTAGAAAACCTGCATGTGTCGCATAGAGTAGATTGTGCACACACCTTTTCATCCCTAATATCTTTCGCACCTGTGGTTACTGGTTTCTCCATAGCAACCAGGCAGAGCACTTGAAGTAGGTGGTTCTGTACCATATCACGAATGATGCCATATTCATCAAAATATCCTCCTCGACCTTCAGTGCCAAAGGTCTCATTGTAGGTCACGACAACGCATTTGATGCTGTTGCTGTTCCATAGGGACCGGAAGATGTAATTGGCAAACCTGGGCATTTGACATGTTTTTGATAACCACACAGTACATATAATGCTAAGACCTTGCAGAATGAAGAGAACATAAGTGATACAAGCACATATGGATATACAAACAATTGGAGAATGGAGAGGAGGGATATATTGCCTTTCAAAGAGGGAAGGGCTATCACATGTATACATCGCTGGAAGAGACATGCAATTGTTTTGTTTTTTTTTGTTGTTTTTTTGTTTATGACTCCAATTGGCATATAGAACTGGCAGCACTTAATCAGCACACCTGTGCCCATAAGGATCAATCAATCCACACACTTGAATAGTGTGTGAAGGGCAAAGGGGCAAAATAAATGTGACATGGATAATTGCATAGATACCATGAAAACCATTACTTCCACTTTTTGGCCTTACATGTTTCCACACCCAAAGAACCTATGAGCCTTACCTAAGGATCAGTAATGTCTGAATCATCTCATGGCTTAGGAAGTGGTCCACTCTGAAGACCTGATCCTCAGTAAACAGATTACAAATGTGACGATTAAGCTGGGCATAACTCTCCGAATCCTTTCCGAATGGTTTCTCCAGGACAATGCGGTTCCACCCACTACACAGATGGTTACATAGAAAGTGTGTCAGTGTGGCATAATCAATAACTCTTCTCTTACGTTGAACTCATTGCTGTCTCTCTCAAGCAGGATGCGACCTCTTCAAACACAGAAGAAGGAAGAGCGAGGTAGAAGAGCCTGTTGCCCACATCGTAACCATTCTCTAATTTCTTTAGCTCAGCATTCAGCTTTGCAATGGATTCCTTATCTGTGTAGCTGCCAGACATGTAGCGATTGGAAGCCCAAAACTGATCCATGAGGCTCTTCTCATTTTCCTTTGGCTAGGGTATAATCAAATACCATGGAGCAACTCAAATTCATTTACTGTATGTGCCAGTGTCTATTTGTTGCCCATGCAAATTAGAAATTGATATCTGTGCAAGTTACAATTCTGTCTACATGCATATATGATTTCCTCCAGAATTTGACCTATGCACTTGATACCATTTAAAGAATCAGCACAAAGTCCCTAAAACAAAAACCACTTTGTGATTTGCACTGTGCCACTAACAACAAAAGGAAGAAATGGTGCATGTACCAATGAATGCCATTCTCATGCCTTCTGTCAGTGTACTTGACTGTACCCAATTGCACATCAAAGCACCCAGTTCCCCCTCCTCTCAGACCAGCGCACAGTCCAACCTTGTCTATTTGAATTTTTTTCTTCAAGTCATCTACACTCAGTTTTGACCGTGCGTAGCCGATCACTGTGGTTGCTGGTGGAAGGCGATTGCCTTTGAATAGTAGCCTTTGCCATCAATGATGTGTGCACGTAGAGGGAGGGAATAGTGAGATTGCGGGAGTGAAATTAAAGATAGTTAATTAATGAATATATAGCAGTGGTGATGCAAATTACTTATCTGGCCTGACTCATGTGAATGTGCCTGCTTGTGCAAATCTATGCATAAAAGTTTCTCGTGCAGAAACACATGCATACAATCATAGACAAATTGACATGCGTGTACATGAGGTGTGCAAACACTAATACTGACAGTCAGCTGGTATATGCACTCACCACAGCGTTGGGTAGATCATTTTCTTTGCCAGGTCACCCTATATAAAAATCGCACAGTGGTGCAGATATATATGATCAACCGTACCAAATCCATTAATAGCCATGCATGCTTTCGACAACATTCGGATGTAGCAGGCCCTGCACTGCATGTGTACCATACATGCAGGTCGGCAAATAAATTGACCTCGTGCACAGACGCTGCATTGTCTCGTTAGAAAAGCAGATTACTTATTGCGGTACATGCAGATCGATCCCCCTTTTTGCAAAATGCTTCATGAGCTCATACCAAAGACAGCGTTTCAATCGGCTTACCGAAGCTCCCAGAATCACCAGCGACGTACAAACCTTATCCGCAGCCATCACTACTCTAGAGGTGAATAGACCAAAAGATCGCTTGTGTATTATGTCTTTTTGCCTCGATATTTAATGATGGATTGGTTGCAATTTAATGAATGATTTCTTTCAAATTTAATAATGCTTACTTAACCGCGAGCGAGAGCCATATATGATTCCACCTGGGAACCTGAGAATGGATGTCATCTGTTGAATCAGAGCTAATGGTCACATCTAGTATGATTTTGTCTCGTACCCAGACCTACTCATTATGTCACTTCCTTCCCAGGGGGGGGGCAAGTATTGTATTGTTCATTAATTATGGCCACTGAAATAAAATAAATAGGATGTGCATGTTGTTCCTGTAACAAGGCTTAGTTAAGAAGTCGAACGCGCTCTGTTTCAGTATTACAACATCTTTAAGAAATTGTATGGTGAAGGTCGTCTTACTTCGCTGATAGTATCACGAAATAGCCGGGCGCGTCTCATTATGAAGAGCAGATTATGTAAGCCTTTGTATGGTGACTAAGTTTAGTTTTATGAGTTCCGTTAATTGATATGTGCGCAGCTATATGAATTATGCGAGCGCCAACTCCACAAAGCTCAGAGGGTTGAAGGCCATCGTGGTATTGTCAGACAGTTGATTGCATTCGAATACAGTACAGATGGTACGATACCTAATATTAATTGCACCGTGCATGCAGCTCTGTGAGAAAAAAAATTCCGATCTTGATTTCATACATGATTCACTGACATAAGGTAAATAATCGTGATTTATAAACTTAATCTGGTACAAATCGGGTGTGGGGGTGTGGGGTGTGGGGGTGGTGGGGGGGGGGAATCATCGCATGTTGATTTCTGCCATAAAATCTAATGCAAAATTAGCAGTAAATCGATTTTACATGTGATATAACATTGTAATATTGTTTGTACAATCTTATATGTGACTTCGAAAACACTGACCATTTTTCACACTGAAGAGTAAACAGGTTCTAAGAACCAGAATCTTATTCAAATCCAGCTGAACAGGGTTGCCGCGGTTAAGGTTAATATTTAACCGACTTAACCACAGAAATCCTGCATGAATCATCGAGGTTGGTTTTCCTCCACATTACTGGAAAGTGCCTTTTCTTTTCCAAGCTCACTGCGCGCGTTCGAAATGATAAGTATAGCGTCTTCTGATGTAAGTAGCTGGTAATAGTACATCGATGAGGACTCGGCAAGTATGCACGCAGTCTCGCGATTTCAGTCTCGTCACCTGCTTTTACCCTGCCTTCCTTGATTGCAATTGAGGAATCATTAGCGATCTGAAAATCACTGGAATATATTTGTATCGATTTTATAAATCACAACCCGGTTGGTCGCGCCCCTTGCGCCACGCACTAATTTTGCACAGCGCGCGCACTTTTTGAGGTTTGCACTTGCACCACGCACTAATTTGCACAGCGCACTTTTTGACTGATTTGTTTGGTTACGTCAGCATATATTAAAGCGCTGTCCAAATCTCTTCTTGTTCTTAACGATGCACCGCAACGATCCGGAGATTGAGAGTATTAAGGCAAAGCTGATGACGCGGGCTTGTTGACAATACAACTAATCTGTGCATACATACAGGATTCATCGTGCGGTATTGGAGGCAACATAAGACCGTTGCCGTGATATTAGCTTATTTGCGGCTTGTTCATCATGTATCTACAACAAGCTTTGCCTTACTCTCAATCTCCGGATCGTAGCGGTGAGAATATTGATTTCAAGTGAACAATCGATGGAACTCAATAAAAGCCAAAAGAAGCCGATGATCTAAAACAACTTCTACGTGCCAAAAAGTTTGATGCTAATAGGCAACGGAAAAAGAGTTTTAAGTTTAACAGCACTTCAAAAGGTTGCTGAAATGGTTCCTGAAGCTTCTAGAATCATAGAGTGATAAAAAACACCACGACTTGAGGCACAACAACCTGAGCTTTGGTACGGGAGCGTCCATAAATGATGTCTCGCTTTTTTTGGACCATGTTGTCCATCTATGTCACAAATATAAGAACTATACCCCCATACCCCACCTTTAAATGGACGTCACGTTTTACTGCACCATACCCAGCCTCCACAAAAAATTAAAAAAAAAAAAAAGCATTTCCATTGCAGATTCTCACAATCAAGTTTATTATTGACACATGTATTGTGTTTTTGTTTCTGTTATTGTCTTGCATCTTTTTTGTGTGAATTATTCTTCATTTAATTTATAAAAAATGCAATAGTCCATAAAAAGCTATCTGTACAATAGCTAGGGTGCGACCTGTTTTCAACTCCTCGCTTGTGGAGGTATTTGTAGTGACGTTTGAAAGTGAACAAAGCATCTTGTACCCCTTGCTTCTCTTCATCAGGTGTGTCTTGCTTCTCTTACTAGGTGTGTCTTGCTTCTCTTCACTAGGTGTGTCTTGCTTCTCTTCACCAGGCATGCCTTGCTTCTGACGTCCCGCCATTGAAAAATTGTGATTAATACCATGCATGCAAGTCATGCTATGTCAACATACAGAGTTTGCATGGCTTTCGCTCAGAAACTCTGTGTTGACATGTTTATAGACGTATGCACATGTGCATATGGTGGTGAGTGTCTACATGTATGTCTGTGTCAGGGGGGTATCCTAGAGCAGATCAGAAATCCTAGGATGGATTGTCCGGCTGGACAGCCTATTCAGCAGACATGCTATCATATCCGTTAACGGGTATACACAGTTCTATACTCCACATATACTTCTCAATAGGCTGTTCCTTCTACGAATACCTGAATTAATGTGAATCCTGCCAAAGGACTAATAAAGCTCAACACAGTGACTAGATTGCAGCCCGTACCTGTGACCAGTCGTTGGTCATATCATTACATGTACATCATTGTTGCTATAACAGGCTATACTTCTCAAAGTGGCCCGAAGTAGCTGCTTTGCAGAACAAAAGTGCTATTGGTGTACAGTGTACATGTACATGTATGTCATGTACTTGCTGTATTGCAAATTTGGTGCAGGAGACATTGTCACAGATCAGGGATGGGATTGATGAATCAGGTACTTCTTTATGCGTTAATATACATGAGGTGGGGAGAGGGAGCAGGAGGGATGCAGATGCAATCTATATAACCAGCCAAGCGATGATACATGTACATTTACCCACTACAACCGAACCATGTGTGGTTCATTCATCCACAATCACCACCAATGGGTACACCTTCCTATATAGAATATGAATTAATTTGCAGCAGACTAGGTGCATCACATGGACAGTTGACATTTCAGTGTATCTATCCTATCCCTAGATTGTAGATTCTCTTTGCAAAAGCTTAATTTGAAATTGATGTGCATTAACTCACTTCTGCTTACCATCCACAGTCAAATGGATTAAGTGAACGTACAAATCAGACAATCATACGGTTAGTTGCATTCGTGCAATTCTCAGTCCATTTATGCACATCATGTGCAACGGATCATAGCACAATGTTTTACTGATTGTAGTGATGAATGGGACAGCACTATAGAGTCTAGATCTGTGTTATGTGCTATTTGCACTCAGTTCAGACTTTAGATATTATCCTTATGAGGTTGCCTTTGGTAGGAAAGTCACATTGCCTCTTCAACATGCAGTTCAAGCACAAGAAATACTTCAGGTTGGAAATGATGAAACCAAAAACTCAGTGGCTTACAGAGCACAGGAAACTAGAAATATCAATGAACCCAACCAATAGTATAAACAAGTAGAGTTTATAGTAATATTGTTGCTCACGCATGTAGATGAACGATAACATCACCAGTTCTCAAAACAATTACACCACAAACATCAAAGCACATCGAAAAATGCATCAGTGGTGATATGGTGCTTGTGAAGAACAAAAAAAGGGGCTTAGTCGGAGGTACATGTACAAGTGTATCTTAAGTCACAGCACACATAGGAAAAGGTAAATGCTAAGCACTGTACAAAATTATGATGACTGCAAAGGTTACCAGTTTTTAACTTGCAATGCCAGAGGATGCAAGCTCTGTGATCCTCTACCAGCAAGGTGCTGCTATGAGAAGGAATGCACATGTAAGTGCACTTTTATTTTATGTTATTACAGTACATGTACACCTCACGTATTTGCAGTGATAAAAAGTTGTCTCCGAAAGAGCTAATCAGCTTGAAATCATTACGTATATGAAATACTGAACGTTTACTTCAGGCATATTTTCGAAAGATGTGCATTGTAATGAACACTATGCTTTTTATTGCAAAATCAAGTTCAAAAATTATTGAGAATAAGTACCCTACCATACCAAGCGTCTCAATCTACGGAATAGCTTGTGACCACTCAGTAACAATGAAGCGACAAGTTACTTGCGATTCCGGTTATTGAAGCTATTATGTTACCAGAGATTATATTTCAAATACCACACTCACAGATAATTTCAGTCCAGAGGGGGTGGGGGAGGGGGGGACAGGACAGAGTTCCATGACGGCATAGGCACTGCAAATTTTCGACTTTAGCATCCTTTGTTTTACAATGCGATGCTCATTAACAGGCAGTCATATCAGGAAGCATGATAAAAAAGTATCATAGCGATGCTTTGCAATAATTATGGCATATAGCACACACATATGGATATGAAGTACATCTTTCACACAGCACACAATGTACACTGTACACTTGCACACCAAAGACAAAATGAAGTTTGCATGCTAGTTATCACCACTGCTAATAGTTGGCTCAGCTGCAGAAATAACCACATTTTCTGGGTGGAGTTCTTTCATGCATTGATTTAGTAATTCTTGAAGCGCAGAAGGAGACAGAGTTGGCTGGGTAAGACAAAACAATAATGAAGTGATTATGCAAATATATAATCCAGAGGAGCATTTCCACAAAGATGCAAGCTCAGATTGAACCTCCTCCATTACAAAATAGTCACTATTGTATGCTGTATGAAGTGTACAAACTCAATCCTAGAAATGTTTGAGGACAAATGTTTTTAAAAATAATTATAACCCTCAGTTGTCAATAACACTGCACATGTATATTGCACACATACTTACCTGCATACACGTGTCCAGACTATTAATGGAGTCTTGTACAGCAATAAGTTTTCCATCAATGTCATGCAGTCTCTCACATTCTTCTCTGCTTAATATACAATCTTGCTGTGCTATAGTGTTCATATGGTCCATACATGTAAATAATATGTGCAAGTACATACGCACCATATACATGTACACACGTACGTATTGATATCGATTCCAACCAGCTCTATGTATAGTGTACTAATGAATGTAATGCATATGTACTGCATGTAGTGGGATTGCACAGCTCATCCTTCCTTTTCCTCATGTTCCAGTAAATACAGGTATCCTGCTCACCATTCATAGGCCACATGCTCATTATCTGACTTTACACAAGGCAGAAAGTATTCAACCACAGTTATAACTACATGAATCATTAACTCTTTCCTGGAAGAAGCCAATTATTGCCATACAATAAGGTTTCCCCGTTGCAGGAAAATGTAGTTTGTAAACAATTTACCTAGGAAACAACTTTTCCAATGTGTTGTCACTACAAAAGTGTTAACTGTTTAGATAAACAAAGTGGTTTTTGTATAGTATAGTACCTGCAGCACAATATTGCTCTGTTGCCCGTGTAAAGAGTTAGCACATGCCAAGAGAAGCGAGATCCAATATACAGTACAGCACAAGTATGTCTGACTTATGGAAAAGATTCTTCATAGGATATAAATGATACATGTCCAAGAAAAGTGAAGATACATGTATGTCATGTGACATGATTTATCCAACGTTTACTGTAATACAAACCATGGTAGGTAGAGCTAAATGTACCTGGGAGATTGAACTCCATTTTGTTAGAGCCAATGCCACTGCTATTTAGCTTAGATACTAACAGTAGGGTAGGCAATGGTTGTGTTTCTGTACTACATCTATCTAATGAATAAATTTTCATTACAATAAAAATTATAATAAATAATTGTTTTAATGTGTTTAAATTAGCAATTTCATAGAAGATGTTTCAACCATGCCAATGAACTTCATTTTATCTTTGGCATTTGATTGATAATTGGAGTTACAAGCATTTAAAAATATCGCGTTATTTATACAGTGTGTGAATGGATGCGTCGTGTAAATTACATCTGCACCTTGCAAGGGTTGCTGTATATCCCTGTCCTCAAATAGCATGTCCAATGAATTCTGAAAATAGGAATTAGTACATGTACATTACATCACAAGCAATATCCAAAAATTAAAATAAGAATATACATGGTAATGTAGGGTCCCATTGAATTGCCAATGAAGGTGAATGAATGCATGAGAGAGCATACTAATTAAAATTATACTTACAAGGAGAACACCACAAGCTACTGTAAAACAAATATAAATATATAAAGAAATAAAGCCACATAAATTCCAAGCTGCATACACAGCAGTATATTTTGCCGAATGAGTGGCATGGAAAATGTACATGCATGCGTACAGTGCAGCCACATGCCCTGTCATGAAGTGCTGCTACTGCACATTGTTCTCTATATGGACACCACATGTACACAGGTGCAGTCTACGGTAAAAATAAGTGCTGCATTAATACAGTACATATCTAATTCTTACCTCTCTGATAATTGATGGATAGGTACTAGATGCAGGTGTGAAACAAATTGCTTCCCAGTCAGCTGGTGGCAACAGTGCTTGAAGGCGACTTTGAATTGTTTTTGCGTGCATCAGCATTGTGCAGTGTGAAAGGGGGGAGTGTGCAAAGAGGACAAACTAATTATGGAATTGAATTCAAATGACACCATACACAAAATATGACTGCTGACAGATGTAGGCATTGGTTCATGTGGTAACATGTGCTCCCATACATAAATAACAGTGCATATGCAGTGTGCACCATGGTGACATTCATCACCAAGCTGTTAATATGGAATGTTTTCATGAGATTTTGACCCTTGTAGATTTATACATCTATTTACAAATCGCTATATTGTCTGCAAGGTTTATGCTATCAATATCCTGTATTCAACATGTTATGGCACACTGTATGAATATAGTGTGGGGTCTTGCACAAGGATGGTGTCAACGTTACAAGGTCCAATAACCCTTGGTGTTTAAAACAGTAACATCTTCAGGTAGGAGTGTTTAAATCACTTCGCGTACATACAGTAGTGGGATCCTGTTGCTATTGATACTTTCTGTTCGTTGATTTTTATTTTATCCATTACAGAGATACAGCTATGCTAAGTACCTGCATATTTTCTCACTTGATTTGCGTCAATGATTTTCTTCATACATTAATTTGGAAGTGGTTTGCCAAAATTATTGGCGTGAAACAAACGGGAAAACGTGCATCAACTTTGCACAGCCATATGTCCGTAACAAAAAAATAACAAACAAACAAATCAATGGCCACTGGACCCCCCTACACTGTACGTACACATCGAATTTGAAGCGATTGGAATGCAAATGTGGTGGTTTGAACCCCTTGGGATATTGTACTTTATAATGTTGGCACTGTGCTTGTGCATTTTCACACAGAGAAATGGTGTGATATGAAGCGTTGAAATTAGGAGGTTCATAGCATTTACTGTTCGGAAGATGAATTGGATGCTATATATATAAATTCACAAGGGTCAAAAATCTCGTGAAACATTCCATATATATATACACACACAGTGCAATATATGTGTACTTTTGGCTTACAAGAAGTCCAGGAGACAGTGCTATTTTACATGTACATCAACACATGCTGCACATGTAGAAATTCCATATACATGTACAGCTGTAATGTGCAAGTGCGATCTGTTGTGGTAGACTGGTAGTCAAAGCTACTATATATACCTGTACCTGTCAATTTCCTTCATTCTCAACAAGTCGTGTTCAGTGTACTGGTACCCAGTATCAGAGGCAAGAACAACTGCACTATCGAGCTTCTGAAGTAAACGAATGCGAAAATGACAAATTACAGGTGCAGAAGATTGAGAAAATACTGCACACGTTATAGTACATGTACATGACTCAAACCTCAGGGTCATCATCATCCTCTCCAGCCATCAGTTCCTCTAGCCTCTGTTTCTCAGTGTTAGTCATGGCGAAGACACCCCCTGCCTCGCCAGACACCTGGATGGAGTCACACACATATACAAATATAATGCACAAATAATTTCACACACACACATGACTAATGTATAATGGTTGCGCATTGTAAGTCTGACTGTTACACAGTGAAGTCGCTTGGTTGCCATTGATTCCAATTAGTGCACATACATAATCAAATTAGTAAGTGAATTGCTGAGTCTTGCTACATCATAAAAGCCCACCACAGTTCACCCAGTGTTGATAGCCACTCACTAGGTAAAACCGCAGTGTTAATAGCAGAGGTAATAGGTTTGTAATACCACTTGGAAATATAAAAACAACACTTAGTTGGGATACCTAAAACGATGGCGCCCACAGCTTTAAACGGCTGTGGTCCTCAGAGGTTACATGTACTGATAATCAGACTTTTTATTTCGGTAAAAACACTTGGAAAAAGGATGCCCTCATTCATGTGAAAATTGGCCACTGTACTAAATCTTACAATCTATGCTTAAGATATATTGAATTGTTAACCCTTTCACTACTGACTAACATATATCGCATCGTTTAGTTGTACTTAAAATGAGCTTCAAATAGATGGCAGATACTCAGCTGTGAGCCAATGACAGGAAAATCTGCACAAATCATAACCATATGTGGACAAACAAATATGAGAAGTTGCATCAAGATTTGAACATGTGATTCAAAACCCTTGATGAATTGTTTCGGAATAACACAGTATGCAGCATTACAGGTGTGCATTTGCCATGAACTTCAAGATATGTGCACGTATACATGTACTGTAGCGTGCCAAACACAACACAATTCACAGACCTCTATGTTTCTTTTCACGTAATCCACAATGTGATGTGTGGCTTCATTCAATTCATCTGTGCTGGTGCTACATTCCAGCATGCTTGCAGTGGCTTAAGAGATAGGAGGTAGAGAAGAACAAATAAATGTTACGCTTGTGTCTGAAAACGAACCTCCTTCAGCTCCAATAGTCGCCTTGGAGGCCTTCTGCACAGTATCTCGGTCCTGAGGCTGGGTAGGCAAACACCGGCAGCATTGGATCCATATCGTCTGAAATAACAGACAACAGGTACATTGATAGTGTCGGCTAATCCTATCTACATGGACCTGAGATTTAGTGCATATAATTCTGCACACACAAAAGACAATATACATGTTGGTAAGCACAGAGACTTTATTTTGTATCTCTACCAGCTGGCTCTAGTACAGTGTATTAACAAAGTACATGTAGGTTACATGCAGGATGGACGTGTACACGAACTTGTCCGAACTGTGATTCACAGACATATTAATCAAGGAAAGATTGTTTTAGGAGCGACCTGTAGTAGTGCAGTTACTGTTCTCAGTTTCGCAAATTATATCTAATTCCCACAAATTGCGGAACAAGTTCAAGTGTAAAGAAATACTGTTTATTGATCAACGACCTACTGTAACTTCTAAATTAAACCAAAAACATTAGCTGTGGTGACACCCTATTGTGGCCTACTTTTCAAACAATACTATCAAGAACATCTAAACGTACCTATGTATTTTAATGATCTAAATATACATATACAGCATAGAATACCAAGAAACGACATAAAATGTACAATAACACAGTGCCACAATTCAAAATGGGGCACACTAATTCAATGATAAACAATGTTGTAATGAGTGTATTTGAAGACAATGGCACAGGCATGTACAGTACATGCATCAAGTGGAGGTTGGGCCTCTAATCCAGCAACCTCAAGCACAACAGAGACTTATACCTGCAAAACATGCCGAGAGAGGAGCTGAGAAGCCGCTCGTTTCCCGTGACATGGTTCCATTGATGCACATCTCGTATCCACAATATTGTGCATCAATGACAGTATTAATTGACAGGGGCATGGTCGAAAGTTGTGGTTGTTGAGTATGGGTCACCATTTGTCTACCACTTTCATCCTTGATTACAACTCAAAACTGCAGGAACAGTACATGTACATGTACATGTTGCTAATATTCTTTGATTCTGTGGCATACACACAGCATTTACAGTGTCTTAGTGTCAGCCAAATAATAATAAAGTGAGTGTTACACTGAACTAACTGATAATCAGATCCAAACTTAACATGGTGGAGAAGTTGATGTTAACAAATTAACATTCCACATATTAATAGCATAAAATAAAAATACAGAAGGATATGCAGCCAGTTTGTTGTATCCAGTTCATGTGTGATAACACAAAAGCTTGATACTAACCATCTCCTAGGCATAAGACAATATCATCAGATGTGTTTCCACCTTCAAGCATCCTCTGCTGCAACTTCTTTGTTTGTTTCTTCACTTCTTTCTCCTTCTGTTGAAGAAACCATGCAAGCAGTTACAAAACACGCATGGGGAAAAAGAAATTCTAACCTTAGATCACAATACTGTCATGTTCTAGTATGGATTTAAATGCAAACATCTGTAGCATGGGGGGAGGACCCCACACCACAATAGCATGTCAGGCAAGCCTTGACAACTGTGATTATACAGATGCAATTGCCACTCAAGGCAAGTAGTGCAATGAGAGCAAACAACCATGCACACAATGTGACAGAGCACGTGGGCTAGTATGAAGCTTTTGGATCTTCCTGCTTTGAGATTTTTCCATGTATAACTCTGTGTTTGTGTGTGGTGGTGTTTATCTGTGTGTGTATGTGGTGTGTGTGTTTGTGTGTTTATCTGTGTGTGCGTGTGTGCATGTGGTGTGTGTGAATGTGTGTGTGTTTACGTGTGGTGTGTGTTTACATGTATCTGTGTGTGTGCATGTTGTGGGTGGTGTGTTTATCTGTGGGGTTGTGTTTGTGTGTGTGTGTGTGTGTTTGCGTGTGGTGTGTTTATCTGTGCGTGTGCCTGTGTGTGCCTGTGTGTGTGTGTGTGGTGTGTTTATCTGTGTGTTTGTGTTTGTGTGTGTGTGTGTGTTAGCAGTGTGTTGGTGTGTGTTAGCAGTGTGTTGGTGTGTGTTTGCGTGTGGTGTGTTTATCTGTGTGTGTGCCTGTGTGTGTGCCTGTGTGTGTGTGTGTGTGTTGTGTTTATCTGTGTGTGTGTGTGTGTGTGACCAAGTGTGTTTATCTGTGTGTGTGTGTGTGTGTGTTTGCAGTGTGTGTACATGTATGTGTGTGTGTTTGTGTGTAGTGTGTTTATCTGTGTGTGTGTGTGGTGTGTGTTTATCTGTGTGCGTATGTGGTGTGTTATCTGTGTGTGGTGTGTTTATCTGTGTGTTTGCGTATGGTGTGTTTATCTGTGTGCGTGTGTTTGTGTGTGTGTGTGGTGTGTGTGGTGTGTGTATGTGTGTGTGTGGTGTGTGTGTGTGTATGTGTTGTGTGTGTGTGTATGTGTGTGTACGCGTAACTGTTGTAGTGTGCCCAAGTTAAAGGGTAGGGTATGTAACACATTGGCACAGGAAGGGGGACAGTGTTGCTTAAATCTAATTAACAGTTATAAACAACATTCCATTACCAAAACACCCAGGGTTTGTCAACTTGTGCATGGTGCAACAGAAATACTGATGTGGATCAATGGATGTTTATAGAGTAAAAGTATACCATACAACAATGGACAAATGCATACGAAAATTAATACCTGTTACTTTGCACGCGAATGGTCATGCAGAGCAGTATGCGCATAGTGTGTGCAGTCAGAATACCACTAAACTAGCAATCTGGGCATTGCAATAAACTTACTTTGACAAGTTCTAGCAACTTTGTATCAAGTTTTGCCATTTTCTCTATGGCCTTCTGAAGCCTTTCATCTACATCCACGTTCTTTGAAGGCGAACTCTGGTCAACGACAGCTGCTATTTCAGCTTCCACCCGTGTCTGAGCATCACAACCTGTACTTTGCCCATGAAATGTAAGCTCATTCTTGATTTTCTCTGAGAGCTGGTGAATGCGTTCATAGAGGTCATCTGTGTTACCATCCTCATCCTCATCCTCCTCTGTCTTCTCTACTTCCACTGTGTCAGGGTCATGTACCCAAGACTCAACAGTAGCACGGATGGAGCGATACACAACAGGCTCTACAATGAAGTACGAACGTTTAAAGGCAGCAGCACCTGCTTTACACAACAGCATATGGGATATTTGGATGAGGTACTGCACTGCTTTGATGCAAGGAGTGATAGTGGAAGGGTGTTGAATGGGATGGTTTAGAAGGAATAGGACCGGGGGCCGAACTAGACTCTAATACCTTCAGGTGGGAGGTACTGAAGAGATAGCTGGCTGTCAGGTCTCGTCTGTATATGGGGGGGGGGGGGGGGGGGGGGGGGTGGGAGGGGGAGGGGGGAAAGCAAAGCTAAGAATTCATGTACGGTGGTCGCGCGCATATCGACAAGCACCCACATGCTGACAGCTGGAGGAAGCTGGCTGACTGCTGGTGTCGTGAACCATATCAAAACTAAAGGTAGATTTTTAATAACATTTCTCATGACGACTATTGTCAACAACAAAAAAGTGAACTGTGATACCTTCCAGTAGATAGTATTTCCAACACGTTTTTTGACATCTTCAAGTATTATTTTCCCGCACTATTTCACGTGATATTCAACAGTAAACATTATTGCTTCTGTGGGTCGTGACCATACATCACTGGTGCGTACGTGTTAGAATAGAAACTGAAAACACTCCTGTAAGCAGAGGGATACATGTAGCATCAGTGCTGAAAGTATTTTGATGTAAATAAAAATAAATCAGGGAACGGAAGATATGTGCGAGTGAGTACGATGTGCTTTACAGTTCTGTTGTATTGTGCAGGAGCGTGGGGAATGCACATTTTAGTTTGCAGTGAGTTCAGTAGAAGTTAAGAATGTTGCATAAATGGATTGCTTTTTGTTTATGCTTCATTTGACTGCAGACTATATCACATTGGGAAACAATTGAGGCCGTTTGGTTGCAGTGATAATACGGGGACTTTTGAAGAACACCTCTTTTGTTCATCTAGTTCCAGTGTTTCAAATAATGCCGCTGAGAGATTGGAGGACCAATTCTTCCCGGATACAGTCTGCTGTAGTTTGCAAACATTTGCTTTAGTCAGTCGCTCTCAAACAGTTCCCTAAGGTATTTGCTTTACTTTATACATAATGTGCACATCTATCATATGCATGTATACGCTGTAGCTATGTCAAAAGTAATACTTGTCATTTATTTTGTTTTTCAACAAATGCACGTTTTAAAATAGGGTTCATTGCTTCATCCCAACTTTCCTCCCTTGAGGGATTATATGCTACCTTTTGGCTATGATTGGTCTGCTAAATAACATTCATGGCTGGCACCCACACATGTACACATTCATTTGGATGGAAATGTTATTGTGACACTGTCATCTAACATTTTTCTGTACAATTGTCCCAGATATCCTTGAACATGGCTCTTGACACTGCATGGCAGTAAGTCATAGTGAAAACTCAGAGATCCAGTTTCTCTGGAAGTTGAACCCTACCCAACAACCAAGGTACATGTATGCCTTGACTCCTTCATCAATATTGATTCACATTCCTTTCTCTAGTGGGACAGAATGGATGAAGAAAGAGGAGCCTGGTTAAGGGGCGTGCTTCCTGCAGTGGCGAGACAAGCTATGAATGATTAAGTATCTGGACATGGTCACCCATGTTCCCATCGCCACTATTCTAGGTCCACAACCGGGACATGCGTACATGTACCTGTTCTCAATTTTGCTACTAGCAGTTGTAGTAGCATGTGTGTTAATCACAATTTGTCTTTTTTCAATGATGGGACCTCAAAAGCAAGGCACACATGGTGAATAGAATCAAAAACATGCCTAGTGCAGAGAAGCAAGGGGCACAGGGTGCTTTGTTCACTTTCAAAACATCACTCGAATGGTACAAATGCCTCCACAAGCGAGGAGTTGAATATATGTTGCACCCCTATACTGGCCAACATCGTGTAAGAACATTGACATGGGCGTGCAGCTTACCGAGATGCAGTGGTATAGGCGACCAACTCTTTAGAATTGAATTTGCACTACTTCTGGCAGTGATGTCTGACTGCGTTTTTGTTATCTACTGGGACGAATGTTTGCGTAAAAATGCAAAACACATGCATTCACCATAATGAACTCAATTGGGACGTTTTTAATAGTGGCATTGGAATATGTACGGATGATGGCAGCAAAGGTCTCCAGTGTAGTAATAGAGTGTACGCCACTACATCCCCCTACGGCTTTGGGTGGACTGAAAAGGAGCATGAAAGGTTTGAAGAAGTTCTATTTTGGTCCTGAACTAGCACATCACAATTGTCGGAAATGTGTTTGTGAACACCATGTTTATCGAAGACCACTCAATGATGAAAGTGGGAAAGCTAATGGAAGAAGGCTTCAAAAGGCTTGGCGTCACGACCATTCTTAGGTACAACCAAGTACTGTACTATCGCTACTCATCGAAATACATAGATTTGGAGAAAAAAGGGATTGCACACGAAATATGAAGTCATGTCCCATGAATAATGGACGTGTTCAAGCCACAGATGCATGGATGCAACTTAGTCACCTCATTTTTTCATTTTCTTTTTGTTTTCCAAATGATATGCTGGCACAGGTTGAAGAAATCAAAACTACACTGACTAAAGGCACAACCATACCTAGCTGTTCATATGAAGACGGAATTTGTCAGTTCGCCTCATGAAGAAGTGCAGACATTTCGCAATTGGTTGTTTAAGAACTGGAAACTATTTGATCAATCGGTTTGGCCTTGTCTTTTGAATCACGGCATCAATCTAGCGGATTGTTTGATTAGGGCAAATTCTTCTATTTATCTTGCAACAGATTCAAAGGTAGTCAAGGAGTGGGCAAAAAAGTCCTATGGCTCTAGAGTCCTAACCTCTTCTTTGGTTCCAATCCACTCTGCTAATGGTAACCAAAACCTGGATGACAATTCATCTTGGATTGACCTTAAGGTGGTTTAGATGTAATGGTACATGTAGAGAGCTCGTATGCTATAAATGCAGCTTTCTTGACATCCCATTCGAATATCGAGACAGTCGTGGATATATGAGGATAAGCAAATGGGTTGCATGGTATCTCGTATTGGCAGCAACACAACCTGTATCTGCTAACATATCAAGATAGAGTACATAACCCATGCATGTGTGATTTGGCAGAGAACATGGTACGTACACTATATTAATTTTTTGCAATGAGCTATTTAGTCCCACACCTCCTGACTAGTCATAATAGAGTTAAGTGCAGCTCCAGCTATTATAAGAGTTGAGCAAACGTGTGGCATATGTTACAAGCTCAGGAATGTGAAAAGTTTACTAAAATCATTCTCTATGAGAAAGTTGATGCATGGTATATAGGGGCAATAGTTGTCTACAAAGCAGGGTAACAAGGGTATGATACTCTGGCCATTCCAAGCAAACATGCCAAAATATGAAGTACCTCTATCCACAATCCTGGTCCATGTGTACTTCTGTGAAGTCATTTTGAAATTCCTGAATTTAGAAGACGAAAGACACAGCTAGACCAGGAAGTAGGAGAAAGATCTCGTGTTTGCATCCGGCGCATTGAAAGATGTAGTGTTTTGTTCAAGAACAAGTATGCAAATACTGAAAGGAACATTACCAGCATGTTAATAGAGGGTTTCAGATAATGAGGATGTAGCTACGATTGACGACATGTTGATTGTATGTAGTGCATTGACCAACAATAGTTTTGTCACATCATATCCTCATCAGTAATGGTTTTGGACCTCTTCAATTGATGGCAGAGTTATCTTTTAGCTACAGGCCAAATCGTATGTCTTTGGTTGTTGGTGTTTGAAGTAACAAATGTGCATTAATTATATCATTTATATGAATACAGAAGATTGGCATGTCTCATGGACTGCTCCTAACGCAACACATGCCAACATGCACAAGGCAAGGATCAGAAAATGAACATAACTCATCTCAGTACATGGGCATATACTGCACCATAACACCATGATTCACCTCATGATTGGTTTCAAACACCTCTCTATGATGTCATCTATTGACTGCATTCATGGCCTGAGTTCTCAATGAATCCAATGGTCATGAGTCTGAGGACTCTGTCTTGAGTCCTGGCCACATCGTGCATTACACAGTTTGATAAAATGGATAAATAAGGCTAAATTTAAAACCATGAATGATCAGAATGTACGTGCCACTGGACCATGGATTGTCCAATTTGAAACTGGCATCTCTGAACAATTTGCATCCCTGCACCCCCCACTCCAACTCTCCTAGGAAATTTGACATCCCTTAAGACCTTATATCTCTGTAGCAGCGAGCACAATGGAGCTTAACACTACCTTCAGAATAAGCGGTGAAAGCTGGCTAATGGTTCATTAGTGTATCACAAAGGACTCTTGACCTCACTGCAGCAGCTGAACACAATCTGTGCATGTACAGCGCAGTGCAAATCAAAAAGAGTTGTGTATCGAATCATAGTTTGAATATGTTTATTCAATTTATTAAACAGCATGATAAATACAAATGATAGATGAGCCCCAAGGGTGTGTACTGAAGAAAGCAATGCTCTGGGTTAGGCTCAGCCTTTGGTAGATGGAGGTGGTGGCTCAGGACTTGCTTACCCTAACTGGATAGCAAGACAAGAAGCAAGACAGGAGAGAGAAAGACCTGGGCCTCTGCACCACAGCAACCACAGGTATCCACTGCAAAGGGTATACAGACCCATCCCACAGTCAGAACACTTAGAATCATGATGATATGTTTCCTCGACCCTCTAGTTGCTCCCACTTCAATTATAGTTGTGGGATATTTAGCAAGAGACTACTGTAAGGTTAATGGCAGCTGGTTTGCTTTTAAACTCCAATTCAGCACCAAGATACCTGCAGGGTTTGGTGAGTCATATCTGTCCCAAAACCACAGCCGCTTCACCGACCAGCACCACAAGCTCGATGGCAGAGAGCTAGCAGAAGGACATTTATCAGGCTGTTCTGGCGCCCCACTACATATCCACATATGTGTGCATGTGAGAGCATGGTTCCCTAGAGAGTCCAGGAGATGGTCAGGACAAGTGCGAACAGCAAGATTCCAAGCCACACCTTTGGAATTCTTCAGGTTCAGGTTGGAGGTCCAGACCCTAAGAAGGGATGACTCCCAGCCATGATGCAGCATGCCATAACCCTAGAAAATTTTATTCTATTTTTATTCTATTTGCAGGGTTTCTAGGGATAATAGCTGAGCGTGTATTCTACATACTGCGTGATTATTACCCAATGCTGAACAGCTATTCTATAAATTGACTATAATCCATTTCAGTAGCACCTACACTTTAAAAGCATAAATTATATACTAGCGTCCGCCTCATTTTATTCTATTGCATAAATAAAGCTACAAATTTTTACCATTTATGTATCCCCGCAATCGCACTGCCTTAGTTCCGCTACAGCTCCGCTCTTAACCTTTTGTTTGGGGTTCTATCTGTACGTGTGATGCTGTATACAATACTGTGCACTGGATGTCTCAAAGAAAGTGGTTTTCACGATATTCTAAGTTATAAATTTTTTATTCTATATTTTACCTCTATTGAGAGTTTCTAGGGGCTAATGACGCAGACAACAAATGGGCTCTGTTAGCTGGAGAGGACCGTCGCAATGTAAGAAATGCTTATTAATTCCAACCTACAGTCTCGTTGGTTAGCTCATACGGCATTGGTAAGGGTTCCACCGCAATGACACCAGGAGACAGAACTAACTGTTTGAAGGTGTGATGGAGTGATTCCAAGGGCATGCCCCATCAGCGGGGTTACGAGGCTGCTTTGTTCATTAAGCAAGCCAACAGATGGTGTTGGCAAGACTGCGGAGGTCCACGACCGGCTGTACTAAGGCTCAGCTCAGCGTGCATTCAATCAAATGGCGCAGATCATTATCAAACAACATGGAATGATGGATAATTGCTGCGCATGGATAATTTTAGACTATTGTTGTACTATTAGAAAATAACTGGTACGAGCTAAAATATGCAAGACCGCGATGTACTGGAGGCAGCAACTGGTGGTTCAGGTTGCGCGCCTGAAAGGAAAAGTGTGTGGAATGAACTAACATTGGCTGTCACAACCTGGAAACCTCATTCGCCACCGAAGTAAGACGTAAGGCATATAAAGATGCAGGCAACACGGGGGTGTGCGCGCGCTCAAGGTTGAGAATGGTTAAATCGTGAGATTGGTGTTAAGGCTACTCGTACTTCGATGGCCAAATTGAAAAAGTGGGAGGGGGAGAGGGGTCATAACTGGGTGTGGCAAATCGACCTGTTTCATCGAAAGACACGTCGTGCAAAATATAGGCCTAATTTGAAGTAGCACCATAGACATTGTAGCACCATAGACTTGTAGCACCATAGGCATTGTAGCACCATAGACTTTGTAGCACCATAGGCATTGTAGCACCATAGGCATTGTAGCACCACAGACATTGTAGCACCATAGACATTGTAGCACCATAGACATTGTAGCACCATAGATATTGTAGCACCATAGACATTGTAGCACCATAGATATTGTAGCACCATAGACATTGTAGCACCATAGAAATTGTAGCCAAACCTAACTGCACCCAGCGCCTTTTTACTTCCATTGTACAAACCCGCATAGAAATGTGTTGTCTCTGGTATGATGCGCAATATACAGCATAATTTAAGCATTGAATGCACAATTATAGGAGCATATACAATGTACATGCAGTTTAAGTTCAATAGCTGCTAAAAATATTTTTAGACCATCATTGCATGTGTATAGTCCTTTGCTATGTACTGTAGCCACTAAGTCTAATGCATCTGTGCCCTCTATATGTCCATTTAATATCATTGCATTGTCCAGTCTTTCCTGAGTCATTGTTGACCTAGTTATGTTTTTTATTAAGTAGAAAGGACCATTTTACCGCTGCTGTGGATGCATGAAATGTATGATGTATGTTATGACCTTTGTACCTCTGAAGACAGTGCTCGTGGAAACTCCGAGCACACTGGCTAGTGTTTTCAGATTAGATATCTCTTTGAAAAGCATGTCCCTTACACGTTGCGCTTTGAGAATGTCGCCATCTTGGTCAATGTGCTCAAGAATCAAGGCATCCCCATATAGACTGTCTGACAAGCAAAGCAAAATGCCCTGACCACATTTAATTACGGCTAGGCAGTTTGAAATGGATAGCCCTGCAGCCAAAAAATGAAGAAAACTCCGATCATTCACAATAGCACTATTTTTACAATGGCTGATTTATTGTAATAATTTATTAATACCCATAAATTACAATATAAACAAACTATTTAATTCCATGTGGGCAGTAAATCAGAAACTATGCATGTTGGGTCCTAACCTCCTATGTAGCTTTGGTATGTCTACTATAACGTCAGTGGTATCTCGTTTATTGCCAGTAATTGTGGCTAGATTAAACATAGCACCAGAGTCCCTTACATAGAATGTATGTGTTGGATCTTCTTGTTATGGCTAGATCACAAATTCAAATTTGCTGTCAATTGCACACACCTGGTTTCATCCCCCTTCTCCCTTCCCTCACCCTCTCCCCACACCCTTGGTTCATACGCCACATGGATGTGTAGGGATAGTCTTTAGAACATTGCATAAAGACCAGCCAATTGCATATACATGTAGCCTGTAGAATACAAGTGCATGTATTTATTCTGTGTATAGAGATATTCCACAGTGCTGATATTCCATAGTGGCTGCTTTCCTTGCAGGGCCCTACTCTTCATCAGTCATGGGGTTGGTGAACACATGGGACGCTATGATAAGCTGGGCAAGTACCTAGCCGAGAAAGAAGTTCTAGTGTATGGCCATGACCATGGTAAGACGTTTGCTCTTAGGTTTTCCTTGGTGTTTTTTCAATGTGTGGTCTCAGCCAATGATGCATGCATCATGCAGCTACATTGAAGTTTGATTGCACCTCATATCTCGTGTAGAAAGTGATGGTGTTTGAAATGTGAGCAATATGACTCGTAACACTTGCAGCAATGCTCATACTTCTACTAAGATCGATGATAATCATTTTGACTCTTGAGAGAATACAATGAACATGCAGTGCATTAGAATCAAATTACATGTAACATGCAGAAATTCTGCACCATTTTAATAGGGAATTATGATTCGCAATACTGAGATGGTCAAAATTCACCAATGTATTTCGAAAAAGGCCCTTTGTTTAAATTTAAGTACTAAAAACAAATACTGCAACATTTACACATTGTCCTCTGACTGTGGAAACATTGTTACATTTATATCTCTGCAATTAATAATAATAATTTTTTGTGTTTCTCCAGTTGGCAATGGGAGAAGCCAAGGGGATAGGGTTTACGTGGAGACATTCAACACTTATGTACAAGATGTGGTCCGCCATGTTGAAGACATGAAGGCTCAATATCCTGGTGTCCCCAGCATGCTGATGGGACATTCAATGGTGAGTGTATCTTGCAGTAATGTATCTTGCAGTAAATGCAATACGTTATATTTATTGTACTGTTGACAGCAAGGTATGTTAATTTTTAATTCATGCAGTTAACATGTAGCATTACACTAACAGTGCAGTAGCTAGTGGTGGTCTTAATGTTTTTGTATTAATAAATTGAGTAGATTGATTAGTGAGCTTGTCTGTGTTGATACAAAGAGGTGGATTTGGCATGAAAACACCTCTGCCCACAATTCATGCACCACATTGTCTGGGACACATCTGTAGAGACTACATGTATTATGTACAGTACCATATGTCGACAACATTTGAAAAACTAAGCCATTCAGAAGGCAGTACTGCTTTGGCTGAGTACTAGCTGCCTGTAGGTGGATCACCAGATTCGCTCTGAACAGTCACAGGAAATATGAGAAACAAGTCAGGAATGGAGAACTATTTGTCATAGCAGCATCACCTGTTGTACCAAATGCCTCAAAGTTTTGAGGGCACGTGGTACAATACATGTGTACTTATTCTCTTAGTGCAAGGCAGTTGAGCTGAAACAAAGCATATACATGTACATAGACATACAGTACAGTCTAGGTACATCTAAGTGGGAGTTGGTAATAGAAATGTTCTCATAGATTCACGGTTAAAAATAGATCCAATTGAAGCATTTCTTACATGTAAATCTGATGGAATCTGTGCAGTCATCATATACGGTATGTGCATGTACATGTACATGTACTGTAC